>CM062297.1:257987096-259187096 GCA_031216915.1 Pictodentalium vernedei
AGGGGATTAAACCCCTAAAATACAGTGGTGACGGATAATGGTTATCGTTTCCAATTCTTTGTAAATTATCGCAATATTTATTTATTTATTGGGGTTTAAGGTCACATACTTATGCACAATGGCTAATCGTGACCGTGACAGTTTTACGGGTGGAGGAAGCCGGAGTACCCGGAGACAACCACCGAGCAACGACGAGCAACTGTCAGCTTCGCAACATTCTAACTCTGTTCAAGCTCCGCTCAAGCAGGGTTACAGCGGTTGAAGACATGTGCACTATCGACGTGCAGTACGCCTTAGTACACGACGTAATCGTGCCCCCGGGTAGGCAATCGGGATAAAGTGCCTTGCCCAAGGACACAACGCGGGTCGTCTCGGACGGGGATCGAACTCGGGACCTCTTGCATAGAAGTCAAACAGTCTACCACTGAGCCACCGCGCTCCCACAATTATCGCAATAGAGGTCAGCGAAATTTTATAGGAACCCCAAGCGGGCCGTAGGCCCGCAAAGGGTTCCACATACCCAGTCAGATAAATGTGTTCCAGAACAGAATTCTCTGTAGCCGTCAATGTGATTTTTGAAGTGGACAGTAAATTTCAGTGAAAAAATCACGTAACTTCCGGTGTCGAATTGCCCATGCAATTGCAATTGGCCTGTCCCCCTCTGGGAATCAAATGTTTTTTGTTTCGCCTCAAAGCTTTGCGTGATACATTTGCCTACATATCTACACTAAAGGGGTAACCAGGCCTTCTCAACCGAGAACCGCGACAAATCAGCGGCCGGCCAAAGTGTTGCTATTATTACTCGAGTTCTGTCCTTCTGGAGGTTTGTCAATATGCTCAGCTGATGATCTCGTCGTTTCCGATCGAACTCTCAGTCCTGATTTCGTTGTAGCTTGTCTGCCAGTGATAACCTCAATCGAAAAAAACGTACATATAACCGATAATATAACTGATAATTGTTGTTATATTGGTGCGATTGTATACGGATATGCATTGACACGAACCTCGTGAAATATCAAGATGAACAGAAACTCAGTTGTTGAATTATCCGAATGTTATTGTTAAGGTGTTGTAAAAGTAAGGAAAAGTTTGCTTGAAAAAAGGGTATACGGACGTTTCGTCCGCAAGCCGAGTCGTCCGCAAGCCGAGTCGTCCGCTTGTCAAGGAAAATATCGTCTGCACATTTTCTACATTTCGAACAAGACACCCACCCCCTACTAACGTGTGACATTTCCCCATATTAAGCCCAATATTCTCACATATAAAGCCTCCTGGGGAGCGCGGTGGCTCAGTAGGTAGAGATGCAGGCTGCAAGCCGAGAGGTCCTCGGTTCGAATCCCACCTGCGGCAACCGCGTTGTGTCCTTGGGCAAGACACTTCATCTCCATTGCCCGTGTGGGGGCACGATGACGCCGTGTACTAAGGCGTACTGCACGTCGATGGTACGCATGTCTTCAACCAATCTAACCCTGCCTGTGCTGCAGTGCGGAGTTACGATGTTGGGGAGCTGGCAGCTGCTCGTCGTTGCTCGGTGGTTCTCTCCGGGTACTCCGGCTTCCCCCACCCGTAAAACTGTCACGGTCATGATTAGCCATTGTGCATAAATATGTGACCTTAAACATCAATAAATACATAAATATAAAGCCTCCTGATGTTGTATTTATGTTAAGAGTGTGATGTACAACATCATCTTTCACTCAGTTTCAGGTTTGAAACACAAATGATGTCATATATTGGCTGATATATTGATATGTTTTTAAAAAATTGCACAAGTTGGAAATGCACATTTTTGGTGCTCTCAAGAGACTCACCCACCCCCACATCACGTCTTGCAAAATTTTGGTCCCCCCCAGGACCCCCCCTCCCCCTGGAATAATTGCAAAATTATAAGATTATGTTACGGAACTTAATATAACAAGTTTTGATGCATTTCTTAATATAACACGTTTTAATGCGTTTCTTAATATTATTAATTCCTATAATACATTTGCTAATAATTTTGTGATTATTCATTGTAAAGCGCCGGTGATGCTCTTCCAAGAATAATTGCAAAATTATAAGATTATGTTGCAGAATTTAATAAACCATAAATTTTGATGCGTTTCTTAATATAATTAATTCTATATAATACATTTGCTAATAATTTTGCTATTATTCATTGTAAAGCGACGGTGCGCCTCGATGAATACTTGCAAAATTATAAGATTATGTTGCAGAACTTAATATAACAAATTTTGTTGCATTTCTTAATATAATTAATTCTTATAATACTTATGCTAATAATTTTGCAATTATTCACTGTAAGGTGCCGGTGGAGCTCTTCAATGAAAAATTGCAAAATTATAAGATTATGTTGTGGAACTTAATATAACGTACATATACTTTAAGAACTTTTACTGTAATAATATAATTTTTATTGGTAATCCATTGAATAAACAGTAATTAAAATTTATTAGCTGGCTGGATAGTTTTTGTTCTGACATTTCTGTTTTCAGAATTTCATACACATATATGAAATTTAATGCAAGGAGGTACATTAAGATATATTACAATGGAGGTACATTAAGATATATTACAATAGGTAATATACAATAAATTATACAATAAAATTATTATATAAATAAAAAATGATTCAAAATGCAATACTTGAATACTTTCCCCCAGCGAACAAGTTTCGGACGTGTTGGGTATAATTGTAGAGGACGACTTGGGTAAAATTGCAGCGGATGATTTGGTTTGCAGACGAAATGAGTGTAATTCGAAAAAGTGATACTGATAGCTTGCTTTCAGTCCTGTTAGAAACCAAAACAAAGTAATAATGTGTTACTTTTTGGTGCATCTGTATTTCTGAACAGTGCTTCGTAGTTTCAAAAACTAAAAAATGGAAAATACTAACCCTTTTGGATATTTACCGCCATTGAAAATGGCATGTCATCTTTTTTCGGGAACTGGGGGAAACTTCAGCCTGGGGAGAACTAGGCCCAGGGAAGAATCATCCAAGAAAAGCAGTACAATCTGTTAGGATATTTTAGATACGCTACGATATTCGTTTTAACTCCTGAAAATAATTCTTAAAAAAAATATTAATAGATTGTTCGATATTTATTGAAAAAATATTAATATAATATATCGTCGAGCAATTATCTCTGCAGTAAATTCACATTCAATGTGTTCTGTATTAGGGCCTAATTAACGTCTCTCATCTGTTAGAATGATATCCAATCACTTCGGCTCCAAGTCATTTCGTCCTCTGGTCAATTCGAGCTCAAAGTCATCTCTGTCCTAGTCACTTTGGTCCCTTGGTCATTTCGGCACCATTTTAAGTGTTGAGATCTATAAAGATCAGTGCATAGTTCATGTTTAGAAATAATGGGTAATTACCTTTATTAAGTGATGTTCAGTTATTTGTATTTACACAGTGTACAGAACAGTTATACATGACATTAAAAATTATCCATGTGTTCAATTTTACATACATTTAAGATGCTATCTGTATAAGTAAGAGAAATTAGTTTACTTTGAAAATTTGCAAAGTACCGGAATATGCTGTCATTTACTCATATTGTTATGCACAATTCCTAGTCACCTTCCAGTTTGAGGTTCACAGGGTTTCTTTTTCTTTTTTTTTCTGAAACAACCACCAAACTGCGATTTTGATACTACCATAAATATGTCCACATTTTCTAAAACACAGAGCAGAATCCTTGTACTTATGCGCAATTCCTAGTCCCCTTCCAGTTCGATGTCTCGTGGGGTCTGATCCCAGTGCCCCACTTCCAAGGTATACACTCAAACCAAATCACATTACTTACCCTCGCTTCCGGCTCTCATAGATTCATAAGCAAATAAAATTATTCAGGTCACAAGTGATTTCAAATCCCACATAGTCCATGTGCATCTTCGACATGCTGAAACTTTTCTTTTATTTATTCATCATGAAAGAAAATCTACTAGACATATATCATGTATACCTTAATATCTAATTGAGAGATATATATGTTGAAAAAAAATTAAAGAGAAAAATGTTAAAATTCAAACAATATTTGAAAATATTTAAAGAGGCCGAAATGACCTGGTATATTGGGGCTGAATTGACCTGAGGCTGTAATGACTGGGGCCAAAATGACTTGGGGCCAAAGTGACTGGAATTCGTGAGAATTGCATCCAAACTGTCCTCCAACAATTTGACCCAAACTGGATACTAATCTAACCCAAACCATCCTTTGGCAATTTGCCCCAAACTGTTCTCCAGAATAGGGACACATGATTCTTATTGATTTATTTATTGGGGTTTAATGACACTTCGATAGCCAGGGTCACTTCATGTCGGACAGTTTTACAGGTGGGAAAAGCCAGGGAGAACCACAGAGCAATTACAAACATCTAACGTACAAACAGCACACACGCTGGGTTAGCATTGGTTGAAGACAAGTGTACAATTGACATGCAGTATGCCTTGGTACGCAATGGCACTACATGGGCAGTGGGAATGAAGTGTATTGCCCAAGGAAACAAAGTGGTTGCCACAGGTGGTATTTGATAGAGGACCCTTTGACTTGCAGCCTTCACCTCTGAGTACTGAGCCCTTTAACCTTCAAAACTGTATAGTACCAGCTAAAACATTTTGTAGAATGACCACATGAAAATTTCACAAGTACATAGTTTCATTATTAGTTTGTGATATTTGTTTTTGTTGTACAGTGGAACCCTGTTAATTGAAGAGCCACTTTGCCAATAACATTATTCAATTAGCAGGAGTATTCAATTAACAGGGATTGTGTCACTTTCCTGTATTCCAGAGATAAACTTAGCATTTATTCTATTATATTTTGTTTGACAGAGCTCCATGAGCTCAAACAAGATATAATATATTAAATGCCTGTATTGAATGTACTGAGGCCAAATTGGTCTATAACCAAAGGAAAACTGGGAAGAGTCAGGGCAATTTCTCAACAGGTTACAAGATTTTTTATTCAATTAGCAGGAGATTACTCTATAACCTACAGTTAAAACTAGAAGTCCTGTCATGAAATGCGCACAAATAGCACGTTGATATGCGCGTTAATGTGCGTGTCATGGCCCAAGTAAATCTATCAAATTCTGTACATATGGCCTGCGCACAAGCAATGTTTCAGCCAATGGACCTCCGGGTGACCCGGAGGTCCATTGGCAGAAACATTGCATGTGTTTACTGTGTAACCAGGAGAACCTGCCGTGCTTTGGATGCCATTCAATATGGCAATTGCGCGCAATTCCAAAGCGCAATTAAGCCTAGATAAGCACACTATTCGTGACAGGACTTCTAGTTTTAACTGTATATTCGATTACCAGGTCAAATTTGTACTGGAGGTAAATGGTTTTGTGTTGGAAAATTATATTCTATTAACAGGGATACAGTTAAAACTAGAAGTCCTAACATGAAATGTGCACAAATAGCACGTCGATTTGCGCGTTAATCTACGCGTTATGACCATAGTAAGGCTATCATATTCTGTACATATGGCCTGTGCACAAGCAATGTTTCAGCCAATGGACCTCCGGGTAACCCGGAGGTCCTTTGGCAGAAACATTGCCTGTGTTTACTATGAGTAATCAGGAGAATTGCCATGCTTTGGATGCCATTCGATATGGCAATTGCGCACAATTCTTATGCGCAATTAAGCCTAGATAAGCGCACAATTCGGGACAGGACTTCTAGTTTCAACTGTATACAATTAAGATATATCCAATTAAGTGGGCACAACTGTATAACCCTCCCCCCCCCCCCCCCACACACACACACCCCAATCAAAACCATCATTCAAAGGTCTTGGATTTAGCAAATTTGATTTCTTTATTTATTGGGTTTAACAACAATTTTTACAGCCAGGGCCACCCAACAGTTTTACTGGGGGAGGAACCCAGCCAGAGCACCCAGAGAGAACTACCAAGCAACAATGACAAGCAACTGTCAGCTTCTCAACATTGTAACTCCAAGCAAACAGGGTTAGCATTGGTTGAAGACAAGTGCACCATCGATGTGCAGTACGCCTTATTTCAGTTACCGCAATTGGGATTCAAGCTGAGAACCTCTCACAGCTTGTTTTGGGAAGGTTTTTTTTGTTCTAGCTCCATTAAGGTTTGTTTCATATCGCACTTGTAATTTTGTCATAATTAGTAATCATAAATCCTCAACATAAAACAATAGAAAAAATGATTAGAATATTTAAAAAAAAAAAATTCTGTGAGGATTTGACCTCAAGAGGTGATGACATTCGACCACGACTGAGACCGAATATTCTAAGAAAAAGTATGAGGGCTGAATCATCCTGTGACTGAATATTCATGAACCCCTTTTTTTCAAACTAAATTGCCCATTACTTATAAAGCACCATAACTAAGGCAAAAACAATACTATGAAATTTCCAAGTTTGAAATTCTATAAATTCCAAATAAATTTACACAAATTATATAGCAAAATGAAGGATGTGGTGTATAGTATGTGTGCATCTCACACACTGACACACAGTCGCCATCAGACATCAGCGGATCCTGAAAGTGTGCTATCGGTACCATATTTGTACCATAATTGATAATAATAAAATAATATTTCATAAGAACAACAAACACAGGAATTCAAAATGCAGCCTCAAGGCAGCATGGTGGTGAATGCCAATGCTGTCCCATTGTCCTTGAAAGGGGGTGTCCTTTACAAAATAGGTTTTTGTTTTGTGATACTCTGGATACTCCCCATTTTTAGCTCAGCTTTGACAAAGTCATATTTAAGGTTGTGTCATAGCTCATTGTCCGTCTGTTTGGGAACAACAATTCAATACGACTCGGGCTTCCGTATGTTTGGGAACAACAATTCAATACGACTCGGGCTAGAGGTTGTATTTATGAACCGATCTTTACGAAACTTCTTGGGTACCTTTGTTATCACCGTGGGACGAGAACGAGTGTTTTTGGGTGCGGTCCAAAATGCAAGATGGCCTCCAGCAGCCATTTTGTACAGAAATTAGTGCAATCAGTTTTTTGTACAGAACTTCTGTATGAAAGTTCTGATTTGAACAAATTTTTGTATGAATGTTTAGTAACATGGAGTACATCACATATAATACAGGTTTTTTTCTCGTGCTGAAATTATGCAAATTAGATGAACTTTAATTTATTCAGTGCTACTTACATGTATACCCAGTAAGTGCACATGCCAATATGGCTCGGGCTAGGCTGTATTTATAAACTGATCTTCATGAAACTTCTTGGGTACCTTTGCTATCACCTTGGGATGAGAATGAGTGTTTTTGGGTGCGGTCCAAAATTCAATATGGCTACCAGTGGCCATTTTGTACCAAAATTAGGTACAATCAGTTTTTGTACAGAACTTCTACAGTTAAAACTAGAAGTCCTGTCACGAACTGTGCGCTTATCTAGGCTTAATTGCGCGTAAGAATTGCGCGCAATTGCCATATCGAATGGCAAGCAAAGCATGACAAATTCTCCTTGTTACCCATAGCAATCACAAGCAATGTTCCTGCCAATGGACCCCCGGGATACCCAGAGGTCCATTGGCTGAAAATTTGCTTGTGCACAGGCCGTACATGTATGTGCAGAATCTGATAGCCTTACCATCTCCATAACGCATAGTTTAACGCGCAAATCGACGTGCTATTTGTGCGCATTTCAGGACAGGACTTCTAGTTTTAACTGTATACAACTTGGGCTAGAGGCCGTAATTATGAATCGATCTTTACAAAATTTCTTGGGTGCCTTTGTTATCACCATGGGGTTAGAATGAGTGTTTTTGGGGGGAGTCCAAAATTCTAGATGGCCGCCGGCAGCTATTTTGTACTGAAAATGAAATTACTGCAATCAGTTTTTTGTACAGAACTTCTGTATGAAAGTTCTGATTTGAATAAATTTGTGTATGATTGTTTAGTAACATGGAATACATCACATAAAATACAGTTTTTTTTCTTGTACAGAAATTATGCAAATTAGACAAACTTTGATTTATTCACTACTACTTATACACAGTAAGTACACATGTCAATACGGCTCGGGCTAGGGGCTGTATTTATGAACCGATCTTCACCAAGCTTCTTGGGTACCTTTGTTATCACCTAGGGACGAGAATGAGTGTTTTGGGGTGCGATCCAAAATTCAAGATGGCTGCCAGAGGCCATTTTGTACCAAAATTAGATACAATCAGTTTTTTGTACACAACTTCTATACAGCTCAGGCTAGAGCCTGTATTTATGAACCAATCTTTACGAAATGTCTTGGGTGCCTTTGTTATCACCGTGTGATGAGAACGAGTGTTTTTGGGTGCAGTTTGAAATTCAAGATGGCCACTAGCAGCCATTTTGTACCAAAATTAGTGCAATCAGTTTTTTGTACAGAACTTCTGTATGAAAGTTCTGATTTGAATAAATTTTTGTATGAATGTTTAGTAACATGGAATACATCACAAAAAATACTGTATAATACAGGTTTTTTTTCTCTTGCAGAAATTATGCAAATTAGATCGCCTTTGATTTATTCAGTGCTTCTTATACACTGTAAGTGCACATGTCAATACGCTAAGGCTGGAGGCTGTATTTATGAACCGATCTTCATGAAACTTCTTGGGTACCTTTGTTATCACCTTGGGATGAGAACAAGTGTTTTTGGGTGCGGCCCGAAATTAAAGATGGCTGCCGGCTTTCACACTGTTGCTTACTGAGGTGAAGTCACTTTACCATTATCAAGCTACCTATTAAATACCAAAGGGAAGATTTTTCAGTGCACTCTTATTACTTCAGCACCCATAATTCTCAAATATGGCATTAAAACCAATCACTTACTTATACTGCTTAAATCTATTCACATAATCAGAATACACCATCAGGGGTGCATTAGCTCAGTAGGTAGAGGTGCAGACTGCAAGCCGAGAGATCCTCGGTTCGAATCCACCTGCGGCAACAGCTTTGTGTCCTTGGGCAAGACACTTCACCCCCACTACCCATGTGGGGGCAAGGTATGCTGTGTATTAAGGCATACTGCATGTTCTTGGTGCACCTGTCTTCGAACAAGGCTAACCCAGCTTATGTAGTATGTTGGGGACCTTACAGTTGCTTGCCATTGCTCAGTGGTTCTCCTGGGGTACTCTAGTTTCCTCCATCCATAAAACTGCTATGGTCAAAATAAGCTGTTGTGCAGATAAATGTGACCTTAAACACCAATAAATAAATAATAAAAAGAACACACCACCTCATACCCGTTTAGACTCTCCAGTTTTCATTCACCTTGGTATCCCTCGGTTTGCCTTGGTGTTTAGTATGCCCGCCAGAAAAGGAGTGATTTCTTTTTCTAAAAGAGCAAAACAAGAAACAGTAATTTTTAACAGGTAGTTACGAAATAATTTTCATGAAGCGCACAATTTTATCTTAGTTAATAGCTAAAAAAAATGCAGGGTGATATTTGCAAATCTTATTTTATTACTGGCACCAGGTACTGGTAATGAAAATTGTTGTTTGTCATCAATACTTGATCAAGTTTCTGACAAAGCTCATTGTACTATTCCAATATGTTAGCTACTGCACATAAGCACACAATTTGATGTTAGTTTACCATTATACTGGTGCTAAGCCAGGATATCTAAGTTACATGTAGGGGCAAGAGTAATACATGTATCTAGTGGGAGTCATAAAGAATATGATGCACAGAATCACCTGAGCCACATAGCAGCGAGATAGGGGTGAGGACAAGAGGGTGTGTGACCCTCTCATCAGTGGAGGGGTCTGGTGCCCCCCCCCCCCAAAAAAAAAAAAAAATTTGAAATTCAAGACAGTAAAACACAATTACCTTGACTCTGTGCTGCTGTGTACTGGTCAGTGGTCACTTTCTGTGGGTGGGCAATATTTCTGCGGATGCAATGATATTAGTTTTCAAACATTGTTTACAGCAATAATCATCAAAAATTTAATTAATGAACCACAGGATACAATTCGGTGCTTCATTAATTAAAATTTTATTGATGAGATTTTCTATTACCTGGAAAAAACATGCATGGACATCATGCACTGCCCATGCAAGGATTATGACCAGCAACTGTACTGTATGTCTGTGTCACTGCTATGAGCAGGGACTAATCTAAATGGGTGGGTGTGTTTACAAATATTCATATTTTTTAACACCTGATAACAAAGTAATATAAGTTTATAAACAACCACACAATTGACTTTTTAATTACAATACTCCTAATTCCTATTAAACATATATGAATGTTTATTAATTTTGTGGAATTTTTACACTGTGTATGAAGCTTATTTGGGCATGAATGTTTGTTAAAATTGCCCTTCCACTACGGAGGACTTTTTGAAATCAGTCTACACTGGATTGTGTGGTATTCCTTTGTGTAAGACAGTGTATTCATTATAATAATATTCATGCATAAGTTCATGTTCTTGGTTTGTTTTAGGCCTCATAATCTACAGAATAGCTTGGATGGAGGTGTATTCCATCACTTGAGTGCAAGAAGGCTTTGCAATGCTACATGTATAGCATAAACCTTGTTGCACTCCAGGGACAAATTTATCAATTTTAATAACATGGGTAAAATATCGGACATGAACCGTTTAATTTTTTTTTTTTTTTTAGCTCACTTCGACAAAGTCAAGCAGGGCTTATCTAATCACTCTCCATCCATTGTCCATCCATCTGTCATCCATCAACACCATGTTTTGGTCAATTCAAGTTACAGTTTGTGTGAGTAATGGTACCAAATGGGTATTACATTTTTGTTTAACTCAACATGCCCAGCCCCGTAGGGAGAGGGTGGGGTAAAATGCTCCCAAAATATTTTTAAAATCTTATGAACCAGTGGGTACAGTGACTTTATATTCGTTATGGAACTACCTTTTGAGGTGTAGAATCACGCTTGTTCAAACGTACTTTGTGAAGCAATATTTGGCTTTGTAATGGCAGTGGTTAGATTTTTGGTACCACCCAAAATTTCTATTTTCCGAACCGATGGTCCGATTTGAATGAAATTCAGTATTTTGGTAATATTGGGTCATAAGTACTTACCTCATGCAAAAAAAACCCTGCATCCCCATGGGAACCCCAGGAGCAAAAAATAGAAATGTTTTCAAACTCCCATGTTTCCCAAACCACTTGGAACAGAGAACTGTTATGTGGTATGAAGCATCCTTAGAACCAGTAGAATTGAATGGTAAAAAAAATGCCCTCTGTTGTTGTTAGAGAGTTCTGCAGAGGGCATCAGAATAATGTTGGTGCAGCATTTTTGCAAACATTTTAGAAAATCTTTTCTCAAGAACCAATGTTCAGAATCTTTTGATATTTGGTATACAGCATCCATAGAGGGGTCAGATACAAGTTTGTTAAAATGAAGCCCATTCGTTCATATTTGGACTCAATGCAGGAGCCCAAATTTTATGGGGAATTTTCTTTAAAAATCTTCTTCAGAACCACGAGTCAGAATTTTTTAATGTTTGGTACCCTCATTGTTATGATGGTCAGATTCAAGATTGTTCAAACCAAGTCCCTATGTTATTATTTGGGCTTCCTTTGGTAGCCCAAATTTAACTTAGGGCTGTATGGGGAAGTTTTTTTTAAAAATCTTCTTCAGATCCACCAGTCAGAATGCTTTCGTATTTGGTTTACAACATCTCTAAGGGGGGAGGGGTGGGGTGGGGGTGAGATTCAAGTTTGTTCAAATCGGGTCTGTAGGTTAAAGTTTGGGCTCAATATGGTAGCCCAAATTTTAACTTTGTGCAATATGAGGAAATTTCTTTAAAATTTTGTTCTTCAGATCCACAAGTCAGAATGATTTCATATTTGGTATACAGCATCTCTAAGGAGATCAGATTCAACTTTGTTCAAATCGAGTGCCTGGGTTGATATTTAAACTCCCTATGGGAGCCGGAATTGGCCAAGTAGCTGAAGAATTAAACATTTTTTATTCAGTACCCTCAAGAGGTGAAGAGTAATCTATATAGGTTGTATCAAGGTGCTTGAGAGGGGAGCTCCACATTTTACATCATAATCAACTAAAGAAAAGGCATGATGCTTGGACTGTTTTTGTCACTCCTGAGGGGCTCAAAGATTTGCAGTGTATCCTATGGAGATGGATTGCTTAATGTAGATTCATTCTTGGACTCTTATATCGTGTTCTGTTCTCTGTTTATATCGTGTTCTGTTCAAGGTGAGCGCTTCAGGCCCTGTGGGGCCTCTTGTTTATTTATTGGGTTTTAACAACACTTTCGAAAGCCAGTAGCTACAAGTTTCTTCTCTTCTTGAATCAAGCTTCTCGCCCAACTGCAGCACTCATGGTCCACTGAGTTTTTAGCTCACCTGACTTTCAGTCAGGGTGAGGTGTAGTGATCACTTGCCGTCTGTCATCCGTGAACATGGTGTTTGCGTCTTCTCCAAAACTGCTGAACTGATTAATCATTTAAGTGAAATGTGAGATGCTTGTTTGTTATGACATTGCATTTTGATTTTGCTTAAATCAAGTTGCCCTGCCCTCAGTAGGGCCATGCCCCCAAATTTTGCCTAAATCTTAAAAAAATCTTCTCGTGAACCAGGAGTAGCAGAGATTCGATATGTGGTGTGCTGCTTCCTTTTGAGGTGTAGACTCAGTTTTGTTCAAGAGAAGTTTGTGGGTCTTTATTTGCCTTCATTATTGGAGGGCATGTATTTTTGCCCCGCCCAAAATTTCTGTTTTTCGAACAAAGAGGCTGATTTGAACCAAATTTAATTTTTGGTTTTATTTTATCATAAGTAATTAATTTATGCCCCAAAATATTTTCCCATCCCCTCATGGGAACCACAGGAGCTAAAAATAGAACAAAATTCAAAACGCACATATCTCAAAACTACATGGCACTGATAATTCTTATTTGGTGTGAAGCTTCCTTGGGACCAACAGAATGGAATGGTCTAAGCAAATTTCTGTCAGGTCAATCATGGGGTACTTTTTCGTGACTTTGAAAAAATGCTTAGTCAGCATTCTGTAACACTGTGGGTAATGAAGAAAGCATTTAACACTCTTCTTCACCCAGTCACTCCTCCAAAACCTTTCAGATTTCACATATACCATCTTTGCAAGATTTGTTTACACGTTTATTGAAATCAAATCCCTGGGTCCATATTTGGCCTCTATGGGAGTCCAAATGTAGAAATTAGTGCAGTATGAGGAATATTCTTTAAAAATCTTTTTCTTCAGACCCACCAATCAGAATCTTTTGATATTTGCTATGCACCATCATTAGGTTGGTGAGATTTAAGTTTCTTCAAGCCAAGCCTATATTTTGGCTCACCAGGGTTTTGCAAATTGCGAGAATGGTGATTTCATTCCTCTGATGTTCTTGCAAATGCTTGTTAAGAAGATCCATATTTACCATCCCCCAAAATTATAAGCATTTTTTCATCAGATAAAATTTAATAAAATTAAATTAATTTTAGAGCTGAAACGATTAAAGGGTTTTCGTGATTGATTAATCACATGAGTTAACCTTGGTTAACCGATTAATCACTTGCCCCAATAGGTAGCTGAATAATTGCTGTACCGTTGACCATTTATATAATTAAAACATTACTCAGCATAATGGACAAAACCGGGCAGCGCCATATACAAACATGTCCATTCAAATTTTATTATATTTTCAATTTTTGTCTCAAAACATAGCTTATGACCCCTCATTGGAACAAGCTCATTGAGCTTGTTCCAGTAGGGGGGGGGGGGGCTTAAGCTATGTTTTTGAGACAAACATTGAAAATCTTTAGAATTTCTTGTGCAAGTATCGTCTGCTACCTGCATTTGGTGAAGGGTTGAGAATGACCGTTTTCAGCTACTGATACAGTATAATGATCATGCAAGTGAACAAGTATTTTGGCACGTAACTGGCATGCATTTCTCTGTCTCATGCAATTGATGTGAGCCAGTGTGACAGTGTTTGCCTGTTTTGGAGCAAGTTTGTTCCATAGTTAACCCATACAGGGTATTTTTTGTTTTTAAAAATTTGATTAACAGTTTCCATCTTGGTTTCAAAAAGTGATGATAAATAGTGAATATAAGCTTACCCAATATGAAAGAAAAATGGTTAGCAATTGGACATTTTTGTATAGTACAGTACGTGGAGAGTGTATTATCACTAAATCACCTGCAGAGTGGAGATCCCACCTGAGCAATAATTGCAAATGTGTTGCAAAGCATAACCAGTACAAGCAAAGTTTCAGCCAATGGACCTCCGGGTTAAACCCGGAGGTCCATTGGCTGAAACATTGCTTTTGTTTTTTGTCGATTTGTGCGCAGTTTGAAAGTTATAGCTTGGGTGATGACTGCACTCCGCGGGTGATTTGGTTGCAATCCACTCTCCACGTACTGTATTTTGCGATGTGAATCCAGCCATCAAATACCGTACTTCAAAAGTAACGGTTAACCGATCAATTACTTTTTTTTATCAATCAAGATATTGATCATTGGTTAGTCGATTAATCGGTGTGAGCCAGCGTGAGATTCAAGTTTGTTTACGCCAAGTCCCTGGGTTCATATTTAGGCTCACTGTGGGAGATTCAAGTTTGTTTACGCCAAGTCCCTGGGTTCATATTTGGGCTCACTGTGGGAGCCCGAATTGTACCAAAATTTCTATTTTCCAAATTGAGAGGCTGATTTGAAGCAAATTTGATATGATGGGCTTATTGGGTCGTAAGTACCTAATTTATGCCAAAACATTTTCCTGTGGCCCTGTGGGAACTGCAGGATCTAAATATAGAAAAAATTTAAAATGCCCATATCTTCAAAACTAAATGGCACTGAGAATTTTTATTTTGTGTGCCGCTTCCTTACGACCAGCAGAAAAGAATGGTCAAAAAAAAATTGCCATCAGTTTTATCGTAGGGAAGTTTTCCAGGACTTATGCGGAGTCATCATTTTAGTAATGGGAAAAACATTAAAGAATCTTCTTCTCCCATACCACTGCTCCAAAGGCTTGCATATTTTGCATATAACATCTTTGGAAGATTTATTCACATGTTTGTTGAAATCAAATCCCTGGGTCCATATTTGGACTCTCTATGATTAGATTAGTGCAATATGAGGAATATTTTTTAAAAATCTTCTTCTGATCCACTCTTCAGAGTATTTTGATATTTGGGATGCTGCACCCTTAGAGGGGTGAGATTCAAGTTTGTTTGAGCCAAGTCCCCGGGTTCATATTTTAATAAGAGGAATATTCTTTAAAATCCAGTAGTCAGAATCTTTTGATATTAGTATATACAGTTAAAACTAGAAATCCTGTCACGAATAGTGCACTTATCTAGGCTTAATTGCGCATTGGAATTGCGTGCAATTTCCATATCGAATGGCACCAAAAGCATGGCAGGTTCTCTTGGTTACCCATAGCAAACACATGCAATGTTTCTGCCAATGGACCTCCGGGTTACCCGGAGGTCCATTGGCTGAAGCATTGCTTGTGCACAGGCAGGCCATATGTGCAGAATTTGATAGCTTTACTTGGGCCTTAACGCGTATATTAACGCGCATATCAGCGTGCTATTTGTGCGCATTTCATGACAGGACTTCTAGTTTTAACTGTAGAAGCATCCTTAGGGATGTGAGATTCAAATCTGTTCAAGCCAAGTCCTTGGGTTCATATTTGGGCTCTCTGTGGGAGCCTGAATTATAACTTAGTTCAATATGAGGAATATTCTTTAAAAATCCTTTTTTTTGAGATCCACCGGTCAGAATCTTTAGATATTTTGTATAAGCTTTTCTTATGAGGGGCAGATGCAACTAAATGTTCAAATAAATTCCCTGGGTTGATATTTAGGCTACCATGTCAGGTGAATGCCATCAGGCCCTCTGGGGGCTCTTGTTTGTTTTCTGTTTGACAACATTGCCCTGGCTCTTCTATCTATATTTTTCATTTTAAGTTAGTCACTACTTTTATTTAGGCTTCCCAAATTTGTTACTGCATGTCTGTCTGTCTGTCCTTCGAATGAAATGTTTCTTTGCTTTTCATTTGCCTGGGTCAACATTTTAAATAATTTGCAGCTATCTTTCACCCTCCAACCTTCACCCCCCCCCCCCCCCCACACACACACACACACACACACACAAACACACACATACAAAAATCTGGGCTGGCAAGTATTGAGTATTTTATCAAAAAAGTGGTACTCGAGTACTACGAGTACTGATTACTTTGGACCCAGCCTATCACAAGTATATAAACAAATACAGTACAGTGGCAGTGTACTGCTCACTTTCCATGGATGGGCAATATTTCCACGGATACAAATTCATACAATAATATTTGATGCCAAACACTAACTATAGGTATAATCATCAAAAATTTAAATAATGAAGCACCAGGTACAGTTAAAACTAGAAGTCCTGTCACGAATAGAGCGCTTATCTAGGCTTAATTGCGCGTTGGAATTGCGCGCAGTTGCCATATCGAATGGCATCCAAAGCACGGCAGGTTCTCTTGGTTACTCATAGCAAACACATGCAATGTTTCTGCCATTGGACCTCCGGGTTACCCGGAGGTCCATTGGCTGAAACATTGCTTGTGCACAGGCCATATGTACAGAATTTGATAGCTTTACTTGGGCCATAACGCGTACATTAACGCGCATATCAACGTGCTATTTGTGCGCATCTCACAACAGGACTTCTAGTTTTTACTGTACAAACCGATGCTTCATCAATTAAAATTTTGTAGATGATGATTTTTATTGACTGGTAAATGCATGAGTGGACATCACTGTCCACGCGTGTATTACAATCCTTTTGACAGAATGCATACCTGTGGGGATTAAAACCAAAATAGTGAAAGTGCACTTGTGGATATTTGCAGCACAAGCACAGCACTAATGAATCAATATTTGATGATTTTAGGAATTTTAACAGTGTCATGAGACACCACAGTGGCAGGTATTGGTCATTCTGTTGGAAAAAATCACTGTTTTATGACTCGAGGTGCCTTAACTGAGTAAACCTAGGCTTTTTCTTACAAAGATTGCAGAATATCAAACACAATGTGAAATGTGTTCAGAAGCAAGAATGTGATTAAAAAATAATGGGAAATTCATTTCACCATCAATTTATTTATAAATTAATAAAGCTTTTTAGCTCACCTGAGCAAAGCTCAGTGGGAGCTTTACTGATCACATTCTGTCCGCCGTCTGTCCGGCGTTAACTTTACATTATTCAAATGTTGGGTTAATGTTTATTACCTAATGCCAATTCAGATTTGTTCAAATGAAGTTGCCCCCTTCTCCTGGGTGGTGCCATGCCCCCAAGGGGCACCAAAATCTTCTCATCAACCAGCAGTAGCAGAGACTTGATATATGGTATGCAGCTTCCTTTTAAGGTGTAGACTTGGATTTCTTTAAGCGAAGTTTGATGGGCTATATTTGGCGTTGTTATGGGAGGGGCAAAATTTCTGGCCCCGCCCAAAATTTCTATTTTCAGAACCGAGAGGCTGATTTGAATCAAATTTTATGTGAGGGCTTATTGGGTCATAAGTACCTAATTTATGCCAAATTGTCTTTTTCTGTAGCCCCATGGAAACCACAGTAGCTAAAAATCGAAAAAAGTAAAACGCCATATCTCCTGGGTTTATATTTGGGCTCTATATAGGAGCCCGAATTGAAACTTAGTGCATTTCAGGCAAATTTCTTAAAAAATCTTCTTCACCAGATTCAGCTGGCAGAATCTTCTGATATTTGGTATGCAACATTGTGGGGTGGATCTGATTCAAGTTTGTTCAAATCGGCCCCCTGGATTCATATTTGGGCTCACTATAGAAGCATTTCAGGCAAATTTCTTTAAAAATATTCTTCTCCAGATCCAGCAGGCAGAATCTTTTGATATTTGGTATGCAACATTGTGGGGTGGATCTGATTCAAGTTTGTTCAAATCAGCCCCCTGGATTCATATTTGGGCTCACTATAGAAGCCCGAATTCGAACTTAGTGCATTTCAGGCAAATTTCTTAAAAAATCTTCTTCTCCAGATCCAGCAGGCAAAATCTTTTGATATTTGATATGCAACATTGTGGGGTGGATCTCATTCAAGTTTGTTCAAATCAGCCCCCTGGGTTCATATTTGGGCTCAGTATAGGAGCCCAAATTTGAACTTAGTGCATTTCAGGTCAATTTCTTTGAAAATCTTCTTCTCAAGATCCAGCAGCAGAATCTTTTGACATTGGGTATGCAGCATGCTTAGGGGGTGAGATTCAGGTTGTTCAAGCCAAGTCCCTGGGTTCATATTTGGACTCACTGTGGTAACCCGAATTATAACTTAGTTCAAAATGAGGAATTTTCTTTAAAAATCTTCTTCAGATCCAGCAGTCGGAAAGTTTCGATATTTGTTATGCAGCATCCTTAGGGGGGTGAGATTCAAGTTTGTTCAAGCTATGTCCCTAGGTCCATATTTGGGCTCACTGAGGGAGCCCGAATGATAACTTACATGTAGTTCAAAATGAGGAATTTTCTTTAAAAATCTTCTTCAGATCCAGCAGTCATAATGTTTTAATATTGGGTATGCAGCATTCTTAGGGGGGTGAGATTCAAGTTTGTTCAAGCCATGTCCCTAGGTCCATATTTGGACTCACTGTGGGAGCTTGAATTGTAACTTGCATGTAGTTCGAAATGAGGAATTTTCTTAAAAAATCTTCTTCAGATCCAGCAGATGAATGCTTTTGATATTTTTTATGCAGCATCCTTAGGAGGCAAGATTCAAGTTTGTTCAAGTCATGTCCCTAGGTCTATGTTTGGGCTATCTGTGGGAGCTCGAATTGTAACTTAGTTCAAAATGAGGAATTTTCTTTAAAAATCTTCTTCTTCAGATCCAGCAGTTGGAATGTTTTGATATTTGGTGTGCGGCATCCTTAGGGTGGTGAGATTCAAGTTTGTTAAAGCCATGTCCCTAGGTCTATATTTGGGCTCACTGTGGGAGCTTGAATTGTAACTTAGTTCGAAATGAGGAATTTTTAAAAAAAATCTTCTTCAGGTCCAGCAGATGAATGCTTTTGATATTTTTTATGCAGCATCCTTAGGAGGCTAGATTCAAGTTTGTTCAAGCCATCTCCCTAGGTCCATGTTTGGGCTCACTGTGGGAGCTCGAATTGTAACTTAGTTCAAAATGAAGAATTTTCTTTAAAAATCTTCTTCTTCAGATCCAGCAGTTGAAATGTTTTGATATTTGGTGTGCGGCATCCTTAGGGGGGTGGAGATTCAAGTTTGTTAAAGCCAAGTCCCTGGGTTCATATGGTTCATATATGGGCTCGTGGGAGCCCAAATTATAACTCGGTTCAATATGAGGAATATTCTTTAAAAATCATTTTTTTTAGATCCACATGTCAGAATCTTTGGATATTTGGTATAAGCTTTTCTTAGGAGGAGTAGATGCAACTTGTTGAAATCAATTCTCTGGGTTGATATTTAGGTTACCATGTACAGGTGGGCGCCCTCAGGCCCCCTGGGGTCTCTTGTTTTAGGAAAAAATGCATACTGAGAGCTTCGGGGCGGGGGGGGGGTACATCCCGGGCTATAATTTACCTCATCAGTAGGTAAAAGAATATTTGACATCATTTGTTGAGATAAAATGGCACTTTCTATTGATATTAGTGGATTATATAGCCTCAGCCAGGGCTTATAAGAATCTGAGAATCGATTCCCGTAGAGATCCGTGCAACAAAACCAGTGAGAAACCATGTAGCGTCTCGTAACATTGCTGCTAGGATTCACATGAAGAGAACTGAGTCAGTTTAACCCTTTACCTAACACAAAGGCAGCAAATTAACCAATACAACACTAACATGACCTGAAATATTGTGACACTGGCAATAAAATTTGTACAAATATGGCTGTCATTGGAACCGGCTCTCATCACTGGTTCTAGTAACATCCATAATTATTACGCTTGATGAATATTGTTTATTTTTAGGTCACCTGACTGTAAGTCAGGGGGCGCTTAAATGATGACTTTCTGTCTGTCCACCATCAGTCCATCCTGTGCGGTGTGAACTTTACATTACTAACCTCTCCTCATAAACAACTGAGCCGAATTGAACCAAATTTGATATTCATGTTCCTTATCATATATGAATTCCAGTTTGTTCAAATAACGTTGCCACACCGACAGGGGGCCTCAAGCATTTCTCTGATAGCATGCATAAATTGTTTTCCAAAATTGAAAAAAAATCTTCTCCAGAACCATGTATAAGAATCTTTTGATACTTGGTATACAGCATCTCTAGGGGTGGGAGGGATAGGTTCAGGTTTGTTCAAATCAAGTCCCTGAGTTGATATTTGGGCTCCCCTTGGGCACCCAAATATCAACAGTGCAACATGAGGACATTTCTTTGAAAACCTCCTTCAGATCCACCAGTCAGAATGCTTTCATATTTGGAATGCAACATTTCTAGTGGGGTGGGGGGCAGGGGGAGGGTAGATTGAAGTTTGTTTGAATTGGGTCTCTGGGTTAATATTTGGTCTATCTATTGAAGCCCAAAGTTTAACTCAGTGCAGTATGAGGAAATTTCTTTAAAACTCGTCTTTTTCAGATCCACCAGTCAGAATCCTTTCGTATTTGGCTTACAGCATCTCTAAGGGGGTCAGATTCATGTTTGTTCAAGCCAAATCTATGGGTTAATATATGGGCTCATTATGGGAGTGCAAATTAACTCAAAGCAACATGAGAAAATTTCTTTAAAAATCTTTTTCTTCAGACCCACTAGTTTAATGCTTTAATATTTGGTGTACAACATCTCTGGGGAGGTCAGATGTAAATTTGTTCCAGTTTGGTTCCTGCCAGTCAGAACCCTTTCATATTTGGTATCGCAGGAGGGGGGGGGGGGCAGATTTGAGTTTGTTCATTTCAGGTCTGTGGCTTAATATTTGGGCAGGGGTGGGTTAGGTTCGAGGTTGTTCATAAATGTTCAAATCCATTCCTTAGAGCTTTTCCATAAAATTTGCCTTTCAAAGTGCAGTGACACAACAACCCTTGGAAGTTTGGCAGTACTTGTCTACTGCTGTCAGAATTGGAAGCAATCAGGAAGACCTATGCTAATAATCATCTAACATGGACAATAGAATTATGAATAATTTCATAACATTATTCCTATGTAGTGTCCATGAACCTTGACTAACTGAATCTGACCCAAAATACTTCTCTGAACCGCCTCGTCAGGTGAGCGATTAAGGGCCCGGGGGGGGGGGGGGTAAAAATCAGTAGTTGGTGTTGTAAAAATTAAAAAAGCTGTATTGGGTAAAGGGTTAACATGTATTATCAGTATGCAACAGGGGTTCAATCATACTGACCTAATAGGATCCTGGCCCATAGCAGGTCTGAATTCTCGGAACGATTTCCGCAAGAATCCAAATGGATTCTCCCAAATTTAGAGGAACTATAAGCCCTGCACAACCCCAATTTTAAAACAAAATTGACATATTGTTTCGTGGTGGTGGGCCCTATTTATCTTGCTGTATGATTAATTAAAACAGATTTTGTGAAAAGGTTTTGTGTGCTGATGCAGATTTTAGTTTTATTTTGGGATTTGGGTAGTTTCAAAGAAAGCTGTGAATTCTTATCCCTCCCAACTTATTGGGTAATAGAGTAGAAATTCTGTCGGAGGCAATAACAGTTTTTAAGCCTATTTGACACAGATTGGACAGTTCTCTTCAGAAGAACAAATTTCCCATGCTTTGCACTAGACAGAAGCCAAAAGTTGAATTCTATTGCAGAAATGACTCTTTCATCACATGAAAGAGGTAACTGTATCTTTGGTAGGGTTGGGTTTGCTCATAGGTATAACTGTTGTAGATATTTTAATTAGATTTACACGCCTCGAAAAGTTGCGCTCGGAAATATGTAATTCCCAAAACTAAGCAGTCTTGGGGAAATATATTGTTTCAATAAACATTTGAAGAAGTCTACTGACATTTTGCATTACTTTTGAATGTTCCAGATGAATAAAGAGGATGATTTGAGGACTTTTAGAACCTAAAAATTTGTTTGACTATTGGTGTGTTTTGTTTGGGAATTCCCTGAGAAATATGAACATGTGACCAGCACTTCCCTTTCTGTTAGTTTTTCTTTTATTTGTTGCATGACCCCTGTTTAAAAATCATTAAAAGATTGTCTGAAGGGCTATAGTTGACAAAAAATATTTGAATGCTAAATTTAAAATGATGCGACCATATTTTTTTTCGCCTGAACGTTATAATGGTCGCCTGTGGGAAAATATTTAGTACTGTGAAACGTATTCTTGTTTGGCTGAAATTAAACAATTGCAGGAATTCGACTGAATAAACCAAAATGTTTTTGGAGTAATGGTTGCGGAATGAAATATGGATACTTTGGGGTTCCTTCTTACGCCTTGCGTATTGTCATATTAGTGTCAGTCAAAATAATCTGTATCTGTTTTACGGGAGTTGACTCATAATTTAATATTACAACCTCACGTACATGCAACCTTTAATATAATTTTTCTCTCTGGGTGTTTTTGTTCACTATTCCATTCTGAACAATAAAAAAAATTCTTATTGCACAATATTATTTATTTATTTATTTATTTATTTATTTATTTATTTATTTATTTATTTATTTTGGATTGTAAAACAGAAGCGATCGTCTGATAGATCGATCACATTCAGTTTAAATTTCTTTGTTGTGATAAATGTCTCAAACATTGCACTTGAATTTCACATGTTTGTGTTAATCTCTCTCAAACACATTAATTTGCTATGTGATCTTACCCTTTGTATCTTTAATCCATTTCAATTGAATGTCACATTAATCGATGTAATGATGTAATTATGACAACCTGTCAACATAACCGGTAACATTCTAGTTGTATCGTCATACTACTGACCCTACTGAAAAATGCATTCAGCAGTTTCATAAAACTGGTATTCGACCAATGCACATAGAAAGATTTTTTCTTCTGACTGCCACATCCCCCCCCCCCCCCCACCACCACCCATATGCTGCTGAAGGATGATTACTTTCAAGACGAGACAGGAAAAATTAAAGATATGGAATCAACCGACACCGTATACAGACCGTAACTATGGGGGGGGGGGGGGTGGATGTAGGGGGTGTGGAACAGTCTCCCAATAAGTTTCGAGGCGGGACATTTTCATCTGGATTGGATATATCGACTCCCTTGTTGGTAATCATGTACTTTCCTACGGGGACTAGTTTTGCTTCTTGGGCCTATGTCACATACGCAGTCTCACCCAACTCGAGGCTTGTAAAGTTGTGGCTAATTGGAGATGTCGGATTCCCAGCGTGACTCAATTTTGAGCCGGCTACGTGCCAATTGAATCAGATGTTTGGAAACCCATGCGTCAAAACTACAACATGCATTTATCCACGAACAAGTTTCCTGGGTTTTTTTAGGTATAGTCCCCACTGACAAATATTCCAACTATACTATCAAGGCATGCCTCCTTAGAAGATGATGTAGTTGGAATATTTGTTCAGTCGGGACCTGCGCCATGACAATCAGAATAAATTGGGTTTCCTTTCTTCTAAGTTTATTTTATTTCTTTATTCTATCATATATATACCAACTACATCGTGTTATATGTATACAAATTAACATTTTTATAGTGTGAGAATCAACACATATTTCATTCTCTGTCCTGGGAATATGTCAGTTTCACGTTGTAAATGGGATAAAATCACCATTGGTAATGTGTGTTATCAAATCAAATCCCGTCCAACACTAGCATCAAGGATTTGATTTGGGAACACTTCACCACACGTCAAGGTCACAGATCCATAATCCCACTCGTCTGCACCGAGCAATTTTCTAACACCCTCACACTGACTGACGAGGCTCATTGATCTCAGCCCGTCAGAATATAGATGGTTAAATCCACTTCAACACTGATGAAGATAAGCACAGGTAATAAAGTCCGTGGCTTCTACATGGGTATGTGTAATTAACAGTGGCGGCGCCACGGGGGGGGGGGGGGGGTATCCCCCCAACGAAGGCTTTGCCCCCCAGTTGCCCCCCCCCCCCCCCCCAACCATCTCGCATGCATTTCCATCCACCCTCACACACAAACACATTCAGTCACTCTCTCTCTCACACACACACACACACACCTCTTTTTTTATTCCCAATAATTTCCCATACACACTTAGCCCAAAGCCTCAGGCTAGCTGATGAACACATCCAGGCAGTAGAGATTTAAAGACTCGGATGCAGATACTTATAAGTTATAATTAAGTTATGAGCCAACAAAGGCATGTCTATCCATATCCCTTGTCTAAAAAAATTCATGGATTTCGCATTATGACAGACGGGCATTATGAGTCTCTCTCTCTCTCTCTCTCTCTCTCTCTCTCTCTCTCTCTTCTCTCTCTCTCTCTCTCTCTCTCTCTCTCTCTCTCTCTCTCTCTCTCTTTCTCTCTCTCGCACAGACCCACCAGACGCGGATCCAGGATTTTTTGAAAGGAGGACCGCTAATTACCATTACATTTAGTCGAAACTTGGACCCAAAGTCCGTAATATAATTTTTTGGTTTGGTACGTCCACAGGACGTACCAAACCAAAAAAGTATATTACGGACTTTGGGTCCAAGTTTGGACTACCTCATAACAAATTAATGATATGATCCTTTACGTATTTGCCCCCCTTCATGGGAGTCTGCCCCCCTAGTTGCCCCCCCCCCCCCCACAAAAAAATTTCTGGTGCCGCCACTGGTAATTAAGAAATCTGCCTGATAAGTTTAAGACAGTAATAATCGAAGTTGTCTTTGGATGCTAGGTAACTATAGACCAGGAGCCCGAGGGGGTCAGCCTAGCTAAGAAGCTAACCAATTGCTACGTGTATGGCGATACTCTATATAGACTCTCATTCAAGGTTATGGGCGTCTGTCGGGTACACGCTGGTGGGTGTGGCCAGAAGGGGCACCTCAATGCACTCCAAAAATTCAGCTAGATCAGCCCGAAAGCTAACCACTTGAAATCACACGAAAATTGGTAGACACCATCCCCACAACCTTATGGCATGTTTGCCACACATTTTCAGTGGTGGGGTGTGTCAGCCAGACGTAAGTAACTGCCCCCTAAAAGTGTGCTAGATCAGCCCATTTACTACTAACCGGGTGAACCTTATTGCAAAATGTTCAGCATACCCCCATGTATGAAGAATGACCACTGCCAGACATTTTCTCTGGTGGGGTACCCCAGCCAGAAGATCTTAAACTACCCCACCCTAAACGTGTGCTAGATCAGCTCATTTACTAACCGGATGAAACTTATTGCAAAACGTTCAGTATACTCCGTTGTATCATAAATGACTATTGCCAGACATTTTTTGGCGTGGAGTACCCCAACCAGACGGTTTTATACTGCCCCACCCTAAAAATGTGCTAGATCAGCTCATTTGCTAAGCGAAAGAAACCTATTGCAAAACGGTCAGCATTCTCCGTTGTATCAAAAATGACTATTGCTGGACATTTTTTGTGGTGGAGTACCTCAGCCAGGCGGTGTTATACTGCCCTGACCGAAATTGTGCTACATGAGCTCATTTACTAACCACCTGAAACCTGCTGCAAAACGCTTAACATTCCCCAATGTATCAAAAACGCCTATTGCCAGACGTTTGCTGTGGTGGTGTACGGCAGCCAGAAGGTCTTATATTACCTCACCCTAAAAGTGTGCTAGATCAGTTTATTTACTAACCAAATGGAACCTGCTGGAAAACAATTAGCTTACTCCGATGATCAAAAATTACTATTGCCAGAAGGTTTTATGACTCACCCATAAAGTTTGCTAGATTGGCCCATTCACTAACCAAATAAATCCTATTGCGAAACGTTCAGCTTACCCTCATGTGTAAAAAATGATAGCTGCCACACATTTCTAGTAGTGAAGTGCTTAGTCCGGAAGATCTTATATTACCCATCCGAAAAATAATCCATTGTAAACAAATAGGACATAATGCGAAGCATTTAGAATACCTCAATGAACAGATGCCTACAACCATGTTTCTTGTGGTTTCAAAGTAGTAAGGCTAACAGAAAATGTCTGGCAGTAGCCCTTAGATACTCCCGTGTATCAAATGGCTTCTGTAGAACATTTCCAGGGATGGTTTACCTAACATTTTAAGGCGATGCTTGATCAGTTTATCAAAGCAAGTGTTTAGCGAAAATTTCCGAATACCAAAAAGTGTCATTTCGATCACATTCATTTATTTTTTAAGTGTTAGTGGGTCATCCTCAAAAGTGATAAGATTAGTCAGAATGCATGCTTGGATGTGCCCATTAAATTGATAGATAATTAAACGAAGGTATAGTGCAAAATCCGAAAATATTTTACCATAACAAACTTTGAGACAATATCAGTCCAGAATGCAAAACAGAAAATAAAAAAAAAAAATCTGGTGAGTATTATTTCTCTTGGTCTTGAGACAAATATGGTGTCCTGTTGGGGCCAAGTTTCCAGCGTCGCGTTTCTCTAATATTTTAGGCGAAACGCGACAAAGCTATAATACGTCAGTACCGTCTGCACTTTGTCGTAATATAGCTTTGTGGCGTTTTGAAGGCAATTTGGGGTAAAACGCGACAAAGCTATAATACTGCAGTACTGTCGTGCATTTTGTCGTAATATAGCTTTGTGGCGTTTTTCTCAGTGCATTCTTATATAAAATACTTCCTAAAACGCGAAAACACGACATACCGACAGTACTATCGTAGTTTCGCTTTGTCGTTTTTTTGCGTTTTTAGGGAGTATTTTATAAGAGAATGTACTTAGAAAAACGCAAGAAAGCTATATTACGACAAAGTGGACGACGGTACTGTCGTGTTACAGCTTTATCTCATTTTCGCCTAAAATATTAAAGAAACGCGACGCTGCAAATTTGGCCCCAATAGGACACCAAAGACAAAAGTTATTTCAAATGTTAATTTCTGTTGAGCACATCTAGTACTCTTCTGTGTCGGAATCGAAATCCTCAGACCATGCTTCCCCATCAGAGTCACTCCGTTCTTCATGAGACTGATTAATCAAGTCGTCAGTTCCCAATGCCAAATCACTGGCTGCCATTGGGGTGTCACTTTTAAACAAACTGTTTGGAATCGCAGGACCTTGGAACCAGACTGGCTGCAGGACACCATCATTCACGAACCATCCATATTCTGTTGCAGACAAACCGTCATCCGGATATGTTGACGACGCTCGGGTCCACAAAATAGCAACATGCCGGGATCGCATGATCTTCATTTTGAGGCTTCGATGTGAAGGTGGTAAAAGAGCATAGTTGATCTTCTTGACATTTGATAGCGGATTCCCCCGAAAGACAATTGAAAACATGAGGATGTGGCAAATGAAACACAGTACAGATGACACAACTACAATAAAACATTTGAAACAAAAGGGCGGGAATTAAAACTCGAAACACCTTTAGTCTTAAATAATATAAACTATCAAAGATTGCATAAATCCCTGACTGAGGGGTCATGCAGAATTTTCAAGTAGTACAGAGACTCCTGAACGCAAAACTTGCGAATATAATATGAAGTGGGGGAGAGCTTTCCCGAATAACAATGGCATTCCAAAAGTTTAAACACATAAATGAAAACAAAGGAGTAACCTCCTATTACCTGATCAATTTTGCCAGTCATTTGCATCAGTTTATTGTACCGTGCTCCATCAACATCTTTGGACTTGCTCTGTGCATACATGCGGCAGACAAAGTCGGGGGCAACATCAAGATCAGGACTCTGTGTTTTGTCTCCCATACTAATGAAGAGGTGAACGAAACGCCCAGTTCTGTCTTCTCCACAATGTCAAAGGCTTTGACTTTGCTTTTCCAGAAAAAATGCTCGAGAGCACAATTGTAACAAAATGCTTCCCCAACATGCGGGAACTATGATGGTCACGTAGCAATTATATACTGGAAAACACACTATAATAAAAAATACCAGGCAGATATTTACTACAAACATTGCCACCTATATATTTGCTGATAAAAAAAAACATTATAATTCGTTGCTTGAGTCCTAGACTGTTCAATGTCCCAGTGGAGCATAAACATTCTAGCACACAGGCGACGAATTGTGAATTCAATTCAGGAATGCAAATGCTACCAAGCATTAATTCTATCCAGTTGATCGCCACCAGCTAAGGACAATTGCATTTTGGTTGGTTGAGTTAGAACAATGTTGTTCAATGATAAGTTAGTAATAGTTACTAACTGAACAACCTTCCCACGTGGGATGAGTGACATTGACCCGCGAGGAAACACAGCATGGATATTTCATCTTTCTTACCATCCCGGGGAAGACAAAAGCAATAGGGGTTTAGAACTCTAATACTTTCAGCTCTATGCCTTCGTCTTCTCCAAGTTGGCATGAGATATGAACTATCGGATAGAACAAAGGACTAAGGGACCGAGTGACTTCACTTGAATACCTGCACTCACTTACCATACTTGGTCCCGGCCCAAGACATTTACCAACCTCGCTGTTGATATTCATGAATTTGAGCAACCTGTCCCGTGCTATGACACCTCATCGCTTCGCAGCCCGACGTCAAACGCCGAACATGGGCAGGTTGTTCAAATTAATGAACACCTCCAACACAGTTACTGATTATTACTTATACGTACTTGTAAAAGGCTGAAAAAAGTCGATTTAGCGATTATGACAGGCATCTAGCTATGGCACTCTTCTGCGCAAAATTTCTGGCAGCAGTCATTCATTACATCCGGAAGTATCCTGATATTTTGCAATAGCTTTCAGTTTGAATAGGCAAAAAATTGCACTTGCACGATCTTGGGGTATATAAGACCTTCTCGCTAGAACACCTCACCAAAGGAAATGTCTGGCAGTTGTCACTCTGATACATCGTGGTATGCTGAACGTTTTGCAATAGGTTCATTTGGTTAGTGAATGAGCTGATCTGGCACACTTTTAGTGTGGGGCGGTATAAGACTCTCTGGCTTGTGTTCCCCACCACAGGAAATGTCTGGCAAAAGTCATTTTTGATTCATCGGGGCATGCTGAACATTTTGCAATAAGTTTTATTCGGTTAGTAAATGAGATGATCTAGCATAATTTAGGATGGGGCAGTGTAAAACCGCCTGGCTGGGGTACTCCGCCACACAAAATGTCTGGCAATAGTCATTTATGATACAACGGAGTATGCTGAACGTTTTGCAATAGGTTTCATTCGGTTAGCAAATGAGCTGATCTAGCAGAATTTTGGGGAGGGGCAGTATAAAACCGTCTGGCTGAGATTCTCCACCACAAAAAATGTCTGGCAATAGTCATTTTTGATACAACGGAGTATACTGAACGTTTTGCAATAGGTTTCATCCGGTTAGAAAATGAGCTGATCTAGCACACTTTTGGGGTGGGGCAGTATAAAATCGCCTAGCTGAGATTCTCCACCACAAAAAATGTCTGGCAATAGTCATTTATGATACAATGGAGTGTGCTGAACGTTTTGCAATAAGTTTCATCCGGTTAATAAATGAGCTGATCTAGCACACTTTTAGGGTGGGGTAGTTTAAGATCTTCTGGCTGGGGTACCCCACCACAGAAAATGTCTGGCAGTGGTGATTCTTCATACATGGGGGTATGCTGAACATTTTGCAATAAGGTTCACCCGTTAGTAAATGGGCTGATCTAGCACACTTTTATGGGGCAGTTACTTACGCTGGCTGACACACCCCACCACTGAAAATATCTGGCAAACATGTCATAAGGTTGTGGGGATGGTGACTATCAATTCTCTTGTGATTCCAAGTGGTTAGCTTTCGGGCTGATCTAGCTGGATTTTTTGAGTACAGTAAGGCGTCCTCCACCCACCAGTGTGTACCCGGCAAACGCCCATAAATTTGAATAGGCGTCTATATAGAGTATCGCCATACACATAGCAATTGGTTAGCTTCTCAGCTAGGCTGACCCCCTCGGGCTCCTGCTCTACTAGTCCCCACTCGCACGAGTGCAAAGCGCACGAAGGACCACCCTCATGCTCCCCGACTCATGCAAACAGAGTCCAGCCGTTCAGCATCCAAAGACCGCGTTTGGGTTTTAATCTGGAAAAAGCACACTTTGATCTTTGCCATGTTCAAGATCTGCCGGTATTGTCACCACAATTATTTCCTCAATTGGTCATCTTCGCGACACATCTGACCAAATATGCGGTATTAGTCCACTAACAATAATCTCTTTGACGAATATATCTTACCGATCGACTACTTGCTTAGCTCATCTGATTGAAAATCAAAAATAAATAAATGATGTACTTTCTTGCGATCTTAGGTTTGATACTTGAACTAAAGTCACACACATCATTGTCGGTTAGACAAGGGGGGGGGGGGGGTCTGTAGTACCCTATTCGGGCTGTTAGTGGCCCCAGAATGACCAACTGGAGTACGGTACATGCTAATTTAATAAGAAGCTGTGAGGCCTATACGTACGATTACTGTATGTATCTATCCACAAAAAATGAATTCCCAAGAACTCTGAGTTTTTTTTATTTATAATCCCGACTGACGAAGGCATGCTACATGCTGTAGTTGGAATATTTCATCAGTCGGAACTTGGGCCATCACGGCTGGGACAAATCAGGTTCACATTCCCACCCTCAACTACCAATGATCTTCGTGAAGCCACTTGCAACTGCCCGGTCGGACTGAGAGAACCCGATTGGGTTCATATTCACCCACCCCAATTGATTTGGGTTGATTTTTAACCCAACTAATTTTTGAGTGTAGTTGTAATACACACAAGGACATTTTAGTTTTTTTCTTTGAAAAGTTGAGCTCCCGCTCATACATTACGGATATTTAGCATTTAGCTCTTGCATTTTTTCTGAAAATTCAGTATTTCAGCCTACAAAGAACAACTGATTCTGAGTTGGGGGAGTGGGATTTTTAAAACACTTTTTGCTAGTAAAGCTATATGGAATTGCATTTAAGTTTAGTTTTTATAACTCATGAAGGTATGCACTGATGTGTGGTAGCCACAAACATTATATTTGGACTTCAGGTTCCTTCTAACCTCCAAAAACAGTTTATCTTGCATTAATCAGTCTCACTGTACGAAATTTCATTTCGTCTATCAGAAAGTTCTACAGCAAACATTTCCTTTACCTTTCAAAAGCCTGTAACGAGTTTCATTTCTCCAATTTGTTCCCATGTCAAGTATTTTTTTAAAATCGTTGTATCTAATGGAATATTTCAGTAGGCATAAGTGGTTAGGTGTACCGGTATTGTCCTTGACGTCTTTGCGGTAATCAGTGTATACCGGAAGTTTGGTTTTCCAACTGCTGGATGTTTAGTAGAGTAACTACCCGGTCATGCGCCTGTCATGCGCCTGTATTTAACAAGGATGTAAATAAAGCTTATTGATTTCTTTACTCAGAGTAAGAAGAGGTAGGAATCGTTTTTTTTAAATGAGAACATTTTTCCACCCTGTTTGAGTCTCCAACTCATAACGATACTCTATAGCATGTAACTACGTATTTGCTCAGGAAGCTCAGAACAAGAATAACGCTGAGCATTGCATAATACACCTGTGTGCTGTTCAAATTATATTTTGATGGTGTTTTTAAAAAAATGAAATAAGTATACTTGGATCAAAGCATGTATCACAGTGTGCCGATCTGATTTAGTTGGAGAAGATTAACCCATTGAACCCTTGGTTGTATCTTCCATGTCAGTTCAATGATAGCAAGTGGAAGAGTTCATATTCATTATTTCGGTGTTGACCAATTAACATTTTACCCAACGCAGACGATATCAAAATTTATTATTTTAAATATCATTTTTTTAAATTTTTCAAAAATTTTCAACAAAACCATATCATGTGACCCCTCGTTGGAACGAGCTCGACGAGCTCGTTCCAACGAGGGGTCACATAATATGGTTTTGTTGACATTTTTTTGAAAAATAATATTTTTTCAACTGCTGAATTTGCATATTACGCGGGCGGATGCGGGCGATTCGTTGGGTAAAGTGTTAACATTTTCAGCGTGCAGCCCTCTGCGCGTTGAAAATATTGATTGGTTTGCCCCACACATTCACTTAGCAGCTACATTCAAAGATGAAATTATGACGTATCAAGTTCCTGGACCAGAAAAAGGTCTCTCGGGTTCAAAGGGTTAATGTTATCTTTAATCATCGTTAATTTTCAAAGGGTTAATATTATCTGTCTAATTTTAAAACAAAATCTTACCCCAAGGCATAGCATTTTGATTTATGGGGGAGGGGTTAAATTACTTGAAATCCCTCAAAACTAACTTTATAGCCCACAAAATAAATTCACCAATGTCCCCGCCACCCCTGTGAAGTACTCCTCAACCCACATGGTGAAATATATTTTTTATATCTGTTTTTTTTTTCATTCCAAAATTCATTTTACAACAAAAAATAAAAACAAAATTCACCTAATGAACTGTCCCCACCCTACCACATCACACCCACCCACGGTATTTGTTTTGTTACCATGATCTGCCTTATCTGTGAGTGAAATTGGATACCAAATTCTAAATTCTTCAAAACGCATTTTAAAGAAAGGAAAATAATCCTCCAATGGACTAACAACCCTCTTAACCTCACCTCAATTTGATTATTTTAACATGATCTGACTTCTCTGGTAAGGCTGTGAGCCAAATAAGGATCTGCTATGACATGCGTAGCTGGCGTTATCAACGAAAAACCTAAAATTGTAAAAAATGAAGCCAGTAAAGGACAATAACTCCCAATAAAATGTCGGAGCTACGTGAGATTTGAAGTTGATCATCATTTTCTTTGAAATGGATGGGCTAGATTAAGTTTGGCTAAAAGTATCATCTGGGAAATCTAAAATCATGGAAAGTCAAAGAAAACAAAGGGCAATAACTCCACTATAGAAGGTCGTACAAACGTCATAAATGACCTTGATTTGTCATCTACTAAAGTAAAGTTGTATGCCAAAATGGTTTGGTTTTGTCGAGCATACCTGGAGTTATGACCCGAAAACCATAAATCACGACCAAAATCATGGAACTTCTAAGAAAAGGAAGGGCAATAACTCACGGCAGTATGTCGAACAAGCGACGAAATAGAACTTGATCTTCCATTTACATGAGTAAACTTGGATGCCTAAATTGGGTGGCTATATCGATATTGATAGCTGGTTATAAATCATGGCAATTTAAGACAACAAAGAGTAAAAACTCCTCACCCCAACGAAATGTCGGTCAAACCTCAAATTCAAACTTGAGCTGAATTTTTCCCGGATAAGTTCATATACAAAATAGGGATTGCATGAGCCATTTATAACGCAAGTTATCGCCTGGAAATCAAAACATGAACGTAAGGATGGCCGAACAGAGGGACAACACCATACAACAATATGCCCCGTTTACGCCGGGCGTAGGTAGCGCTGTGGCTCAGTAGGTAGAGATGCAGGCTGCGAACCGAGAGGTTCTGGGTTCGAAGCCCATCTGCAGCAACCGCGCTGTGTCCTTGGGCAAGACACTTAATCCCAATTGCCCACATGGGGGCACGGTAGCGTTGTGTACTAGGGCGGCTGCACATCGATGGAGCACTTGTCTTCAACCAATGCTAACCCTGCTTGTGTGGAGTTAGTACATTGGAGAGTCTGCCAGTTGCTCGGTGGCTCTCTCCGGTCACTCCGACTTCCTCCACCCGTAAAACTGTCCGACCTGAGGTGACCCTGGCTGTCTAAAGTGTCGTTAAATCCCTATCTTAAATAAATAAATACACCGGGCGTATAAAAAAGGCATTTCTATTTTTAGCCAGAGGATTCCCACAAGGCTGTGTTTTTTTTTGTTGGCATGTACCCACGTCACCCAGTAATACTGCATACCAATTCCCATCAAATCGGCCAACCTGTTAAAAAAATTCAAACAATTGGGCGGAGTATGGATATTGGCCCTCCAGGAACAAGCCCAGATAATGAAAAGTTAGTGACCCAACATAGAATAAACACCTTGTAAGTAAGGCACCAGAAGTTTCGAGGATTCGACTCGATGCCAGTGGCGATTTTCAGACTGTACTGTAGGGTTATACAGACACGAATCTCATTGATGTCTGATAGCTTTTTGGGTTTGTAGAAGCCACGCGTCTTGCACATCACACCCTAAAATACAACCCACACTTGAGTTGGGGAAAACGTTTATTTATACAACGTAAACAGAAATTACAGAATATATACTCCTCGAAGTTTGCTAAGCACCAAATATTTGACACATCATTGTGAAATTTGCTTGTGGCATATTTGCGATATTTTTGGTGGATATGACTGAGGAATATATTGAGATGGTCCCAGTGTTTACATTAGCTCTCTTGACTGGCAGACTTTTCGTGACAGTCATGGAAAGCATGTACCCCTTGGTTTTCTTGATGTTTTCGTGTACTGTCTACATGTACATGACATGTGTAGCGTATTCAATCTTCATTTCAACACAAACCCTTGTGATTTAATGATTGAATATGGCAAATGAAAATGTAAGAAGATATTTGTCTGAAGCAGAAATGTGGCGGGGTGTAGGGATGGTGGAGCAAGGGGCTACCCATCGTCAGGATGGTGAAGCCGTTGGTGTGTACCATACGGTGATCACCAGAGCCTGGGCAAGATTTCAGCAGTATGGCACACCAGTAAGACGGCGTGGTGGTGACAGAGACAGGGCAACATCTGCAGCTGAAGACCGTTTTTGATCACGCAGGCCCGTGGGAACGGCTTTGCCACAGCAACCCAGCTTCGCAGTGACCTTCAGAATGCATCCGGGGTAAATATTTCGACGCAGACTATCCGGGAAAGGTTGCACGAAGGTGGTCTCCGATCGAGAATACCATGTATTCGCATTCCGCTGTCCCAGAACCACCGCCAGGCACGATATGAATGAGCCATGGACATGGATCACACAGATAGGCGTTCTAGGGTATGGAGAAGACCAGGAGAGCGATTCCATGCAGCCAACATTGCTGAGCATGACCGCTATGGTGGAGGGTCAATCATGGTCTGAGGCGGCATCAGCTGGGGTTGACGAACTGAGCTTTGTGTCCTTGAACGTGGTACATTGACTGCACAACGGTATATTGATGAGATCCTGGTTGTCTACGTCAGATTGTATGCAGGTGCAGTGGGTGATAGATTCATTCTGATGGACGATAATGCCCGTCCTCATGTTGCCCATGCTGTCGGAGAGTACCGACAGAGGGAGGGGTTTGAGCGTATGGACTGTCCAGCAAGATCCCCTGACCTCAATCCAATCGAACATGTCTGGAATGAGTTGCAGCTTGCAATTTCAGCCCGTCCAGTCCAGCCAAGAAGTGTCCAGGAGCTTGGTGCCATGTTGGTCCAAGAATGGAACAACATCCCACAATGGACCACCAGGAACCTGATTGGAGAAGGCGTTGTCAAGCTGTAATTAACAGTAACGGGTCTTATACTCGATATTGAACCCATACCAGTTCGCTCCGTCCACTTTTTGGCATATTGAAAAATTTCCTCTTTTACCAATAATATCCATTTTCCATGGTTATCGTATTCAAAAGCTAAAAAATAATGTCAAACGCAAATAAAATCTTAATTTCTGTACTAAAATCATTAAAGATATAATGAAATAAAAAATATATACACTTTTCATAACAATATTTCAACTAAAACGTAAAGCAGGTAGTTGGATATACTTGGTGCTTAGCAAAGTTTGAGCAGTATAAATATAGAATCTGAAAAATTTAACCCTTTACCTAACGTAACGGCCAAAACAGGCCAGCTATTCTTAAAAATCGTCAATTAATTTTCATTATTTTTTTCATTTTTTGTCTCAAAAACATAGGTTATGACCCCTCGTTGGAACGAGCTCGTCGAGCTCGTTCCAACGAGGGGTCATAACCTATGTTTTTGAGACAAAAAATGAAAAAAAATAGTTATTCAAGAATTATTTTTGCAAGTGTCGTCTGCTTTTCAGGTTGGGTAAAGGGTTAATGTTATGCATAATATCAATGGCGATGTTCAAATGTAACGGGATCAACAGGCATTCATGGAATAACTCAAATGATCAACTGGTGTTCATGGGAAAATAACATAACCCTGGAATTCACTGCCAATACAGTTTTATTGTGCCAATTCGTATGTATACGTGACATTTAGCTGGCGTTCAATATGGGTTCCTGTCCCAAAGCCAGCGACCTGAGTGTAGCATCGCCGAGGTAACATACTACCCTTTGTAGTCCAATGTTAGAGCCACACTCGGTAACACATAAGTCTGTGGATGAAAGTATTAAAATACCTGATGGTTACTACAATGTTTGCGAGCTGAATGACGAGGTATTTCCAAAAAGCGGAGCGGAGCTGAGCCCTCATAAACGTTTCGTCCGTTTGTGAATCAAGACAGGCAAGGCGGTAGTGAAACTGAGAACGCCGAGGCGCATCTTGGGATTTACCGAGGGCGGAATACAAGCAAAGAGTACGCGGATAAGGGACGAGCTTCTGGGGTTGTAATATATCACAAGCTCTGCATCTATCTTTCAGGGATATTAGTATCACAGACAATATTCCCAACGAGCAACTCAATACATTACATAACTGTGCCGATTGAGAAAGAAAGGTGTGGTAATAGTAGAACGGAGACTTTATTACACGCCTGTTCCTTGAAATCCCCATCTACAGCAACACTAAACCGTGCGGAAAATAAAAATCTGTTCCGCACATGTGTGGAACGGAAATCATTGACGGACTATTTTTATAAAGAAGCGAAATTTCACTGGAATTTTCTACAAATCGTGCACCGCAATTACAATTTCATTCCCTAGCGATAGCTAAGAGTCGTCCCCTGAGTTCCAATGTGTTCTATGTGCCAGTAGGCACATAGAACACATTGGAACTCAGAGGACGAAAGAGTAACACAGATTCCCCTCGCAAGTTTGGTTGGCGACAAAATGTGTTCTTTTTTGTGATAATTATCAAATGAATTGTTGAGTGTCCTAATAATTGTTTTATATTCGCGAGGGCATGTAAATAATACAGAACGACACGCGTGTGTGAATGGGTTCATCGGTATGGCACATGTGCCATCGCGGAAGGATAAAACTCGAGGCTTGCGGCCTCTCGTTCTACCCTTCCGTGCCATATCGATTAACCAATTCACACACACGTGTCGTTCTGTGTATTTCCTCCATCTACAATACAAAAAGCTCGCATCAGACACAACTGACCGGGTCACAATTCAGGTTTTAGATCAGTACTCACACAAACTAAATATAGATTATCTTCCAGTGACATAACATATTTAACGAACTGTCAGACAGTGAAGACTCATGTGCTCATGAGTCAAGGCCGTGCATGACCCCCGTAGCCAAGTTGAAAGTTTCAAGTTAGTGTTTCTTTACTAGGATTAGGATTTTTCGTGCTCTTAACAAGACCGTTATGATAAACGAATTTCGTTCGCTCTGGGTAAATTTTGCAGGACAGTCGCTAATCTTTGTGGCGCCCTCTCTTCATACCTCTCGCTGTCTACATTCTAAGAGCGAAGATCATGCCACCGTTTGAAACACTCTTTTCATCCATAAATTGTAGATGTCAGGCGGCAGGTCTCCTTCTCATCGCAGCTTTGACGTTCACCCCCTTGAAGTATTATTTTGTTGTTCAGCTCGTGTTACTTTGTATACTCTCTTGATACCCGACATATGCCATTTCTTCAAATGCATATTTTATCTTACATCAGAGCCAGGTTTGGGTGGATCGTGTGGGCCTCTACGCCGGAGGGACGTGTGTACTTACGTCTGCTGCAGTGATTGGTTCTGTGGAGAGAAGGGGGTGGAAACGTTCTGAGGTGTTATAAGGGCTGAAACTGCTCCCAGTAAAAGTCCTCTCTCCATTGCTGCACACGTCGGCTTTTCATATGAGCTAGAAATTGATTATCGAGCGAAGATGGACGTTTACACGTATATGGGAGATAACTCGCGAAGGTAAAGTTAAGTTCGCGTTCTGTTCAAGGCGTGGGAGTATCAGTGGAGACAACTCTTTCCCGTATTTGCGATTTTTTCAGGTAATTTCTTGATTTCAGAATAACACTCTTTCATGCAATTGCGGACAAAAACCATGAATATTCTCAAAACAGCCCCCACCCCCACCCCACAGATCTCATTTCTTATCAACGAGTGTCCAAGACAGGAAGACAGTTTTCTTGTAAATGCACATATGAAAAGAAGACAAGCAATATACCACTGAAAATATGTATTTGAATGCACTACACGGAATATCATGTTTGATATATTTGTGTATGTGTATGCATGCACATGTTTAGGGCTAGGGTGAATATGACAGTGCGTGCAAGAAAGAAAATGTGCGTGTTATGGAGGGTGGGGGGAGGGGTGGGCATGTGATGGTGTGAGTGAAAATGCGTGTATGTGTGACTGTATGTGTGAAAGAGAGAGAGAGATATATATATATATCACCCCCTTGAAGTATTTGAACGGCAATTTGACGAAGTTATATATTAATATTTACCTGTTACCAGGGCGAGGTTGAGATAAATGATTGAATGCTTCTAATTCTAAGGCTGAGAACAAAAAATGCGCGCTATAACGCGGAATATATCTCCACTCGTTACCACCTTAGGAAGATATGATACGGTCATGTTTGTCCATAATTTACAATTAAAAACAGTGAACAACGTGTAATGCGGAACATATCTTTACTTGTTGCCACCCAAGGAAGATATGCATCGGCGATTTTATAGACGGGTTCGTGATTAGGAGCTAGGCAGCCACTTGCCAAATAATAAATCGATCTGTAAGACGTACGCGTATCACGATCAATTTTATAATTCCCATTCAACAATTAGGATCAGCGTGACGCTAAATTTTACGTTCCCATGACGCGATACACATTGGTACGGCACTTAACGTAACGGAATAAGTTTTAGTCAAAAATGAAAGCCGCTTAGAAGGAAGTAAACTTCCGAGCATGACGGCAATTTGACGAAGTTATATAAAATATTTGATGAAGTGTATATATATATATATATATATATATATATATATATATATATATATATATATATATATATATATATATATATATATATATATATATATAGTTGTTTGGAGCGAGAGAGATCGTGGAGGTGCGTGCGTGCGTGCGTGCGTGCGTGCGTGCGTGCGTGCGTGTGTGTATGTATGAAAGTGGGTGCGCGTGATCCACCTTGCTCACAGTAAACCACTAACGTTAAAAGTGTGACATGTAGGTCTATAAGGCCGGGTGGGTTATGTAACGAATTTAAATATACTGTAAACAAATAATATATGCACGTGTCACATGAATAAAGATTACTACTACTACTACGTCTTGAGTTTTCTTGGGGTTTTTTTTAGCTGATCGGAATTCTCTATCATTGGCTGGGGGTGGCCGGTGGGGTGGCGGGGAGGAGTGGGGGTTATATGAGTTAATATAATTCCTTTTTGTGGACATTGTTTTGGGGGAGGGGCTACTGCATTGTTATTGGGTAAACTAGGGACAGCGGTTATACATGCTTTATTATTGCACTGGGGAGACACAAGTGCAACACATTATACACTTCAAGTTCAATATCAATCCAAATCAACGGGGTTGAGTGAGGAGCGAAAGGATGTGGTCAGTAAGGTATACCTCCAACAGTCGCTACAATTACTTTCAAAACCAATGATATGCATAACAGCTGAAGCTGTTGGAAAAATTAGTGCAGAGACATTCAACTTTTCCTGTGAAACTAAATATCGTTACGCAACTTCAAATAAAGCAGACAATGGTAAAATGGAGTGGTGATGCCTGCATCTGGTAGAATTACATATTTCACAGTATGCTCAACCGACACCAGTGGTAATTCTGTTAAAAGACACAAGGGTCTTAGTTTTTCTATAGCGATTAATGTTATTGTGAATGTCGATTCTCGGTGTACATCAACAATCCAAGAGGGCAACAGGGCAGCAGTTAAACAATTTCTTCCTCCACTGTCAGTAAATGCTGGTGATAGAATAAACTTCTATAGTAGAAGTGATAGTGATTTTAGCCTAATCACTACAGCGTCTGCATTCATAGAACTGAATATGTAGTTTTAGTCTGTCTTATTATATATTGAAGAGTATCATGGAAGAAAAACAGAGGTTATGGCCTGAAGTCCCGAGTGCTCCACTGAGTGGGGATGATTACAGGCTTCAGAGAATTAGTGAGATCGAGCAGCTGTTGAAAAATGAGGTAAACATTAGGGAAGAATTGTATAAGAAATACAAAAGGGATTTGAATGCTTTACAGTCTGTTGATGGTGTATGTCTCAGTCTCGGCGTGGGTTCTAAAGCCACCAGTCTTGGTCTCTTAGGTACTGGAGTGGGTGCCCTTCTTGCTTTACCACTGCATGGAGTAGGTATTGTTGCAGGGGCGTTATGTGTGATTGGGTGGGTTGCAGAGAGGACGATTAGCGCTTAGATTAAAAAACATGATGAAATAAGAGTCTTGGCACAAGCAAAACTTAGTACAATAGCTGTGAAGGTTGCTTGCGCATTCGAGGATGAGTGCATAACAGACGAGGAATTTAGAAACATCACTAATGAACAAAAGCAATATCAAGAAATGAAAAAAAAAATAATACAAAAGAAGGCTATATCAGCCAAACTGACTGGAGCATAAAAAAACAAATTGTGCAGGATGCCCTCCAGAATATGTTAAAAGTCCCAAATCTCATAAAATTTACAAAGACGTATACTAGGCAGCCACCGCCGCCATACATGTGAAGAAAATTCCAACTTGAATAACACAGAAGTTGAAGAGTGTGGGAACTGAAGAGGAGGCTATCTTGTATCGATTTGAGGGTCCTTAGAGAAGACTATGTTAGTACCCTCAATATGCAAAGAGTTATCCAAGTAAACGTTATCTCTTATCTGTGGTAAAATGCACTGCTGTTTTATCAGATAAAAAATGTGGACTTTGTAACTGTGTGTGCGTCGTGTATTGTCATCTCTATTTTTAAAAAAAGATAATATAACAATAACATGATTTTGGATGGCTTTATGGTTCATTAGCGGCTCCGCAGCAATGATGAACAGCCCGAGGGTTTATTAAAGGCCCGAGACGAAGTCAAGGGCCGTTAATTAGCCCAAGGGCTGTTCATCATTGCTGCAGGGCCGCTAATGAATCATGATGCCTGACAACAATCATGTTATTACTATTATTACCACTCCCTGTTACAGCTAACCGCACGAGGGAATTGTTGGAAGAAATAATCACTAAAGTCGGTTCGATATTTCTGTTTCGATCGTGCGTTCGACTTCAGTTCAGAAATACAAAAGGATGTCATCCGAATGGGAGTAATTCATTAGACCATGAAATCTAACAATAGCCGGGCCACGGGCCGCTAATGGCTATTTATACCATTATCGCCCGCGGCCCGGCTCCTTCGAATGACGTCACTGAAATTATGGAGTTTTAACGGCCCTCCAAAATCATGTTAATCGACTAGTAACTTATAGATTGAATGGTAATAATACTGGTGAATATGTAGGATGTAGCCCATTAGGAGTAATTTGTGTCACGTCGAAAATAGCGTGACAAGTTTTTTAACCCTTTACCTAACATGAAAAGCCGACGACACTTGAAAACAACATTCTTGAGTAACTAATTTTTTCATTTTTTGTCTCAAAAACATAGGTTATGACCCCTCATTGGAACGAGCTCGACGAGCTCGTTCCAAAGAGGGGTCATAACCTATGTTTTTGAGACAAAAAAAATGAAAATTAATTGGCGATTTTTGAGAATAGCGCTGGCCGGTTTTTGCCGTTAGATTAGGTAAAGGGTTAACAGCTTGGGTCATATTGTGTCGTGACCTTGTTACGAGCACCGGAGAACCCACCGAACAGCAGCGAGTCACTGTCAGACTTTCCAAATTATTAAACCCACAGAAGTGGGTTATCATTGCTTGAAGACTCCCAGTGTATAAAATCATTTACTGCACTGTAACCACAGACAATGTCGGAAGATACACTTGAGATAACAAAGTCAATAATAAAGCTCTTTTATCAGAATTATTTAAAAATCGGTTTTCACCTATAGTTTTGAATAGGTCACAGTCCTCAGTGACACAGTAGTCACTCAAGAATTCGCATCTGACTGGTAGGAGGAAGTATCAAACATATTGCATTATTTTCAACGGATGTGATTGAACAAGATATTCACAGAATTTTATCAGATGAAAATAAGAGAATGGAGTTTAATTCAATATTAACAGAACTTGCTGCCATATTGGAAACCGCGCATACAAAAAAAGTTGAGAACAGGAACATTATTCCATCAGTTAACCCTTTACATAACCTGAAAAGCAGACGACACTTGCAAAGAAAATTCTTGAATAACTAATTTTATTCATTTTTTGTCCCAAAAACATAGATTATGACCCCTCATTGGAACGAGCTCGACGAGCTCGTTCCAACGAGGAGTCACAATTTATGTTTTTGAGACAAAAAATAATGAAAATTAATTGGCGATTTTTGAGTCGCGCTGGACGGTTTCGGCCATTACGCTGGGTAAAGGGTTCAAAGTGCTAACATTTCTAGGGAAAAATTCAACACTGATCCAGATATTGGTTACAATGACTACTTTTATGACCCAGCCTAATCGCTTTGTCACCCTGTCAATAGCCCACACCTCAATTGTTTCACCAGTGGTTGCGTTTAGTGTTAAAATCAGTGCATCGCCATACTGGGTTTTTAGCTCTCTTTTCCCCTCGATGATATAGATACCCTGTGGTAGCTCAGCCCATTTGATAGCTGGCTTATTCTCCACTTTGTCGAAATCTTCATTAGTTGGAAACAGTGTGTTGTTGCTAACTCTTACTATACCAAAGGGATTCATTTCTCTAAATAGGTGACTGGGGCTGATCCTTTTATGTGGATGGACTGTTCCGTATTCCAACGCGCTTGATCTCAGGATAGTGGGATAGGGTGAACGGCTGGGGTGTTATCATAGAACTCGCAATTGAACAAATTCGGTCCAGTGGGGTTGTGGCACTATGACCCTCTGGAATGCCAGTCTGGGGCAGCTGAGGTCGTTTATGAGACGAAATGCGGGGATCTGAGGGGGGCTGTCCTGGTACGCCCGTATTATATACCACTCTTGACTTCAATACCTAGTCTATACAAAACGTATGGCCCGAGCAGCTAACATGTTTAGCTGTTCTTGAGTGCTGTGTTGTATCCACATATGAAAATCCCTGTTTCCCTTTTCAAACGATTATCTCATCTGTATTGCAGAGTTCATATGGGCAGTATAATTTTTCATCTTTACGTTCTACATTCATGTATCATTTTACGGTTACATTTTGACCCAACATAAATATAATAAACACTTATGAAAGAAGTTCATGAATAACTCGGAGATCAACGATTTTTCCAGAAACGTCTGATGGGGTGGTGGGTTGTCGGAGTTGCCAGAAATTTTTTTTTCCATTGCTTAAAAACAAAATTTCTTTCAATCCTCTATTGATTTTATAGGCCTTTAAATGTTAGTTTTGTCGTTTTTATAGATTTGCAGCAATCATTCAGTGAGTCATTGGTCACTTTTTTCAACCAGTTTGAACTTTTTTAGCTTTTTACTCAACAATATTAGCAGGGCCGGAGAGAGGAAATTCGAGCCCCAGGGTTAATTCTGTACAGGGCCCCCTTTTCCAAAGTGTCGGGATACTGATGCAGATGCCGCGAGTACAGAGGGCACGAGCGACTATTGGGTTTCTCTCCCCAACTCCCAAATTAAATTAGTTATTAAATGGAGACTTCTGGCGGCTTAGGGGATATAAAAGCACGTTATTTTGGGGGTGTCAAAATGACGTTTTTTGGCAGCTTGTTTCAAATTTAAAAGTTAATCAGTGAGTATCCAGTGACCTAGAGTTATAGCTTTTGAATGTACTATCCCGGGCCCCCACCCACTCCCCAGCTCTAGTTTCAGTAGTTGCGACATCTGATTTTCATCTCCGATAGAACAGCGGGATGAAAACAGAACAGTCTTATCATCAAGACATACCATATGCACTTTCATACTGATTATTCTCCACTGACACTCATGATTTGAGACATGACCAGATGCACAGATATGAACTAAAGATAGGCCAGTGGATAGGAACTCAAAATATTGAAAGTCATTCGTTGTAAACTGATAAAAATGTGTTCTTCAAATTCTTTCCTGTCACCCCACACCTTTTCACCATCAATTTTTTAAATAAAATATGAAAATTGTAAGAAAAATCATTCTATAAATTGCATGTGCAAGCTAAAGAAAACTTTAACCCTTTACCTAACCTGAAAAGCAGACGACACTTCCCAAAAAAATTCTTGAATAACTAATTTTTATTAATTTTTTGTCTCAAAAACATAGGTTATGCGTTCCAATGAGGGTCATAACCTATGTTTTTGAGACAAAAAATGAAAAAATAATGACAATTAATTGGCGATTTTTGTGAGTAGCGCTGACTGGTTTTGGCCGTTACGTAGGGTAAAGGGTAAAAGAATGAAACGGTACTCGGTCAACTACACTAAATACAGTACAAGCCATTCAACCCTAGAATACCAGAGAATAGAAGTATTAATGTATTTATATAATCACATGGTCTAACAGATTAAGCAGCATTTATTATACTTCATGAATAAAACTAGACAAAAGACGACGTCTGATTGGACAGATACAATTTGCTAATTTGCGTGATCATGCCTGTTGACCACGCACATTCTTGACAACGTGTGATAGTTCATCGCGACGGTTGTTATTGTTTGTAATAACACACGCAATGACGCGGTGATTTTGTAATATCACACGCTAAATCCGAAAATTGCCGAAAGGGAGAAAATAACACACGCTGTTTCCGAAGATTTCCGAAGTTTTTCTCTCGCCTCAAATCAGACGACAACAACAAACAAAACGCTAACACAGGTGCTGCCCTGAACCCGTACATAACAAATTGCACCGTTAACTTCAACTTTTTTCGAAATAGCAACTGAGAAAAGTTTGTTTTGAAGTAGATGGATCATTAGTTTCGTTCTGTGTGATCCAAACAATTCGGGTTGTTGTTTATGTTAAGATGTTATTGTATTAAATGTTCGCCTATTTGTTATTGATTTATTTATAACTCTGAAAGAAACATTCCTTTCAAAGGTCATTCAGTATAATAAAAAAACATAGTGACCATTGTTCAGTGCGTTATGGTGGATTAGCCCCCTCAGAAAAAAAATTACTTCGTCTCGGGCTTTAATTTTTTTTCTTCGGTTGCTAATCTACCATAACACACTGAACAACGGTCACTATGTTTATAATACTGTCAAAAATATTTAGTCGTACACCACCTGGGCAACCTGATTAATACCTGGTTAATACACTAGTCTATTTTGGTATCTCGTAGTCTATGTTTAACGCAGATACAAGCAGAGAACTCTAGGTTCAATTCTGGAAATTAGGATTGCTAACAATAAAATCGTTTTTGAACATCTGATCAATTGTCATCATTTGATTAACCTTGCCTCATGGTCTAAACTGTAAATCCTTAATACTGTAAAGATACGAATGAGCACAAACTTGCAGAAAACTCACCATATTTTGCTGACGTTTTTCAATACAACATTCTCTCGGGGGATAGCAGGAAGACAGCCAATCTGGCTATGCTGTCCCCCAACGGTATGTATATGTATTACAATATTATTCTGTAATTGATTATTATATATTACATACCGTTAAATAAAAGAATAAAATTCTCATCAACTTCATGTGAAGACTGTGGACAACTAATATTGGAGACAATTATACATTCTAAAATTACCTCCCTGAAATATTAAACCAGATCAACTGGGTTGAGTGATTATGAACCCAAATGTTGACAGTGGTGGTCTCTATATTTATACACTCTAAAATCAGAAGTACTGGTATGTGGGGTGTTTGGCTCCCTTCAATCATGTGAGCCAGAAATTTAGGTGAGGTAGAAAAGCTGACTTATTTTTGGAAAAACCCAAATTTTTCTGGTAAAAAAGTTGATTTGCTTGGAAAATGTTGGGTTTTTCCCAAAAATAATTCAATTTTTTCCCGAAAACCTCGGGTTTTCCCCGGAAAATGTTTAAAATTCGAGCATTTCTGGCTCACTTTCGACGGAATTCGTCGAAAATGTCTAAAAATTTCCCAGCTTGACAAACCTGCTTTTTTGATAAATTTAACACTGATTTTCCCATTGGTGTGAATTTTTTTGACATGCACGGAATGGGATTTTGCACGAGTGTGACCGGCTACAGATTAGCACTGAGATTTCCATTCGGAAAAATTCCGAAAAGACAGTGTGTTGTTTAAATTTCGAGCTGGAAAAATACGCGATCGAACATCGATTCCCACAGTAAAAGACAACGGTTCGATCGAGGTGAATGCGAAAATTGAGCCAGAAAAAAAATTGAGCCAGTAAAAACTCGATCGGGGACGCAGATTTCCTACGGGAAGAGACGCCGGCTCGATCGAAGTGAATTCATAGATCGACCGTTCGAGATCGAGCGCACGAGTCCAATTGAAAATAAACAAACAAAATGTATGTAATATATTATTACTATTACGAGTTGCGGGATGAGTGATGAAAAAAAATTAACCATTTAAAAAAATAAAAATAAAAAAATATATTTTTGAAACAACATTCAAAAAAAAAATAAGAATACAAAAAAATAACTGTTTTTCATTAAAGAAAAAAAATAATAAATAAAACAATGTTTTTTCACATCAGAGATTCGAAGCGAAGGGACGAGCAGGTTCACAAATTAATACGGAGTAAGGAGAATATTATTCAAGCACAGGATAGAGCCAGGCAATTGGGAGAGACGGTGTTGAGACGAGAGCCGACCAAGTTGTTCAGATCCGTCACCGAGGTTCAGGAACGAGCCAGAAAAGAGATCGTCGAGGAATTGAGACACATAAAAGAAGGTTCTCAGATGATGGTTTCGCTCCCCTGTAGTTTGGCACCAAGAACTTTCTCCGATTACATTCCGACGGGAATCCAGACCGATTCTCGTCGGAGTAGCGTCTATAGCGACGTTACAGACGCTACTCAGACGGGGATCGAGACCGATCCAAGTAACATCGATAGTAGCGAAGCTTCAAGCATTGTTAGCAGCGTCAGATTTGACGATGATAGTAGTAGTGAAAAAGATCTAATGTACGGATTTCGTCGCGAAGACTATAAAACGTTTGTGGGTGACACGGAAATATCGCGCGAAGATGACCAATTGATCGTCGGTCCGAACAGGTATGAAATGTCCAACGGACTGTATGATCTGCTCGCTAACAAGAAACCGAGAGATTACACCGATGAGGATTACCAAAGTTACGGACACATTCTGGTTCAGACCCACGCAATAAAGAAGAACAACAATCCCAAAGAGATGAGACCGAAGGATAGGAGAGGTTACAAGTGGAAGCACATGGTGGAACCCATATGGAAGGATACTGACTGATTCGTGAGATCGATGACTGGAAAGGGAATGACCGATACGACATTTCTTCCATGCGATCCCCATGCCTTGTCGGAGAGATTGACTTTGTTGATGGCTAGCAGAGAGGCCGGTAACACTGGAGTGGATAACGAAATAGTGAGTGTGTGTGACGAATTGTTGAGGCAGAAGGTCTTGACTAGGAAGGATTATAAAGAGTTAATGAATCGTTTGAAATAATAAAAATAGTAAGAGAAAAGAAAAAAAAAATATTAAGTAAATAAAAAAAATATATATATATTCAAAAAATAATAATAAAAAAAACGAATTTAAAAAAAATGTTAGTGATAAATAACAAGGGATATGCTAGATCTTACGTCTACGGTGGATCGGGCATCGTGGATTCGATGATGCGATTTTTAACTCGTAAATTCACTGGCCATGCCGCGAAACAGATCGCATCAAGCACTCTCAAAATTGGAAAGAAGACGGCGATTGATGCAGGCAAGAAAGTGGCGACCGAAGCGAGCGATAGAATTGCTTCGGAAGCTGTTTAAAAAAGTGGCGATGCGTTGATTAATAAATTGATAACTCCACCACAACCACCTGCCAAACGATCGAGAATCGAATCAAGACATTGGGGAGACTTCTTTGACATCCTACTGATACAAGACTTAGCTAAAATGATGAATGAATCGGGATTGAAAGTGATTTATAAATAAAAAGCTTTCTATAAATATTATATATAAAAATAGGAATTAAAATAAAAAAATAGAAAAAAAACATAGTTTAAAAAAAAACTGGAGAAAAAAAAATGGATATCAAAGACAAGTCTTTGGAATGACGCGATAACCAAGAGATTGAATGATGAGTTCTTTCCCAAGAGCATAAGAGGTCTGAAAGCGGGAAAATCGAATTGCAGAAAGACCAATCGCTTCATGAATCTGTTGTTGCGACCAGGTTGGTTGGATTACGACAGATTATTCGTTTTCGGCAAGAGTCTCTTTCAACCGGAATACAGATTGCTTCGAGAGTGCATGAATCGTAAATTACCCAAGGACGTCATGTCGAGAATCTTCGACAATCGAGACGAATTCGAAGGACATGAGACTTCGAGTATATTGGAAGGGATGGCGAGAGAATTGACTAGGAGAAACGCTGAGTGTTCGAATGTGGAATGTCTGTTTTACGAGAATGCCGACGACGTTCCCGATCCCAGACAGTTAAAGTCGAAGAATAAGAATCTCATGATCTTCGACGATCTGCTGTGAATTGATGTGAATTGTATTACGTTCGAGGACGTCACAGCAACATGGATTGTTTCCATCTGTCTCAGGATTATTTTTGACTGCCTAGACAGACGATAAGGGAGAATGCTAATTGTCTGTGTCTCTTTTGTCAGGATCTCAAGAATCTCAATCACATCTATGGAGATCACGTGGCCAACGACATGAGCAGGGAAGAATTCAGGATATTCCGTAAGAAGGTGTGGGACAAAGGACATCACAAGTTTGTGGTGATCGATTTGACTAGCGAATTTAACAACGGAAAATATCGAAGTGGATTCGACGAATTTTTTAATATTTCCGATAATAATAGAAAAGAAATTTTTTTTTTTAAATATCGATAAAATACAAAAGTATATACATAATAAATAATAAATAATAATAATAAAATGTCAGAACATCTATTAGAACAGATAGTTGAGAATACGGCTGTGAAACAGTCCTTTCAAATCATAGTGAGTCACGACACGACTCGATTCACTACGAAATTCGAACCTTCCATCAAATTGAAGGAAAAGAGATAGGAGATGGCGTTGGTTAATCTCCAGACTTACTATTCGTTTCCCAACGTCACCGAAAAGAATAACGTGTTCAAGTATTCCAACAGTGTGGATTAGTTCAGGATTCGATTTCCCAAGGGGACTTATGACACAGATGATCTGAACCATCACATCAAGATGAGACTGAAGACCGATGGTCACGGAAGCAAGATGATAAGACTCGCTCCCAATATGAGTACTCTTCTACAGACGATATTAAACTTAGGAGATAATTTTCGAGTGGATTTTAGTGCAGAAGATGCGATCAGCAAGATGTTGGGATTCGATCGAAAGGTGTATCAAGGTCACGAAAATATGGTTGACATTCTCGCGGTCAATAGCATTTTAGCGAATGTCAATGTGATCACGGGAAGTTACTTTGACGGTAGTGCTCAGCCTATGATCTACTCATTCTTTCCGGACATTTCACTGGGTTACAAGATTGTGGAGTGACCTTGAAATCTTGTTTATCTACCCATGATTCTGGACACGCTGTATAGCATCAAAACCACGTTGATAGATTAGACCGGCGATCTGTAAGATCTTTGCAGAGAGAGAGAGAGTGACTATACGATTTCACATCAGAGATATATAAAAATAAAAAAATAATATCTTAAAAAAAATATTTTCTTTTTATTTAAAGAAGTTTTAGGTTTTTATTTATATATTATATAAGAAATAAAAAAAGAAACTTATAATATTAATAATTTAAAAAATATGTATATAATTAAATCAAATCAAATCAAATCAAAAAAAAAATATGACTTGATATGTAATTAAAAACGTGAACATATCCGAAGGACAGAAAGCTAAACTTTGCAGAGCATTGAGTAATTGAGGTGAGACCATTAGATTTAAATTAAATTATCATGATCTGGTGAGTGGCGGTAGTGGTCGGATTGCCTGGACTAAAACTCAAATCAAAAGGATGGAGAAAGTAATTTATAATCGAATGGGAATGACGGTGAGACTGAGTACTGCTCCATTGAGATATAATCTGAGAATGAAAGGCAGTTTCTTACCACTATTGGCGGACTCGCCGCCAAAGTATTACCAATTCTCATGAAGACAGTGTTGCCAGCTCTGGGCGTGGGAGCTCTCTTGGGACTCGCTAGTTCGGGAGTCGACAAATTAATGGGTAGAGGATTGTTTTTGAAGAAGGGGGAAACAGACTGTTTTTGAAGAAACAGACTGTTTTTGTGCCGCGTAGACGTCGAAGGTAAAGGATTGTATATAGAATCTGTGAGAAAGGGCAGTGGTGATGCTTTTCGCGGAGCTGGTCTCTATCTGAAGACCAGAGAGAATGTGGAAACGATTGGTGAAGGTTTGTTGTTCGGACAGAATTCACCGTTTAAGAATATACCCCTTTTGAGTATGTTACTATAAAAAAATAACAATTAAAAAAAAATAACAATAAAAAAATAAAACAAAAGGAGAGAAACATATTCCAACAGGCGTGTTAACAAAATGTCCATTTTACGAAAAGCTTTTAGCTTTTTCTAAACATTTACACGAGTATGCATTAGAAAGAATTCAATTGGAACAAATCTTACACGACGCGTGTTTAAATGGGTACAGAACATTGTTTTTGTTAATATTGTTATTCATATTCTTAAATTGAAGCTATTTCAAAAATATCGAAATGATGAAGTGTTCGAACGAAAAAAAAATGTGTCTTACCTAGACTGGTTAAAATACGAAGCAAAACTTGTAAAACTTTACAATTATGTACATAACAGTATTTATTGCACGAAAAACGTTGTTATTGTATTCGATCATGGGGGTGGCGATGAAAATATTGAAACATCCATTCGCACGTGTTTCAAATTTATTCGCAGATTACACTTGTTCGCGTCAAATAGATCGTGGATCAAATTTGCTAAAAGGTTAAAAATCATTATCGATTATTTCCCATATCAATTTTATATAATAATAATTATGCGTAAAACAAACGATTCCATGGAATCGAGAGCTTGGTTTCTTCGAAGGGCGCTGTGCATAGCTTATGTGATCAGCATGAACAAACAACTTCCTCACATCTTGCATGAAAGAGAGAGAATTTAACCACATTAATCATTCGTGTCTTACGATGGAATGAGAAGACATCATCACTATGTATTTCATGCGCGCATTGGAATACGTACGACGCAACGACATGATCGAAAGTTGGAATCAAGCCAACTAAATCAGAAGAGTTGAAGTTAGCGTTTTGGATTTCTTGTTGAAAAAAGGGAGACCACTAAAAAACTTTCTGTTAAATAATAAGGAATGAAAATAAAATACATAAAAAATAATAGATATAAATAAATAAATGAATCAAAAAAATGAAAACTCGAAGTAAAAACATCTATCCATCGTTAGAGAAGTCGGACATTGAGCCCTCAGCACCTTTTCTACCACCATCACCGCCAGAACAAGGAGAAAGTGACATTGTGGGGCAGAGGTATCGAATCGAACAAATCAATAGAATTCAAGCGTATCTAATGCGAGAGAGAGAGATTCTCGTCGTTCACTCAATTAGAAATATTCGAGATTAGAGAAATTTGTAAATGGTGTGGATTTGACTCTCATCGCAACCTCTATGGGCTTGAATGTTGCCGGAATCTGTCCATTATTGGTCGCCGTCATTGCTCTTCTGGTCGTGTTGGCTGTAGAAGGATTGGCTTTGATTGTCGGATTCATTAGTACGATCGGAAATTTAATCTCTAAGAAATTATCTGTAAAGGCCAGGAAGCACGAAAACATCAGCGTTTTTGATGATGCAAAGATCGACACCGTGTCGGACAAGATCTCCCTGGCGTTGAAAGACGGTAGGATTTTTGAAGGCAAATTCCTCGACATATTGAACGAAAACCAAAAATACGAAGTCATGAAAGCGAATATAAGAGTCAAGAGTCATCAGATCATCAAGGAAGAAATGAAGGATTCTCTGGTGGAAAAAGGTAGGGAAGAAAGTGAGATGATCGTTTCATAAATTGTTAGATCCCAAAAAGATTCCGGAAGCAATCGATTGAAAAAATATATATTATGTATATAAATTTTTCAAAAAATACGAAAAAATAAATAATTAAATATATACGAAAAACAAAAAATATATTGCGTAAAATGCAAGAGAGTTACCGATACTGTTAACGTTAAAAAAGTACTGACAAAAAATAAAAGTCCCATGCTTCACGTTACGTGTAAAGTGTGCGGTTCGACCAAGATGCAATTCCTCAAACGTGGTGCTGGCCTGATGAATAACTTGATTAATAATCTACCCTTCAAAAATGCATCTGGCAGGACATCAATTCATGGGACCCGGCACAAAATTAAATAAGAGATTGAATCTAGATCTGACTCCTAAATCTTGGAGCAAACCCATCCATCAATAGGGTGGATTCAGCTGCTTACACTCATGATCTGTGCTACGCTAAACATCCCGATGTCGAGACTCCTAATCAAATCTGTAATAAAAACATGTTGACGCAAATGAAAAATATACCGAATCCCACCAGGAGAGGGAGATTCGAACGTTTGCTGGTCGGTAAAGTGATCGGTACCAAACGTCGATTCGGATGGGGTCCTTAACGAATAAATTGGCGAACGGACTACACTAGCCCGTCATGCGTAAATTTCGAAGGAGAAGAGTATTCATGAAGGGTCTGGATCAGATCTGGTTGGCGGATCTGGTCGACATGAAATCGGTTTTGAGACGGAACGATGGCGTTAAATACATACTGATGGCCATTGACGTGTTTTCGAAATACGGATGGAAGAGAACTCTGAAGAATAAATCGGGAGCTTGCATGGCCGAGGCTCTGAAGAGCATATTCGCATCGTCTTCTCGAAAAACTGGATAAATTGTGGGCGGACAAGGGGAAGGAAATTTACAACAATCCTGTTCATCTGTTGGTCGACCTCTATTCCGTCGAAAACAAAGGGAAAGCTAATGTGATCGAACGTTGGAATAGAACCATGAAGGAAAAAATGTACAAGTATTTCACGGCCAATAAGACCAAGAAATATATCGACGTTCTAGACGAAATGGTCGAAGAATACAACAACACGTTACACAGATCAATCAAGATGATGCCTGCAGAAGTTAGCAATCCTCAAATCGAAAACTGCGTCTTCGTGAATCTCTATCCTGAAAGGTTTAAGATGAAGGAGGTGTCTAGACCACCGAAATTTGCAGTCGGCGATCGAGTGAGAATCACTTCTTATAAGTCACTCTTCATGAAAAGTTACACTCCTCGATGGACAGAGGAAATCTTTAAGATCGTTAGAATTTTTTACACAGATCCAGTCACTTACAAAATAGAAGCATCAGAGGATGACGAAGATGACATCAGAGAAATCATTGGAACATTTTACGAACAAAAATTGCAGAAGACATCATTTTGAAAACCAACCCTTCACTTTTTTTACACATATATAGTAAGGGAAAAAAATAAATAAATAAAAATAATAATTTAAAACAAAAACAATGTATAATAAAAAAAAGCAAACAAATTAACACAAACCAATAAAACATGATGAATATATTAGATATAGCCGAAGGTCTATTGAGAGACAAAAGCATTCAAGAATACGAAGTTCACAAGTATGAACCCGTGACTGGAGCCAGTCTGAATAATGCTAGTGAAATAAGAATCAACATCAAGACTCAAGATCTGTTCGTTCATCCCAGGAAATGTTACATAGTGATACAGGGATGTCTCACCAAAGAAGACATAAGCGATTACGCCGATGACAACGTGGTCACTCTAGCCAATAATGGCATGAGGCACCTGTTCAGTAATATAAAATACATGCTCTCGGGACAAGAGATAGAATCTGTGTTTCATCCTGGACAGGCCACCACGGTCTACGGACTTTTGACGTATCTGGACGATTTTTCGAAATCTAAAGGACTCAATCAATTGTGGGTGAAAGACACCGTCGCCGAGATGAGTGCAGCTAATACCGGTGATGCTGCGAGATTCGACTACATCGTAAAGACGTCGAGACCCAGAGGAACGTTTTCATTCAGGATACCTCTGAAACACGTATTTGCATTCGTGGAAGGTTACGATAAGATTCTCAATGCAATCTGACGTTGATTCAAAAAGGAAATGACGAAGCCATCACGAGACCCGCCGCGACCGATGGAGGTAAGATAATCTGAACAAGATACCTTGGTTCATTCCACACGTGCTGCCTTCGGTCGCGGAGAAAGTATGTCTCTACAAGATCATAGAATCGAAGAGTAAATTACCAGTGGGATTTAGAATGAGACAGTGCAACACGGCTAGTATTCCATTAGCCCAGCAATAACTTTGATTGGAGATTGACAGTGAAATCTGCTTCGGAAAGACCACGATTCATCATAATGGCATTTCAGACCGATATGGATGGGTCTCAAGAGGAAAATCCTTCTCTGTTCGATCAATGTAACTTGAGAAACATGCAGGTATTTCTGAATGCCACGAGATATCCAGCCATCGATTATAACGCCTCTTTAGATAAGAATGATTTCTGCAGACTGTACAGCGACACCGCCAATTTCAGAAAGAAATATCATTGACTGGACGAATTGATGGGTAATCGTAACATCACTCCCACCGAATACAAATTGACATATCCCCTGTTCATATTTGATGTTAGTAAACAGAGTGAACGTCTCAAGAGTAACGTCTTAGACATTCAGATCAAGATGCAATTCGATAGGAACATGCTGAAGAGAACCGAGGCTTTCACCCTAGTTCTGTCGGATAGAGAGTTAGAATTCGAATCAGATGGACAAAAAATGTCCATCGTTCGATGAAAGAATAATAATAATTAAAACACAAAATTAAAAATACAGAAGTAATAAATAAAATAATTAAAAATACCAACAAAAAAAATATAATTGGATTTTGAGAAATTGAATATTCAATCTCTTAAAATCCAAATATATATTTTTTTTTTTGAGTTGTCTCCCCTACATCACAAAAGTGATTATGTATATTTCAATTTTTTTGGTTTTCACTGTTTGTTCAGAGGATCGAGTTCGATCAATGGAGAGACCATGGAAGTGGCGGCTTAGGGATTATTTTTTTTCATCTTGAAATTGATCCTATTCCCATCTGCACCTTGAGAGGTGTACTAAAGATGCTAGTGTTCGAGTGTTGATCCTTCATCTTTTCAACGCTGTACCTCTTATCAGTTTCCACACCGTTCACCACAAGACTGATGACCGCTCTGTTGCTCAAGTCCGTAGAAGTCAGACTCATTCGAATAATCTCCCCTCCCACAGGCATGGAATATCTATCAGACCGTGCAGCGGTCCTTTACCTCCGTTTTCGAAGGACAATTCAGCTTTTTCCACTTCTAACGCACCACTCTCCTCGGCCAAAACGGTGATCAATTGTCTGAGTATTTTATCTTTTCCACCACGGAGAGCAGAGTGCAGGCATCCGACATGTGCGTGGGATCCGGTAGATTCGTGAGTGCGTGTCCTCACATGTCCAGTTTGCCTTCCATGATATCACCCTTTCTCCAGACCGTATTTACGTCCAAGTACTGTCTGCTGACCGCGCTGGAAGCGAATTCCGGTTCGTCGTCGAGACCGAATAGATTGTGACCAGCCATGTCGATGCTAGCCTCCATGGTTCCTCAGGATTTTCTGTTCAGATACGATTCGTCGACTTGAGATTTCAGATAGGATTGAGAAAATTCTGTAGGGCAGAATCCACATAGCCTTTGTTGACTGACATCGAGTCTTTGTCCACATCGTTGATCTGGGACAGATTCAATATCTTGTTGAATCCCACATCCAGATCCGATTTCATTTCTAGCTCGTCGACGTTATTCTTTCTCAGTTCCAAGTCTATGTATTGTTTGGTCGCTGCATCGTTAGGATTCGTGGGAACAGGCACATTGGTTATCTTGTTAGAATTCGCATTCAATTCAGACTGCATCACTTTAAGAACGTAGCGATCTCTCAGATGTTTACTGAATCTCCGGTGAGTGTCGTCCACATATCTTTTAGTGGTGATATCAGTCGAATCTCTAGGATCCCATACATTCAGCACTCATTTGGATTTCAAGTCGAGATCATCTGTCATGTCTTTATTCACGTAATTATCTCATCATCTGCTGGAAATTTTCGTCTCCTCTATCGACATATTTTTTAGACGCGGCATCTGACAGATCGATCGGTTCGGGAAGATTGTAGATTTTCTTATTGTTTAAGTTTAAAGGTTCTTCTCGAGGTTCATATCTCCAGACGTATCATTCATTCAAGTTGGCAATGTCACCACCACCAACAACTTCAACCATTTTCTTTTCTTTCTAGAGGAACCTTCATTATCATCAGCGTGATCAAATGTATCGACTGTCATGTTTGTTTTGCTTTGTTTTGTTATTATTATTTATTTTTTTATTGTTTGTATTTTAATTATAACTTTATTTTTTTTATATTCTTTATTTATATATCTATCTATATCTTTTTTTCTTTCTCCTCCTTTAATGTAAATCGTTGAGAATATCCTGAAAGTGATTTCCTTCCGACCATCTCTTGAGAATGTAGAGGCACAGGTGACCGCAAAACACTCGATCCGGCACTTGCACTCGTTCATAATTGCAAATAACTGGCGTTAAATAGTACCTTATTTCTATCAATGGTGAGACTCCGTAGCAATCGAAATAATTTTTTTTTCCTATGCGAAAACCACGTGATCCAATGCGTACCCTCACCTCCAATATCGTCCAGATTTAAAATTCCACATTCCGAATTGTTGTCTTTTTTTCTTGGTGAAGCATCTCTTGAAAACACACCTCGAAAATGTTTGATTTTTAAATCTTTCACAGCTTTCAACAGATCAATGTTGGATTGGGGTTCGTTGGATAAGACAACACCTTCTATGATATGTGTTTTATTTTCTTCTTATTCATAAATATGTGTTTTTTTATTTATAATTTTTTTTAATTTTTTTTTTTAATTTATAACTCGCGAGTTTTTTTTTAAACTTACACATTTCGTTGTCCTCAGGCATACTGCATTTATCCTCTAGATTTTGTTGTTGAAATATCGCGGAATAATGTCTGAGTGCGAAAGTGTGTATTTTATTCTCCCATATAATTCTCTTATCGTCGTCAGCTGTCATTGCAATCTTATTATTGATTTCTTTGGTGTACATCTCATGCTTTTCGCTTTGGATCGCAGTCATCTTTTTATACACCGTCGAACCTTTGAAAAGACACTCTTTATACTCGTCGAAAGTGATGTTTTTATTCGTCACACATACTTGAATGCCTTTACATCTCTTGATATCTTCGCCGTCGAGGAGATAGGAATACAATTTTGGTCTCAAACCCACCAATTCGGTGATCTGTCTTCCACCGCTCTCGTCTTTGAATTTACCCAACACCCTTTTTTATTGACACCCATGGGAATCTTAGATGGGTGATCATCGGGATAATTACTCGTGTCGAACCATTCGTTCACGTCTGGCGCTATGTTCTTGTAGTTGTTTCTAGTCTCTATCTCGTAAGCCAGACTGTCCGTGTCGGTGAACAATAGTTTGGCTTTCGAATCGAATTTGGATTTGACGTAATCATAGTGAAACTCGTACATCAACTGCTTGCTGATGTCTAAGATGATCACTCTGAGATAACAGGGTTTGTCAAACTTCAGAAGCGTCTTTTGCATGTGTACAGCCACTAGATTTTCGTCAAATATGATTTTATGTTTATAATTGGGTTTTGTGATTAATTTTTTCTACACCTCTCTTCAGACGTGACGAGTTGAACGTTGGTTCTATTCCTAATGTTTTCCATAGCTTTCCCGTACACACAATTGTTCATGAGTTTGAAGAAATCTTTTTCGAAGTCACTCTCGGCCTGTATTCTTAAATTCGTATTGAGATCGATGATTTTTTTCATCCATTGTTCCTTGTCGAATCGAATGATTCAATGCATGTCGATTAATCTCATCCCGCGATCAATGTAACATTTCAGACCACGTACTTGCATCTGTGATTTAAATTGGGAATGAGTTTTTCTATGCCATTCACTTCCATTCGCTCGGCAGCCAGCAGATAATCGTTGTGTAGATCGTGTAACATTTCCGGATAGTCCAAATCGACCTCTAGGATACAAAGATAATGTCTCCATTTTTGTATTTCTTCCAACGTTTCGACCCATTTGAAATTTCCGATAGGTAAAGGATGACTCATGGCCCAATCGTACAAATTATTAGCATCCCAGTACTGTATGTATTTACTCAGTTTTTCTGAATCGAAATCTTTTCCCTTGAAGAATTATTAGCTTTAGCATATCTGGTGGAAATCATAGAGACATCACCCTTCACAGCATTTACAAACATGAGCAACATGTCGACGTCCGTCAATAATTCCAATCGGACTTGGTCGTCTTCAAAAGAGCATCCCAGGCAAATCTGGGTGCCGTTAAATACCAAGCCGGATCTAGTTCGTAATATCGACGACACACTCATCGAAAATTTTCGAACACATCGGCCAAGAGAAGCACATCGGTTTTCAGATAGAGGTCGTGATAATCTCATGGATTTCATGTCGAATAATTGCCACACTTTTTGCATGTGTTCGTAATCGTCGTCGGAAATGTGAGACTGGCATAATTTCAAATAAAAATCTTCTTTAGGAGGTAGAGCAACGTCGTAAAACTTCTCGAGATCACTCATGTAATCGTAAGGGTAGACGCTTTTCCTCAAGATGACGTCCACCAATTGTCATCGATCATCAAAATATTTACTTGTGATTTTAAATTTCTCCCTATTCAAACAGTCGACTAATTTTTCCAGACTTGCCGACATGAATTTATAACTGTCGATGAAACGTATCTCTCTACGGATGGGAATCGATCCATTGTCAACTATCTTTTTATCAACAACCTTCCACTTAGTGAAGGTAATGCATTTTTCGTTGCTTTGCGCGATGCAGCTCAAATCCCCCTCGCTGTCACCTATATTTTTCACGAAAAGGTGACTGTCGTAGCCCGAGAGATTGTGAAATATCACTGGATAGAATTGAGCGCCTTGAAATCTTAAATTACATTTGTTGTGAGCAGCGCCACGAAACAAACCTATGTAGTGATCGTGATTTCTAACTTTTTTATTATTTTCACAATTATTATTGAATGCTTGTCTACAGATGTGACATTCGGTGGTTTCATTGTATTCTCGCTGATGCTCTGGTGTGATGATCATGTCTTTGGATTTTTTAAATTTGTCGTATAATTCTTGAATTTTCGATTCTAACTCTTCCACGAATTTTTTAGCCACGTCTTCGTCATCTGAACGTTTAGTGTAGGCGAATGGACCTGACGCTTCTCGATCATCGAACGAACATTTCATGTAATAACAGTAGACCGAAGGTACATACTTCTGATGTTTTTTGGCGTAAATCCTACGCTCGTCAGGTTGACAAGAATTCATTTTTGTGGTGAAACTTTCGAAATCGGCATAGACGACGAATGGAGGTTCTAATCTTCTTTTGTAGTTGTAAAAGTTCATGTAAGTGTTAGGGTTAGGCATTTCAATTGCAACGCTTGGCTTTTCGTTGCAATATTCCTGATGACGCGTCAACGATTCTTGATGGTGGGACGAATTCATGCAGTTGAGACAAAAAAAATCTCTTGCTCTTATGTTTAGTAGTCTGCTTCGACAGCAATCGACTCATATTTTTAATCCAACAATAATGTTGATTGTCACTCTCGGAAATTAATAACAAATTAACAATCTTTTCTCTCTCTTTGTGCGAAGTTAGTCTGAGAGGATAGACTACTCATTTTTCATTGTCATATCCCAAGACGTTCACGGCCACAGTGGGATTTAGCTTTTCGAAACGCTCGACGTCTTCCAACTGTGCCGGGAAAGGCGCTCCCGTCCAATCGAGATTTTTACAAGTCTTATATACTTGGAAACTCTATCAACATTCTTTTCTACAAGATATAAGGCCGATGTGATCGCCGATTTGAAACACTCACTTTCATCTTTATTTTTCATGTTAATCACGGCATGTTTATTATATACGAAATAAGGCAATTCTATATAGGAAGACGTTCTCAAAGGATCGTGTCTGTCCACGTGAATCTCGAGAATCAAGACCTTCTCGAACGTCCAACCACTTCCCTTGAGATGATAATGAGTCACAGATTCCAACATCTTGTCTTTCATCACTTCGTAAACATCGGATAATTCGTCATCTCTAAACACAGTCTCGTTTTAAGATTTGAAATAGGTATCTCCCACCATGCTCTCACACCTGTTCGCGTCGACCCTTTTCATCAGACAATGCAAAATCATTTTTATTTTTAGACCCTTTTCTAGGTGTTTTCGAAATACGTCCAACACTCCAGCCTTTGTCTTTTCCATGAACTATTCGGGATCGAGATTTGCGAGACCGGGAATCGCGTCGAAAGTTTTAAAATATCCTTTAATGGCGACGTCTCGTTCTGTCGGAGTCAATGATTTCTCTAACACTTTGATTAAGATTCCCTCTATCGCATCGAGTCCCTTGTTTTCTTTCCGCGCTTTCAAGACTTCATCCATATTTTTTTTCCTAACAAATCGTCATCTTGAACCACATCGCTTTTCTTTTTTTTTTTCATTCTCTTTTGAAACCTGCCGGTCCACTTTTCATTTAACAGTCTTCTTCTAGTTTCCGCAGTCATTTGTCAATGTTGTTTCATCACTGCTGCATTCTCATTTTTTTCACGATTCGAGTTTTTGTCGCTGTCATAGATCTTTCGTCGACTCCCTTTCCATCCAGTAAATGACCGATACATTGCTCTTTTTTCATCTGTTTGGCATCTTTCAAATTCATTGACTGACGTACTTTCGTTTGTAATTTCACCAGCGGTAGATCATAGGTCTCCTCACACACGACTCTAATCAATTGTCCTTTGGTTCTGTTCAGCTGTAATTTTTAATTCATAGATTTCTACAGTACTTTTTCAACTCGGCTACGGTAGACGATTATAACTTTTCCACGTTAGATGTTGTTTTTGACATTGTTTTTTATGTTAAAACTTCTTATTTAATAAATATATTATTTAGAGTTTTTTTTCAAATTTGTTTGCGATTTTTAAACTTCTTATTTTAATATATATACATTTTTTTTTAATGAAAAACACCAATTTTTGTTAAGTGAAATTCAATTTTTTTTAACACAAAACAGCAATTTTTTTAAGTGAAATTCAATTTGTTTAACACAAAAAACATTTAACAAAAAAAAATAATTTTAGAACGATTTAGGTACATCGCATCTGAACTAATCGTTTATACCTTCACCTAAAAAAAACATTTGACGACTGAGTCCCATCAGTGAAAAAGCAATAAGAAACAAGAGCTGGACTTTCGTCCGGTGAATACCCCCATGTGGTGTAGCGCCTAGTGTGGGCATACCTATGACCAAAAAATGTTATTTATGAATATTCTCGTACGGACTGATGCACAGATGGACGGACGCAATCCTGTATACACCGCACCCCCCCCCCCCCCACCTTCCATTTTCTTGGAAAGTTTTCAACAATTTCTAAGTCAAAAGGTATGGTAAATTGTTTGGTGTTTGGAAGCTTTATGCAATGAGGCAGAAGCCTTTGTCATAGGCAAACTGCATTCCATATTCCACTGAAGTCCGATAACCCCAATCCAGTATTCCCCCCCCCCTCCCATTTTCTTCGAAAGTTTTCAACAATTTCCAACAATTTCTAAGTCAAAAGGTATGGTAAATTGTTTGGTGTTTGAAGTTTCATGCAATGAGGCAGACGCCTTTGTCATAGGCAAACTGCATGCCATATTTCACTGAAATCCAATAACCCATACCTGAGATACAGGCTGAACAGACAAATAATGTCTATTTCCTACAATTTCTAAGTCAAAAAAGGGGATAACTCTAAAAGGGAGAATGTGAGAAATATCGTTGAATCCTTTTTTTAAAGCCTATACCATAAGCAGTGTTCATGGCAAATTTCATTGCAATAGAACATTCGATACCCGAGATACAGGCTGAACAGACAAAATTTGGCTTGGACGGACACAATTTCTAAGTGAACAAGTAATAAAAAAAAATAATAATAATAAAAAATTACTAGTGTGAGCATACCTATGACCAACAAATAATATAAAAAATAATAATTTACTTAAGTTATGAATATTCTCGGACGGACTCACACACGGACGCACAGATGTACGCACGCACGGACGTACGCACGGACGCATGTAATCCAGTATACCCCCATTTTCTTCGAAAGTGGGGGTATAAAAATAATTGTACACCGTAGAAAACCAGTACTACCTCGCTTTCTCAATTCATTCCAATCAAAGGTGAATAGAGTTACACACATGAGAAACACAACCCCACTCTAGATTTGAAAATATTAAAATATCTACTTTGCATTTCACTTCATTTAGTAATGAATGTAGACGTTTTAAACATGATTATATTTTATAGTACACAGTACATCAAAGTAAGGAAAAACATCCGGTTATTTTATTATATAAAAATGAACAGTCTAAGTTATGAAAGCAATCACGCTCCATTAATATTTCAATCGAGAGAGTGCACATTCCTCGAGATAAAGAGAAATGAAATGCACTTTTAATGGGTTTTTTTTCGAGTCGGGATTTAAACATCTATCTTATAATGGACTTCATAATCGCAAATCTGTGACTAAAATATTTGTTTTGAACGTATTCTGTCCACGTTGATATACAAAGCGGAATATCAAATTCACTTTATCAAAACTTCGTCTTTCTCCAGGAATCAAATTGAATTCGCGAATCAGTTGTTCGGTAATATTTGAATACATGTCACTTCCATATAACAGTGATAAATCATCTGGATTAAAAAAAATGTCTATCTTATCCGATAGGATCGTCAATAAAGCGTCGTGATATTTGTACATTAAATACACAGCAATTTCGTTCAGTTTTAGAGGTAAGACACTTTTCGCATATTCCTGTGTTAACCCACTAGTCTCCACGTCTGTTAATTCAATGGGGTCGTGAGATTCTAACTTATAAATTTTAGTATCAAACTTTGAATACCTTTCGACCCTCTTCAATTTTAATGCGGATTTTTTAAGTGTGGAGGATTTCATGACCAGTTACTGTTTATTTTTTTGTCGTCGTTTTGTTGAAAAAATTTTTATAAAAAATATTAAATTTTATGTTTTGTTTTTTTTTAAATAATAATTATTATTAATTGTAAAAATATTTTTTTTTATTTTTGTTTCTTCTTATATATATGTGTAAAAAAATAAAATAACAGCTTTTACAGTTTTTTTTCTTTAATGACAAAAACAAGCACGTAATGGTCGAGCCTACAATTTGTTTTTCTAAACTGTCAATTTTTTTCATCACTCGTCGCCCTGCTTGTAAGAATAATAATAATATATTACATACATTTTTGTTTGTTTGTTTTCAATTGGACTCGCACGCTCAATCTCAAACGGTCACGTTTACCGGCTCGATCTACGAATTCACCTCGATCGAACCATCTTCTCTTCCCGTGGGAAATCCGCGTCCCGAATCGAGTTTTTTACTGGCTCAATTTTCTTTTTTCGGGCTCAATTTTCGCATTCATCTCGATCGAACCGTTGTCTTTAACTGTGGGAATCGTCGTTCGATCGCATATTTTTCCAGCTCGAAATTTTAAAAAAAAAACACTGTCGTTTCGGAATTTTTCCCAATGGAAATCTCAGTGCTAATCTGTAGCCGGTCACAATCGTGCAAAATCGCATTCCGGCCATGTCGAAAAAATTCACCCCAATGAGAAAATCAGTGTTAAATTTATCAAAAAAAGCAGGTTTGTCAAACTGGGAATTTTTTATACATTTTCGACGAATTCCGTCGAAAGTGAGCCAGAAATGCTCGAATTTTAAACATTTTTCGGGGAAAACCCGGGGTTTTCGGGGAAAAATTGAATTATTTTTGGGAAAAACCCAACATTTTCCAAAAAAATCAACTTTTTTACCAGAAAAATTTGGGTTTTTCCAAAAATAAGTCAACTTTTCACCTAAATTTCTGGCTCACACGATTGAAGTGAGCCAAAAACACCCCACATACCACTACTATCAGTTGTGTTGAAAAGTAACCCAAGTCAGCTGGGTTGATTGAATGTGAAAACCAATTGGTCTCTATATTTATACACTCTAAAATCTCTCAACCCAGTTGACTTGGGTTACTTTTCAACCCAACTGATTTTAGAGTGTATAAATATAAAAAACAGCCATGTCAACATTTTTAAACTGTAGTGAATGTCGTGGCGAACTGTGAATATCCACCAAAGGGGTGGTATCAGAAATTGGTTGAAAAAACTGTTGAAAATGGAAAACAATATGGGAGGGGGTGGTCTAAGATGACAAAGATTAAAAATCATCACATGTTCCTGCAGATTTTTTCCGTCCCCTACCTCGGAATGACAAGAATTTATCCCTTTTATGCCAAAACACAGCTTACTACCCCCCATTGGTACAATAAGGGATCATAATCTATGTTTAGTGGACAAAAAATTTAAAAAATATAGCAAAATGGTAAAGGAGGTTTTTGTAAATTACAATGTCCGTTTAGCGCCGTTAAACAAAGTAAATGGTTCCAACAGTGCTCGTTGTGTTCTGAAGTGAAAAGATGTACATGTTATATGGTAAAATTCCCGAACCCTTCGAAGTAATGAAATCCCTGATAAAATTGTGTAATTGCTGTTCAACACAAAGATTTCTAACAATTCCCGAAGCCTTTGAGAGTTTCAGGAAACCTCCAGAAAAACATGGACTTTATAAATTCAATTTCTAGCTTTTATTGACGCAGTTGTTCATAAAACAGCATATATTTCATACATTAAAGAAGGGTTTCTTGTACGTACGTGTTGATTGTTTTTAAATATGTTGTTTGCCCTTCACTAAGATAAATATTTGGGATAACGAGATACCACAGGCTGCATGTGTCAGAAATTTCCTAAAATGCTCAAAAAGGCTATATATTTATTTATTTATAGGGTTTAACGACACATTAACAGCCAAGGTCATATCGTGTCGGTGACAGTTTTACGGGTACCCGGAGGGAACCACCGAGCAACGACGAACAGCTGCCAGCTCCCCAACATCGTAACTCCAAAAAGGCTATCATACTTGTCATGAAAATCAGTAAAATTCATGAAGTGACATAGTTTAATAACAATAGACTCACTTCTTTACTTGGGGGTTCACCAGCTGGAATTCCAGCGGAGAAAAGCTAATTTTATGATTATGATATTTATGTGATATTCTCCGCTGGAAGTTTAAACGAGCTTTTCAATGTAGTCATTCGTAACAGATTTTCGGTACGAACGCTTTGGACGTGTTAAAAGCACAAAATACCTGCCCTGACAATGTAATTGCGATTCCAATTTGAAGCTGGTCATCACTTCTTCAATTCTGGATAAATTACTGCTGGGCACGGTGCATTTCATGCCTAAAAGGCAATTATTATCAACGAACCCCTTGCTTTTTCTCGCAAAACATAACATACAAGAAACGTTCTATGCAAGCACAAGCGTGCGATAAAATGCCCATGAAAACATTTATTTTTTGCAAACATCTTGCAATCTTTTCGTATTACAACATAAACAAGAAACATTCTGTGAACAAAGTGAAATCCCTCTCACAAAAATAAGGTGAATACCGTATCTCAAAGCATTATGACTAGTTATTCACAAAAACATAGTTTAAAATAATTTCGAGTTTATAGGACAGAGTTCAAGGCTATGGAGGTTAATATCTTTCTTCTAAAACACTTTAAAGACGCTCTTCCCACACAAAACACCTCCGGCTTTCCATAAAACATCTTTTTCGATGAATCGTCCAGTACCGTAAACTCGACTTGTGACAAAACGCCCGTGTTGGGGTGATTTTTGAGGGGAACTGCCCGGCACCATCTCCAAGTATTCTCAGTGGTGGTTTTCGATTTTCTTAAAAAAGAACTTCAAGCTTAATAGACGAGAAGAGGGGTAGTCGCACTTTGGGGTTAAGACATCCATTCGCAAAAACTTGGGAAACTACTCCACCCCGACACAAACAAAATAAACAATGCGGTGGTAACGGCTGACCGATCGTGACCAAAACAGAGAAGTCTCAACTTGACATCATACCGAGGTGTCTTTCTAAGTTACAATGGAATCGCTTCGTAAATATGAACTGTAGACTGTCCTGAACAAATCTAGGTCACAGGCCTGTGCGGCCGTCACGGTTGACCTATCGTGGCCAAAATAAGATGTTGTAGTCTGGGCATTATACTGTGTTACCCTAGAAATTTACAATGAAATCCCTTGATAAATGCAAGCTGTATACTGTACTGAAGGAATCTTGGTAACGGACCCCTGAGGCCGTCGCAGCTGACTGAATCCAACCACAAAAGGACGTACTCGTCTAGATATCATACAGAGTCATCCTACGAAGTTACAATGAAATCCCTTCATAAATACGACCAATGTTTTCGGGCTTCGGGCCCGCGTAGCCGTCACAGTTGACAGATCGAGACCAAAAGGGGGCGTTCTCATCCAGACAGCATACGGAGTCATCCTACCAAGCAATAATAAATAAATCCCTTCATAAATACGACCTGTAGACGGTGGTAAAGGTTTTCGAGTTTCGGACTCAGGCAGCCGTTGCGTCGCCAAGGGGACGTTTTCATCTAGACATGACCTCGAACCTACATATGACATTTCGTGATGGTCGGACATGAACTACGGGGTGTCGCCTGCGCAAAAGAAAATGTGAACACACTCACATGCTTCCGCACGCGTGATGGCAATAGTTTGTCGGCATGCTGATAGACAGTCACAAGTTCTTGGCCACCTATGTTTTTCAGATTTCTGGGACATTAGTGGTGTCCGTAGGTGTGTTTTGAAAGTGGGTCACGCCCATATCTCAGGCGTGGTATGACGTATGGACCTAGGACCAATACCAAATGAGTCGACAATCGATGGGGATTCAAAATATGGGTCAATGTCACGACGGTCACCCAGGGGTCATTAAGTGCATTTTTCATAATTGCTGGAAATCACATTTTTGATCCTCTAAAGCATTCCTGACGTCCATACATGCATTTTGACGTAAAAAGTGGGCATGGCCAAAACTTTTGAAAGTGGGTAACGCGCATATCTCAAGCATGGTATGATGAATGGACCAGGAACTAACACCAAATGAGTCGACACTTGATGGAGATTCAAAATATGGGTCAAGGTCACGGAGGTCACCTAAGGGTTATTGAATACATTTTTCAGAAATGCTGGAAATAACATTTTTGGACTCCATAATGCATTCCCGAAGTTCATGCATGCATTTTTACATGAAAAAGTGGGCCTGGCCAAACATTTTGAAAGCGAGCCACGCTCATATCTCAAGTATGGTATGAAGTATGGACCGGGGACTAACACCAAATTAGTGAAAACTCGTTGGAGGTTTAAAATATGGGTCAAGGTCACTGAGGTCACCCAGGGGTCGCTGAGTGCATTTTTCAGAATTGCTGGAGATCACATTTTTGGACCCTCTAGTTAGTCTGTGTGAAACACACAGACTATTGTTTTTGTACGGTTTCTTTTTCTTTTTTTTCTTTTTCTTCTTTTTCTTTTTCTTATTCTCCTGTTTTCTGTCTTCTATGCACTTCCTGGTCCGCATGATAACTCGAAAATCTCGCCGATTTTTGATAGTCTGATAGACAGTCACAGATTCTCGGCCACCTATGTTTTTCAGATTCCCGGGGCATTAGGGGTGTCCATATGGGTGTTTTGAATAAATAAAATAAAGATTCAAAATATGGTCAAGGTCACAGAGGTCACAGAGGATTCATTGAGTGCATCTTTCAGAATTGCTGGAAATCACATTTTTGGATTCCCAAATGCTTTCCCGAAGTTCATACATGCATTTTACTTGAAAAAAGTGGGCGTGGCCAAAAATTGTGAAAGTGGGTCACCCTCATATCTCAAACATGGTATGACGTATGGAACTAGGACCAATGCCAAATGAGTCGACACTCGATGGAGATTCAAAATGTGGGTCAAAGTCACTGAAGTCATCCAGGGGTCACTGAGTGCATGTCTCAGAATTGCTGGAAACCACATTTTGAACCCCCTAATTTATTCTCAAAACCCATATATGCATTTTTACATGGAAAAAGTGGGCGTGACCAAAAAATTTGAAAGTTGACACACTCACGTCAAGCATGGTGTGATGAATGGACCTGGATTCAACAACAAATGAGACGACCCAGTGGGGTAAAATATGGATCAGGCCGCTGAGGTCACCTTGGGGTCTTCAGAATTGCTGGAAAACACATTTTTGTGCCCCCTAATTAATTCCCTTGATCGAACCCTTGTTTGCTCTGTATATATATGCCTTTTCTGGTTTCTTGGAAAAATGTATCCGATTCCTGAATGAATATCTTTAAATACTGTTAACGGAAACCTATTTCTGATTTCTTTAAAACTATTTTAGCCCAGAAAATAAGCCTCCAAAGTATTCCAATTACATTCATAGAAGGGTGGTTTTCGATTTTTTAAAAAAAGAACTTTAAGCTTAATAGATGAGAAGAGGGGTGGTCGCACTTTGGGGTTAAGACATCCATTCGAAAAAACTTCGAAAACTACCCCACCCCGACACACACAAAATAAACAATGCAAAATGAATAAATGTAGGCTACAAGCATATCGAGAATTGGGAGAAATTATTCACGTAGACATCTCGTCTAATATAATCGAGGGTGGGTGTAACATGACAAAAGCGTTTTTAAAAAGTACTTCTAACTTTGGAGGTGACATAACACAACACGAATATTGAAACCTTAAATGCGGTGAATCCCAGTTTAATAACGAATTCCGCATATTAATAGATCCAGTATATATATACAGTTCCATTTTTGGGTTTTCCAAGTCGTTTGAATCGACCTGAGAACTCAATACTGCATGATCTGGGGCAAAATATCGCCCCAGTGTATTCGCGCGCTGAATAACGTGTCCGTGCCCTTGATTGGTTGTGTTCAATTGCTGCTACAACATAGCTTGACCAATGGGAGCGAAGATGCTTAATTGTAGCTATAATTCAGTAAAGTGTAGCTACAATTTAGCTAAATTACAGGTACAATTTAGTGCACTGTAGGTGCAATTTATCTAAACTGCGGGTACAGTTTATCAAATTGCAGCTACAATTTAGCTAAATTGCAGGTACACTTTACTACAATGCAACTTCAATTTGATAACTAATGAAAGTGTCAATGACACTGTGGTTTAACTTGACTGTGTGTAGTGTTTGATGAAAAGGATAATGCTCAGCGTTTATGAAAGGATTAAGAAATACTACAAGAATTCTGATAATTGATAATATGTTAATTGCTGTATGCTATGTTTTCAATAAGAATAATTTGAGTTGTAGACTGTCCTAAAGAACTGAGGTCTGGGTTAATGTGGCCCTCACACTGTAGGTGCAATTTAGCTAAACTGTAGGTACAATTTATCAAATTGTAGCTACCGTTTAGCTAAACTGCAGGTACAATTTACAAAATTGCAACTGCAATTTGATAACTAAAGAAAGTGTCAATGACACTGTAGTTTAACTTGACTGTGTGTAGTGTTTGATGAAAAGGATAATGTTCTACGCTTATGAAAGGATTATGAAATACGACAAGAATTCTGATAATTGAGAAATGTTAATTTCTGTTCCATGTATGCTATGTTTTCAATAAGAATAATGTGAGATGTAGACTGTACTAAAGATCTGAGGTCTGGGTTAATGTGGCCCTCACAGTTAACGTATGTCAACCAAAGTTAAAAGGTTACGGTGAAATTAACCCAAAACGAATCATTCTACCATGTTACAATGAAATCCCTTCATAAATATAGCTCGTAGACTTTGCTAAAGGAATCTAGATCACAAGGCGGTTCGGCGGCCACGTTGACCGACCATGACCAAATTAGGAATGTCTCATCTAGATATCATACCAAGTTATCCCACCAATTGACAATGAAATTCCTTCATAAACAAGAGGCCCCAGGGAGCCTTAGGCGCGCACCGAATGTTCCATACTGTTAAGACACAAATTTTATCAAAAGCTATTCTTAAGGTTCTACAGAGTAAATTTATACTCTCGGTGGAGCTAAAACATCAACAGGACTGAATGGGACAATGATGCTGATCAAATATCAAAAGATTCTGCATGATGGTTCTGAAGAAGATTTTTAAAGAATTTTCCTTGAATTGCACAAAGTAAACATTCACGCCCCCATAGTGAGCCCCAATATTGATCAAAAGACTCAATTTGAACAAATGTGAATCCATCCTATACCAAGATGCTGCATACCAAATATCTAAAGATTCTGCCCACTGGTTCTGGTGAAGAAGATTGTTAAAGATTTTTTCTTAAATTGCACTAAGTAAAAATTTACACACCCATAGTGATCCCCACTATTGAACGGGGGATTCAATTTGAACAAACTTGAATCAGACCCATACCAAGATGCTGTATACTAAATATCAAAAGATCCTGCTCATTGGTGTTGGAGAAGAAGATTTTAAAAAAAAAATTCTTAAATTGCTCTAAGTAAAAATTCAGGTCCCCATAGTGAGCTCCAAAATTGATCAAGGGACTCCATTTGAACAAACATGAATCAGACCCATACCAAGATGCCGTATACCAAATATCAAAAGATTCTGCCCACTGGTTCTGGAGAAGAAGATTTTTCCTTAAATTGCACTAAGGAAAATTCATGCCCCTATAGGTAGCCCCAATATTGATCAAGAGACTCGATTTGAACAAACTTGCATCAGACCCATACCAAGATGCTGCACACCAAATATCAAAAGATTCTGCCCATTGGTTCTGGAGAAGAAGATTTTTAAAGAATTTTTCTTAAATTGCACTAAGTAAAAATTCAGGACCCCATAGTGAGCCTCAGTATTGGTTGAGGGACTCAATTTGAACAAACTTGAATCAGACCCATACCAAGATGCTGCATACCAAGTATCAAAAGATTCTGTCCACTGGTTCTGGAGAAGAAGTTTGTTAATAATGTTTCTATAATTCATACGGTGCTATCAGAGTTATGCCCCATACAGAGCCCTCAAGGGACGTGGCCATTTCATTTGAACAAACCTGAATTGCTATATAGCAATGAACAACCACATGAAGTTTCGTGAAAATCGGATCAGTGGTTTCAGAGGAGAAGTCGTTTAAAAAATGTTCACGACGACGGACGATGGACTGCAAGTGATAAGTTGAGCTTCCTTCGGTCAGCTAAAATTCCCCATATTGACTAAGTTATAATTCGGGATCCAACAGGGATCCCAAACATGGACCCAGAGACTTGGCAAAAACAAACTTGAATCTCCCCACCCCCCCCCCCCCCCCCCCCTCTAAGGATGCTACACACCACATATCAAAGCATTCCGACTGCTGAATCTGAAGGATTTTTTAAGAAAATTCCTCATTTCGAACTAAGTTACAATTCAAGCTCCCACAGTGAGCCCAAATATGGACCTAGGGACATGGCTTGAACAAACTTGAATCTCACCCACCCCCCCCCCCCCCCCCCCCCCAAGGATGCTGCATACCAAATAGCAAAACATTCCGACTGCTGGATCTGAACAAAACATTCCGACTGCTGGATCTGAAGAAGAAGATTTTTAAAGAAAATTCCTCATTTTGAACTAAGTTATCATTCGAGCTCCCACAGTGAGCCCAAAATATGGACCTAGGGACATGGCTTGAACAAACTTGAATCTCCCCCTCCCCCCTAAAGATGCTGCATACCAAATATCAAAACATTCCGACTGCTGGATCTGTAGAAGAAGATTATTAAAGAAATTTGCCTGAAATGCAAGAAGTTCAAATTGGGCTCCTATACTGAGCCAAAATATGAACCCAGGGGGCCGATTTGAACAAAATTGAATCAGATCCACCCCACAATGTTGCATACCAAATATCAAAAGATTCTGCCTGCTGGATCTTGAGAAGAAGATTTTTAAAGAAATTTGCCTGAAATGCACTAAGTTCGAATTCGGGCTTCTATACTGAGCCCAAATATGAAATCCAGGGGGCCGATTTGAACAAACTTGAATCAGATCCACCCCACAATGTTGCATACCAAATATCAAAAGATTCTGCCAGCTGGATCTGTAGAAGAAGATTTTTTAAGAAATTTGCCTGAAATGCACTAAGTTCGAATTTGGGCTTCTATAGTGAGCCCAAATATGAATCCAGGGGGCCGATTTGAACAAACTTGAATCAGACCCATACCAAGATGCTGCATACCAAGTATCAAAAGATTCTGCCCCTTGGTTCTGGAGAAGAAGTTTTTTTAATAATGTTTCTATAATTTATATAGTGTTATGAGAGTTATGCCCCGTACAGAGCCCCCAAGGGACGTGGCCATTTTATTTGAACAAACATGAATTGCCGTATAGTAATGAACATTCACATAAAGTTTCGTGAAAATCGGACCGGTGGTTTCAGAGGAGAAGTCATTTGAAAAATGTTCACGACGACGGACGACGGACGACGACGGAAGACACGACGACGGACGACGGACGGCAAGTGATAAGTTAAGCTCCCTTCGATGAACTAAAAACAACCTGTAGACAGTTCTAAAGGAATCTAGGTCACGTGATCAGGTGGCGATAACGGCTGACCGATCGTGACCAAAATAGAGAAGTCTCAACTTGACATCATACCGAGGTATCTTTCTAAGTTACAATGGAATCGCTTCGTAAATATGAACTGTAGACTGTCCTGAACACATCTAGGTCACAGGCCTGTGCGGCCATCACTGTTGACCTATCGTGGCCAAAATAAGATGTTGTAGTCTAGGCATTATACTGAGTCACCCTAGAAATTTGCAATAAAATCCCTTGATAAATGCAAGCTGTATACTATACTGAAGGAATCCTGGTAACGCACCCCCGATGCCGTCACAGCTGACTGAATCCAACCGCAAAAGGAGTACTCGACTAGATATCATAGAGAGTCATCCTACGAAGTTACAATGAAATCCCTGCACAAATACGACCTGTAGACTGTGCAAAATGTTTTCGGGCTTCGGGCCCGCGTTGCCGTCACAGTTGACAGATCGAGGCCAAAAGGGGGGGGGGCGTTCTCATCCAGACAGCATACGGAGTCATCCTACCAAGCAATAATTAAATCTCTTCATAAATACGACCTGTAGACGGTGGAAAGGGTTTTCGAGTTTCGGACTCAGGCAGCCGTTGCGTCGCCAAGGGGACGTTTTCATCTAAACATGACCTCGAACCTGCATATGACATTTCGTGATGGTCGGACATGAACTACGGGGTGTAGTCTGCGCAAAAGAAAATGTGAACAGACTCACATGCTTCCGCACGCGTGATGGCAATAGTTTGTGTGTGTGATACACACAGACTATTGTTTTTGTATGGGTTTTTTTCAGGTTTTTTTCTACTTTTTTGATTTTTGGCATGCTGATAGACAGTCACAAGTTCTCGGCCACCTATGTTTTTCAGATTCCTGGAACATTCGTGGTGTCCGTAGGGGTGTTTTGAAAGTGGTTCAGGCCCATATCTCAGACGTGGTATGACGTATGGACCTTGGGCCAACACCAAATGAGTCGACAATCGATGGAGATTCAAAATATGGGTCAATGTCACGAAGGTCACCCACAGGTCATTAAGAGCATTTTTTCATAATTGCTGAAAAGCACATTTTTTGATCCTCTAAAGCATTCCTGACGCCCATACATGCATTTTGACGTAAAAAAGTGGGCGTGGCCAAAATTTCTGAAAGTGGTCACACTCATATCCCAAGCATGGTATGATGAATGGACCAGGGACTAACACCAAATGAGTCGACATTTGATGGAGATTCAAAATATAGGTCAAGTTCACCGAGGTCACCTAGGGGTCATTGAGTACATTTTTCAGAAATGCTGGTAATCACATTTTTGGACCCCATAATGCATTCCCGAAGTTCATACATGCATTTTTACATGAAAAAAGTGGGCGTAGCCAAACATTTTGAAAGTGAGTCACGCTCATATCTCAAGTATGGTATGAAGTATGGACCGGGGACCAACATCAAATTAGTCGTTGGAGGTTTAAAATATGGGTCAAGGTCACTGAAGTCAACCAGGGGTCGCTGAGTGCATTTTTTAGAATTGCTGTGGATCACATTTTGGGATCCCCTAGTTAATCTGTGTGAAACACACAGACTATTCTTTTTGTACGGTTTCTTTTTCTTTTCTTTTTTTTTCTTCTTTTTCTTATTCTCCTGTTTTCTGTCTTCTATGCACTTCCTTGTCCGCCCGATAACTCGGACTCAGGCAGCGGTAGCGTCGCCAAGGGGATGTTTTCATCCAGACATGACCTCGAACCTGCATATGACATTTCGTGATGGTCGGACATGAACTACGGGGTGTAGCCTGCGTAACTCAAAAATGAATCGTCCTATCTCGCTGATTTTTGACAGTCAGATAGACAGTCACAGATTCTCGGCCACCTATGTTTTTCATATTCCCGGGGCATTAGGGGTGTCCGTGGGGGTGTTTTGAATAAATAAAATAAAGATTCAAAATATGGTCAAGGTCACTGAGGTCACTCAGGGGTCATTGAGTGCATTTCTCAGAATTGCTGGAAGCCACATCTTGAACCCCCTAATGCATTCCCAAAGCCCATACATGCATTTTTACATGAAAAAAGTGGGCGTGGCCAAAAATTGTGAAAGTGGACACACTCCTGTCAAGCATGGTGTGATGAATGGACCTGGGTCCAACAACAAATGACCTGGAAGGGGGGGGGGGGGTAAAATATGAATCAAGGCCGCTGAGATCACCTTGGGGTCATTGAGCGCACTCTTCAGAATTGCTGGAAAACACATTTTTGCGCCCCTAATTAATTCTCTTGATCGAACCCTGTTTTGCTCTGTACATATATGCCTTTTCTGGTTTCTTGGAAAAATGTATCCGATTCATGGGTCATGCTCATATCTCAAACATGGTATGATGAATGGACCTGGGACTAACACCAAATGAGATTCAAAATATGCGTCAAGGTCACGGAGGTCACCTAGGGGTCATTGAGTGCATTTTTCAGAATTGCTGGAAATCACATTTTTGGACTCCATAATGAATTCCCGAATTTCATACATGCATTTTTACATGAAAAAAGTGGACGTGGCCAAACATTTTGAAAATGGGTCATGGTTATATCTCAAGTATAGTATGATGTATGGACCTGGGACCAACACCAAATTAGTCAAAACTCGTTGGAGGCTTAAAGTATGGGTCAAGGTCACTGAGGTCACCCAAGGATCATTCAGTGCATTTTTCAGAATTGCTGGAAATCACATTTTGGACCCTTAATGCGTTTCCTTGGTTTAACCCTTTGAATTGTGTGCACATATATGTCTTTTCTGGTTTCTTGGAAAAATTGATCCGATTCCTGAATGAATATCTTTAAATACTGTTTTGATTTCTTTAAAGCTATTTTATCCCGGAAAATAAGCCTTCAAAGTATTCCAATTACATTCATAGAAGGGGCTTCGTGGCTCAGTAGGTAGAGGCGAAGGCGGAAAACCGAGAGGTCCTCGGTTCGAATCCCAGCTGTCGCAACCCTGTTGTGCCTTTGGGCATACTTCACCCCCATTACCCACGTGGGAGCACGGTGGCATTGTGCACTAATGCGTACTGCACGTCGATGGTGTATTTATCTTCAACCAATGCTAACTCTGCTTGTGTGGAGTCAGTCTGTTGGGGAGTGGTTCTCCTAGGGTACTCCGGCTTCCCCCACCCGTAAAACTGTCTGACACAAGGTGACAGTGGATGTCAAAAGTTTCGTTAAACCCAATAAATAAATAACATTCATAGAAGGCAATCTTTGATGATGTAGTTGGAATATTTTTGTCTTCTATGCACTCTTTGTCCGCACGATAACGTGAATACAAAATACCCCATCTCTATGATTTTTGCATTACGGGAAGGTAATTACTTGTACTCAGCCATCTATGTTTTACAGGCGTCGGGGTCTTGGTGTAGCCTGGGAGGCCAAAAGATGTTCACAGCTTCTACCTTTACTGGTAATCTGTGAAATAATAAGTATTATTTATATTTACAACAGATGAGAATCTCTTCCAAACAAACTCATTGTAGAGTAATGTTTAATCTGTCAAACAGAATAACATTGAATGCTTATTTAGTTAGTCTCATGTTACAAATTTATTTTCAACTCAAGCTAAACAGAGGAACCTTCACTTTTCAAAGCATTTTTAAATTATTCTCAATCATATCATAACTCAAGATCGACAGTATTCGGGGTGGAGCCAGGGACGTAGCCAGAATGTTTTCAACGGGGGGAAGGAGGATGTGTAGATCTATGAAAATTCCAACTAGGAAAAGCCCTCCCCCCTCCCCCCCCCCCCCCCCCCACGCACACACACTCACTCACTTCCCAGTCCCCAAACCCTTGGAGGGGTGATTTTGTTGGCTCCGAGTGACTGTACCGATAGGTTATAGGGCATCTGAGAATATTTTCGAACAATTTAAATGACTGCAGCTGAATATCTATATACATAATTTGAGGTTTTAAGACAGCACAAAATGACAATTTCTTGTGGTACTGTAGTTATAAGTAGACCCTATATGCCTTCATTAGGCATTGCGTTAATAACATAATTGAAAATTCAAGGTAGGACGCTTCGTGCTGCGAAGAGAATTATTTGGCGGCGCTCTTTGATCTTTTTTTCGACATATCACGCCTGCTGTTCTGTTAGACTGTAGTCGATCTCAGTCATTTAAATCTTAAAAGCCTGTCTGTTTAATGTTACTTTAACACGAAGAGAGGTGCAACCTACAAGCGAACGCAGTTTTGTGATCATAAAAAAGGCCAAGAAATCCCCCCCCCCCCCCCCCCCCCACCAGCAAACAAAAATGCGTTTTGAAAAGTGTTAATTCATTGGGGGCCAGAAAATAGATCAACTATTGAAATAATTCTTACTTTTTATGCCCCCGCAACGAATAGTCAGGGGGGCATATTGTTCACCCCGTCTCGTTGTCCGTCCATTCGCACATAGGGTACATTGTTTGTCCCGCTATCCCCTCTTACAGTTTTCAAGCTTGAAGTTTTCAAGCTATTACTTTTTTTATTTCAAAGGATGTTTGTACATATACCAGAAGTGTGCATATTGTCAGGATATTGACTTGCTTCAATATTTCACAAAATCAAAGATTGTTAAACTTAGTCGATTTTTTGTAGAATTTCGCATGATGGTACGTCATTTGTCTGGCTAACTCCTCTCCCAGTTTTGAAGCTAGGACCTTTTTTATTATCACAATATTTTTACCGCGTTCGCTAATATGAGTAAGTTTAGACATAGAAGAGAACAAAATGAGTAACATACCCACGCTTGTGGAATTAACCTCGTCTCCACTGAGTAGTGACAAAATCTTGCGTTGTTCAATCAGAATTCTACATGTGGGAGTCGCCGGTTGGAATGTTCAAGGAAATCTAAAACCACAATCGGAAAAAAAAACTTCTGTAGCAACAATGCTTCGAATTTGCAACTGCTGGAATATCGGCCTGAAAAATATTGAGTGGGGGGGGGCACCCTGTAGCTACATGCCCGGGTGGAGTGGCGATTATCTTTCTTGCAGTACCTATCTCAATTTTGAAATAAAGATATGGAATATTCGAGTGGTGTGATTTTAACTCCCTTAATACTTCAATGTGAGTCCGGAAGCTTTCATTTTATGTACCTCATGACTGTAAAACGTTCTGTATGCTTCTGTCACGTTGCCACACTGTACACAAACTAGCCAGGCTTGAGATCCAACCAACTTCTTATTTCTAGTATGCCTCGTTTAAAACTATAGATGGCCGTTTAATGGCTCATGAGGCAGAGCAGTGGCTCACTGTTCACGGCGTTGGACTTCAAATCGAAAGGTCCACGGTACATGCCTAACCAAATGCAACTGTGATGTGTCTTTGGGTTACCCCTGTGGGGACATGCCGACGTTGTGTACTAAGGGGTACTGCACTTAGATTGACCAATGCTCACCCTACTTGTGTGTGGTTAGTACGTTGTGAATTTTTATAGCTGCTCGTCGCTGCTCGGCATATCTATTCAGGTACTCTGGCTTACTTTGTCGGTAAAACTGTCCGACACGAGATGAACCTCGCCGTCGAAAGTGCTGTTAAACCCCAATAAAATCGTCAGGCAAATATCTCAAGCACAGTATGTGATAATGTGACCTATACATAATTTCTATCTCCTTCCTCTTGTATTCACGATAACTTAAATACAAATTATCTGTCCTGGTGCTGTTTGGCCTACTTGTAGACAGTCACTAGTACTAACCCAGCTATGTTTTTAGGGTGCTGGAGCCTTTAGGTGTGGCCCATTGGACCACAGAGTTTATTACAGTCCCTAATTTCTTTGTAATAGAAAAGTATCACCAGGAAATACCTGTTTTATATTTATATACACAAGAGAATAATGTAAACAATCACATTAGACAGAAGTTGCTATAGCTGTCTGTCACACATTAAATCTTATCAGCTGTTGTGATCAGAATTAATTTTCACCCCCAAACCAAGTCGACAGAAACCCTTTGAGTGGCAAGCAAATGTATTTATTATTTAGGCAGCTCTGTCTTACAACTCTTGATTAATTCTAGTTGCATAAAGAATCCTTCACCTTCCAATGCCCTTTTTAATTTTTTTTTTTTGTTTCATTCTTAATCATAATTCAAGCTCAGCAGGTTTCAGGGCTGAGTGGTGAGTGGCTTTCTCGAAACACTTATCACAATTATGAATTAATGAAATGAAATAGTTAAATGGTCTGTTTTAGAACGTTTTGCACGCTTTCTGCTATATTGCCGGTCTGTACAAAAGCCATTCTTCAAGATCCCACCATCTTATTTTATGTATGACTTGTTTGGGATACTAGATGCTCTTTTAAGACCATTTAAATGGCCCAAACAGGGGAGTGATGGCACAGTGGTTACGGCACTCGACTTCAAACAGTATAGTCCACCAAGTGTAACTACGTTGTATCCAGTACAAGGCACTTAACCCTTTACCCAACGTAACGGCCAAAACCGACCAGCGCTATTCTCAAAAATAGCCTATTAATTTTCATTATTTTTTTCATTTTTGCCTCAAAAACATAGGTTATGACACCTCATTGGAACGAGCTCGTCGAGCTCGTTCCAATGAGGGTCATAACCCATCTTTTTGAGACAAAAAAATGAAAAAAATGAGTAATTCAAGAATGTGTTTCGCAAGTGTCGTCTGCTTTTCATGTTAGGTAAAGGGTTAAGCCCGATTCCCCACAAGGGGGTACAGTGGTATTGTATACCATTTAACTGGCGTGTTTTTTACTTTTAACCTCCTTCAATATGGAACCCAAATATTTTATTTCATGCAATATGAGAATAACGACAAACTTTATATATCCACATTGCTGCTGTAAACACAGATTGGCACCGGTGCAATCTTAGCATTTTTGCCAGTCCAGTAGGCCCCCAAATGAGCTCTTGAGGCTTTTAGGGTTTTTATGGCAATATCCCCGATATAGACTCTATGCACTCTGTGTCAAATACGAATCATCCTATCTCAATGCATTTTGGCATGCTGGTTGACAAAAGCCAGTTTGCACTCATCTATGTTTTTTCAGTGGGCCGATTGCATTCGAGTCTTCTAGCTCATAACAAATTATCATCACCAAAAATCACAGATCTGGAGTTGGTGGAGCCAATTTTTTAAAGTGGGTTACCCTCATACTTCAACGTAGATGTACACATGGGACTATACCGACTGAGTTGAAAATTGCTGGAGGCCAATGTATGGCCTACCTAAATGAGGTCACCAAGATCATCAAGTGCATATTATTCAGAAAGACTGGGAAATGCATTTTATTACATCTTAATGCATTTCTAAGGTTTATAAATGTATTACATCACTCAAATTAGTGGGTAGAGCGAAAAATGTCCATTTCTGATTCGTGTATTGAACCCTTTGAATGCTGGTCACATATGCATTTTTTGCGTTCTTGAAAAAAATTATCTGATTCCTGAATGAATATCTTTAAATACTGTTAACGAAAACCCACTTCTGATTTCTTTCATTTAAAAAAATATTTTAATCACGAAAATAAGCTTCCATAAATTTTCTTTCTATATAGTTTTTCCTGACGCTTTAACCCTTTTCACACAGACTTGAATTTACTGGATGCAGTAAATTCTATTTCTCTAGTTGTATATTGCCTTTCGATTGACATTGCTTGCTCAATAATTCGAACTGACGAGAAAAAGCCATTTGAGATTCAGGAAACTGTTAACTCTGCTGCCTGATACACCAGATATACAGAAATGACGTAAACCTCTTGCATTGGCGTCTTAAAATGCATGGGAATCTTGACTAATTTTAAGAACTCAATGTTATAGGAAAGATGAAGTATTGTTAAAAATAGTCGATGAACCTTTTAGCTATCGCATGAAAATACCCACCCAGAGCTATTCAGAAAAATCGCCATTCAGATTCCCTTATTAGTCTGTGTGAAACACACAGACTATTGTTTTTGTACGGTTTCTTTTCTTCTTCATCAAAAACGAATTGTCCTATCTCGTTGATTTTGCCATACTGACAGAGAGTCACAAGTTCTCGGCACCCTATGTTTTTCAGATTCCAGGGGGCATTTGGGATGTCCTTGGGGTGCTTTGAAAGTGGGTCACGCTCATATCTCAGGCGTGGTATGACCTATGGACCAACACCAAATGAGTCGACACTCGATGTAGGTTCAAAATATGGATCAAGATCACTGAGGTCACTTAGGGGTCATTGCGTGCCTTGTTTCAGAATTGCTGGAAATCACATTTTTGGAACCCATAATGCATTCCCAAAGTTCGTACATTCATTTTTACTCTTTAAAAAGAGAACATGACAAAAATGTTGAAAGTGGGTCACGCTCATATCTCAAGCATGGTATGACGTATGGACCTGGGACTAACACCAAACTAGTCGAAACTCGATGGACGTTTAAAATATGAGTCAAGTTCGCCCAGGAGTCACTTAGTGCATTTTTTCAGAATTGCTGGAAATCACATTTTTGGACCCCCTAGTGCATTCCCTTCATCGGGCACTTTGAATGCTGTACACATATATGCCTTTTGTGGTTTCTTGGAAAAATTTTATCTGATTCCCGAATGAATATCTTTAAACACTGTTAACAAAAAACTATTTCTGATTTATTTAAAACTATTTTATCCTCGAAAATAAGCCTCCAAAGTATTCCCATTACATTCATAGAGGGGTGCGGTGCGGTGGACTAACACCAAACTAGTCGAAACTCGATGGACGTTTAAAATATGAGTCAAGTTCACCCAGGAGTCACTGAGTGCATTTTTTCAGAATTGCTGGAAATCACATTTTTGGACCCCCTAGTGCATTTCCTTCATCGGGCACTTTGAATGCTGTACACATATATGCCTTTTGTGGTTTCTTGGAAAAAATTATCTGATTCCTGAATGAATATCTTTAAACACTGTTAACAGAAACCTATTTCTGATTTCTTTAAAACTATTTTATCCTCGAAAATAAGCCTCCAAAGTATTCCCATTACATTCATAGAGGGGTGCGGTGGCTCAGTAGTCAGTGGTGCAGGCTGCAGGCTGAGTGGTCCTCAGTTCGAATCCTACCTTCGGCAACCGCCTTGTGTCTTTGGACAAAACACTTCACCCCCACAGCCCACGTGAGGGCATGGTGACGTTGTGTACTAAGGCATACTGAACGTCGATGATGCACTTGCACTAACTCTGCTTGTGTGGAGTTAGTATATAGTCTTCTATGCACTGTTTGTCAACATGACAACCCGAATATAATCAATCCTATCTCAATGTTTTTGGTAAACTGATAGACTGCCTGCCATTAGTACTCGGTCATCTATGATTTGAAAACTGCTCATATATAAAGGGTCAGAGAGACACCTGTAACCGTTTTATAGAATAGCATTGTTTATTTATTATGCTTTTCTCTCTGGAAAAGACTATTGCTTATCTACAGATTATTATTCTTTTTTTTTTTTTTTGGGGGGGGGGGGGGTGGCTGTTATTTATCTACACATTTTGTCTGTAACATTTAGAAGCCATTTTCGAACCGATTTTCACACAATTTTGCACACACATAGAGGGGCACAAAATCTAAAAAAGTACCTAAGCGGATCTTTCGATTTAACCATTATTTCGCCAGAATTGGCAAAAAACTGTCAAAATAAGGGTTTATAGGCACTTTCTCGAAACACGTCGTGTAGAATTTTTTTAAACATTCATCGTTGTTAGACCTGTCTGTGACACTACGATTCATATACAAGAGATATTAGGCAATGCATATGTTAACCCACCACAGGCTGTCAAACATCGAAATTTTGATGAAATGTTTTCGCGCCCCTAAAGCAGCCACACGATACACGAGAGATAAACATAACTTCATATATTGGAAGTGGGATTCACCGTGGATCTTTTTTGTAATTAATAACGGTATTCAAGAAACCAAGCGTTAAAATATTTGGGCTGGTTAAACTGCAACACCCCTCAAAAGCTCAAGAATTCAATGTTTTCATTTCTCCATGGGCTGCTAAATGTCAGCATTTTGAAAAAATAGTCGGTTTTTGGACACCAACAGCATCAAATGGGAATGACACAGAGAAACGTAACTTCTTTTACCGGACGCAAAACTGATAGGGAAACATTTTTGTAAGTAGTAATGGTATTCAAAAATCGAGGTCTTAATCCATTTTAGACTGGTTAAGGAGATGTACACCTTAAAAGCTTAAATTTCCCATTTTCTGTGGATTTCGCAAAAAATCAAGTGAGTTTTCAAGAAAAATTGACCATTCGCAGGTCTTGGAGTGACATTGCAAGTTGCATGGACAAACAATTCCGGTAAGCATTTGTTAACCCTACAGAGGCTGCCAAGTATAGACATTTTGAGAAAATGGGCTGTTCTTGGGCATCCATAACACCCAGTGTGTACCTACGATATAAACATAACCTCCTTCATTGGAAGTGAAATTCACCGAGGATCATTTTTGAAAGTAATGAAGGTATTCACAAAACCAAGCATTAACCCGTTTAGATTTGGTTACAGAGCAATACCCCTCAAAAGGTTAAAAATTCATGCTATCCGAGGATTTCTCTAAAAACATCCTGTAGATTTTCAAGAAACATTGGCCATTCTCAGATCTTAGTGTGACATTACAAGTTGCATGCACAAAATATTCCAGTCAGCATTTGTTAACCCTATGCGGGTCTCAAACATCAAAATTGTGATAAAATGGTCTGTGTTTGCGAACTCACGGCACCCAAAGTTAAGAGGAGAGATCAACATAAGTTGAAGTAGAATTCACTGAGAATTATTTTTGCAAGTAATAAGGGTATTCACAAAACAATCCTTAACCCGTTTCGGGCTGGATAAACAATGATACCCATAAAAAGCTTAAAATTCATGTTTTCCCTGGATTTCTCTGAAAACATTTTGTAGATTTTTAAGAACAAATGGCCATTCGCAGTTCTTGGTGTGACATTACAAGTTGCATGGCAAAATGTTCCTGTTAGCACTAGTTAACCCTCTACAGGTTGCCAGACATCAATATTTTGGATACATTTGAGATAAAATGGACTATTTTCAAATAGCCACAGCACTCGGTTGGTATGTGTCAAACAAACATAACTCCTTTTGTCGGTCATTGACTTGTCGGACGACGATATTGATATTAACCCTCTCCACTATTAATGATGGTTTTCTCATGACCTCAATAAAGGAACATCAGTGAGACAGTTAAAAATAATTCATCGGACACTCTAGAGTCATGGAAAATCATGGAATCTCATCTGGAAAAGCCATCATTCTCCAGAATCATAAAGTCTAGTTTAGTATCATTTTACAAACTCAACTCTCATATCAATTTGAACAAAGCATTTTTAAAATTTATTTATTCTCAATTATAACTAGGATTGACAGGTTTTGGGATGGAGTGGTGTGTGGCTTTCTCGAAACACTTGTCACAGTTATAAAGTAAGGAAATGGAACATTTGAATGGTCTGTTTTTAGCCCTCTTAATACTTCAATGGGAGCTCAAACACCTTTAATATACTCGCCCCAAAAAGAAAGTGTGCATTGCAGAAATTGATCAAACTCCAAACAAATAATTTCGTAGGTGTAAAGAGTGTTAACCTGTTCATGAATAAGTTATATTGAACACAAAAACAGCTTTCCCCGTTAAAATTGCATTAACGTTAAATGACGTGCTGCACATTTGTGAAAAGGCATGTTTTGCACGTGGAGAGTCTGAAAATTCATGCAGCACTGTGAATCCTTGGGTATTTAAAAACTAAAGTAAGGCCTTCCTATCGTTCACATTCAAACTTACGCTGCTGTTAAAACGACTCCACATTAGCATGCCAAGATTGACAATGAATCAACGTCTCCTTGCTCTGGGTATGATTAGAGCTGGCAGAACACACAGAGAGGTTGCCAACTGCCACCGTCACACTGTAGACAGGCTAGTCAATCGACATGCACAACATGATGACGTTCGAGACCGACCCCGCTCCGGGAGACCCCGAGTTACCACCCCTACACAAGATCGGTATATCCGTGTCGTCCATATCCGGAACCGGCAACAAACGACAACGACGACAGCCAGGAATATCCCTAACCTGAGACGGATACATCCTCAAACAGTAATCAACCGGCTGAGAGAATACGGCTTACGTCCTCGACGACCTGCAATTCGTCCGATTTTGACGTTACGTCATCGTCGTGCTCGACTGCAGTGGTGTAGACAACATCTCAGGCATCCCTTACACTGGTGGCGACGTGTTTTATTCACAGATGAATGTCGTTTCCATCTTTCATCATCAGATGGCCGCCAGAGAGTGTACAGACGTCGAAACGAACGCTACGCAGATTCATGTGTCGTGGAGCGAAACCGTTATGGGGGAGTGTCTCTCATGGTGTGGGGTGGCATCACTGCCCGTAACAGAACTGAGCTGGTCATTATTGATGGCAATCTCAATGCAGCCAGATATCGTGATGAAGTGCTTACACCTGTTGTTGTCCCATTTCTGCAACGTCACGGCCCCGGCGTCATTCTACAGCGGGACAACGCCCGACCCCACGCAGCTCGTGTTGTTCAACAGTATCTGCAGCAACAACAAGTGGATGTTCTTCCCTGGCCCGCAAATTTGCACGATATCTCACCCATTGAGCACGTATGGGACGAAATGAAACGGCAGCTACGCCGGCTTCCCCATGCACCGTCAACGCTTGTTGAACTCCAAAGACAGCTTATCAGAATATGGAACAACATCCCACAACACTTCCATGCTAACTTGTTCGCTTCCATGAGGCGTAGATGCACAGCAGTAGTCGATGCAGACGGAGGTCGTACCAGATATTGAGTGTGTGACTTTTGTGTTTGACCCTTAGTGTCTTTGACTCTCCATGGCACCAAGAGTATTCGTCGTAGCGTAATGAAATTTCACGTGTTGATCACAAATTGATTCATCTGTGATTGAATAAAATTTCCATGAATGAAAATGATATCTTTTTTTAGTGTTATTTTTTAGCATGTACACTTTTTTGGGGGGGAGAGTATATAACTCATGGTTTACAGAATGTTTTTCGCTTTCTTTTCTGTAACATTAAATTCTATGTGGAATGGGACACCTTTTCAGTGTGCTTTCCAAAGTAAAGCATTCTTAACCCTTCACTCAATATAACGTTGAAAACCGGGCAGTGTTATTCAGAAATGTCCATTCAGTTTTAATTACTTTTTCATGTTTTGCTTGAAAAACATAGCTTATGACCCCTCATAGGAATGAGCTCATTTTTAAAGGATTATTCATTTATTGGCGTTTAAGGTCACATATCTCTGCACGATGGCTAATCAAGACCACGACAATTTTACGGGTGGAGAAAGCCGCAGTATCCAGAAAGAACCACAGGGCAACAGCGAGGAACTGTCAGCTCCCCTATATACTAAATCCACGCAAGCAGGGTTAGCATTGGTTGAAGGCAGGTGCACCATCGATGTGCCGTACGCCTTAGTACACAGCACCACCGTGCCCCCACGGGAGCAATGGGGTGAAGTGTCTTGCCTAAGGACACAGCGCGGATGCCACAGGTGGGATTCGAACCGAGGACCTCTCGGCTTGCAGCATGCACCTCTGCCAACTGAGCCACTGCGACCCCTTTTAAAGAATTAAAATGGAGTATTTCAAGGGAGTATTTTCACCCTCCCTCTCAAGATCTTAATATGGGTCCCAAAAACATTTATTTTATGCAAAATAGAGAATAATGAAAACCCTTTCCATTCTCATAATGTTTTTCTGAACACACATGGGCATAGATGGGACGTCGGTATTTTGACAATGCCAATAAGTCTTCAGATAGGCTCTTGGGGGCCTGTAATGCCTTTTTACGTCTATATTCCAACATTGCTCTTTTTCTCGCAATATATTGTCCAGAGGCATCATGAACCTCCTTAACATTTTCTAGCTAATATGAATATTTGCCATCATCTAAAAAGATGGCAGATCCGGAGTTGGTGGAGCCCACACAGAGCTGACTTTATTTATTTTATAATTTTGTAAAGCCTGAGATCACATTTGCGTGGAGTCATGGCTCTAAACTGTATTTATTATTATTGTTATTATATTCGTTCCAAAGAGGGGTCACATGATATGGTTTTGTTGAAAAATATTTTAAAAATTTAAAAAATGATATTTAAAATAATAAATTTTGATATCGTCTGCGCTGGGTAAAGGGTTAAAGGGTATGACGTTGGAGGCCCAAGTGTGTTTTGTTAATGATATAATCTAGTCTTCGGAGTTTTATGAGTGTTAACTTATTGGTGTAATTTAACTTATTTATCTTCATTCAACATATTTCGTGGGTGCGGTGGCGTTGCGGTAACCGGATCGCGTCAGATCATCGATGTTAAGCAACGTCGAGCCCGGTTAATCCTTGAATGGGTGACCTTCTGAGCGATCGATTCGGACTCCCGCGTTGTGTCCTTGGGCAAGGCACTTAACCCCAACTGTCCACACGGGTGCACGATGAGGCCATGTACTAAGGCGTACTGAACGTCGATGGTGCGCATGTCTTCAACCAGTCTAACCCTGCCTATGCTGCATTGCGGAGTTACGATGTTGGGGAGCTGGCAGCTGCTCGTCGCTGCTCGGTGGTTCTCTCCGGGTATTCCGGCTTCCTCCACCTGTAAAATTGTCACCGGCACGATATGACCCTGGCTGTTAAAGTTGCGTTAAACCCTAATAAATAGATAAATAAATCCAGTACCGTTTTTCACTCTTTATGCCTGACTTTTCCCGTTCACCCACTCCCGCATAAAGCATCCACACCTAGCCTGCGATGCGAACCGTACATAGCCAGACGGCTAGAGATGGCCAATGAGCCTATAGTGGTTGTATCAACGATAGGAATTTCGGTAGTCCGGCAAATATGGACCTAGGTCCGTAAATGGGGCTAGGTTGGACCCTATATACTACTTTTGATAAACTCGACTTCAAATATGTCTATAATGATGTTCCTCAAATATAACTAACTTGCATGTGTAAGATAGCTAACCTGCACGTGCAAGGTAGTGCAAGATAGCTAACTTGCACGTGCAAGGTAGCTAACTTGCACGTGCAAGATAGTAACTTGCAGGTGCAAGATAGTTAACCTGCATGTGCAATATAGTAACTTGCAGGTGCAAGATAGCTAACCTGCGCGTCCAAGATAGCTGACCTGCACATGCAGGATAGTAACTTGCAGGTGCAAGATAGGTAACCAACATGTGCAAGATAGCTGATCTGCGCGTGCAAGATAGTAACTTGCAGGTTCAAGCCACAACCCCGAAGGAAATTTTTTCTCAAACTATTTTTTATAATAATAATATAAAAATTAACAACAAACTCTTTTTTAGCAAAACTTGGTGCAAAAAGGGGATTTATTTTGTAAATGATTTGCTAAGTGGTAGCAAACATGTCTTAATTTATCTTGAATTCTGCACAAAATATAATATCAAGACACCTTTTACCGAGTAATCAATTCATTACAAAACAGCTGCAAGGAGGCGATTAAAGAAGCCCCCAAATGTCAGACCGCCATTAATAAAAATGTTGAATTGATAAAAGTGTGTTAAAAGTCTTGCAAGACCTTTTACACGATTTGTCTCGAGACATCCACGAAAGCACCATAAGATGCTCAAAAAATGGAACGATATTTTAGATACCAATCTCCAATCGGAAAACTGGGGATTGATATATAAAAGTTCTTTCCATACATCTGACGATTCGTATCTGTAATCATTGCAGTTCAAAATTTTACAAAGAAATCTCTACACAAATTCCCGGCAACATAAATGTAAACTATCGGAAACTGAGTTTGCACATTTTGCAACGAAACAAAAGAGAAAGTTTTGCACCTGTTTTTTGACTGTTCGTTTTCAAAAACCATCTTACTGAATTTGTCTCAACAACTGAAGAATAAATGTAATATATCTTTCCCAGTTACGGAAGAGCATGTTATATTGGGGTACGGTGACCAGAATGATCTGGCCCAATATGCGGACATAGACAGCCTATGTGGTTTGCTTTATAAAAAATATGTCTATTCCTGCAAAGTGAGAAAATGTCTCCCGTCTTTTAACCCTTTACTTAACCTGAAAAGCAGACGACACATGCAAAAATAATTCTTGAATAACTAATTTTTTTCATTTTTTTGACTCAAAAACATAGGTTATGACCCCTCGTTGGAACGAGCTCGTTCCAACGAGGGGTCATAACCTATGTTTTTGAGACAAAAAATGAAAACAATAATGAAAATTAATTGGTGATTTTTGAGAATAGCGCTGGCCGGTTTTGGCCGTTACGTTAGGTAAAGGGTTAAAATGTTCATCGAACAAGTAAAAAATCATCGCAGTTTAGATTTAATGTCCACTTACAATTATTCATTAAAGACAGCAAATGCAATACAAAGCAAGTGGAATACATTAGAGTCTTTAATATGATTCCGAAGATGTCTTAAAGTGTTTCAGACAATTACCTAAAATAAAGTCGATATTAACAGACACACTAGACCGAGTTTGCCTATGAAAACAGTATGAAGGCGAGACTCTTAAAAATTTAGCAAATATTGAGTAGTGTTATCTTTTTTGACTTAATACGGTCATACTGATGCCAACTTTTTTGCAACACATAGTTTTGTACTGGTCTTTGTAATTCTGATATCCGATATTTTATTATCATATGTCTTTGTATGCAAGTTTATATCTGAAATAAAAAATATTAAAAAGAAACTTTCAGGTTCAAGATAGTTAACCTGCACATGGAAGATAGTAACTTGCAGGTGCAAGATAGCTAACTTGCGCGTGCGAGATAGAAATAAAACTCAACTGGCGCCTCAACGCTTCCGGAGTTTAAATCTAATGCGCCCGGTGGGCGCTTCCATAGAAATCGGATATAAAAAGTCCTTTTATATCCGATTTCTATGGGCGTTTCCACCTATAAATAACGCATTACACATGTGAATTTCCAATTTCCGGTCTGTAATGCGTCAGTGATTTTAATGTGAGAGCAACGTATATAAATCAGTCCACAGCAGGATGCGGTGTCAATATGACTCCTGCTAACTTGTATTCTGAGACGTCGGTTTGTGAATTTCGGATGGCAAAATGGTGTTTTCGGATAGCAAAATGCTGTTTTCGGATGGCAAAATGCTGTGTCTGTTTAAAAGAAATGATTGGATGTTGGCAATGGCTTTGCCCACATTGTGGGAACTGTTGTCATAAACGGTGTATATCGCGGTGGTTGTTAGAGCAGCCCACGTGTCCCTACTGTAGAGGAGACCTTCTGCAAATAGGAGGAAATTCTGAAACATTCTCCACACGATCGGCTTTGCAACGAGTGCTGGAAATATTGCGCTCTTGGGTACGTTATTTTTATAAATTTCGGCTTTTATCACAACCCACGACTCTCGACCATAGTTCGGAAAGGGATTTCAATGAAGTTATGTGGGGCATCGAAATGAATTCTTAAACAAAGTAACACTCATTTTTAGTGAATTGAGCGAAAAAATATACTCACCGAAGTACACGGTGCGTATATTTAGCTTCGGGTGGGCCGGGCCGGTGGGAGGGGCAGGCAGCGGTGGATAAGTAGTTAGAGGTGCAGGCTGCAAGCCGAGGGATCCTCTGTTCGAATCCCACGTGTGGCTGCCCCGCAATGCGCCGCACCCCACACCAATAAATAAATAAATTTATCTTCACAGCTTGTCAACTTCATCATTAGACAGTGATTATTTGAAGGCCTTCGAATGTTTCCAAGTGGTCCATGAGTTGAGCGTTTGAAATGGTGATGCCGTCAGCGATGTTATAAGATATCGCCCAACCTTGAGTCCTGTTTTTTTGGTATGAATTACCAAAACTTACACATAAATGCATAACTCAGGTTACGAAGGGGCAGGGCATTTGAATGCACACTGACAGGCAACAAGCCAATAATCAGTAATGAATCGCTTCAACGAACACTATAACCACGAAGCTGAGGTCTTAGAATACAAGCTTGTGGGAGTGGGCTGATGTGTGAGGACGTTCTCGTCGTAGCCTGCGTCAGTAGCTTTGTGTCGCACAAGTGAAGCCAACACTCACACGATCCCGTATGGACCGCGCCTATAAACTTTCCTCAAATTAGCGATGGTAAAATGTAAATCATTGTGCCCGGTCTGTGATAACTGCGCCCAATGTATGTGGTGCTTACGAACTTTCTCGTCCGTTTCGCAATGTACAACTCTTAGTTTCGTAACACTTCAGAAAATACGCACTAAAGTTGCACGTCGAAGAAAAAGAATGTAGTATCACTAGCATGTTAGAAAGTTTTAAAGGTCACACAGCACTCGTACTAAAATAGTTAACCGGATAATCAGTTTGAAACCAGTTAGCTACCTAACCGATTAGAAAATCTGCCAACCGGTTATCCGAAACATCAATAGTGATCGTTATTCCACTTCTAAAACGTAGTAAATCTGCCGCTTCTCGTTTGTGAAAGATTACACATCGAAGCCGCGTTGTGTATATTGAGAAATAATCGACTTTGGCGTTCAAGACTTCGTTAATGATCGGCAGTTTCCGTGAGTAATGATTAATCGCAGAAACTATTCTGTAGTGTGTATACAAACGTTCGTTTGTATACACACTACGGAATAGTTTGAGAATACTGCTTTCCGATTTCTATAGTTTTGATCTAATATTCGGTGAAATAAAGGCCACGGATAACCGGATATTATTCGGTTATAGCTTCTGGTTAGTCGGTTACGAAAATGAGCCAACAGTTTCAGCCTAACACAGCACTTGTTAAACTCCCGAGACACCAGTCAACATTTTGAACGAATCCGACGCTAATATGGTGTGTGTAACCTGTCTACTCTTAAATTATACATCTCTTATTTTTTTAGGATTCAATCGGACGTAATGTTTTAGTTGGTCAGAAAAGCGAACATGGACGGTTCGCAGTTTCCGACCAGCTGAAATATTCCATCCGATTGAATCTAGACATATCATAAACATTTTCTTTGAAACAAAGCAAGAAAAGATTCTCAACCAACAGTGAATTCTGTAGGGCCCTGCGAATCACACATTTTCGAACCTCGAATCGAATCAGAGGCGTCTTGAAGATGATGATGATGTTGGGGGTGCTACAAACGTGATTTATTCCGACTGGTGGCTCAAGTCCCGACTGATAAAATAATCCAAACGTAGTTGGAATATTACCCTGTCAGGATTATAGTTCACCGTGAGCATTGCTTCTAAATATTTCGGGGGGGGGGGGCAGCGAAACATTTAGGGGCCAAGGCCCCCAGCCGCCACCCCCATAGCTAAGCAACTGCAGGCAACTAAAATTCAAATACCACAATACTACCCCCAAATAACTGCACGGGTGGTCAGACAAAAGTAGCCGCATTCAAATTCAATATTTGTTCGTGTGGATTAAATAGAACAGACAGTCTTTACAGATTTATAGAACGAAACTTCCATTCTACTAAAATAGTCAGACGTCGGAGCAATGGACTTGGATAGGAATTATGTTTGTTATAAAGTATTTCTTTCTTCAATTTTGAAAGTGGTAATTTACGAATTCAACAGTATCAATCCGGGGTGGGGTTACTGGGATAGGGTCTGGATTAAACTTGTATACAAGGGGCGTATTTTATGTTCAACCAACATATTTGAGGATCCTCATCTTCGGTGACTTCTCCCTTTCCAATTTTGAAATTAAAAAAAAATTCCCTCTCTTTGCTGACACCCGCCCAACTTTGCATTAATATGGCGCCGTATGGCGTATCTCTGTCTGGTGTTCAACAGAATCTAGGCAATATTGATACTTTAAGACCATTTTCGAAATAATGGATGTGTACTAGGGTCCGCGAAGGTTCGAAACTCGATTCGATTCGACATTGTCCCAATGATTTGATTCGAGTCGCGCTAATTCGGAAATTCGTCGACATATTCTCAAAGTCTAATAAGTGTCCCTTCCTCTTACACCGTTCTTCTATCATCAGGTCTCCTGTACACAGAAGACCTGATGATATAAGAAAAGTTGTTCAAGAAGGTTCTGCTTCCGAAACTTCTTTCGTACCTGAATACTTTGATACCGTTCACGTAAAAACTATATTTGAAGTGCTGTATTTAACACTTACTAAGTGCTGAACTAGCACTTTGTTCAAGTGTAGATATCCCAGAACTTGACAGGTGTTACAATAATACCACTTGACAAGTGTAATGTCGCGACACTTAAAAGGAAACAACGCAGATGACGCGGATCAGGCTCGAACTCTCGAGCCTGATCCGCGTCATCTGCGTTGTGTCCTTTTAATTATGTACCCACCAAGCGCAAATCAAATTATGGACGATTCTGGAAGAACCACGAATGCTAGACACATGGGAAGTGCCATCCATTCAAGTTTCAGATGTCTGACGATTGTAATGTCTAAGTGCTTAAAGCATTGCACTTTAAGTGTTAAAATCAAACCCTAAGAGTTAGAATGGGTTTAACACCTTGAAAGTGTCAGTTTTAACACTTTAGTTTTTAGTGTGTTTCTAGAATTTGGGGTGAATACTTTGATATCGTTTCTGGATTATTCCGCTTTTATGTCGATTAACCCAAAACAGACGAGTTGGTGTTGAGTTCAATACAATATTTATGGTTATAAGAAGATACAACATCCACAACTGGAGGAGCGGCGAGATTCTATTGGTGTCGATTCGAAATCCTCTGCCGGACTTTAATCGGTATTCGATTTGACTCGTAAACTGAGATAGTTTAAAAGTTGAAAATCAATTTCATCATTCTACTTCAGAACTTGAATCAGTGCTACGATCACGCAAAGAGATTTAACGGCTGTAATTTATAATTACTCCAGGTTCAACTCCTGGAATCTCTTCAAAAACTAAATGATGAAAGTTCTGGTTCGGAATTTTGAAATTATAGTGTTTTTATTCAGCCCCTTGTAAGTGTACAAAAGCAATGCCATTTTATAAATAAAATGTGGACACATCCACTATTTGCAGAGCCATTAAACTGGAACCCCTATAAAATTTTGAGAGGCACTAGTTTGAGATCCAGCAAACACTAACGAGCTTTTGAATTTTATTAATTTCGGTATTGTGATATCTGTGTTCACGTCCAAAACAAATTTTTATTTTACAATATTTAACTATAATTTAATTTCCTTTAATGATATCCGATTTGCCTGCATATGACAGGTCGAGATAGGTCTTTCGAAACTCGTTGAATAATTTTCCTATGGTATGAATGCTTTTGCTTTGTTGCGCCTATTTGTCAATTTAAAATGGAAGTCGTACCTATCAGTGCAGTTAACCTTTAGTTGCTGGAGGTAGGTGTTGAGTTAGTACCAACGTGGTTGTTAACTCGAGTTTTTTTCTTGAGTATTCGAGGCCGCGTGTATTTGTCTATGTTGGATGCGCGGTGGCTCAGTAGATAGAGGTGCAGGTTGCAAGCCGAGAAGTCCTCGGTTCGAATCCCACCTGCGGCAACCGTGTTGCGTCCTTTGCCCACGTGGGGGCACGGTGGCGTAGTGTACTAAGGCGTATTGCACGTCGATGGTGCACATGTCTTCTACCAATGCTAACCCTGCTTGAGTGGAGTTAGTAAGTTGGGGAACTGACTGGTACTCCGGCTTCCTCCACCCGTAAAACTGTCGTGGCCATGGTTAGCCATTGTGCAGAAATATCCGACCTTAAAACACAAATAAATAAATAAATAATTTGCTTATGTTAAAAGTAATAAAACTGTCGTCCGCACGAAAGATGATATGATTGCAGTAATTTATACCATGATTACCTATTCTACTATATATGAAAAGCCTATGACATAAATTTTAGCTTTATTCACCAACCGTGGTGAACACGCCAGCAATGGGATTTCAGTAGTTAAAATTTACACCAACAGTGGAACTACATCCAAGTTGACCTTTAGTGACGTCGACCTGAATGCGAACTTGTCTAAATTTATCGCACGTCGCCTGGCGAAGAGTGAAATGAAAGTGGCAATTATTTATTACGTTTTTAAATGTGTTTACCCCATAAAACGCTAAAAATTAATAAACATGCATTGTCTCGTGTTAATAAAGCACCCATAACTCGAAACAGTATGTTATTGTGTTATTAAAATGAAAAAGGCCCTGCTTCTTTTTCTATCCCGTTTTGGTGATAAAATTGACAGCGGAAGTACCGCCCACCAATCCTCATGTAAACAAACGCAAATTCACACGTATGTACGTCTCCTGCTCAGTACAATCGAAAAAAAATAATAGCAACTCATAATAATCTGACGATCATGGTATAAATAAAATGTACCCAAAGTAGCTTGGTGTACTAAATATTCACCACTCGTGGTGAAGTGGTGTTAACCGCGCGCCAAAGGCTCGCGGTTAACACCACTTCACCACTCGTGGTGAACATTTAGTAAACCAAGCTACTATGGGAATATTCTATATATAAACAATGGTGGAGACTCCGTCACGTAAGGGTACACTTTGATACAAGCAAACACTCTAAATTAAATTACAATAATTGCAATGTGGGATAAGCGTGTTGAGTTTTGTATGAAATGGGTAACACGCCCATGTCACATTCATATCCGTTAAGGCGACTGATGATACGCTGAATACCTGTGCTAAATTAGCTTAAATAGCAAGGAATGGTAATATGTAGTGCTACCAACAGGGGCGGCGGAACAGGGGGGGGGGGGGGGGGCGGGTTCTGTACTTAAATCATTAAAGATATAATTAAATAAAAAATATATACACTTTTCATAACAATATTTCAACTAAAACGTAAAACAGGTAGTTGGATATACTTGGTGCTTAGCAAACTTTGAGTAGTATATTTTGCTGTAAGTGGCAGCAAACGCTAAAATGTATACAGTCTGTTAAAAATCGGTTAACTGAAGTAGATCGTAATCTTACAGACATACAAGTACCAAATCCACCCCCCCCCCACCCCCACCCCCCGACAAGATAATCCACAGACAGTATAATTGCTGTTAACGTCTGGTAAAGCATACAAGTGAGGTTTATTTATCAGCTTTGGTCGTTACGACCAATGCTGATAAATAGACCTCACCTGCATGCTTTACCGACGTTTTTTAACGGCTCTCAAAGTGTGAAATCTTTCAAATACATCTCCTGAAAAATCTCAAAATATCCACATAGATGCATGGAAATGGGGGTTTTGGGACCCTGGAATTTAAAATTTTATACCGACCACCATCTATCGGCCGATCCAGCCCCCTCCCCCCCCCCCCTCCCCGCCACCACCTCACTTTGAAAATCGTTCCGCCGCCCCTGACCAATACATGTATATCTACATGGCTTATGTTTTTTGTATGTTTACGGCCCCAGTACCATATGTTACCGTTTGACGTCACCACGCGAAATATTTAAAATGAGGAACCTTGCCCATTTCGCAATTATTCTTTCAACGGAGTGACTTGCAAAGATCATATTTTTTTATATTTTCCACGCATGCGGCAGACGGTGTTCCGAATGAAATGTTTAAATTACTAATCGGATTACGATTTTAACAAAGAGGTCGTGACGGTGGGGTACACGAGAGGTGTAATTACTAAACTTGTGATCGGTAAACGTTGCCTTGTTCATTTCACGATGTACGTTTGGGGCTATGAGCAGGGTCTTATTGAAACATAAACGTTGATGTGATAAATTGACGGTAGCATGGTCTGAGGTTTGCGGCTCGGAGCGCATGTTCAACCTCGACGCTTGAACATGTAATAGGAGGTAAAGGTTGGAGTTGTTCACCTGGCCAAGTGCACACTGCAATTATAGGGGTCCTATGGAATGGACTGGATGGAATCAGGTGTTATGGCTACACTAAGTATTAATCAGATTTAACTTGGTTCATATTCTGAAATAAAATGTGTGTGCATTGTTCTGTCACGATCCAACGGGGATTGCAAGAAGGCAGTTTCCGATGAATCCCAACACGATAGTTATTTCCAATCAGATTCTTGGTCACATGTGGCTCGCGGTGCTTTATAAAGAGTACATTATAAGTTATTGTGATGAATTGACGGTAATATGGTCTGAGGTTTGCGGCTCGGAGCTTATGTTCAACCAAGACACGAAGCGTCGAGGTTGAACATACGCTCCGATCCTTAAACCTCAGACCATGTTACCGTCAATTCATCACAATAACGTATATGTTCCAATTGACACTACCCATAGCCCAAAACCCACATCGTGAAACACGAGAGGCTTATTTACTAAACTTGTGATCGTTAAAAGTTGCCTTGTTCAAGGCAACTTTTAACGATCACAGATTTAGTAAATAAACATCTCGCGTATCCACGATGTCACTGGATAAATAATCAATAAATCAGATAAACTCATTCCATCTTAGTTCAAATCGAAAATCAGTTTGTAATTTAAACAACACTTCATCCGGAAACATCCAGAAAAAATGAAGCGGCTTGTTAGTCACTCCGTTGATGAAGCAGTTACGAAACGGACGACGTCATTGCAAATATTTCGCGTTGTGACGTCAGAGGGTAACATTTACCACTTGAGCCGTAAACATAGAATATACGAAGCGGGCTCTCGTCCAATCGGAGGAGGAGGATTTTAGTCTCATTGGAACATTAATAAGTATGCCCACACCACCCTCGTCTCTAAACTAGATTGGCACCTGACCAGCTGAGGCAGTATGGCGAAAAGCGGATTCAGATAGGGCCCAATGCGAGGATTTTCTGAGGGAACTAGGTTCTCCAATTTCAGGTGGGTGGACTATTTCACAGTCTGGTTGTCGAGGGTAAGAAGGCATGTAGGTGTGAGTGGGCGCGGCAGTGTGGGATATTTAAGTTAACATTGTCATGGAGGGAATATCCGCGGGCAGCGAGTGGACAAGATATGATATATAACCTGGGATATTTATTTATTTATTTATTTATTTATTTATTTATTTTAAGACACTTTCTACGGCTAGGGTCACCTCCTGTCGGACAGTTTTACGGGTAGAGGAAGCCGGAGATAACCACCAAGCAACGGCCAGCATCTGTCAGGCTCCCCAACATACTAACTCCACACAATCAGGGTTAGCATTGGTTGAAGACAAGTGCACAATCGACGTGCAGTGCGCCTTAGTACATGTGGAATTTTTCTTTAAAAATCTTCAGATTCAGATTCAGCAGTCGGAATGTTTTGATATTTCCTTAGCTTCCTTAGGACCAACAGAATGGAATGGTCCAAAAAAATAGCTATCGGTTTTATCATGGGGTACTTTTTCGGGACTTTGAAAAAGTGCTGAGTCAGCATTTTTTAACACTGTGGGCAACAGGAAAAACATTTAAGACTACTTTTCTCCCAAACCACAGCTCCAAAAGCTTTCAAATTTCACCTATAACATCTTTGGAAGATTGTTTCACAAGTTTATTGAAATCAAATCTCTGGGTCCATATATGGGCTCTCTGTGGGAGCCCAAATGTTTAAATTAGTGCAGTATGAGGAATTTTCTTTAAAATCTTCTTCTTCAGATCCAGCAGACGTTTGATATTTGGTATGCGGCATCCTTAGGGGGTGAGCTTTTAGTCTGTTCAAGTCAAGTCCCTGGGTTCAAATTTGGGCTCCATGTGGGAGCCCGAATTATAACTTAGTTCAATATGTGGAATTTTTCTTTAAAAATCTTCAGATTCAGCAGTCGGAATGTTTTGATATTTGGTATGCAGCAACCTTAGGTGGTGAGATTCAAGTTTGTTCAAGCCAAGTCCCTGGGTTGATATTTGGGCTTCCTGTGGGAGCCTGAATTATAACTTAGTTCAACATGAGGAACATTCTTCAAAAATCTTCTTCTTCACATCCACCAGTCAGAATCTTTTGATATTTGGTATACAGCATCCTAACGGCGGTGTTTATTTAAGTCAAGTCCGTGGGTTCATATTTGGGCTCTCTGTTGGAGGCCGAATTATTACTTAGTTCAATATGAGGAATATTCTTTAAAAATCTTTAGATTTTTACACTCACAAAGCACGTCAGACTCAAATATATAACAGTAGCCTACATCTGGGTTGTAACAACCTCACCCCCCCCCCCCCCCCGGGGGGAGGGGGGCTCTTGTTCCTAATTCGGAGCATTCATATTCGTTACAGTTATCCCATACGGCCTCAGTCTATTCCAGTAATGGTCGTATAAACGTAACAAGCATTTTTTCCAGCGTTCTGCGATCAAGGGAAAATGTATACTTTACAGGGAGGGATCTCCTGTTCCAGGCCTTAGTTGTGATTTCCGGTATGTGATTGCCCTATGATCTGCCTTCGTGAATTCATGATTAAACTCCAAATGTTTATGCTGGGTAACCCCAATGATGTGATCATATCAGAACCGTACATCTTTGGAGTGGGATGATTGGTAACTTCGAGTAATCGAGTTTAGCCAATGATTCCCAAACGTCCAGTTTTTATCCTATTTGAAGTTCAACATATTGAACAATAATCAACATCAACATGAACACTTCTTTTATTCAAAAAATAACTACTGTTGAGTGCCTAATAACCATACATGTATGATCATTCTTTTTCGAACAAAATTCCCACCTGTACGATCCTTATTTGACCATGTATGATTATTAATTTTTAGCAATCGAATGTGCAAAGCGGCCGCTTATCTCAAGAAGTTCACCAAAACAAACTGGTAAGGTACATGTTACGAACAAGCAAACACAGGATGCAGTGGAAATGTTAATTGATAGAGAGCTGGAAGCATATATTTGGGCTTTATTCTGAAGTACTGCTAACACAACTTTAAGACCTAGTACCCAGTGGATGTGCTTCATACCATCACTGAAACAGAATTAATTAGTCTATAAAGTCTTGTCTTGGTGCAATTTATGGGAGTGCACTCTCCCATAAATTGCAACAAGTCAAATCCATGTGAAAATTATAACCGAAAGTAATTTAGCCCTTCACCACTTCAAGAGCATCAGACTTCTGTGTTATAAAAATTGGCTCTGACCATAGCGGCTGGCTCACATCTGGGAATTTTCCACCCTATACTATTATTCGACCCTATACTTTTATTAATTTTCAGGAAATTTTCCACCCTGTACTATTATTTTGCCCTGTACTGTTATTAGGCACTCGAGAGTAGGGCCCGGAAAATCACGATGTTTCTGTAGAATCAAATCTCGATTCGAATCAAGTAATAGGTTCCAAACCGAATAGAATCACGAATCGAATCCACTTTTCAAGTGTTACGACACTAAGCTCGTCTGGTGTTGTCTATCTCCGTCGTGAATCCAATATCAATAGGCATACTGCACTAATTGACAATTGACAGGTATCGTCAATTTGGACGAAGCAAAAGCCATTTATCATCCTTTGGGTGCAACAAGGCGCCATCTGCAATGCTAAAGCAATGCAGAAAGAGTCTTGGTGCACTTTACAGGCGATGATACACGCTAAAAACTAAAGTGTTAAAAACTACATTTGAAGTGCTGTATTTAACACTTACTAAGTGCTGAACTAGCACTTTGTTCAAGTGCAGATATCCCAGAACTTGACAGGTGTTACAGTAATACCACTTGGCAAATGTAATGTCGCGACACTTAAAAGGAAACAACGCAGATGACGCGGATCAGGCTCGAACAGCCTGATCCGCGTCATCTGCGTTGTGTCCTTTTAATTATGTACCCACCAAGCGTAAATCAAATTATGGACGATTCTGGAAGAACCACCAATGTTAGACACATGGGAAGTGCCATCCATTCAAGTTTCAGATGTCTGACGATTGTAATGTCTAAGTGCTTAAAGCATTGCACTTTAAGTGTTAAAATCAAACCCTAAGAGTTAGAATGGGTTTAACACCTTGAAAGTGTCAGTTTTAACACATTAGTTTTTGGTGTGTGTGTTGTACAAACTGGCCGTAACGCAATCCCCACTATGGCTTCAAATGTACTTTTTTATGAATGTTGTGACTGAATTTGTGCTACCTGGTTAGACTGGGTAAGTTCAACCTTATTCATCAAAAAACTGCAGGGAGAGTAGTTATCATTAGAAAGTCGACAATAGTAAGAATTATTGTTTCTTTCGTTTCGGAGTATAACAAGAAACTTTTGTCTCAACGGTTTGGAGTAAGAAGAGTATGATGGGGTTAATCGGCAGAGGGAGTCACGTGTTTACTAGGATGCTGCGATTGTTTTGTCAGTGAAAATCACTTTTTGCGGTTCGTCGACCTCGTCGCATCAAGCAACTTTTCATTGTCTACTTTTATGCAATGTTTTACCATTTATGTTTCATTTCAAATATTCAGGCAGATGAGGCTGACATCTGCCCTGGAGAAATGTTGATAGCAGAACAGAGTCGTCTCTGTTAAGTAATTCAGCGCATGTTTCCAGAGTTTTTTGTCATACAAAGGTTTTATCTCTGGTTTTTCGTGAACGGCCAACATTTCTGAGAAAAGGGTCATTTCTAAATTGCAAAGCGCAATGCTTTGATGGTCGTGTCATCAGGCCTGAAAACAAGCAGTCTGACATTTGTAGAATGAGGTCCCCAGTGGGTGAATTTGATGATACTATCCCATACAGTGGACCAATTTATCCTCTGGGTACCTCTTTCTGTTTAGTTTTGAGACCCAGATTCAGATCGAGGTTCACAGAGGGTAAATTTAGTGATGCTACCCTGCTATGCAGGGTAGCATCACTAAAATCACCCTCTGGGAACCTCATTTTGCAGATGACAGTCTGTTTATTTTATGGCTTGCGTGTGTTTTTTGATTATTAATACATTCTTGCACGTTGTATGATAAAGACTGTATTAAACGACCGCCACTTCTGTTTAACACGTGTTAATTATTATTAGTTCAGACTTGTATGAAATCCAGAGCTCTCCAGGATTCGATTTTTCGAATAGTCGAGATGGTTTCGAATTATCGAATCAAGACAAGATTGGAATCAAATCTCGAACGTTCACCGGACCCCCATAAATAACATTTTAAAGGCAAAATGGATTTCAGTTAATTCCAAGCACCCAGTGAAGTTAATTTGTTTTTATGCGATCGCGAAATTTCCAGAAAATTTCAGATGTGAACTGTAATTACTGTACGAAAAATACTGAACAGTAACTGTATTACATTAAAAAGGGATTTCATGAACTCACTCGTTTTACAATCTTACAGTAAGATAAAAAATATGGCATAACACAAACGGTTTCTAAATTCTTTTCAGCTAACGTTATATAAAATGGTGCCCGGCAACCTAAAAATCTCAAGTTTAATTTTTTTAAGCCACCATACACAAATTAAAAAGTGCATCTTGAAACTATGTATTTTTCTCCAGAAGTTGTAACCTTCCACTAGGCATGCAAGTTCGGTAACCTACAAAAATCCCCCCGACAAAAATCCCCCCAATCATTTTCACACAATGAGCAAAGATCCACCCCCCACCCCCACATGTTTTTCAGGCCAACAGAAATCCCTGCCACCATAATTTTAGGTGATAGGTGAACACACCCCCCCCCCCCCCCCCCCCCCCCCACAATTATCTGTTATCCGTATATTTTAAAGCCATACAAAAATCCCCCAAAGCAATTAACAATTGCAGTTATCAGCTCTGGAGATTTCCTTTGATTCTTAAAGGACACATTGTTCATACAGGTTTCCCTTGTTTGCAGTTTATGAAATTAATACATTTTATTATACGCTAAACGATAGATTATCGAAGAAATTGCGGAAAGATAGAAATAGTATCCACCACTGTGAAGATATAGAAATTTTCACTTCCGCGGTATCAATCAAAATGGCCGCTTTCAAAGCATCACTTCAAGGTGAATACGAGTCAAATTATCACCGGAAATGATCAATTTGTTCTAAAAACGTATAATGAAAAGTAAATCTAGTGTTTTTGAGTGGATACCGATCATTTCCAACAATAATTCAACACGTATTCACCTTGCATGAAACAAGCTAGTCCAAACATGGCCTGAACGTCCGTAATATAAGTTTTTGGTTTGGTACGTCCTTTCAAAGGAAGTACCAAACCCAAAACGTATATTACGGACTTTCAGGCCATGTTTGGACTAGAAACCCGCCAGCTGAATCAGATTGCAAGACGCTATCTGTTCCGAGTATCAATCAAATCACTTCCGCGCTTCAATGATTCACTGCGCTGTTTACTTCCATGCATCAATTCAAGGTTGAAACGAGTGGAATTATCTGATTCTTACAAAAAGCGTATAATAAACAGAAAATTTATAGTGTTTTTGAGAGGATGCCGAAAATCATCTCACTTGCGACCGAGACAAATGGCTATTTTCGCTCGCGCAAGCGCTCGCGAAAAATAAACATTTGTCTCGGTCACTCGTGAGATAATTTTCGGTATCCACTCAAAAACACTAGATATCCTCTATTTATGCCCACACAGATTTCCACTTGCACAGTTCTTGCATGTCATGGATGTATGTATCAGAATACATTACATGATCATAAATCAACATAACTGTCTTGATAAACATTTATTGATGCATGTTCTCTTGTAAATAGTGATGAGTGTTTTTGTGATTTACAAATTAAACACATGAATTTTTAAATCCTCTTTTTCATAATTAAATTTGTACTGGCTTCTAACCTTTTGGAGTAAGAGGCTGAGTGGTGTACTGCTCTTAGAACATAGGGTGTGTGTGTGTGGGGGGGGGGGGGGGGGGGATTTGTACTACTTTCAAAACTGTGGGGGATTTTTATCTAGTGTGTAAAAATGATTGCGGGGATGGTGGTTGAAGTGGGGGGATTTTAACCACAGTTATTGGAAGTTGTGGATACAACCACTTTTTTTCACTGATAACAATGAAAGCACCACGTCAGTCCTGACCCCGTGTTACACATACAGTAGTCTATATAATAGTAGACAAGTAATGAAAGCCTATTTTGCCCTGACTGATACCCCCTTCCCAGTTCATTTGTGAATTCGTTCATTGAACAAAGATTCATCGACACAGTTTTCTTGTACAGCTATCCACAAGGTATTTAACTTAATGTTTATCATAAATTAATAATCAAATCATCATACTATGGCTTCTTTATTTGATAAAAAAAACTCTCCTTTCGACTTTTTTGCCCGCGACTCGACGCCATTAGAACAACAATGATGGCGTGACATTTCGTTGCTTGGCTGTACAAAAAGTTAACCCGGAAAGCGAAACTACGCACTGCGTTGTTCTTGTGCTGCAGACGACAGAACAGAAGAATAATGGATGTGGGCTATAGTGTAAGAGTCTTCCCTGAAAAACAATTGTTGCACCCCTGTCCTCGAGTTCTATTTATTGTCAAGGCACAACCAACTTGTCCGAACTTTAATAAAAAAAAAAACAAAACAAAACTGGTGGTTAATTTAAGACAGCGCTACTTGTTGTCAGAAGCTGAAAATGCAGGAAGCTTTGAAAGGAATATGTACTGGCGGGCGGAAAGGGTATTAGATCTAGGCTATGGGCTTGACAGACAGGGAGGGGTCAGAGTGATCTCATGGTTTGTATAAAAAGGAAATTCAATTGCATCTCTTTTTTACAATGCCAGCTACTGAGGAATCGTGACATTGACAACATTTAAATTTAATGCTGAACAACCTTAATCATAATAGTGTATATAGGCCCACTAGCCTACATGCTGTTTGAAACGTGGAGCGAATGGGTTGGGAGCGGCGAGGCTTGTTGTAGGCACATATTATTCAGATGAAGCACTTGGCCGATTAAGATATCTCGGGGTCTCGACAAACAATCTTTCCCGGAGACATTTTTTTTTGAAAAAAAAGAAAACCCTTTCTAGAAAACCTACTGTGAGCATTTGTGCGTGCGTTTGGGAGTCGGTGGGGAGGCAAGGGCAGTGATGCTTTTGGGGGAACGCCGTTCCCCTTGACCCCTTCTACTTGCTGCTGCAAACGTTCTTCCTCCTCAATTGCCAAACTTGAACTGGCTACATCAAAAATTACCTGTTACTTGCATGATGAGTGAAACGTAAAATTAGAAGCTGGTGAATGGGAGGGGGGGGGGGGCTTGTAGGCGCAGACTTTCAGATGCGGCGCTTGGTGGAGGAAGATCAACAGCGCTCTGCCTTAATAACGGCTCTCGGGTCGGTAATAAACCCTCGGGCTTTTATTCATTCCTCTCGGGCCGGCAATAAACCGCAAGGCCCTCCAAACTCATGGTATTGTTATATTATTGGAAGACATCTTCAGAATCTGTAATTTATGTTAACTTGGCTGATCGCGGTTACTGGCTTTCTTGCCCCTAGATTCATGGATAAGCCTATTGTGACTTTTTCCCATTTAAAACAAAAATTATACACATCTTGCCAAACCATGGTCGGCCCGGGGATTTCCAGACCCCGGCCTGCCCGCGGGAACCCCGGGAAGTAAAGCAGTGCCTATTCACTGCGGTAAACAGGCTCTGTTTTACTGGTAAAATAGGACCCAGTCATCAATTCTTGGGAGGTGTAAAGCCTCTCTAAAATGGGCAACATGGCTTATTAACGCTCACCCCTGGTGTTGAGTTGATATTCATGTTGTGGGCATGATTAGCCATTATTAAAAAATATGTGACCTTAAACACCAATAAATAAATAAATCGTCTAGACCCCCCCCCCCCCCTCCCCGGGTGAGGGTCATACGCCTACATCGGGGGAATGTTGGGCGCCACCCCTAGATTGCGGCGCATTTCCAAAGTCAAATAACCTCTGAGAACGAAATAAGCAACACTAATGAGGTGTATAAATGGAGTTAGGCCTAGACTTTATTTATTTAATTTTTTCCTTTGAACTAACCGGAACATTAGCTGCACATTTTCCGCACACGCAGATACTGCTGCCAACATGTCCAACTTCTAAGTACTTCCTATTTCTTATCATAAATAGCATAAAACATACGACTGCAGTCTAAAAATTCACCGATTGTCACTGTAAAGCAGATGACAAGAACTTGATCCGTTTCAGTATTCCGCAATCATTTTTTAGACGGTATTTTTAGACATTAGAAACGTTACGTCATCATTGTTGTTCTAATGGCGTCGAGTCGCGAGCAAAAAGGTCGAACGGAGAGTTTTTTTTATCAAATAAAGAAGCCGTAGTATGATGATTTGATTATTAATTTATGATAAACATGAAGTTAAATACCTTGTGGATAGCTGTACAAGAAAACTGTGTTGATGAATCTTTGTTCAATGAACAAATTCACAAATGAACTGGGAAGGGGGTATCGGTCAGGGCAAAATAGGCTTTCATTACTTGTCTATTATTATATAGACTACTGTATGTGTAACACGGGGTCAGGACTGACGTGGTGCTTTCATTGTTATCAGTGAAAACAGTGGTTGTATCCACAACTTCCAGTAACTGTGATTTTAACCTCCATTCTGTAAGTTCAACTCTTATAATTCATCTTGCTGCGCAGCTGAAGAAACCAAATGAGAGGGACACACTGGAAGGGTTTAGTATAGTAAACAGGGTATCGACTTTGTGTTTACTTTATAACCTTTACCTAACATGAAAAGCAGACGACACTTGCCAAAAAAATTCCTGAACAACTAATATGTTTCATTTTTTGTCTCAAAAACATAGGTTATGACCCCTCATTGGAACGAGCCCGACGTGCTCGTTCCAATGAGGGGTCATAACCTATGTTTTTGAGACAAAAAAATGAAAAAATAATGAAAATTAACTGGCGATTTTTGAGAATAGCGCTGGCCGGTTTTTGCCGTTACGTTGGGTAAAGGGTTAATTTCATCGTCTTTAAATTACATAGTAGGTGATTTAATATGACAACACCCTCCGAGTGAGGGTTAATTTCATCGTCTTTAAATTACATGGTAGGTGACTGAATATGATAACACCCTCCGACTGAAGTTTCCATCCATACATTAAGTCTTCGAAAAAGGCATAATGGGTGAATGCAGAGCTTCAGCAAACAGACCTCCTAGTTCAACCCGGAGGTTCATTGACTCATGCTTTTTTATTTGGCGTTTAACAACACTTTCGACAGCCGGGGTCACCTTGTGTCGGACGGATAGTTTCACGGATGGGGGAAGTCGGCGTACCCGGAGAGAACCACCGAACAGCGACGAGAAACGGTCAGGCTCCCCAGCATAATAAGCATAAGGGGGGTTAGCATTGGTTGAGGAAAAGTGCACCAGGTTACCCCTGGCGGGGATCGAACTGTGTACCTTTCGGTTTCAAGTCCAATGCCGTAATCACTGAGTCACCACGTACCCCTTTCTTCTTTTACATTTTTACATACACTTATTACCGAGGAGAATAATTCACTGCATGGGTGTTTTCGAATTAATCACGTCCTCTCTGTTACACAAGTGATTCTAAACTATACTATTCAAAAACGTAGGGGATATTTGATAAAAGTGTGATATATCATATATGAAGAAATATATTTATAGTTTTATCAAAAAGACAGTTGAGGCATTGCACTGTGACATCTGGTGAATGATTTCAGCGAAATTTGGGTGTCTGACAAGTACACATTCCACGCACGGAGCTGTAGAAGACATGGACGGTCAGTCAGAGAATTTACCACATTCAGTCCAAGACCTCAGTACCTTGTAAATCCTCCTCGGTTTGCGAGACAAGCGTGGATCCGACGTGGCATACTCCTCACCAAACGTCCAATATCAGATTGACTGTTTGTTATTCCATTCCCCATGCAGTGCAGCGGCATTGGAAGGGGCTGTTGGCATTGTCGTAGACGCATGCCAAACATATCCCAGACGTGCTCGATTGGTGAAAGGTCTGGACTTAGTGCCGATCAAAGCAGTGTAGTGATGTTCTGCTCCTGGAGGAACTCTGTAGCGACACGGACCCTTTGTGCTCTTGAATTGTCATCTTGGAATATGAATCGACGGCCGTGACGTCGCGCAAATGTCACCGCATTAGCTGCTAACATGTTGTCACGGTAGTACTGCCCTGTGACACGTCCTTGGATGACATGGAATGCTGTTCTACTTGTCATAGTTATGCCTCCCCACACCATAACCGATCCACCGCCAAAACAATCGTGCTGCCTAACGGTTACGTCATGGTATCGTTTGTTCCGCCGCCTCCACACTCTGATTCGCCTGTCGTGGAAGTCGAGAGTGAACCTCGATTCATCGGAAATCAGGAACGTTGCTCCACCTACGATTGCCCCAGTGCTGTCGTTCTTCACACCAATTACGCCATGATGCGATGTGATATTCAGTCAAACGTGAAATTATTCGAAATCGTCGAGCGTACAAATTCCTTCTGTGTTGGCGATTTCGGATAGTCTGACCACAGACTCGCACATCTGTCGCTCGGTGCAGCTGCTGTCCAATTTCTGAGGCACTTTGATGGCGGTTACGTAATGCTGTGGTCCGGATGAAACGATCCTGGTTAGCAGTTGTCGCCCTTGGACGACCTGACTGACGTCTGTCATCAAAATTGCCTGTCTGATGGTAGCGTGATCACAACTTGCTAATCACCGATTGAGTGACGTTGAGAATTTGAACCACTGCAGTCAGTCTGTTGCCAGCTTCCAACATGCCAACGGCACGTAAACGTTCGTCATCTGGCATTCTTCGCATACCTTAAAAGTTACGTTTCGACCAGAAACTATTGATGAACAAGTTTTCTCCAAGAAAAGAACGATGAGACCTCCGAAAAAGCCCGTCCAGTACAAATGAAAATTTCAAAACGTACTCCACAGACATTAACGCAGGAAGTTTTCGTGGGCCGGTGACATTCATAATCAATTCTAAACTTGGTAACATATTGATGTGTCCAATCACACGTATCCAATACCATTTTCCGAAAATATCAACATCAGTTTGGATATTCTCTACTTTTTTGAATAGTATATTTCAACCCAGCATGCATAAAAGTTTGCCAAAAGCAAGCGTTGGCGCCCCGTGAGTAGACAACACGATGAACACCCAACTGGACAGGAGGCGTAGGGACAACTTCATCCTACGGCCATATAGGGCTGAAAAAGTAAATTATCACTGACACTCCTTCCCTGCTCCCCTCCCCTCTTTAACTTCAATATAGACTCAGGGTTCAAAATAAGCGGTGTCGCGTCGCTTTTTGCTATGCAAAACTTGCAAAAAGCTACACAATCTTCAATTATGTATAGCATTTTGCGATACAAGATAATCAACTGCAGCCTATTAGGCTGCAGTTGATTATCTTGTATCGCAAAATCTAAATGAAAATTTGCAAACAAATTTGAAAACTAGTTCACTGATGCTTTTCTTCTGATTGTGGAACATTCCTGGCATAACTCAGATTAACTGTTCATCAAGCATCATTAGCAACTTCATATGTAAGATGAATTCTATTGGTTTAAATTCTTCCTGTTTTTACAACATTTTGCATAAAATGTACATTAAAAATAACTTCAAGCCCATCAAATTAAAAATCCCACTTCCATTTTGAGAACTCTATTGAACAACCAAGACACTATTTGAAAATATCCAAGTCCATGCAACCCTAAAAGGCAGTTCAGTTGAAAAAAACATAGTAAATGTTCCATGTGTTGCAGATCATTTAGAAATGCTCAGAAATGGATGGAAACTATTCTATCGACTTCAATACAAAACAGCATAACATAACTCTGGTATATAAAAATAGCTATGTAATTTTTACAAAATGCTATTCATTTTTTTGAAATTTGTAGCATTTTGCTACGCAAAGAAAAAAGTTATTTTGAGCACTGTATAGACTTTTCTCTTTCGTTTTATACACTTGTGCTCGTGACAATACTATTTGGAGCGTCAGAGTTCAAGGGGTTGATGGGAGAATTACTACGTCACATTACATAAAAATACTTACCTTCTTCCATAAATAAATCCTGTCTGAATTCTGGAAATCCTGCAGATGCTATTAGCTTTGCCTCGTTCAGCATGTTTCGACAGTACATATTTTGAAGCGAATCTAATCCACGTGTTTCATGCTTTGATATCTTCTGCAACAGCTCTGGTAGACAACCAAACTGAAATGGTCGAAATGGTTAATATATGCCTGACAGGCTGTTGATAACGTTTTGAAAGTGCATACAAAGTAAGGATGTTGAAGATTTACATGTAGACAGAAGAGTGAGTGCGGGTGGGGGAATCGGAGAATCAGTTTTTTATTTATTTCACGTGAAAATACGCAAAAAACTCTTCCAAGGATCATTTATTCCTGCCCCCGTATTCTATTTGAGGTGTTCTGTATTTATACCATGATTAAACTTGAATTAAAGGAATGAAGCTGATATTTCGGCAGTCTGATAACATTCTTGCTTACCACTGTTTTATGTCGAAGCCTACCATTCGCATCATATGGTCACTCAGACGTGTAACGTCCAGTAAGATGCGTTCTAACATGGTGTTCTTCTACGTAATCCCGATTCCACGGGTAGCGTATTTAGCACATTTTCCAATGTTTTTATTGTATCGCGTACCGTTGAATACGAGCAACAATCGTGGTATGTGAAGAAGTGTGAGTGGGAGGTTGGAGTGTTCGTCTTCTCGATTTTTTTACATTTTAACACAAGGCAGTTAGTTAAACGAGTATAATTTCTTGAAACCTCTTGGCGGGACTGTCGGTTCTGACTGCAGTTGGAAATTCATGGACTTTGAAAAGATAGAAATCCAAGATTATCGACTGGACACGTCAGATATGGCGGGCTGACAATATCGAAGACATTTTATCGACACCTCTACCTCGATATAGAGTTCTGAAGTTAATCATATTCGACTCGGTCACGGGCTGTGGAAAAAACAAATCTGGAATAAGCCTGATATACCATTTAAAAAAGCAGGGGATATTTGATACAAGTGAGATATATGAAGAAATATATTTATATTTTCACCAAAAAGACAGTTGGGGCATGGCACTGTGACATCTCGTCGCCTGAGGGCTAGAATGTCCGACGTCCCCTTTGGGACATAGGACATTCTATCACTCGGGCGACGATCTGGTGAATGGTTTCAGATATAGTTGGGTGTCTGGCAAGCACACATTCCACTTACTGAGCTATAGAAGACATGGACAGTCAGTCAGAGAATTTACAACATTCAGTCCAAGACCTCAATACCTTGTAAATCCTCCTCGGTTCGCGGGAAAAGCGCGGGTCCGACGTGGCATACTCCTCACCAAACGTCCAATATCAGCTTGACTGATGTTATTCCATTCTTCCAGCAGTGCAGCGGCGAGTTCCTGGACATTGGCATGGGGCTGTTGGCGTTGTCATAGGCGCCTTCCAAGCATATCCCGATTGGTGAAAGGTCTGGACTTAGTGCTGGCCAAGGCAGTGTAGTGAGGTTCTGCTCCTGGAGGAACACGGGCCCTTGTGCTCTTGCATTGTCATCTTGGAAAATGAATCGACGGCCGTGAAGGTGCGCAAATGGCACCACATGAGCTGCTAACATGTTGTCACAGTAGTACTGCCCTGTGACACGCCCTTGGATGACATGCAATGATGTTCTGCTTGTCATGGTTATGCCTCCCCACACTATAACCGATCCACCGCCAAAACGATCGTGCTGCCTAACGGCTACGTCATGGTATCGTTTGTTCTGCCGCCGCCGCCACACTCTGTTTCGCCTGCGGTGGAAGTCGACAGTGAACCTCGATTCATCGGAAAACATGACGTTGCTCCACCGACAATTGTCCCAGCACTTTCGTGCTCCACACCAATTAAGACTTGCTGCGATGTGACGTTCAGTCAAAAGTGGAATTATTCGAGGTAGTCAAGCGTACAAATTCCTTCTGTGTTGGCGATTTCGGATAGTCTGACCACAGACTCGCACATCTGTCGCTCGGTGCAGCTGCTGTCCTATTTCTGAGGCACTTTGAGTTACGTAATGCTGTGGTTCGGATGAAATGATCCTGGTTAGCAGTTGTCGCCCTTGGACGACCTGACCGACGTCTGTCATCAACATTGCCTGTCTGACGGTATAGTGACCACAACCTGCTAATGACCGATTGAGTAACGTTGAGAATTTGAGCCACTGCAGCCTGTCTGTTGCCAGCTTCCAACATGCCAACGGCACATAAACGTTCGTCACGTGTTAGTCTTCGAATACCTCAAAAGTTACGTTTCGACTAGAAACTATTGATGAACGAGCTTATACCAAGAAAAGAACGATGAGACCTCCGAAAAAGCCACTCCAGAACAAATGAAAATTTCACAACTTCCCCCACAGACATTAACGCGGCGCTCGTGCTGCTAGAAGTTTTCGTGGGCCGGTGGCATTCATGATCCACACTAAATTTGGTAACATATTGATGTGACCAATCAAGCGTATCCAATACCATTTTCCGAAAATATCAACATCAGTTTGGATATCCCCTACTTTTTTGAATAGTAAATAATAGTAATAATAATTCGATTCTCAGGTGAGAAGGCCTTGATTAGCTAGCCCTGTGCTCCCAAATGCCCAATTATCCCTACGCATCTTCTCTCCTCCCAACACTCTGAGACGAACTGCTTGATGACATCCCGTATCGCATTCTTCCCAATCCCTCCGATAAGCATACTAACCCCGTCCACTGGGTCACCTACTGATCACATGTCCTTCATTCTCCCATCACACCTCCTCATCATACTCCCAGTGAATCTTATTCTGTCAGACTGGTATTTTAGAGATCCTAATGGAGGGTGTTCCGAGGTCTCTACTAAGCCTTAATTACACTTTTGGCACGCCTTTTCATTGTCATTCCCAGTTTTCCCCTAAGCTCCAGTGACCGCGACCTCATCTTGAACAACAATGATAGCTCCCTTCTGTAACTCATCTCAATGCTATAAGTATGAGGCGACGACCGAAGAGACGGCAATCGTATTGCAACATTTGGAATTTGGCTTTCGTACAAAAACTCTCTAAAATGATCTTTTGTATCCGTCCTGTAACTGTATAATGCTAAAATAATACAATATTAAGCCAGTGCAGGGGACGAGGCTACAAAAATTCCAGCCGCAATGGTGTTTGGGAATGAGTCATGGACAGTCGTGAAAACAAATGTATCACATAATCACGATCAAATAGTCCATTAAGAATATATCGTCCGCGACACGTCTAATAAACGTGTGCCGTCAAAAGGCAACGTCACGTCGTAACGTTATAAGTTTTTGTGATGAATTGACGGTAACATGGTCTGAGGTTTGCGGCTTGGAGCTTATGTTCAACCGAGACGCGAAGCGTCGAGGTTGAACATATGCTCCGAGCCCCAAACCTCAGACCACGTTACCGTCAACTCAACACAATAACGTATATGTTCCGATAAGACACTTCCTATAGCCCAAAACTTACATCGCGAAATATGAGAGGCTTGTTTACTAAACTTGTGATGGTTAAAAGTTGCCTTGTTCAAGGCAACTTTTAACGATCACAAGGTTAGTAAATAAACCTCTCGTGTACCCAAAACTGCACTGGATAAATAATCAATAAACCAGATAAACTCATTCCATCTCAGTTCAACTCGTAAATCGGTTTTGTAATTTAAACAACACTTCATCCGGAACACCGTCCGCTGCACGAGTGAAAAATCTATAAAATGAAGCGACTTGCTAGTCACTCCGTTGGTGAAGCTATTACGAAACGGGCGACGTCATTTCAAATATTTCACCTTGTGACGTCAGATGGTAACATTGCCACTTGGGCCGTAAACATAGAATATACTAAGCGAGCTCTCGTCTAATCAGAGGGGGGTGATTTTAGTCTTATTGGAACATTGTGAGTTTATTTCGGAAGAAGAACTGAATTCTACATATCACTAATTGTTTACCAAAAACGACTTGCAGGGGACATTTGCAAAAGCTCTATTTTTTTAATAACTAAATATGTTCATGTTTTGCCACAAAATATAGCTTATGGCCCCTCATTGGAACGAGCTCGTTGAGCTAGTTCCATTGAGGGGTCATATGCTATGTTTGCAAGGCAAACATTAAAGCAATAATAAAATACGGTTGTTGATTTTTTGTGGCTAGCGGTGTCGGTTTTGTTAGTTACGTTAGGTGAAGGGTAAATTGTATGTGTATATGCGCGTGTGTGTGTATAGAATAAACGCATAATGTTTTCAAGTAAAAAAATTATTCTACTCTTGGGATTAAGGATGAAACCGACGAGTCTCTGGCGTTTATTTTGTTTATCCCATAAATCATGTACAGGACAGTCGCGACGAAATCGTGCTGTTCGCTACAACAAAAAATTGCGAGCAGTGAGGAGAACATTGGTTCAATTCGATCGACAAGCAAAACTGCCAAACATAAACATGGCGCAGTGATACATTTCTGTCTAAAAATAATTTCCCTACAAACTTGACCTAAAGTTGCAAAAATACTTTATCAAATAGTCAATGTTTATCTTTCTTATTTCCATTGTTTATTGTTGTTTTTTTTTCGTCGTCGATTCAACTTGAACATTATAAACAGAGCAGACGACACATGCATTTATTTATTTAAACTTTCATAATTTCGAAAATGAAACATCACTCATCATGTATCCGCCTTTCACAATCGAACTTGTATGCTTTTCAATGCTTGATTTCGATTGATTTACTTCGTGTTTTCTTTCTTACCTGATGTTCGTTATATTGTTAGACACAGTTGCAATGTGTCATTTGTTCTAAAACTAAACATTTCAGTGACGGACAGCGTTTGATAAACTATGGTTGATTTTTCTCCCACAAATGTAAAACAGGTCATGACAACACAAATGCGGTAGAGGTCATAGGTCAACAAGTACGTCTCTACTATAGGAATAAATTATTTCAGTGTTAAACCTCCGGAGAAAATGTATCACCCAACTAGCAGCTGCTACGAGGTGAACAAAGCAACAATTTATAAAAGACATTTATTGTTCGAATAATTTATGGGATAAATAAGCACATACAAATGCACAAGTTTGTCTTTCCCTGCTCTTGTCAGAAAGACATTTTATCATATGACTCATCCGTTTTGTTGTTCACTTTAAAACATTTGATATTTTGTTTTCATATTAATCAGTGATAAATAAAGCCCTCCATCAATTTCACTGGTCAGTTTCAAAACTAGACAATTTGATTGGCTGAACAAAATACAACTGGGCCACATTTTCATAATTTGCATAGTTAGAGTTGGGTGCTTTTATTGGTCAATTTCAAAACTGGACAATTTGATTGATTAAACCAAATACAACTGGGTCACATTTGCATAATTTCAGTAGGGAGAATTTACGTTATCTGTCCTGTTTAGGGTGGGTTATATTGTATTAATCTTTAACCTAACGTAACGGCAAAACCCGTCTCGCGCAATACAAGAAAAATGCCATTCATTTTTTTAATATTTTCACTTTTTGTTTCCAAAACATAGGTTATGACCCCTCATTGGAACTAGCGTGTCGCGCTCGTTCCAACGAGGGGTCATAACCTATGTTTTGGAAGCAAAAAATGAAAATTTTAGTTATACGAGGATGTTTTTTCCAAGTACCGTCTGCACCTCAAGTTAGGTGATGGGTTCAAAAGTCATTCTAAATGGCTAATTTGTGCGTGTGTGGGTCATATGATAAGTAGAATATGAAATGAGTGTTTTTCTCATATAATATTTATGAAACTCGTCCGAATTTTCTGTTTGGGCAAGCCTCTGGCGACTTAGACTCGTTTCATAAATATTATATGAGAAAAACACTCATTCCATATCCTCTATATGTCATCTCATGCCAACCAACTGACCTCAAATTTACCCCCTTAATGGTCCTAAATGCAGATCCGAGCTCAGTTATATAGATTAAAACTGTTGAGCCACAGGCAGTGGTAATCATGGTAAAAATTTATAGTAAAGTCTGCTCCATTAAAGTGTAGTTGCTATCAGTTTGAATTTTGGACACAACAGGAAGACAGCCAATCTGTCTATGCTATCTCCAAACATTGTTTCTCGTGAGTTTTGTATTTATAAAACTGATTTTTTATTTTCTCTATTATTGGCATATTGTTACATAAACGTAAACTTAAATTACATATCTTGTGTCAAAAAGAAATGTCAAATTCGTCATAAATCTCGCTTGAGATCGATTTTAGTGAATTCGGTTCATAAGTTTCGTATCAAATGATGACGCATTAGAAATTCACTATGTTTCAAACCATGCAAATTGTTTCATCGTGAATTCTGCGTCTCAAATAGAATAAATATAGAATGTATCAAAATAATGTTTACACCACAACTGTAATTTTCTTCATTGAACACTACTGTCAGCGGATTCTCAGGTGATGTTATTTTCCAATGAATACCAGTCGATCCAGTCCTGGTAATTCATCCTTGTTTCCTCGGCAAAACAATTGCTGTGGAAAACTGGTGCTTCTAAGGCAATTGCTGTGAAGCCTGTTCGATTGTGTAAAAACCATTAGCGGGCAGGGCATAGTCTCAATTGAGATGTTTGTGTAATATACGGTGAAGTGAAATCTTTTAAGTAACTTTAACATGTGAAAGTAGTTCGAGATATATGTGAACATATAAAATTACAATCAATGTGCAGAATCTTTAACTCAATTAGCTCATGCCAATATCATGAACCTTGTAAATGCTGAGAAAAAATCTTGGGAGTAAGCAGGTGACTTGCTCAATATGTATGGACTGAGTAAAAATAAGATTCATCATAACCACAAACTAAGTATCTCACTCGGCACTGCGTCTATGTTGATAACACCAGAATCTGATATCAGTTTCTGGAAAGCTCTGTAAGAGCTTTCCAGAAACTGATGTCAGTTTCTGGTGTTATCAACACTGAAGAAGCAGAACACGTAAGTAGTAGGAGAGGGATGAACCGGCCCTCATTGGGTGGATCGCATGCTGGATCTCATGTGACGTCATAGTAACGTGACCTGGTGGCGCCATGTTGTGTTGTTATGGTAACCCGCGTGAGCGGCCATCTTGTGACGTTATGTCCATAGTGATACGTGGTGAGAGTGCGCATGCGCAGCGCGTGTTGTTAAGGCGATACGTGTTTCCGTCGGCCATTTTGTATACTGGAGGAAGCCATCTTGGTTTCTATGGTAGCACGTGGTTGCTATGTGACCCAAATCCTTGTAATAGGACGGGTGTGTGTTCGCGGAATATGATCGATTGAACAGGAGTAATTTCTCGATTCGTAGAATTACCCAAATAAACCCGACAAGTTGTATTATTTCGAATTCTTTCAGAATTTTCTGCTTCTATCTATATATGCAATAGTTTTCGTCTGTCTGACCATGTTCCTTTGTTCTGGAGAATACTCCAGTAGTGAAGAAGAGCCTATCAGTTGGAACAGCATTGCTTATTATTACTATATTTAGATATTCTGGTATGTTCTTGTCAGTTCTGACCCTATTACGAATACTCTTGTTGTTTCATTTATCTAGATCATTTATATAGATTATAACTAACCAATCAAATTACTTGATTTCCCATAATTTTTATGCAGAGTTATCTCCATTCTGTATAACAAAAGCATTCCCAAATATCCCTTATAAGCTATCGAGCAGTTACTGAAAAGACATTGCTCGAATGACTCGCAGTCCATCGAGCAAATGAGCTTTAGAGCAATCGCTCGATCGAGTGACTCGCACATATTGCTCGAACGACTCGAATCCCATCGAGCAAATGAGCTATCGAGTAATTGCTCGTTCGAGTGACTCCTCGAACGACTCGTCGACTCATTTCAGTATTTGAGGATACCTATGGCCCGGTATTGTTTTATTTGAGGATACCTATCGAGGATACCTTTTATAGGATATTTATCTGAGGATACTATTACCTATTTGGCCCAGACTTCTGGGCCACCCCAAGACATACCTATCCCAAATATCCCTTATAAACTATCGAGGTGTTACTGGCAAGTAATTCCTCGAACGACTCGAAGTTCATCGAGTAAATGAGCTATCGTGTAATTGCTCGATCGAGTGACTTGCCATACTGCTCGAACGACTCGAAGTTCATCGAGCAAATGAGCTAACGAGTAATTGCTCGTTCGAGTGACTCCTCGAGCGACTCTTAGCCTCATTTCAGTATTTGAGGATGCCTATGGCCTGGTATTGTATTATTATTTGAGGATACCTTTCGAGGATACCTTTTATAAGATACTTATCTGAGGATACTATTACCTATTTGGCCTAACCTTCTAGGCCACCACAAGACATACCTATCCCAAATATCACTTATAAGCTATCGAGTTGTTACTGACAAGTAATTGCTCGAACGAGTCGAAGCTCATCGAGCAAATGAGCTATCGAGTAATTGCTCGATCGAGTGACTCGACATACTGCTCGAACGACTCGAAGTCCATCGAGCAAATGAGCCAACGAGCAATTGCTTGTTCGAGTGACTCGTCGAACGACTCTTCGACTCATTTCAGAAAAAAGGGATTCCATAGCCACAGGCATGACGTCACATGAGATCCAGCATTAGATCCACCCAATGAGGGCCGGTTCATCCCTCTCCTACTACTCACGTAGTTTCTAGTGGTTATGCTGCAACTTGTACTGTAAATTTTAAGATTAGCGATACAGCGTAGTGCAACCCATATGGTTTGGTCCCTTGTGTATAACCTGGAAGATGTGCAATTTCTATCACCACAAGGCTTTCTTAAGAAACCATTCTCGGCAGTAATGTTGCTGTGGGTTTCCTCTGCATTTTCCTCGGCACTGCTGATTGCAGAGGGTGAATCACCAGGGCTGGTTGATCATGTGATTTATTCCATGAATATCCGTTGATCATTTGATATTCGAATAACGCACATTGATATTATGCACTACATTCGATTTTACAGAGATATTTTACATTCTGCAATTTCTGTTTACATTCTATAAATGGACGGTTTTCCCAACTCGAGTGTGAGTTGTATTTTAGGCACTATGACAGGAGGGGCGACCGTGGACCCCTCAGTCCCTTCCCAGATTCTAGGATTTGGGATTCCCGTCAAATGGCTGGAGGAGAACACTAGTTTGATAAACCACAAGAACGATATACTGTCGACAGATTTTTATTAAATATGGAATGGTCAGAATTCACTGATAACGACAGAATGAAATCATTCAACAATTTGGGAGACAGTCAACCTTCGAATGACGGACGGACGGCAAAACCAGAAAATTCCTTGTCAAGGAAGTTGGTTTAGAAAGCTGAAACACATATCAGCACAAAAGTAATTTTCAATGTTTCAAAATATTGTGAGCGACACAAATTCTGGTATCAACAGCTCTGCGAGAAAACTCCCCAAACTGTGGATGAAAGTACTGTGTCGCCAACTAGAATCTACCTGTGGCGAAACAATATATAAAGAGAAGAAAAGGCTGTCAGATCCACCGATCTGTGCGTTCGTAATGTAGACCGTTTCTGTCCGAAGAGAATTGGTGGACAGCGCTTTTATACTCTTTACAAATGAGCAGTCCGTGCGACTTCACACAATGCGCAAAAAAACAATAAATGAACGAAGTGGGATTTACGTGTTACTAACGTTTGTCTCAGCCACAGTGCGGGACACAAGTTTGTCAATCCTATTTTGTTTTGAACAACATTTATATAAAACTCGATATTTAATTTTTATTTCATAATTTCCGAAACCACCACATTCCCCCACTTAAAGATTCAAATAATTTATTTGATCTAAAAAAAATTCAATGATGAGGTGGACTGCCTCCCAAAACACAGCAAATGAGCTTGACCTGTTTAGGTCGATCAATTGTCCTGACGGAGTTCCCTGAAATTTGTAAAGTTCATTCTTGTTGTCTCATATGGGTGAAACTATCTATCACTACGCGGTTGCCAAGCTGGGTGGTCACTGGAAAGAACCCTCGACTGATTTCCTTGAATGTGCACATATATTTCCTGGTTTCTTGCATTGATGTTCTCGGATTAATCAGCCGAATTCACATCGACTCGTCGTCTTCGTTCCTGTTCCTCCAAACGCGCCCTCACTCGCCCAAGTGTTGGGGGGGCTTCTGGGCATCTGGATGCCATGCAGATCAACGAAATTCTTGTTTGGAACAGTCTCCACCTTGCTCCGGTCAGCGGCATGTTCTGTGGGAACATTGTGTCTCTGTCGGAGATGTCGCGTCAGCTGTTCCTCCTCTGGAACTTCTTCCCACAAATCAAACATTTATATAGGAGTATCTGTTCCGTGTGTATCTTCTCCCAATGGTCTCTAATCTGGGGGTAAAGGCGAAATATAGCATACCGCATTCTTCGACTGGACAGCTCATACCACTCTCCGACCATTCATATAAATCGTTCAGTTTTTGAGAAACATTTTGTAATAATGATTTCAAATGATCAGGAAGAGCAGATGGAAAACTAGAAATGTGTTCTACTTCAACAGTCATGGGCTCAATGGCTTCAGTGTTTCCTATCACTGTTCCCCTTCTGATACCTTATTGGACTCTTATGGGTATTTATTGCTGTAAAATGCACTAATTTCTCATTAACTCTTACAAGACACCTACCGACTCGAAAATTGTATTTGTCTTTAAGCAAAGGTTCTATAATCCCTTCATTTTCCAAATAAGGGCCATCTACATATCCCTATAAAAACACTTCACTCTCAGCGGGTATTGAAATATCTTCGGAAATTCTTATTCGAGCACAACTATTGTGACTCTCCCTGGGCCCAATTTGGATTTTCTTGTTACCTAATTGTAGGACTCGTTTCTTTGCAAATAATACACCACTATTTTTGTCAAGAAAATCTGTTCCCACAATTCCCAGAAGTCTATCCAGTTTAGCTACAACGGCTATTTGCTTGTATTTAACACCAGATATGTTAATAACAAACTCTGTCTGACCCAGTACTCTTATCTCACTACCCTCAGCAAAAACTAATTTTCTGTTTTCTTCCATAAGTTGAGGTTTATTATCCCCCATCCCTTCATATAACTCTTGCGAAATTATAGTTAAAGGGGATCCAGTGTCCAATAAGAGATTTGTAGGGACCGCTTCAACAGACGCACTAACAAACAAACACCCATTCAAAGGTATATTCAAATGGAAAATTGGCCATTTCGATTGTTTTGGTAAGACAGTGGTTGAACGTTTGGCCTCAAATTCAGTCAATTCTAGTTTTCCGACTTTTTCTCTGCCTTCCGTTCTTCATCCCATTTCAATTTATGACATTCTGCTTTTATGTGCCCCTTTTTATTACAATAAAAACAAGTAATCTCCGAAGATGAACGTTTTGATAGCTTTTTGACAACCGTGTTTGAACAGTTTCTTTTGTGTCTTTCAAAAGTTCTCTCTTCAGCTCCTCTACGCCGTTGGAAAGCAGAGTAGTAAGGTCTACAAGTTCCGTATCTTTAGGTTCATTGTTTATATTGTCAATAGAGAGCGATTGTACAACATTCACTGGTTGACGGACAGAATCCTCAAATGGTTTTCTTTTTTCATTAGTTGATCCATCAAAAGCCTCAAACTCTTCAGCTGATGTGACGGCCGCTTCAAGAGTCTTAGGGTGGTTAAATTGAATATGTTTTCTAAGTTCATAAGAAGCAAAACTCGGAATAAACTGATCTATTACGTAGATTTCTGTGGCTGCATATGGTACCCCAGGATATGCCAAACAACTGATGTTTCTCAAATCATAAGCATATTCATCAATTGACTCTTCTTTTCTAAACTTTCTGTTGCGAAATTCACACCTAAATGCAATCTTCCTACCATCAGGATTAAAACGCTTTTTCAAAGCTAGGCATAAACTCCTGATAATTGTTTACCTGATGGCACGACAGATCACTAAGTAAGGTGCGCGCGGCTCCCCTTAATGACATGGCCAACTGTTTAGCCTTTTCTTCGTCATTCCAACAGTTCCACGATGCAACCTGTTCAAAATGTGCATAATAATCCTGAAAGTCAGAAGATTTCCCATCATAACGGTCAGGTTCTTTCATATGAACCGGAGGCATGTGGACTGTGGAATGTGTCGTGTTAGTCAACCATACCCTTCTCGGCATTATAAGTGTAGCATTTAGTGGATATGGGACTGAAGCGTCTGGTGTGAAATTTGTGTCCCTTTCCCGGAAGTAATCTGATTGGTTCAATTTTGGGAGATTATTATTCAAATCCCTTTGATATGCTTCATCCCATTGATTTGATCCAGCAACAGGATTAAACATATTACTTTTGTTTCGCACTGTGTTATGTCCACCATCTTGCAAAGGTATATTCGTGAACCGAGAATTTCCTAAACTTCCAAAATGAATTTTATTTACTGAGTCAGTTTCTGGGCAAATCCCTGGGTAACCTATTCGTTCAGAAATTTTGTTCTTGTTTAGAATTTCGCTCGAATATTGTGGCAATCCATCTAATGAGAATTGTCCCCTACCTGGCAATTCTGTGTTCTTTGTTTCATTTCCTATCCTAAGTGGAGGGGAGTTATGTTGTGCACTGTGACCTAAATTTACGGCAGCGTATTAGGGTCAGGATCTTTTCATTTAATAAACTGTTTATACAGTTTAATAAACTGTTTTTACAGATTAATAAACTGTATTTACAGTTTAGTAAACTGTATTTACAGTTTATTACGAGACTGTTTTTACAGTTTATTACGAGACTGTTTTAACAGTTTATTAGGAGACTGTTTTTACAGATTAATAAACTGTATTTACAGTTTAGTAAACTGTATTTACAGTTTATTACGAGACTGTTTTTACAGATTATTACGAGACTGTTTTTACAGTTTATTACGAGACTGTTTTTACAGATTAATAAACTGTATTTACAGTTTAATAAACTGTATTTACAGTTTATTACGAGACTGTTTTTACAGTTTATTAGAATACTGTATTTACAGTTTATTACGAGACTGTTTTTACAGATTATTACGAGACTGTTTTTACAGTTTATTACGAGACTGTTTTTACAGATTAATAAACTGTATTTACAGTTTAATAAACTGTATTTACAGTTTATTACGAGACTGTTTTTACAGTTTATTAGAAGACTGTTTTTACAAATTAATTAGCCATTCGACTATTGGTTAGTAGTATAGCATGTACCCGTTCGTGCGATATTACCCGGACTTTTGGGGAAGCTGCTAGTGTTAAATCCTTATAGGAACCGGACTTTGTAGCAATTTTTCTGTGCGAAACTTCGGCGCCATCTGGCTAGATCCGGCAAGTGGTATACGAACTGCATATATCGCCTACAATAGTGCTTCAAGTCGGTAGTAATGGCACAACGATAGAAGAAGATTATAGTACAGAGGACTACAGAAGAAGCTGGTCATAGCACAGAAAGCTGAAACCGATGGTAAGATCACCTGTATAGAAGCTATATAGGGCCTTGGAATCTCACTTATGGAATCCTACTTATAGAATACCTTTTATAGAATCATTGTGGAATCCCCTTTTGAAAACTTCTGGCCTTCAGCTCCACTTTTTGCAAGATGAGGATTAGAGTCGAATGTGGAGCCACTCGTTCGACCAATTACTCTATGGCTTATTTGCTCGATGGGATTCTAGTCGTTTGATCAATCGGAGATAGTTAGCAAGCCTGCAGTAGTGCTACAAGTCAAATAGTAATAGTACAAGGAACTAATGGTACAAAGCTTCGAGGGTGGTAGAAATTTTAGTATTGGTCGACTGCGAACGAGATTATAGGACAGGAAGTGGAAGACAATATGTAAACAGATGGCAAGGCTATCTGTGTAGGAACTGTGAGATGATCGAGTCGTCGCGGGGGGGGGGGGGGGGGGAGTGGGTCTGATGAGCACCGAAAACTCATGTTTTAGAAAGGTTGTCGTGTGATACATCATTTTAAAGGTCTCGACGCGTGTAATCCGATTATTTGGTATTTGCCAGGTCCCTAGGGACTGAGACTTAGGTGCATAAAAAAATTCAAGTTTTAAAAAGGTTTGTTGTCATGTGATACAGCATTTTAGCCCGAATATTTGGTTTTTGTGTCTCCTCAAGGGGGTGGGACTGAGGGTTGGGACCTCAAACCCCAAATTTTAGAAAGGGTGTCGGGTGATACATCATTTTAAAGGTCTCGATTTGAATATTACGAATATGAAGTGCCCAACCCTCTCTGAAGAGGTGAGGCTGAGGTGCAAAACAAATTTAAGTTTTAGAAAGGTATTCGTGTCATATATCATTTTAAAGGTCTTGACTTAAATAAATCGAATATGAAGTATCCGACCCTTCCCGAGGGGTGGAGCTGAGGGAAATTAAAAATACGTTTTAGAAAGGTAGTCATGTCACAATTCATTTTAAAGGTCTTGGGTCGAATATTTCGAATATGAAGTATTCGGCCCTCCTCGAGTGGGTGTGGTGGGGCAAGGTCGTAAAACCTTAGGCGATGCGAACGACACACTCTCCAACATGTGACAATGTGTGAAAACGTGTACTTTTTAGTGTTTTATCAAAGGATTTCATTGAATTGGCGGTGATGTCTCGTATGTGAAATAGTCTAAATTGACTGAAGTTGCAAAAAAACATATATTTTTCCGTCGGTGTTTTCCAGTATCTCTTCGTCGGATGCGATTGGTTTGGTGAAGATCTCTCAGATGAGAAACATTTTCAACCGCACGATATCTTGGTTTATTCCAATCAGTCTGTCACAGACGAAAACAGCTTTAGGTAGTGCGTTTTTCAACGGATCTGATTGATTCGACAGTTTCGACGGAGATCTGTCAAATGAGAAAGAGGAGATTTCCAACTGCGTGGCATGCTGCGTGGCATTTAGTATGCAAGTGTATCTTACCGTTAACCTGCCTCGGCTCGACGGTGTTATTTGCAATAGTCTTATCAGAGTTATGTCCTATTATAGAGTTGATATTTTTCGCAAATGTGTTTGTTTTTAGGTGACAACAATTAGGCGAAATGGTGTCATATTTGGTGTGCAAGTGAGTAGTATATCGTGTACCCGATCGACCCTGATAACCCGAACTTTTGCTGGAGCAGCTCGTGTTAAATTCCCATAGGAACCGGACTTTTGCCGAGCATTTTTTCCTGAGGAAAACGTTTGTTCCCTCCAGCTAGATCCGGCAAATGGTGTACTTACAACATATGTAGTATACTGTGGTGTGTATAGTAATATACGTACACATTGGGCTTTGGGTATATATTATGGGTAAGTGGTGGGAAGATGATGGGAAAGTTGGGTTTTCTTGAAAGTTCTTTTTCGCGATATGGTTGACGTTGCTATTGACGTCGTGACGTCCTGATGCGCACGCGACGTCACAGAGATGTTGACCTCTGTTGTTGTTTACTATACAATCTGACATAATGTTATTCGGGTCAGGGGGTGTCGAGTTTCTCGTATGGGGCGGGGTGTGTGATATGGTAGTGGCGGTATATATCAATGTTGGTATACTATTACCCCATTGGGCCTTCATGTCATTATTATTATTATTATTATTATTATTATTATTATTATTATTATTATTATTATTATTATAGAACGGCAGTACAGTATGGGCGATATATACCTCTGTGGCCCCCGCCCCTCCGCGAAAGCCATTGGTACTACAAATCGACTTAATGCTTTGTGTCATCCCATGGCTGGGTTAGCTAGTATGTAATGCGGTGGCAGACGTTATTTTGGGGTGGGTGGGTGTAATGCATGGTCGCCGAGTGTGTTATCCTATAGGATGTACGCGTTGTACCACTACAGGGCCAATGTTAGCTCTTAGTACTATTATCCACCTGGTGTTATCCTATGACTGGTATAGGTAATATGTAATTCTAGGCCAAGCGGTATTGATGGTACAGGTAATGCCTGGCAGTTTAGAACGGTAGTATAACATGGGCGGTATATAACCCTGGAGGCTCCCTGTTAGTGCTTGGTACTATTAACCAACCGACTGGTTTATTTTATTATATGGCTGGTATAGGTAGTACGTTATAGTAGGTCAAGTGGTATTATGGGGTTGAGGTAATGCTTGGTAGCTTAGAACGGTAGTATAGCATAGGCTGTATATACCCCTGGAGGTCTCTTGATAGTCCTTGGTACTACTAATTCGCCAGATGCTTCATATTATCGAGCTGTATTGTGGGATGGGGTTAATGCCTGGTAGTACAGAAGGGCAGCAGAGTATGGTTGGTATATGCCCTGTGGGCCCATCTTAACCGTTGATAGAATTAACCTACCGAATATTTGGTGTCATCCTATCACTGGTGAGGTGGTATGTAATCCTAATTCTTCCTACCCTATTCCAATTATGGAAGCTGATTAACCAATCATATTGCTTCATTTTCCGTAATTTATACTTATTCATACAAAGTTGTCTCCCTTGTGCATAACAAAAGCATATATCATTCTCAAAGCAAATAAGCTATCGACCGAGTGACTCGCACATACTGCTCGAACGACTCAAATCCCATCGAGAAAATGAGCCATATAATAAAACAAACCAATCGGTTGGTTAATAGTACCAAGCACTAACAAGGGGGCCTACAGGGGTATATATGTCAAGGTGATAGCTTGAATTTTTGATTTTGTTGTTTAAAAGTGTATATATTTTCGATAATCACTCTCACTGGGCTAAATATAAAGCATAAGGATAAGGACACGGCGGACCCCGAAAACCGATTTGTCACTTAAACAGACCTGCAGTAATTCAAGCGCTGGTAATGAGGCATGCAATTTAATGTCCATTATGACGCATTTATTGAACGCTACATGGGCGGTCTGGATAAAACATTAAAGATAGTAAATCCAGTGTTATCCTGCAGTCGTCATCTGTGTAATTATGACCAGTTAATAGGTAATTATTGTAAATACAGTACATCGCACATGTTCTAGACACATACCCATATTATGCATCTGGTCTGTCACGAATGTCAGGATATACCGAAATGCAAGACTTAAAGGAACTTAAAAGCGAATATTAAATTAAGATAGATCTAAGCGGCCAAGTTCAAGAGAAGCAATTAAAATGAGAATTAATGTTCTGGCTATCGAAATAAAAGTCGATCGGGGAAATTCATTCCAGCCATTCCACTCTGATGGTGTGTAAGGCTGTGGGTCGCTGAGAGTAGATGGGGATGTCCCATGCTTAGAGGTGGTGCCGCATCGGGGCGAAAGTATAGACAGGTTGTGATGTAGGCGAGTCACGGAGCTCATATTTAGAATAGGAGCACCTATGTTTATCTCAGAATAATGTTCATACAGGCAAGCCTACTCTGCGTACGTACGTCTTGCCTTCTACAACAGATATGTCGTCTTCCTAAATATTAATAGTTCCCTGTGCTCCGTACTTCCTATTTCTGATCCTACATTCAGAAATGGCCACCGACTTGGCCGCGACGGAGAGTTTAGCCCCACTGTTAGCGACTGCTTGAGTGAAAAGCGTCCAGTCAAGTGACAAAACGCTACTGACCGTGCGACGACACTGTAAGAGTGACATTTCGTCACTTGTTAGAGGGAAAGCGACATACTAAAGTGACAATACGTTAGCGGCCGTGCGAGTGCAGTTGTAGAGTGATATTCTGTCACATGTTGAGTAAGAACGTCCGTTAAAGTGACAATACGTTAGTGGCAGTGCGACGGATGTGAAAGAGTGAAGTAAAGAGGCGACCAAAGAACAAGCGCCAACGAGAAGGAAGGAAAACCAGCAAGAACAGAGAATGCGGGCCCGCATGTGACTCAAAAACTGTGTGGGTAGGGGTGATTAACGTTTATTTAGTTGATTTCATGTAAGTCACAAATTACCACATTTATTTATATGTATATGTATTAAAATTTTTGTTTCCAGTGAACCACAATTGATTCAGGCTTTTTGACGAAAAGTCACATACCCTTTCGGGATAAGGATCGCCCCTGCAAAAGTTTTTTGTACTATTACTATTTGACTTGTAGCACTTCTGCAGGCTTGCTAACTATCTCCAATTGAACGAGCAACTAAAATCCCATCGAGCAAATAAGCCACAGAGTAATGAGTCGAACGAGTGCATCCACATTCGACTCTTATCTTCAGCTCGAGAAAAAGTGGAGCCGAAAGCTAGACTTTTTCAAAAAGGGATTCCGTAGGGATTCAATAAAAGGTATTCTATAAGCGGGATTCCATAAGTGAGATTCCAAGCCCTATATAGCTCCTATAAGGTGGTCTTACGATCGGTTTCAGCCTTCCGTCCTATGACTAGCTTGTACTGTAGTACCGTATCCTATAATCTTCTTATCCCCTTCTACCATTACTGCCGATTTGAAGCACTACTCTAGGCTTGCTAACTGCCAGATAGTACCTCTACCCTAGGCCAAGTCTTAGAATGTCAAAGAACCATCCATACCCTGCTAGGAGACTGGAAACCAAGCATACTCCACTCAGCAGTACCTTTCATACAACCTATACCATATATGAGATAGCACACCAGCCCAGGTGGATTTTTGTTCCAATGGTTAACATGGGACCTAAGTCGGTATATACCGCCCATACTATTCTACTGCACTACAGAAGACATTACCCCCCGCCCACAATAGCTCTTCTCCTAGCATTACGTTCCACCTATACCAGCCATAGGATAACATGAAGCATTAGGTCGATTACTAGGACCAAGGGAAAAGTTGAACCAACAGGGATATAAAAAAACGTCTTTTACTTCCTAACAAGACAACAATGGATTACCCCTACTCATCAATACTGCTTGGCCTATCATTACGCAATACCTGTACCACCTGTGGGTCAGCACACCGTCCTAGGTAGATAATGGTGCTGCTACCGTTCTAAACTACAAGGCCTTACCCCTACCCACAATACTGGTTGTTCTAGCGATACGTACTATCTTTACCAGTCAGAGGATAATTTGAAGCATTAGGTGGATTAATAGTTCGAAGGGCTAACATGGGACCCATAGGGTGAGGAGCGAACATCCCATACTTCCATACTAGGCGACCATGCATTACCACCACCCACCCTACAATACCGCCTGGGCCAGCATTACATACTCCCTATATCAGTCATAAGACAGTACAAAGCAACCGGCAGTTTGATACAACAAGGATTAAGATGGGATCTATAAGGCTCATACTATACTACAAATCCAAACCACCAAGGACTATTTCGCAATACCACACGAGACGACGACCATGCATTACCCCAACCCACAATACTGGTTAACCTAGCATTACGTACTACCTATATCAGTCATAGGATAGTACAAAGCAATCGGCAGGCTGACACAACGAGGATTAAGATGGGATCTACAATGATATATTACGCCCATACTATACTGCAAATCCAAATCACCAAGGACTATTTCGCAATACCGCACGAGACGATGACCATGCATTACCTCACCCGACAATACTGGTTAACCTAGCATTACGTGCTATCTATACCAGTTGTAGGATAATATGAAGGTTGATTAGTAGTACCAAGGGCTAATAGTATACCTAGAGGGGTATATACCACCCTTATTATACTACGATATCAGTCAAGAACGAGAACCCCGACACACCCTGACCCGAAAGATATCATACCACATTGTATATGGTTCAACAACAGCGGTCAACGTTTTCTGACGTCATGATGCGCATAATGACGTCACGACGTCCATAGCAACGTCAACCATTTCGCGGGAATTTTTTTCTCGAGAAACACAACCTTCACCATTAATTTCCATTATACCCCACCTTATATATCCATAGCCCTGTGTGTACATATATCAGTGCACATGTCATAGTATACTATATATGCAGTACGTACATAGCGTGCAGGATTTGGTCAGGTTGCAACCCAAAAAGTCCGGTTCCTATGTGAATTTAACAATAGCAGCTTCCCCAAAAGTCCAAACTATTAATCCACCTAATGCTTCAAATTATCCTCTGACTGGTATAGATAGTACGTATCGCTAGAACAACCAGTATTGTGTGTAGGGGTAAGGCCTTGTAGTTTAGAACGGTAGCAGCACCATTATCTACCTAGGACGGTGTACTGACCCACAGGTGGTACAGGTATTGCGTAATGATAGGCCAAGCAGTATTGTTGAGTAGGGGTAATCCATTGTTGTCTTGTTAGTAAGTAAAAGACGTTTTTTTATATCCCTGTTGGTTCAACTTTTCCCTTGGTACTAGTAATCGACCTAATGCTTCATGTTATCCTATGGCTGGTATAGGTGGAACGTAATGCTAGGAGAAGAGCTATTGTGGGCGGGGGGTAATGTCTTCTGTAGTGCAGTAGAATAGTATGGGCGGTATATACCGACTTAGGTCCCATGTTAACCATTGGAACAACAATCCACCTGGGCTGGTGTGCTATCCCATATATGGTATAGGTTGTATGAAATGTACTGTTGCGTGGTGTATGCTTGGTTTCCAGTCTCCTAGCAGGGTATGGATGGTTCTTTGACATTCTAAGACTTGGCCTAGGGTAGAGGTAATATCTGGCAGTTAGCAAGCCTAGAGTAGTGCTTCAAATCAGCAGTAATGGTAGAAGGGAATAAGAAGATTATAGGATACGGTACTACAGTACAAGCTAGTCATAGGACGGAAGGCTGAAACCGATCGTAAGACCACCTTATAGGAGCTATATAGGGCTTGGAATCTCACTATGGAATCCCGCTTATAGAATACCTTTTATTATGAATCCCTACGGAATCCCTTTTTGAAAAAGTCTAGCTTTCGGCTCCACTTTTTCTCGAGCTGAAGATAAGAGTCGAATGTGGATGCACTCGTTCGACTCATTACTCTGTGGCTTATTTGTTCGATGGGATTTTAGTTGCTCGTTCAATTGGAGATAGTTAGCAAGCCTGCAGAAGTGCTACAAGTCAAATAGTAATAGTACAAAAAACTAATGGTACAAAGCTGCGATGGTGGTAGAAGATTATAGTATTGGATGACTACGGACGAGGCAAGTTAAAGTACAGAAAGTTGAAGACAAGATGGAAACAGATGGCAAGGCTATCTGTTTAGGAACTGTGTTCGAGCTTCAGCGCGTAAAGGTTAAATGAGGTGATCGACTCTTCTCGGGGGCGGGTCTGAGGGTCATCAAAAACTCATATTCTAGAAAGGTTTCCTGTGATACATCATTTTAAGGCCTCAATGCGTGTGGTCCGAATATTTGTTATTTGTCCCTCCCCGAGAGGATGGGGCTGAGGGGCATAAAGAAATTCAAGTGTTAGAAAGGTTGACAATCGATACATCATTTTAAAGGTCTAGACGCGTGTAGTCCGAATATTTGGTATTTTTCCATCCCCGAGAGGGGTGGGGGGGGGGGGTGGGGGGGTTTGCTGGGGGCATATAAAATTCAAGTTATAGAAAGGTTGGCATGTGATACATCATTTTAAAGGTCTTGACTCATGTAGTCCGAATGTTTGGTATTTGCGTCTATCCGAGGGGGCTCTGGGGTGGGGCTTCAAAACTTAAGTTTCAGAAAAGTTGTCGGGTGAATCATCATTTTAAGGTCTCGACTTGAATATTTTGAATATAAAGTATCCGACCCTCCCCGATAGGGTGGGGCTGAGGGGTGGGGGCCTCAAACCCCATGTTTTAGAAAGGTAGTCATGTGATACATCATTTTAAAGTTCACGACTTGAATATTTCGCATTTGAAGTATCCGACCATCCCTGAGTGGGTGGGGGCCGAAGGTGCGGCCTCAAAACTCAAGTTTTAGGACGGTAGGCGTTTGATACATCATTTTAAAGGTCTCGACTTGAATACTTCGAATATGAAGTATCCAGCATTCCCGATGGGATGGAACCGAGGGGTGGGTTTCAAAGCTTAAGGTTTAGAAAGGTAGTCGTGCAAATGCGAACGACACACTCTTCAGAATGTGACAATGTGTGAATCCGTGTACTGTTTTAGCTGTTTTTTTAAGTGTTGCTCAAAGGATTTCATTGATTTGGAGGTGATGTCTCGTATGTGAAACAGTCCAAATTGACAGAAGATGCAAAAACATTGTCAGGACACCTGAGGCCCCGAAAGGCCTGGGCTGACGTGGGGTTATTCAGTCCCGCTGATGAAATTGCGGGAAAATAAGACCGGCGTGGAGAGTCGGAATCCTAGTGCCGTGAACTCGGCGCTGGGAGCTAAGTTCGACGGGCGCTGTGATTTCGTTTCTCCTCTGCCATATTGGCCTAAGGTAGGTTCGATTTCCGTTAGCTGTGATTCCTAATCACTTCAGGCTGTGTAATGGAAAGAATGATTTAAAGTAACAAGAATTATTTTATTTACACATAAAAATAAAGCCGTTTCAATATTTCAACAATCAACAATTCGATTCTTTTCACAGAAAATGGGTTGCTAGGGTTAAATAATTCTCAACAATTATATAGTCATGCCATAGCCCTGTGCTGGCACTATAGTCTACACACTGGAAATGTTACTACCGTGAGCTCGCCATAAGAACTTCACAAATCTGAAATTATATTACGGAGAGCTCGCCATAAGAGCTTCACATATCTAAAATGTTATTACCATGAGCTCGCCATAAGAGCTTCACCGCTTAGGCTCAAATGTCAACGTCTGCGTGTAACTGTACCTCTGGCTGTCGGAGGGTTCCGACCAGCAATGTTTGTCATCTATAAAGCTACCTTACTTCTGATTTGGGTCAGATATTGTCTACTCATACCTCATGTGCCTTTTGAAAGTCTTCCGTGAAAGTCCTATTGAAATCTTCACTGTTCCTGGTTGAATTCACGATTCACAAATGCCCCTTTTTGTGCTAGGGCGAGATTGTCACTGACACCGATCTCCAGTCGGTATTACGATGCTTCGACAGCAAAACAAACTACTCCCAACGCAATCAGTCTGACGCGTCAAAGGGTTAATAAGCACAATACAATTAACCTGCACTTCTGACTATTGCAGGCTGATACCTGCTACTCGACAATCTAAACTTTAACGTTTCACCTTGGGTTTTCCTTCTCAACGAATTTGGCAATGTAGCCGCCTATCAACCTTAAGCTAAATCAATCGTGGAATGCCCTGTCTGGCGATTCAAGCCGTTTCAGGGTCCTGTGATCGAAGGTACCCCTATGCCAGGAAACAGAGTCCGCCTGCCCTGGCCTTCACCAACGTGTGTGTGACCCCAAGTGTGTGTCTAATGCTCTGCTCTTCAAGGTATATATATACTTTTTACCCTAAACTGTCAGATGGACAGACGCTCATCTGTCCATCTGCCAAAACGGTGAGAGATGACGTATATCGAGGCAGAATCAATACAAGTCATCTCGCGCGTGACTTAACGGTGATTTCACTTGTCGAGAGAACCGATTCGTTCCTGCCACCCATTGCTATACTAATGATCAGGTGACGACACGACAGACATTTCTATCTTTTAGAATCTCGTTTCTCAATTGGCCGTGACGATATCCTGCCACCAACCGATTACGTCTCGTAAGACTCGCGACTACTGTTTTACTTAAATGAGATTAGACCTTATCTAACATACCGTTTCTCCCCTGGGTCCCTGCCCTGAAGCTGGATATACACCACGTGTGTTTTTTCCATGCCCAGCTTCACAGAGAAGTGAAATTCACGTAGGTTTTTCGCCTTGATGCGGAATATCTTTTGAACTTACAATATCTTTATATATGCCCCTTGCCCCTATACTTAGGCTGGCTTTGCTCTGACAAACATGTATTTTTCCCTCTGTGTTTTCCGGTGTCTCTTCGTCGGATGCGATTGGTTTCGTAGAGATCTCTCAGATGAGAAACATTTTCAATCGCATGATATCTTGGTTTATTCCAATCAGTATGTGGCAGACGAATACAGCTTTATGTGGCGTGCTTGTTCGACGGGTGTGGGTCATTCGACAGATTCGAAGGAGATCTATCAAATGAGAGAGAGAGAGAGAGAGAGAGAGGAGATTTTCAACTGCGTGGCATGCTGAAGTGTAGCTTGATATCACGCTAAACGAGAGAGAGTCCAAATGAAATGAGTGAAAGTATTATGATACATTAAAGTGTCTGATGAAACCTCTCGAGAAGGAAACCCAAAACACCAACACGACGTCTTCACGAATACATTTTGAGGAAGCTGCACGTACCCTCTAAAAACAATAGCACACAACTAATTTACTCGTTGATCAGAAGCTCGCCACTAGTCGAAGAACTCATCAACGTTTTTGAATGTAATATTAAGTTTACGAGTCGATTAAAGAGGAATAATTTTTGACGAATATGAGAGACATTCGTGAAGGTATTGTGACACAATACAGATCTGACAACTTCCACATTTCAATGGAGTGGAATAAGACAAACATTCAGCAAGTGAATGTACTGCGATAGAGAGATCCTACTGTTATCGCCTCGACATTACGGAAGAATGAAATGTGGAAATCCTTTTGCAGAGGTGATTCATAAACACACTGTGATAGAGAGATCCAAGTGCTATCACCTCAACATGTCAGGGGATTGGAATATGACAAAACTTTCGAACAAGTGATTCGTGAACATACTGGGATACAGATATTACTGCTATCACCTCGACATTACGGAAGAATGAAATATGACAGTACTTTCCAGCAAGTGTTTCGTGAACATACTGTAATAGAGTGATCCAAATGCTATCACCTCGACATTGCAGGGAGTGGGATATGAAAAAACTTTCGAGCAAGTGATTCGTGAAGTACTGAGATAGAGAGAGATCTTGCTGCTATTACTACAATATTTAGAGAGAGTGAAACATGTCAAACGTTTGAGCAAACGTTTGAGCAAGTCATTCGTAAACATTTTATGACAGACATCTCACCGCTATCGCCTCGACATTGCAGGGGAGTGGAATATGAAACAATGAATGTTGCCTGAATCCGTGCGTGAACGTATATCTAATATTCGGTAGGTTAATTCTATCAACGGTTAAGATGGGCCCACAGGGCATATACCAACCATACTCTGCTGCCCTTCTGTACTACCAGGCATTAACCCCATCCCACAATACCGCACGATAATATGAAGCATCTGGCGAATTAGTAGTACCAAGGACTAACAAGAGACCTACAGGGGTATATACAGCCTATGCTATACTACCGTTCTAAGCTACCAAGCATTACATCAACCGCATAATACCACTTGACCTACTATAACGTACTACCTATACCAGCCATATAATAAAATAAACCAGGCGGTTGGTTAATAGTACCAGGCACTAACAGGGAGCCTACAGGGTTATATACCGCCCATGTTATACTACCGTTCTAAACTGCCAGGCATTACCTGTACCATCAATACCGCTTGGCCTAGAATTACATAATACCTATACCAGTCATAGGATAACACCAGGTGGATAATAGTACTAAGAGCTAACATTGGCCCTGTAGTGGTACAACGCGTACATCCTATAGGATAACACACTCGGCGACCATGCAGTACACCCACCCACCCCAAAATAACGTCTGCTACCGCATTACATACTAGCTGACCCAGCCATGGGATGACACAAAGCATTAAGTCGATTTGTAGTACCAATGGCTTTCGCGAAGGGGCGGGGGCCACAGAGCTATATATCGCCCATACTGTACTGCCGTTCTATAATAATAATAATAATAATAATAATAATAATAATAATAATAATAATGACATGAAGGCCCAATGGGGTAATAGTATACCAACATTGATATATACCGCCACTATCATATCACACACCCCGCCCCATACGAGAAACTTGACACCCCCTGACCCGAATAACATTTTATTATGTCTCAAAGTTAGTTTGTCCAATCAAAATGCTGGAATACCTTCTAAAGATTCCACCGTATCGGGTTACTCACCTGATATTAATTAATATCAGGTGAGTAGCCGCCATTACTATTTTGATGCAATTCCCCTCACTTCGAATTTTCAAAATCTGAATTAAAACAAAATAAGAGAATTTAGGTTCCGAAAATATTTTCAAGATACCGTATTTTGTGATTTAAAACATTAAATATGTAAAAAGATGGGCAGAAAATAATATTTGTAGTCTGAAAATTAACAGAAAGTCGGTGTGCGTTTCAGATTCAACTTCAAAGTTCAAGTTGCGTTATTGTTATTGTTTGCTCTACAGTAAAAAAAAGTGATTTTTAATGTTCAAAACTGCTTTATTAGTCCTTTTTAGGTAGTAACAACAGTAAATGTACGCAAGGGGCCTCCAGATTATGCCGAGTTGGCAAGCAGCACTGATCTCAGTGGCAAGCAGCGATTCGTTTCATTTCTAAACAAGTACGGCAATCGCCCTTCACAAAGTGATGATTTGTTTACAATTACCATGGTTACACGTACCGGTGCCTGTTACTGTTCATGATTCTGCGCGGTGCTATCAATAGTGGTTCCTGAAAAATAAATTCCGGGCCGTTGTTTGTTTATGGAGAAAATTATTAATCGCTTGATTTACATGGACTTTCGACATAATAAATATGTTACATGGCGTGTAGCTGGCTGATACATTTCCATACAAGGCTCTGAGTGTTCATATCAGGTTCGGCTTCGCCTCACCTGATATGAACACTCATTGCCTTGTATGGAAATGTATCAGCCAGCTACACGCCATGTAACTTATAATGTCAGATTGTATAGTAGACAACAACAGAGGTCAACATCTCTGTGACGTCGCGTGCGCATCAGGACGTCACGACGTCAATAGCAACGTCAACAATTTCGCGAAAAAGAACTTTCAAGAAAACCCAACTTTCCCATCATCTTCCCACCACTTACCCATAATATATACCCAAAGCCCAATGTGTACGTATATTACTATACACACCACAGTATACTACATATGTTGTAAGTACACCATTTGCCGGATCTAGCTGGAGGGAACAAACGTTTTCCTCAGGAAAAAATGCTCGGCAAAAGTCCGGTTCCTATGGGAATTTAACACGAGCTGCTCCAGCAAAAGTTCGGGTTATCAGGGTCGATCGGGTACACGATATACTACTCACTTGCACACCAAATATGACACCATTTCGCCTAATTGTTGTCACCTAAAAACAAACACATTTGCGAAAAATATCAACTCTATAATAGGACATAACTCTGATAAGACTATGGCAAATAACACCGTCGAGCCGAGGCAGGTTAACGGTAAGATACACTTGCATACTAAATGCCACGCAGCATGCCACGCAGTTGGAAATCTCCTCTTTCTCATTTGACAGATCTCCGTCGAAACTGTCGAATCAATCAGATCCGTTGAAAAACGCACTACCTAAAGCTGTTTTCGTCTGTGACAGACTGATAAACCAAGATATCGTGCGGTTGAAAATGTTTCTCATCTGAGAGATCTTCACCAAACCAATCGCATCCGACGAAGAGATACTGGAAAACACCGACGGAAAAATATATGTTTTTTTGCAACTTCAGTCAATTTAGACTATTTCACATACGAGACATCACCGCCAATTCAATGAAATCCTTTGATAAAACACTAAAAAGTACACGTTTTCACACATTGTCACATGTTGGAGAGTGTGTCGTTCGCATCGCCTAAGGTTTTACGACCTTGCCCCACCACACCCACTCGAGGAGGGTCGAATACTTCATATTCGAAATATTCGACCCAAGACCTTTAAAATGAATTGTGACATGACTACCTTTCTAAAACGTATTTTTTAATTTCCCACAGGCCCACCCCTCGGGAAGGGTCGGATACTTCATATTCGATATATTTAAGTCAAGACCTTTAAAATGATATATGACACGAATACCTTTCTAAAACTTAAATTTGTTTTGCACCTCAGCCCCACCTCTTCAGAGAGGGTTGGGCACTTCATATTCGAAATATTCAAATCGAGACCTTTAAAATGATGTATCACCCGACATCATTTCTGAAATTTGGGGTTTGAGGTCCCAACCCTCAGTCCCACCCCCTTGAGGAGACACAAAAACCAAATATTCGGGCTAAAATGATGTATCACATGACAACAAACCTTTTTAAAACTTGAATTTTTTTATGCACCTAAGTCTCAGTCCCTAGGGACCTGGCAAATACCAAATAATCGGATTACACGCGTCGAGACCTTTAAAATGATGTATCACACGACAACCTTTCTAAAACATGCGTTTTCGGTGCTCATCAGACCCACTCTCCCCCCCCCCCCCCCCCCCCCCCCCCGCGACGAGTCGATCATCTCACAGTTCCTACACAGATAGCCTTGCCATCTGTTTACATATTGTCTTCCACTTCCTGTCCTACAACCTCGTTCGTAGTCGACCAATACTAAAATTTCTACCACCCTCGAAGCTTTGTACCATTAGTTCCTTGTACTATTACTATTTGACTTGTAGCACTACTGCAGGCTTGCTAACTATCTCCGATTGATCAAACGACTAGAATCCCATCGAGCAAATAAGCCATAGAGTAATTGGTCGAACGAGTGGCTCCACATTCGACTCTAATCCTCATCTTGCAAAAAGTGGAGCTGAAGGCCAGACGTTTTCAAAAGGGGATTCCACAATGATTCTATAAATGGTATTCTATAAGTAGGATTCCATAAGTGAGATTCCAAGGCCCTATATAGCTTCTATACAGGTGATCTTACCATCGGTTTCAGCTTTCTGTGCTATGACTAGCTTCTTCTGTAGTCCTCTGTACTATAATCTTCTTCTATCGTTGTGCCATTACTACCGACTTGAAGCACTATTGTAGGCGATATATGCAGTTCGTATACCACTTGCCGGATCTAGCCAGATGGCGCCGAAGTTTCGCACAGAAAAATTGCTACAAAGTCCGGTTCCTATGAAGATTTAACACTAGCAGCTTCCCCAAAAGTCCGGGTAATATCGCACGAACGGGTACATGCTATACTACTAACCAATAGTCGAATGGCTAATTAATTTGTAAAAACAGTCTTCTAATAAACTGTAAAAACAGTCTCGTAATAAACTGTAAATACAGTTTATTAAACTGTAAATACAGTTTATTAATCTGTAAAAACAGTCTCGTAATAAACTGTAAAAACAGTCTCGTAATAATCTGTAAAAACAGTCTCGTAATAAACTGTAAATACAGTTTACTAAACTGTAAATACAGTTTATTAATCTGTAAAAACAGTCTCCTAATAAACTGTTAAAACAGTCTCGTAATAAACTGTAAAAACAATCTCGTAATAAACTGTAAATACAGTTTACTAAACTGTAAATACAGTTTATTAATCTGTAAAAACAGTCTCCTAATAAACTGTTAAAACAGTCTCGTAATAAACTGTAAAAACAGTCTCGTAATAAACTGTAAATACAGTTTACTAAACTGTAAATACAGTTTATTAATCTGTAAAAACAGTCTCCTAATAAACTGTTAAAACAGTCTCGTAATAAACTGTAAAAACAGTCTCGTAATAAACTGTAAATACAGTTTACTAAACTGTAAATACAGTTTACTAAACTGTAAATACAGTTTATTAATCTGTAAAAACAGTTTATTAAACTGTATAAACAGTTTATTAAATGAAAAGATCCTGACCCTAATACGCTGCCGTATAAATTACTTGGCATGCTTGCCAATTTATCACTAAAACGTCTAATGTGGTACAAATGTGTTTGGTTCAAATTTCCACGAGGAATTAATTGGGGACCACGAGGGCATAATTCAAATTCAGGATGCATCATCCGAGTTTCAGGTGAAATGGGTAAAAATGTATCTCTTTGATCTCTACCCATATTACTAACAGGATGTGGAGTTGACTGCGTCTCAAAACACGAGCAAAACTCATTTTCTTTCCACGCCTCAATATATTCATCCTGAGCTAATGTTATATCCTCGTGCACTCTCTGTTTTGAATCATTTCCAATCGGAAGTCTATTTTCTAACATATTTTCTCCCTTTTTACCCCTGTGCTGACTTGTCCTATCCAAAGATTTGTAACGGTGTTCATGCAAGAACGGGTCAAATGATACTTTATTTCCCACTGTGGGTTCTGATCTGAGAAATGACTTGGGTTTCGCCCCGATGCCTCTGGAAATTAAAAAATCAAACTTAGTCTTGCCTTCATTATAAGCTGTATTTTCAAATGGAATATCAATTTCCCTGTCAACTAAACTGGATTCAGAACTTTTTTTGAGAATTATTTCACTTAACCTATTAATGTCGTCTGTACACTCTGAAATATTCTTTTGTATCTCTGACAGGAAATCATCTATGTCCCCACCCTTGCTAAATGCCATATTGAGGATGTAAACCGAATCCTCAGGTCTATGGCACCAAAATGTGACAGGAGGGGGGACGTGGACCCCTCAGTCCCTTCCCACATTCTAGGATTCGGGATTCCCGTCAAATGGCTGGAGGAGAACACTAGTTTGATAAACCACAGAACGATATACTGTCGACAGATTTTTATTAAATATGGAATGGTCAGGATTCATTGATAACGACAGAATGAAATCATTCAACAGTTTGGGAGACAGTCAACCTTCGAATGACGGACGGATAGCAAAACCAGAAAATTCCTTGTCAAGGAAGTTGGTTTAGAAAGCTCAAACACATGCCAGCACAAAGGTAATTTTTAATGTTTCAAAATATTGTGAGCGACACATATTCTGGCATCAACAGCTCTGCGAGAAAACTCCCAAAACTATGGATGAAAGTACTGTGTCGCCAACTAGAATCTACCTGTGGCGAAACAGCATATAAAGGGAAGAAGAGGCTGTCAGATCCACCGATCTGTGCGTTCGTAATGAACACCGTTTCTGTCCGAAGAGAACTTGTGGACAGCGCTTTTGTACTCTTTACAAATGAGCAGTCCGTGCGACTTCAGTCAATGCGCAAAAAACAATAAATGAACGAAGTGGGATTTACGTGTTACTCACGTTTGTCTCAGCCATAGTGCGGGGCACAAGCTTGTCAATAATTTTTCGTTTTGAACAACATTTATATAAAACTCCATATTTAATTTTTATTTCTTAATTTCCGAAACCGCCACAGGCACTATATTGGTGATTTACGGTAACCATAAGTACCGGAAGTTATGTTGATTTTTTAAGGCTAGAACTTGACCGAATTATGGTTAGTCAAGGCGATGCCTTGTAGATAAGTCAACTCGATATCCGGTCTGGACAAAAATAATTCTGTTTTATGAAGGAAGCAAACATAATAATTGAATTATGATTGTTCGAAATCCACGAGGTGATGAAACAAATTGATCACCCGCAAATTGATCACGCGCAAATTTACCACGAACCGCTTCGCTTCTTGATGTTTTCAGACCTTGTCTGATTTGGACACCCCTGAAAATTGGAGTAATCTGAAGACCTACCAAGGTATTCGGCTAGATAATGATCGAGGGAGAAGTCCGATACTATTATCTGGCCGAATATCCTGGGTCGAGTTTATTATCTGACTTGTTAAAGCCCACTTACATTAAATACTTCATTGATGCAGAAAAACTGCCTCAAAACTATGAAATAATTTTATCTCAATGGGCAGCAATGGGGGAGAATAAAAGTTGAAAATCTGAACAGTTTTTGATCGGTGAGTTACTGTTCGGGATCCCTAATTGAAGACAGAAGATCGCTGTACATGATTTTTTTCAGTTGAAAACAGTGGTAAAAACTTGGTCAGATCAGGGACCAACACTATACAACTTTTACAATTGTATTTTCCTGAATTGTATTTTCTGTAAGTGAATATAAATGACGGAATGAATCATTAGCATTTTAAAAGATATGGCAATTTGCCAACTGGCAAATTGCCACATCTTTGAAAATGCTAATGCTTTATTTCAATTAGTTTTTTCCATCAATAGAAAATACAATTCTGAAAAATATAACTGTAAAAGGTTTATACTATTGGCCCATATTAGAAAAATAACTGAGTTTTATTTAAAATAATACCAGGTCATTCTTTCAAGAATCCCTCCCATTATTAAAAATAATACATACTTATCTGTTCGTGGTGGTTATTCTTTCGGTTAACAGCGAAGGTGAAACAAAGGGAGTTATCGGCACTGAGTTTTATTCGATATATAGAGTCTATACACGCACCTGTTGTCCAATCTCCAGGTAGAAAATTTGGTGAGACAGAGAAAAACCACTGTATCCGGGTTTGATCATCAGCTTCCAACATTCATCCGATAAATCACATAGTTTCTTTGATCTTAAACTGGAAACAGCATATATGTTAGTAAAATGTATTAACTAAAGAATATGTTTGAACACAAACTTGTTAATTCTTTACCCAACGTCACGGCTATATACAGCAAGTCCACCGTGGACCGGTCACTTTCCACGTAATTTTTCAAGATACCAAACACTAATTCTAGGAATAATCTTCAAAAAATTAATCAATGAAGCACCGGGTATAACCCGGTGCTTCATTAATTAACATTTTGCCAATGATGATTGTTATTACCTGGTAAACACATGCGCAGACATCACGGCCCACGCGTGGGTTACGACCAGTCCACGGCGACTGTACTGAACGACCCGCGCCATTTACAGAAATCACCATTCAATTATCAATTATCTTTTCATTTTTTGTCTCAAAAACATAGCTTATGATCCTTTATGAGTGGTCATAAGCTATGTTTTTGAGACAAAAATGAGAATGTTTAGCCATACAAGAAATTTTTTGCGAGTGTCGTCCGCTATGCGGGTTTGGTGGGGTTAATAAAGAAATCATGGTTCTATTAAGAACTTAAAACTCGTCGAGTCATTACGGTAGAAAAGTCAAGAACATGGAAATTTTTTTTAGAATTTTCAGATATGTACTGAATATTCCACGTCACATTTCAACCATATATTTTTACCACGATACGCCACGTGTCATGCAGAGTACATGAATAATGAAAACCCACAGAATGGTTGTATACATCCAGACAACCATTCTCAAATCTAACAATAAATACAGGTTTTCAGAACTGTCACTTGATCTAAAAGTAGTTATTCAAGGACAAGTGATGTTTTTATTCCCGCCACGACGGACCTCGGATGTGACGTCATAGTCGCGTGACCCAGTGACATCCTGTTAGGTTGTCATGGTAGCGCACTTGATCGGCTATGTCGTAACGCCATCGGCATGAGGAGATATGGTGTCAGTGCGCATGCGCTGTGCGTGTTGTTTGGGTGACATGCGTTTCCGTCTTCCAGTTGGATTACTGCAGATCGCCATCTTGATTGTTATGGTGGCACGTTTTTCAATATTCTATTAGAAAGGAATGCCGGTACCCATTCTCAATTTCAGGCGGTTGAAATAAGAAGATTCCCCACGATGAAGGTGCTTTCTATTTGACAAACACGAACCTGAACTGCGGGGCGAAAACAGAAATAGATTTCTCCGTACATGAAAAACAGTCGCTTGTGTCTTTAAACCTGCGAACCGGGAAATCGGGCTAGTATTTAACTTTGCTGGTTCACCTAAAATCAATCTTATTTCCAATCACTCGAAAGGACATAGATTTTCTCACGTCTTTTTGGTCGATTAGCTTTATTGAAGAGTTTGCTGTGTGACGCGTTTCAAATACATCAAATGTTTGTTCAAAATACTCACGGGGTATGTGGGTACTTTTGTTTAATCTATCTTGAAGAATCTACATTGGCTTCCATTCCAAAGTCGAGTGCATTTTGAAATCCTCCTACTAGTATTTAAATGCATTTATGGTCTTGTACCCGCGTACCTGAGTGACCTTCTCTCTCTCCACACACCCACACGCTGTCTTCGTTTTTCTGACAATTTGTTGCTGACTGTACCTTTCACGAGATCAGTGCTGGCGAGCGAGCGGGCTTTCTCAGTTGCTGGTCCACGACTCTGGAATGCATTGCCCCAGAATCTTCGGTCACAAACAAGATTACCCACATTTAAGGGCCTATATAAGTTATGGAATTTTGTTTATTTTGAAATTCTCACTTCTCATATTCCTTAAATTCAGATTAAATATACACAAAGTATACATCAAAATGAAGGTTGGGATGTATAGAACACGAAACACATATGTAATCGACTCATAGAGTCGACTGTAGGCACCACTGGTTCCTGGAAGTCTGCTACCGTATTCGCACCAGAACTGATAATAAAATAATATTTCATCAGAACAACTTGTGGCCAAATGTGCTTCATATATCCAAGAACAAAGCTAGGCATTCAAAACACTTTCGAATACAGCGATAGGACTGCATTTTGGAAAAGGACAACACTGTCTGCATTTTTTATTGAAGATGGTTTCCATGCTCGACAGACATGTGCAAATCATTCGTTACCACGAATTTCCATCGAAAAACAAAATCGTAATTCTAAAAAATTTCAACAGGTATCATGATATGCATGCATTGAATATGGCAACTGTGCAATCTCTATCTAATAACAGTATACTGTATGAAGGCGATCTTTTTCATTATTTGATTTTAGACGGCATTGTTTTTACATGCTTTTTCTGTCCGATGACGTCGACTGGAAATCGAAAGTATACTCATACGTAAACAAAAGCAAAGGCTTTGGAATTTTCCCCAATGCAGCTCTGTCGCCGTGTTTTGAAGAATTTTTATCCCCTAGCTTTGTTCTTGGATATATAAAGCACATTCGGCCACAAGTTGTTTTCTTGAAATATTATTAAATTATCAGTTCTGGTGCGAATACGGCAGCAGACTTCCAGGAACCAGTGGTGCCTACAGTCGACTCTATGAGTTGATTACACATGTGTTTCGTGTTCTATACCTCCCAACCTTCATTTTGATGTACATTTTGTGTATATTTAATTTGAATTGAAGGAATATCAGAGGTGAGAATTTTCAAAATAAACAAAATTTCATTACTTATATAGGCCCTTAAAAAACAGCTTAAAACTCATCTATTCAAATTGACAGCTTGTCAAAATTTTCAAAATAAACAAAATTTCATTACTTATATAGGCCCTTAAAAAACAGCTTAAAACTCATCTATTCAAATTTCTTATTTCATAATTTCCACAAACACAATTTGTTAAGCGTTTTAGAGCATCCTAGGTGGTTTCACGATATATAAAATTAACTATTATTATTATTATTATTATTATTATTATTATTATTATTATTATTATTATTATTATTATGTTTTCGTTTTTTTTGTTTTTTTTTTTGTTTTTTTTTTTACATAGCATGTCCACTCACAGTACGTGAAAAGTGGGTAACTTTAAAAACACCCACGGAGTTGAGTTTCATCCAAGGTAAGAATTTCTATTCTGTGAAGAGCATCAAGTACAAGCTTTGTTGCAGCCAAAGGATTCCCGAGTTCAAACCGGAGATCCATTGGGTGTATTCTTATTTGTGGTTGCCATGATATGCCATTTTAAATATTTTATATGGAGTTGTACAGGAAGAAAAGTGCCAAGCTTCAAAACAAAACGACAGTTCAAAAACACCACACGAGCGATTATTTGTCACGTATTTCGTGAATTGAATGTCCGGCTACTCCAAACATGATCAATTGTTTTTTAAATTAATTATTTTCTTTTTAGTAAATTTTGATGTTTGTACTACTAGTATTTTCGCGCATGCGTACAAGGGGGGAATGAAAAGTTGACCATGCGGAGGCAGGTTGTAAAATAGATACAGAGATGTTGGTATCAGGAATTGGATGCAATAGTTTGTGCCCATTCTATAATTTCAATTTGCTTGCTTTCTTCAACCGGGCTTAGAAAGAACGCAGACCCTGGGTGTGGAGTTAATGTTTCCTACTATTATCATATCAGTTATTCTGACAATTAGAGATGGGTGGTAGTGTAATTGTGAGTTCGGTATTGGTTTCAGTAATTTTGTGGGTTACACTGCGATATCTGTTTGGTATTCTGTATCTGACAATCATTTCTGGAAAATACAGATATAGTTGTTCTTGTATCATTCTAGCAAGCGCCACAAATCTAAATGCTAAAAGACTCAACCTTTGTATTCTTTTACCAACAAAAATCATATCTATAGTAATTTTGTGATTTGTTCGAAACACACCGCGACCTTCAACGGCCATTTCAGGCTTTGTGATCTCAGAACATGTTCACATATCATGTGATCATTTAGACGTCCTACTGACAATACACAAATCATCCGAGCAGTGACTTCTAGTCAAGTCTTGGCTGCCTGTTAACTCTTTACCCAACGAATCGGCCGCATCCGCCCGCGTAATATGCAAATTCAGCAGTTGAAAAAATATTATTTTTAAAAAACTGTCAACGAAACCATATCATATGACCCCTCGTTGAGCTCGTTCCAACGAGGGGTCACATGATATGGTTTTGTTGAAATTTTTAGAAAAAATTTAAAAAATGATATTTAAAATAAAATTTGGTTATCGTCTGCGTTGGGTAAAGGGTTAAGGGGCTGCCAAGACTTGACTAGAAATCACCGCAAAGCATTTGAGCATGTACAAGTAGTGGTCTGGTGGGAATTGAAGACAATTTCCCAGATCCTAAAGGGTTGACAAAATTGAAAAGAAAACCAGTAACTTCTTTCATGAAAATGAACTCTTTAACTGCCTTAACAAACCTTATAAGTAGCAAATGTAGAAAATTTTGAAACCTCAGACAGCTTCAGTATTCAGTGATGGGTTTGGTTGATTTGGGTTTTTCGGTATCTCCAGTGTGTCGGCATCGGTTCGATTTTTTCGGCATATTGTCCATCCAAATTCATAACTATACTTCGTTTTATTACGGATACTGATGAAGAAGCTAGTGAGCAATCTCACTGACGTTACATGCTTAAAATACATTCAACTCATGCAGTGGCGTAGCCGGGGGTGAGCACCACAACCCCACCCTCAAATCCAGTCACCCCCCCCCCCCCCCCCCCCACCACCCCATGTTGACCCATATAGGGAGCATTAGGCAAAAAGTTATAATATCGAGATATTTATACTTGTAAAATGTTTGCGCTATCGAAAGAGAATCCAACACATTTGGACTTAGAGTCAAGAATATTGCGGTTTTGGGGGTCTCGAATTTGCAATTCTTTCCCGGGAGGACCTTTAAACCCTCTCCAATGAGAGAAGAGACGTCATCTCGTGCTCGTCCTCGTCTCGGCGCTTCGCGGCTCGGATGATGCCGAGCATTATATTCTGTACCCCTCCCCCCTAGATATTACTCTTGCTTCCCCCAACTTTGTTATCCTGGCTTCGTGCCAGATCTTATGAAAATAGCAAACAGTTTCCCAAACTTTAAGTACTCTAACAGCACATCAACTTTAATTGCATTATTTTTTTGTTACTTGCCTTCTTTTAACAGAAATGAAGCACTGACAAAGACATGCAAATTCAAATATGTTTTTAATTTTCTGTACTCCTTCGTTTCGGAGAGAGAAAGTTAGATATATGCTTTAAAATATCAAACCTGCATACGTGTTTGGCAGTTTGAAAAGGGAAAGCCAGGCCGACATCTATATTTAGAGAATTTAAAATTTTTGAAAATCACTTTCCAAGAGAGTAAAAACTTGCAGGAAATGTTTTGCACCTTCGAGTCCAGTGTTCCCAGGAGTACAACGTTTAATCTCTTTTTTTGGTGGTGGGGTGGGGTGGGGTGGGGGTATTAATCTTAAACTATCATTTATTTTGACTGCCCAAACAAAATTTGTATTCGGAAAAATTTAAGAAAGTTAACCCTCCTTTAATTTTCTTAAGCTGTGAGAAAATTTAACACTAAGGGTATGGGAATGTCATATACAAATAGAAATTTGCATTCTTTTTAACAGTTACTTGTTTCTTTATTGGACATTCGTCACACGTTAATAATTTCAAGGGAGATAACTATGGAAAGTATATTTACACGATGATACAAGTCCGGGATTTTTCGTATGTTTGACTTGTTTCACCCCAAATGTAAGAGTTAAAGAACTTTTCATTTTTAACACCCGTGGTAAGCCTTTTATTCTTCAGAATCACAATTTTCTGATTTCTTAACACTTTACCCAACGTAACGGCCAAAACCGTCCAGCGCTATTCACACAAATCACTTTTCAATTTTTTTGATTTTACAGTTTTTTCTCTCAAAAACATAGCTTATGACCCCTCATTGGAACGAGCTCATTGAGCTCGTTCCAGTGAGGGCCATAAGCCATGAATTTGACGCCACAAAATGAAAAAAAAATAGTTATTCAAGAACTTTGTTTGCAGGTGGCGTCTGCCTTCGGTGTTAGGTAAAGGGTTAAAATATAATTTGAAACACTTAGGGTCTCCGGTAAAGGGGACTGAGTGCTCGAAGCAATGCATATTATTGGGGGAAGGGAAAATGTCCATCCCCAACACCATTTTAGACATTCAGCTCACCGTACCTAGAACCATCTGTATGAGTGTTAGGTTCATTTCGACGGTGTTGAGACAGGACACAATGCTGGTGGAGTATGGGGGTCTGGAATCGACGCCCCGATGGGGAGGTTTTTCATATTTCACACCGAAGACACGCGTGAAACACGGAAAATCTCAACCAAGGGTCATTGATTCCTGCCCCGTGTACTCTACCCATGTTGTGTTCTGTATTTATGCAACGATTAAACTTGAATAAAGCAAATGAAGCCGTTATTTTAAAAGAAAAATATCACATTGGGTGGACTGCCAAATTTCTTGCTTCACAGTGTTTTGTGTCCAAGCGTTTCATTCACGTCATAACGTTACCCAAACACGTAACGTCCAATCAGATTTGTTCTTTTCTGACGTTTTTGCGTGTAATCTAGATTCAAAGTTGAAAATGCACGACAATCGTGGTATAAAGTGTTGGCGTAATTACGGAATAATAAAATTTCACCGACAATTTCTTGTTTTTGAAGAACCCACCCCACCCCCTCTCCCCTCCCCCGAGGGAAAACGCCAAGAACCGTGTATATTTCCCAGTCTTGAACACACAGGTGTTACATATGATACTGATTAGTGAAGAATAAAGCTGCCTTTGTCGGAATTCAATACACAGTTGCGCTCCAGTCAAAGAGTGAGACACTTCGCCGAATCGATCCACCTTTAAAGTATTTTATGATGCATTTCCAACATGTACTTGGAGTCAAATTGCGCAGAATGAATGTACATGTACAGTAGCAATACATGTTGTCGCCTGCGTGCTAGAATGTTCTATGTCCCCCATGGGACATAGAACATTCTAGCACTCAGGCGACGATGTGTATCTTCAAAAGGTGCGCTTCGAAAGTTGATGTTTCAAAATGTGTTTTTGTTTGTTAACCATTTTTGCAAAGCTGCAGAATAGGGGACTCTGCATTTTATTTAAAAAATATATAGTCTCCTCCATTTTTCTTCGGTTATTTTCATTCCACATCACGTTCCCAACAAATAATAACTGCTTAAGGTCCAACAATATCATAAGTATTGGTTATTTTAACCCTTTTCTTGTTGTAAACTTAACGAACAATCTCCATCTTGAGGTGTGCTAAAATAGGAGGCATCGTGGTTTAGTGTCCGTATAGAGAGAGTAAGGGTTAGCAGTGGCCCTCTAACCCTTAACCTAGCTATACTGACCTAACGCTTGCTTCCAAGTTTTAGATTGTCTCTCTTGCCGCAGGTAGCGATTTAGATACGAACAGAACACAGACGGGAGGAAGGTGCATGTGTATCACTGTCATACAGCCCACAAAATGGGTTTATGAATATGACACAGGAGGGTTAAATCCAATTGTTTTCACTATATATGTGTCGGACCTATGAAGGAGAGTGGTGAAAAATGAAAAAAAAAGTTCAGCTTGGAGACCGGCTATATATAAAATAAATTGTAAGAGTCCCCTATTCTTCAGCTTTACAATCAACCATTTTATTTCTGACTTTTAACCACTTTATTTGACATGAAAAGCAAACGACACTTGCAAACAATACTCTTCAATAACTAGTTTTTTTTTCATTTTAGTCTAAAAACATAGGTTATGACCCCTCATTGGAACGAGCTCGATGAGCTCGTTCAAAAAGAGAGGTCATAACCTATGTTTTTGAGATAAAAAATGAAAAAATAATGAAAATCTATTGACGTGAATAGCGCCAGCCGTTTTTTCCGTTACGTTGAGTAAAGGATTAATGGCCGTCTAAATGAAAACACGTTGTAGAGTTTCCGTTAGAAGTGTTCCGCATACATGGGAGGATTCCAGTGAGTGCATCTAGCACCCCCTCTCCCTTCTCTTTTTATAGCTCAATATATTTATACAAGTACCAAGGCCAGGGGACACGATATTGTCCGCGATAGTACGTGGAAAGCAACTACTCGCACGTGGATAATACCCTATATAGTACAGTCGCCGTGGACTGGTCGTAATCCACGCGTGGGCAGTGATGTGCACGAATGCATTTACCAGGTAATAAAAAATATCATCAGCAAAATTGTAACTAATGAAGCACCGGGTTTGAGAACCCATAAAGTTTCCCGGTCAGTAAAAGGTGTGTCCGGTTGCTTTTAGGGAAGGGTGTGCGGGCGCAATGCTGTCGAAAAACGTTTCCTGCGAGAATGTATGTTCGCTGATCCTGTGCGACGAAATTTCAACTGAATCATAATTATATTCTGTTGCGGAGTGGGGTGTTATTACCAGCATTGCATACTCCGGTGAAATTCCGAAATCGCCCTCTCAAACGTCACGACCTTCCCCCATACACTCCCACCCACTCCACATCCCTCTAAACTCATTTTCGTGTTCACAGTGACGAGAAGAAACGAGATCAAAATATATTCTGCATTCCTCTTGAGTTCGATTTCCTGACGGGGATCAAACACCAATGTTCTAAATTCCTCGGTGTGCTCGACTCCCGGAAGTGGATCAAAAACCAATATTCTAAATTCCTCGGTGAGTTCATTTCCCGGCCGGGGGGATCAGAAACCAATGTTCCAAATCTCTCGATGTGTTCGATTTCCGATAGGTGATCAGAAACTAACATTCTGAATTCCTCAGTGAGTTCGATTCCCGGGGATTTGAAGCCAGCATTCTGAATTTCTCGAAAACACGATTGTGTCCTTCAAAATACACCCAGGCTCGCGCCACTCTTCGTCTGAAGCCAACCACACCACTTTCGTCGTACAGTAGCCAGCGCGTTTCACACTTTCGTACCGTTGGCGAAAGGAAAGTGAACCAAGTAATCATGAGAACTTCACCTAATAAGGTAGATTCCGTTCATCGTTTTTTTTAACCCTTTGAGACTTTAATTATTCTGACGTTCAAACGTCACTGGGAATTCAGTTTCTTCAAAAAGCGACGTCAAACGTCGGAAAGTACAAATTACATGATATTTTTGGTTGAGGGCTAGATTATTTTCGGTGGTCGGAATTTGTTATTCAAAATGAGTTTTATTACAAATTATTGGAGAGTGCCAGCAGGCACTCTCCAATAATTTGTAATAAAACAAATTTATAAAAACAAAATATTAATTGTGTTTGACTGAAAATGAAATTGAATATGAAATATAAGTAAGAAAAGTGTTGGCATTTTGCTCTGGTATCCTCATTTTCTGAAAGCCTTGATAGTGGCTTCTTGCACTCAAGTCTTGACAGCAGGATTATATTAGTATTTTAAGGTGCGACAATATTTGGCTCAACGGTTGTCATTGAGCACTATTCGGGAAAAAATAGGAATTGAGGTTAAAACTTTAAAAAATCGAAACATAATTACAAAACAAATGACGACAAAGTATCAAGGCGCTGTTTGATTTCGTACGTCATAAGAAGTACACAAGTATTAAAGGGTTAAGGTGCCAGTAGACTAGTGGTTTAGGTGTTGGGTTTCTGCTGCCAGGAGGAATTGCCGTGAGTTCGATTCCGGCCTGGGAACAGAAATCATCATTCTAAATTTCTCGAAAAACATGACTGTGTCCTTCAAAATACACACAAAGGGATGCACAAAAAGTTAACCCTGCGTTAAACTCCTCCAAACGGCAATCGCAATTTTCTAGGATAATCTTTTCTCACTCCTCTAAAAATCAACCTGCCCAAATTAGAGTTTAACCCTTTACCCAACGTAGAGAATATCAAAATTTATTATTTTAATAAATATCTTTATTTAAATTTCAAAAACATTTCAACAAATGCCGATGAGCTCGTTCGAATGAGGGGTCACATGATATAGTTTTGTTGAAATATTTTGAAAAATTTATCTTTTTCAACTGCTCATTTTGTTAATTACCCGGGCGGATGCTGGCAATTTCGTTAAGTAAGGGTTTGAAACAAACTTATCTATCTGACAGTTAACTGTTCTCTTTATTCTGTTGCCTTTCGTTTTATGGCTGTTGCATCTCAGTAGTTATGGATTGCTTCGAATTAAGGGGATTATGCTTCCCCTTGCCTTAAGGCTGGTGTATTTTGAAGACTCAACAGAAACATCTCACTATAAATTGAGGTCAAAGGGGTAGGTTGTGGAGGCAATACAATGCATTCGTGGATGGAGAATCAACTGAACAATGCTTGTGTTCATACTCTTCACACTGACATGAAGCTGCTGTGATTGCCGGGCGGGATTGCCGACGGTTCGATTCCCAGCAGTATACACACACAGGCACGTGCCAGTCTTCCTCTGAGGCCAACCACAGCACTTTCGTCGTACTGTATAGGCAGCCCGTCTCACACTTTCATGAAGTTGCCGAATGGATAGTGGACCAAGTAACCCATTAGAACATCATCTAATTAGCTGGATTGCAGCCATCGTTTATTTTTGACAGTGTGCAATAGTTCAATGGTTTAGGTGTTGGACTCCTGATTGCCAGGCGGGATTGCCGACGATTCGATTCCAGGCCGGGAACAGAAATCAACATTCCAAATTTTTCGAAAACATGATTGTGTCCTTTAATATTGTCAAGGTGATAGCTACACTTTACGATTTTGTTAGTTTAACAGTGTATATATTTTTGGTAATATTTCTCAGTCGGGCGAAAAGTGTAAGAACAGGTATGGGTCAGACCACGAAAAAGACCAGTAAGCCATCTGTGTATTTAATTATAAATGAATCAGTGATGGCGCAATAAAAGTGATAACTTTAAAGGAACGGAATCTCAATAGAAGCCTGCAACGCCAATTTGCGCTTATCTGGTCAAAAACAACGATCTTGCACGGTAAGCTTCAAACGAAAGACACTCGTTTAGCCATCCAAGGTAATCATTCATCTTATTATATGGTCATTAGTTGCGATGATCTCCTAATCATAAGTAGCGCACTTGTTGGGCCTGTGTTCTATGCTGTCCTCAGTTTCTGACAGAGGACTGTCAGAAGAGTCAATGTATAGCTAAGGTACGACACCTTGAACGGAACTTGAAAGAGAATCAATTAAGATGGGAATTAATGTCCTTGCGATTGAATAAGAGTCGGGGGTTTCTTGAAAAAAAATCATTCCAGTCTCAAGGCGTGTAAGACTGTGGGTTATCCCAAGCTATAGTTTAGAGGAGATGCCACATCGCTGCGAAAGTATGGGCACAGTGTAATGTAAGGGGGGGGGGGGGGCACAGAGCTCATATTTAGAGTAGGAACAGTCGCGGAGCAAGTCGGCGGCCATATATGAGGGTAGAATAAGAAATAGGAAGTACGAGCCAGGGAGCTCACGAAAACTGGCATTCACCATTCTAGTCGGTATTACCTGTTATAGAGGGCAAGCCATACGTAGACACTGTAGGCTTTGTAGGCTTTGCCAGTATGAGCATTAGTCAAAGGTACCTAGAGGGAAGAAGTTAACCCTCGAAGTAGCGGTTGTTAGAGTAAAGGCGTCCAGTAAAGTGACAATACGTTAATGGCTGTGCGCCATCAGTGGTAGAATGACATTCCGTAACATGTTATAGTAAAGGTGTCCGGTAAAGTGGCAATACGTTATTGACTGTGCGATGGCAGTGGCAGAGTGAAGTTTCAGTTGTATGTTCTTTAAAAGGCGACCAGCGTCCAGAAACAGACACTACTATGAGCCGGGAAGATCAAACACCAGCGACAAGGAAGAACGTAGGCCCGCAAAGTGACTCAAAAACTGTGTGGGTAGGGTGTGATTGACGTTTGTTTTTTTTTTCTTTGGATTTCATGTAAGTCACAAGTTACTACATTATCCTATATGTATTAATATTGTTAATTTCAGTGAACCCCTGTTGATTATGCTTTTTGGTGAAAAATCACTGACCACTTCAGGATAGGAACCAACCCAACAAATACGAAACGGACGGGTTCGACGCGGTGAGACATACGATCACGCTCAGATTCAGACGACACTCTTTGAGTGTAGACTGAAGACGTGGCTTGAATCTATTTCTCCCAGCAACGACCACGCCAGGTTTCCGACAAATATACACACACACACAGGCCTGTGTCAGTCTTCGCCTGAGGCCAAACACAGTACTTTCGTCGTACTGTAGATAGCGTCTTTCACACTTTCATGTAGCAGCCGTAAGGAAAGTGGACCAAGTAATCATGAGAACATAATCTGATATGTTGGATTCCAGTCATCGTTTACTTTTGGCGGCGTGCAATGGTCTAGTGGTTAATGTGCTGCATTCCTGATTTCCAGACGTGATTCTGACGGTTCGATTCCGGGCCGGGGAACAGAAATCAACATTTCAAATTCTATGAAAACATGTTTGTGTCCCTCAGTATACACACTGAAAACTAGTGTTAAAACTGACACTTTCAAGGTGTTAAACCCATTCTAACTCTTAGGGTTTGATTTTAACACTCAAAGTGCAATGCTTTAAGCACTTAGACATTACAATCGTCAGACATCTGAAACTTGAATGGATGGCACTTCCCATGTGTCTAGCATTGGTGGTTCTTCCAGAATCGTCCATAATTTGATTTGCGTTTGGTGGGTACATAATTAAAAGGACACAACGCAGATGACGCGGATCAGGCTAGAGAGTTCGAGCCTGATCCGCGTCATCTGTGTTGTTTCCTTTTAAGTGTCGCGACATTAGACTTGTCAAGTGGTATTTTTGTAACACCTGTCAAGTTCTGGGATATCTACACTTGAACAAAGTGCTAGTTCAGCACTTAGTAAGTGTTAAATACAGCACTTCAAGTGTAGTTTTTAACACTTTAGTTTTTAGCGTGTATATATACGCACAGACACAGACACACACACGCACACTCAATCTTGTTCAACTGCTTTTCTGGGGACTTGTTTTTTTCTTTTGTTCTCAGTGACATGCACTTCCACACAAAATTGAGAATTTAAACCCTAACTCATTGTTCCCATTGAGAGGAGTCTGGGAAACCCAGGAAATTTTTTGTGGGAACCCCAACACTACTGTCTAGGTTCTCACGAAATCAGGAAGACAGACGCACACACCTCATCCTCTCCCACATACCAATCCCTGCACCTAGCATGGTCCAGAACACTAGACATTAGATGGAGAACCGTTTAAAAGGATTTGGACACACCTATCGTCTAAAAAGCAGAAAAGTGAAATATCAAAAACATATAATCTTAACCCAGATTTTGGGTGTTTTTGCTGAATGGACTTTTCTAACCGCACTCAATGAGACAACAACACAACGTTAATATGGATCGTGACATGCAATTTGTATAGAATGTGAAACCAGACAACCGAGAAAGTTTCTTTCATAGTTCTAGACAACCTTTATTCTCTATTTAGAATTGATGTAACTCAAGTGTTTTATTTACTTGTTCAATAAATGCAAACGTCATTATAAAACGATTTAAATTTCGAAATGACGCCGTGTTTACTCCTTATACAAAATACATATTGTTCTATTGTATTGTAGTTATGACAACATGGTAACACCCTTGGAACGAATTAACCATTTAAATACAGTGTGCGGTAAGTGTGTGATAGTTCCTTAGCAGGCGACACGTGGAGGGTGGGAGGGGGTGGGTACAGTGAGCCCTTGTGGCTCATTTGTTAGCGCATTGGGTTTTTTCTAAATATTTTTCATCAAATCTAGTCATGACTGCAGAGAAGCAGCCATGACTAGATTTTATGAAAACTTCATCCAAATTTACACCAAGGAATCATTGGTGAAATAATCCATACAGGAGGAAAAATTGTTTGAATGTGCCTAAATTATATTTATTTCAGTGGCAAGAGAAATTCTGTCCCGGTCAGGAACAAGCCAGAAAATAAGACTGTTATCTGCAAAATGGGGTTCCCAGAGGGTGAATTTAGTGATGCTACCCTGCACAGCAGGGTAGCATCACTAAATTTACCCTCTGTGAACCTCAATCTGAATCAGGGTCTCAAAACTAAACAGAAAGAGATACCCAGAGGATAAATTGGCCCACTGTATGGGATAGCATTATCAAATTCACCCTCTGTGGACCTCATTTTGCAAATGTCAGACTGCTTATTTTGAGGCCTGGTCAGGAATATCCGCCACCAGCATGTAAAGAGTTAAAGGTTAGACTGGTTCCAGGCCATAGTGAGCGTCGAATTTCTTACAGAATGGTGACCATAGAGCTAGTGGCGTTATGTACTTGGGCGTACATTTGGATACACACTGTCTTCTATCAGTGCAAATACCTGGATGGTAAGTTGGACAGTCCGCAGTTACTTGCCGTTGATCGGTAGTGCTATCCATGTACTCGGGCCTCTTCCAGCAGTAAAGCTGACCTATACGATATGAACCTGTCTGTTGTAAGTCGCGTTGATCTTTATAAACAAACGAGGGAAAAAGACGTTTAGGTATATTGTGTAATTATACAGCCACACAAGAAGCGACCTCTTTTGGCCTGGGGAAGGCAGTACATTTTTACAAACCCTCTTGACATTAGCAAAACAATTCCAATATATCCATTCGAAAGACTATCACGACGGCATCGGCTATTAAACAATCAAAAAACAATTGTTTCCTCTCCCCCCCCCCCCCCTTCACTTCTTTGTTCTGTCTCTTGCAAAGTTAAGTACCCATCAGCTTTCTTCTCTAACTTTGTACATACACAAAATTGTTTCAATATATACATGCGTTTGTTTGTTTCGCCATTACATATAAATTCATGTAACTACTTGTAAACATGTCATAATTTGTAATTGTAAACGTATTTCAAGGAAAGGATATAATCAAAGTGCTGGGCACTTGTTATCCAATCCGTTTTGTTGATTATAAACAAATAAAATATGTTTAATCTAAACAATCAAGAACGGGTTTATCTCTCCACACGATCGATCGGAAAGATGATGTCCACAAGGCAGAGAGAAAAAAATGTTTACTTAATCACCCAAATATGTAATGTACGCCAAAGTTGAAATTCAACAGAAAACTACATTCAAGTAAATAGACAGTTCCTGTTAATTCAACGGTATACCTTAGCATCAGGGGCGGGCTGATCCGGGAAAAGGTTACCAAGAAATGCACGTGGGGGGGGGGGGGGGGTGGCGACCGGAAAAAATCTTTAGCACTGAAAGAACGCTGCTTCCCTGCATCTAAGCGAATTTTTGGAGTCACTGCGATGTCATTTATATCATCTTCCTCGCTCTTTCGGAAAAAAAGATGTGGTTTCTCCTTGTGGGGGTGGGGTGGGGGTGGGTTGGGGTGGGGTGGTGGTTGGACCCATCGAGCCGACCATAGTTCGAACTAATGGGAGAAAATTTTGATTTCTTCAGACTGACAGAATGCTGTTTTCTTCCATCTGAGCGATCAAATGCAGACTAGACTGCTGGTATATCGAAATGTCTCCATGTGGACTGCCAATGGTAGCCCACGTAGAGAAATTTCGGAATACTCGCAGTCTATGCAATGAGATCCATTTCGCCTGTTGGTCATTTTCACAAAAGTTCACGCATCAACACGCGGTGGGTTGCGTTTGGGGCGTGATATGCGCATGTCCGTCGGTCATGGTTTCCATCATCAATAAAAAATGCAGACAGTGTTGTCCTGTCCCCAAATGCAGTCCTGTCATTGCATCGTAAAGTGTTTTGAATGTCTATAGCTTTGTTCTTGGATATCTGAAGCGCATTTGTCCACAAGAAGTTCTGAAATATTATTTTTTATCAGTTCTAGTACGAATTCGTAGCTGACTTTCAGGAACCATAGATGCTCGCAGTCAACTCTGTGAGTTGATTGCAAATATTTTTCGTGTTCTATACATCACGACCTTCATCTTGATGTATATTTAGACTTTCCCAAACCCAGTTTGGGAAAGACTCTTGTTATTCTTCTTTTTCAAAATTTTTCTTCTCTTTTTTTTTTTTATTTTTTTTTTCCTCCCTGAATTTTGTCTGTTGAACTGCTCAAAAACAAGCTGTACGATTTTGACCAAATTTGGCACACTTATGTAATGTCATAAAATCTAGAGAAATGCGGTATTGTCATATCTGTGAAAACGCGTATTTTCAAAATATTCTGCCAAAACCTTCAAAATTTCCCCATTTTTCGAATGTCTCAAAATTGTTTACAGTTATTTAGCTCAAATTTTCCACACATTTAGAGCATAATATGATGCACCACAATCACCACTCAAATCTTTCAACATTAACCCCCACTGGTCATGAATATAGATTTTTTCTTCAAAATTGACCAACTTCAAGGGCAAATTTCTCTAATTACAAGGTTGTTGTAACAATTATTTTGGTTTGGATAGATGCAACAATGATTGCGGAAGAAAGTTACTGTTTACTTTTTAATCTCAGATTTAATTGTATATATTTAATTTGAATTTATGAAACATCAGAGGGGGAAATTTCAACGTAATCAAATTTCTCTTACTTATATAGCATCGTAAAGGAACTTCCACAGACGATCAATGGAGAGTGAATTTCCGCATGACACAGTCTTCTTTTGAAAAGCTCAGGTGATTTGTCACTGAAACGTTCACATGCGCACAGTTCACGGATCTTAACCCCGGTATCTGATTTATCTCATGAGCTGGATAATTTTTCTGAAATTTTAACGGAGATTAAAGATATTTACATCGAATAAATGCGTTCATATAACGATTTATCACATGACTCGTCCGTTTTGTTCACTTTAAAACATTTGATATTTTGTTTTCATATTAATCAGTGATAAATAAAGCCTTCCGTCAATTTCATTGGTCAGTTTTAAAACTAGACAATTTGATTGGCTGAACAAAATACAACTGGGCCACATTTTCATAATTTGCATAATTAGAGTTGGGAGCTTTCAATGGTCAATTTCAAAACTGGACAATTTGTTTGGCTAAACAAAATACAACTGGGTCACATTTGCATCACTTCAGTAGGGAGAATTTACGTTATCTGTCCTATTAAGGGTGGGTTATATTGTATTAATCTTTTACCTACAAGAAAAACGCCATTCATTTTTTTTTTATATTTTCACTTTTTGCTTCCAAAACTTAGGTTATGACTCCTCATTGGAACGAGCTCAGCGAGCTCGTTCCAATGAGGGGTCATAACCTATGTTTTGGAAGCAAAAAATGAAAGTTTTTAGTTATACGAAGATGTTTTTTTCCAAGTGCCGTCTGCAACTCAAGTTAGGTGATGGGTTAAAAAGTCATACTATGTGGCTAATTTGTGCGTGTGTGTGTCATATGATAAATAGAATATGAAATGAGTGTTTTTTCTCATATAATATTTATGAAATTCGTCCGAATTTTCCGTTTGGGCTCGCCAGCGGCTCGCCAAAACGGAAAATTCTTAGACTCGTTTCATAAATATTATATGAGAAAAACACTCATTCCATATCCTCTATATATTTGTACACTGATTATTTTTTTATTTACTGGATATTCGAAAAATATGGGGATTATTTCTGATCATGTGAATGGGGTTGAGCGCTATTTGCTTTTGATTACTGGTAGGTGTTAAGTCTGGGAAAACATGGCCTGGTCAATTGGGTATTTTACTGTAGTATTTCATATTGGAGATGCGGAAAATTGGCCCGGAACGGGCTTCAATTTGGCAAGTGAGAAATGAGACAATTGTTTTCTTAACCCTTATGTCCCAATACATATTGTTTTGAAAAAGTTGCCCCCGCCCCCAGTTGATGTACCCCCCCCCCCCCCCCCCAGTTGATCAGTTGATGTACCCCCCCCCCCCCCCCACGTATTCTTCCTTGAGAGCTCAACCGGTGTGGTTCATTTATCTTGGAACTGTTTTAGTTTTACAGCATTGTTGGCTGTCATCTACAGCTGTGCACATGCATATAATTATCATAAAAAACTAATGAGCGGCTTTCAGGATTAAAAAGAATAGGAAAACCCACGTGTGAAGTTTGAAGAGAATGGAAAACTCCAATAAAAGTTTCCCAATAATAGATGCACGAAAACTGTACATTTCATCCCCAAATCGAGTACATTTTGACAATTGTGCCCTATGTTTCAAGCAGTTAAATCAGTCATTAACCTAGATGAATTTTACTTTGGTAGGGCACTTAATCCCAACGGTATGTTCTAACGAGTACTTCACGTCGATGGCGCACTTCAACCAATACTAACCCTGCATGTGCGGAGTTAGTACGTTGGGGAGTCTGACAGTTGCTCGCAGCTGTTCGGTGGTTCTCTCCTGGTACTCCAGCTTCATTCATCTGTAAAACTGTCCGACACGAGGTGACCATGGCTGTCGAAAGTAGCGTTAAATACAAATAAATAAATTTGACTGATGCCATGAGGCTTTGTATATTGGGCCGTTGTCTTCGAGAAAGCACAGCTTTCAGAAAATGCATGGTTGCCTCCCATCTGCTATAAGGGAGATAACTTAAATAAAAAATTCTTGAAGTAGAATTTTTTTTAAATAAACCTTTTTCTGAACTGCCACCTTCGACTTTAATCTACGCAAGGTCACAGGTTGCGAGATGTAAACATTTCAAGAAAACACGTTGTGAGCAATGGGAGAACAGAGCGGGTGATGTGCTTTGGACCTCATTACGTTCATTAGTGAGAATTAAAAAAACATTTAGCCAAGGTTACCATTTGTTTAAAGCAATAGCAATATTGTATGAGAACTTTCATTGTTTCGAATTGAGTTCCTATCAACATAAATGGTGTTTGAATGCACACTGTGTCATTACTCCGAAGCCATGGGCACTGTTTTCAACAACTTCCGGGGATTTCCCAAGCCGAGAAACTCCGTGCAACACGTGTCCTTGTTGCCATTCAAAACAAGTCCTCGCCTCCGTAAAAAAAACAACTCTGTAAACCTGCAATATTCTATCGTTTAACATCTTTTTGGGTTGCCCCTTCAGTTAATTCGAATGACGATATCAGTTTTACGAATTTAACCCTTTACCTAACATGAAAAGCAGACGACACTTGCAAAAAAAATTCTTGAATAACTAATTTTTTTCATTTTTTGTCTCAAAAACATAGGTTATGACCCCTCGTTGGAACGAGCTCGACGAGCTCGTTCCAACGAGGGGTCATAACCTATGTTTTTGAGACAAAAAATGAAAATATTTTGAAAATTAATTGGCGATATTTGAGAATAGCGCTGGCCGGTTTTGGCCGTTACGTTGGGTAAAGGGTTAAACTTGATATTTCACAAAACTAATTGATTTGGCTGACACAGAATTCAACGCGATGAACATGGAAATCGCTTTGTTTACACCCCGCGACCTGTGACCTTGCAAAGAGTAAAGTCCAAGATGGCAGTTTCGAAAAAGGCTTATTGTGCTTTAACTGATAACGTCATTTTTAGCAGAACAACCAACCTCTCAGCGAGCCTCAAGAGACTTTTTCCACGCAAGTGTACATCATTCACCTTTATGCCATAATGACGTAAGATTACATTTTATGATAACCATGTTCAGTAACATCAAACAAGCATTTCTAACTGACACATTCCTTATTGGCCCCCTTCTCTGTGAATCTATTGAGCGCGGTGCCTCAGTGGTTACGACACTGGACTTCAAACCGAATGTCCATGGCTCGATCCCCGTCAGGGATAACTGCGCTGTGTCCTTGGGTGAGGCACTTACTCCCGATTGCCCACATGGGGGTACGCTGGCGCTGCGTACAAAGGCGTAATGCACGTCAATGGTGCACTTGTCTTCAACCAATTCTAACTCTACTTGTGTGGATTTAGTACAATGGGGAGTCTGACACTTGCCCGTCGTTGCTCAGTGGTTCCCTCCGGATACTCCGGTTTCTTCCACCTGTAAAACAACTGTCATACGCGAGGTGACCCTGGCTGTCGAAAATAGTCGAAAATGTCGTTAACTCTTTACCCAACGTAACGGCCAAAACCGGCCAGCGCTATTCACAAAAATCGCTCGTCAAGCTCGTTCCAATGAGGGGTCATAGCCTTTGTTTTTGAGAAAAAAATGAAAACAATTAGTTATTCAAGAATTTTGTTTGCAAGTGTCGTCTGCTTTTCATGTTAGGTAAAGGGTTAAACCCCATAAATAAACCAGTCAATGTTTATTAACCCTTTACCCAACGCAGACGATTTCAAAATTTATTATTTTAAATATCATTTTTTAAATTTTTTCAAAAAGTTTCAACAAAACCATATCATGTGACCCCTCTTTGGAACGAGCTCGACGAGCTCGTTCCAAAGAGGGGTCACATGATATGGTTTTGTTGAAATTTTTCGAAATATAATATTTTTGCACCTACTGAATTTGCATATTACGCGGGCGGGTGCGGGCGATTCGTTGGGTAAAGGGTTAAGAGTATTGTACCCAGCGCCTCCTACTCTATCACGTATATCTGCAGTATGCATATCTGAACTGAATCAAGTATTCACGAGAACTGTGACCCAAAATCCGATTTTGGATATCGTTTTAGATGGGGTGCCTCCAAATCTTAAAATTTGTCCTATATCACGAGAATCGGTTATGAGTCTCGGCAACCCCTAATGCGAGAATGAATTTTCAGTTCTTGAATAATTTAGAATTTTGAGAGTACTGTTATACCCTTGTTGGTTCAATAAGTACATATGTCTTGGTAAAACTGAACCTCGTATTTATATAATTGCTAAAGTTTAACGCTTAAAGGCCAAGTTCAAATTCTGGAGACTGTCTTGCTTTTCGTGTACACGTGGAACACATGTACAGGCTTTTGGTTGTCTTTGTTGATGGACAGTATACAATACGATAAAGATATTTTATTGCCGAATTGTTTCCACGTGGGAACCCCGGGTAGTAAGCAGCACTTGTTTACTGTGGTAAACCAGTTCCGCTTTGCTAGTACAATAGGACCCAGTCACCAATGCTTGGGGTGCTAGTCCTCTAAAATGGGCAACATGTAGATCAACGATTGACTAAACTTGACTTCATCTCCATGTTGTGTCACGATTAGCCATGGTGCATAAATATGTGACGTTAACCACCAACAAACAAACAAACATTGCCGAATTGTTATCGCCTCTGATATTGCGATCAGGGCCGGGGTGAGGAAATTTATGCCCTGGGGTTAATTTTGTAGCGGGCCCATTTCATAAGTCTTGGATACCGATGCTGGTTCTGAAGACATCTGCAACGATTGTCGAGGGCAAGAGCGATGATAGGGTGATTTGGGTGGCCTCCCCCTCCCCCCCCCCCCCCCACAAAAAATCGAAATCAGTAATTAAATGGAGACATCTGGCAGCATTGAGGATTTAAAAAAAATCACGTTATTTTTTGGCGGTCAAAATGACGTTTTTTAGTAGCATGTTTCAAATTTCCAAGTTCATCTGTGAGTTCCCAGTGGCCAAGAGTTATAGCTTTTGACTGCACAATTCTTCAATTGATAAGTTTATAACGTCAAGTTGATTTAATAAAGTTATAACTTCAAGAGTCAAGCCATCCAATTCACAAATAGTTGGTCAAGTGCAGAGCTCTATTCCGATAGAGCCACCTTCTTAACTGTTGGCACAGGAGTCAGAACCTTCGGGGGGGGGGGGGGGGTAGCCATGGGCTGAAAGCTCGTGTTTTAATTGTTTGGTTTGATACTCCTTTGAAAGGACGTACCAAACCAAAAATTTAAAAGACGGTCCTTTAGGCCATGTTTGAGCTGGGAGGGGGGGAGAGTCCTAATCCGAGAATCCTGGATTCCCGAGCCAAACCCGCCCCAAAGTGTCGGGCCCCAGGGTTACTACCTGGAACGCCCACCCTCTCCCCGGCCCTGATTGCGATTTGCGATTGCGCTTTTGGGGTAAATGGTAGATAAAACCACAGTACCAGTAGCGATAACGGTGATAAAAGATCTTGTATCGTTATTGCAGTAACATTAGAAGTCACATGTCGCGAGAAACGAACGCACGTGCCTGTCATGCGAATTTTTTTAGTGGTATGGCAATCACAAGCCATTTCATTCAAAAACATATAGTGCTGCACTGAATGGGGGAGTCCAGTTTGGTTCAATAGCCAGTCCACACTCTAAAACAGTTGGGTTAAAAATCAACCTTAATCAACTGGGTTGAGTGAATATGAATCAATTGGGTTCATATTCACTCAACCCAGTTGATTTGGATTGATTTTTAACCCAAAAAATTTTAGAGTAAATGTGGTTGGGAAATGCACGATGCAGTGCATAAACAATTAACCATGCAAACTACCAAAAACATAAAGAAGATGAAGGCGAATCACCAAAATTGTGACAGTGAGAAAACAAATTTGAAACCTATCGTCAATCCCATGCTTGTTTGCCCGCTTCAAAAAATTATAAATGAAGTGACGTCACGTATTTAAAGAAAACCTAGTGCACTATAAAAATATAATTCCTAACTTGTTTTCGCAAACTACCCACTTATCCCATGGATGTCCTCCAAATATCACTGACCGACGGAAAAAGTATACGTTGGCTGAGTTTAGTTTAACCCTTTACCCAACGTAACGGCCAAAACCGGCCAGCGCTATTCTCAAAAATCGCCAATTAATTTTCATTATTTTTTTCATTTTTTGTCTCAAAAACATAGGTTATGACCCCTCATTGGAACGAGCTCGTCGAGCTCGTTCCAATGAGGGGTCATAACCTATGTTTTTGAGACAAAAAATGAAAAAAATTAGTTATTCAAGAATTTTTTTTGCAAGTGTCGTCTGCTTTTCATGTTAGGTAAAGGGTTAAACAATATTTTAATTCCTTGATTTGACAGAATATTATGATACATTTCATCAAGATACATAAATGTGAAAGAGGAAAGAGAATTCAGCGGCAAGCAAAAGCTTATGTAAGCTGTCTCCTTGTAACAAAGTACTCATACGAAGCAACATAACGAAGGAAGTTCAAACATAAACGATGAAAATGTGGAAATAAATTATTGTACACGGGTTAAACATAATAGAAAAGAGTAAGAGATATAATGAAATGAGAGAGTGTGAGGAAAGGAATGTAGGGTGAAGGTGGAAAGAAGGAAAAGCCCAGGTTGTTTGGAATTGTTTCACGTATAATCTTACAACTATTCCCACGGGGAAAGCGCCTGATGCTGGTAACGTTATTCAATCTTGGTAAAAAATACTGGTTGTAGCTTGGTCAACCGACCTGCACAATATCCTGGTTGCACTGTCATCCTGCCATAGGACGAGACCCACGGATCCCTGGACCCACGAGTTGTAAATAAACGAGAGGTGTTCGGGTAACCAATTTGGACATTTGTCATCATAATATGGTCTGTCCTCCCATCAGGTATCCCCCCACCCCGTCAGTTACCCATGTAACTTAAGGTACTTGAAAAGACAAGAGGGGTGAGATGTCGTTACGGATCGTGGTTGACCGAATTGGAGGGGGGGGGAGCGTGGATGGGGTTTGAATGTATGATGTACCGCGTTTGTAAAAAACAAAACAAAATAAACAAAAAACTTGTGGGTCCCTTCGGTAACTTGCTAGTGTGATAACCACCATTCTGGCAACGTCACTTTAAATTCTACTTGTTGCCTCGATATATGCGTGGACGCATTTGAATATTGTCTCATTGACTTTAGAAGGATAAGAGGAACATCCGAGTATATGTGTCAATAGTGTATGGTAGGGTTTCGATCGTTTCAGTTCTGATGTCCGAGTACAACTGGCAGTTAAAGAAATAGTGATCAGTCGTTTCACGCTCTCCACACCCACAAAAGGGCGAACTGGACAGATGATTAGTATAGAGGTGATCATTTAGATTGCTACAACGTAGCCGTAATCTGCAGTGGCGTATTTGGGTTTTGCGTGATTTTAGGAAGTAAAATATCTTGGGAATGGGTAATTTGTCCGTTTAAGTACAACGTAAATTGGTAAAATGAACTATTCTCGCTGATCTCAGTGGGTATGCTATTCCATATCTTGGTTGTGGAGGGTATGAATGAGTCTTGATGTGAAGCACACTGCAAAACATTTTGGTTCCAACTGGTTCTATATAGAACCAAACGGGTAAATGGGTTCTATATGGAACCCACCTGGTTCTATATGGAACCCAACTGGTTCTATATGGAGCCAATTCATTGTAAAAGGGGAAATTGGTTCTATATGGAACCAGCTGAACGTAAATTCGAAAATGGTTCCATAAATTATCGTTTTGGTTCCATTTGTATTTCCTGATTGGGAGTCAATTTTGTTCATTCAAGTACTATTTTCTGCTTTATTTTGCTTTAATTCTGTGTTTATGTTTTAATTTGAAGGTTGTAGTATCTTTACTTCTGATACATACAATATTATTGTGATTATATACTGATTTAAAACCAAAAAATCTAAAAAAATAATTGATTCGTTAACCATTCTGTTTTCAGCTTTATAATTGATATATTCGGAAGGGTGGAGAGGATCGATGCTCCCCCCCCCCCCCCCCCCACTTCTCCGCACTCACATACGCACTCCAGAGGTGAGGTGGACTGACAGAAACATTCGGCCCGAGAAATCTTTGGATCGACCGGCCTAAGGGAGCGCAGTCCAGTTGAGAGGCCGGCCCATTTTACAACTCTCCCGCCCATTTTCCCGACCCCCACCCCTCCCCTCCACACACGTCACCAACAACCCTCTACAAAAAAGTTTTGTTGGAATTTTAGTAAAACGTATTGCCACTTAAAATCAGGCGAAATTGGAAGTTAATCCGTCATTGCCACTGCCTATTTCTGTTCAGTTAGTTCTATTAAATTTATTTGAAGACAACTGTCCCTCAGCCTTTAAAGGAATCAGATTGTTTAGACCGACCATTGTGCAATAACAACTCCATATTGGCGATTTCAGAACAGGCACAATTATTTATCAAAGGAAACAAATACAGCAGACTATCCTGCTGTGAAGAAATGTGTTTTTTATTGCTGTGAAGGTTTCTGGTACAATCTTGCTTTTGAGTCGAATTAAGCTTCCTACACTGAAAAACTTTGCTTAGTCAAAGTGACTAACAAAAGTTAGTCAGAGGCTTTGTTAGACACATTGACTAACGTCTGAGCTACTCTGTCAAAAAAGTGGTTAGTCAAAATGACTAACCTGAAAATGTCGTGTCAGCCATTCGTAAAAGCAGATCGTTATTCGGGTCTTTTAATGCGAATATTTTAATTCCTATTATCAAAAAAATAGAAGGAACAGATAAATAACCACTGATTTTTAAAATAACCCAGACGCTGCGCGCTTTAAATCAACGGAATGAAATCCGAGGTTCTCGTCCATGGTTTATTCTCCTCAGGAATTTGCAGGCTTATCGCTTCTGTGAGAACAAAGAATGCTGGGACAATTCTGCCATTTTCAAATTTGCCGAAGTGCAGTAAGTTTGTTTTTGTCAGGAGATATATTGTATTTTATTTGCGGATCCTCAAAAAAACATATTGTGTAAGAACCTGAAAGAAAGATAAAAACTCATAGCTTCCACAGGAATCACGTTTCGTGATTGAATATTGAAATACCGAGTGATATGAGCTGGAAAACGTTGAGAATCTGGATGATATTCCACCCCGGGCAAAGTGAAGATTCGTCTGTTTGTCATGGATGGTAAATCTCAAGATACAAATATTGGATCTGAAACGTCGGAAGATGTGGCGTCTGTGGCATCGGACAAATCCGGATGGTTTGGATGAAACTTTCCCAACAGACTCAAATCAAAAGTAAGTTAAGGGGACGTCCAACCTAACTTTGGTCAAATTTCATGTAATTTTCTTTCAAATCTAAAAAAGGCCCAAAATGAATAACCCCAATACATTACATACCAAAATGCTTGGAATGCAACATAGAATATGTGGAAACTGAAATTTGCCATGGAACTGCTGCCATGTGTAAATAGAACCACCTGAAAGTCTGCTATGGCATAAGTAAGGGATCAAAATGTTTACAATAAAATACCTCAAAATAAAATAACAGCTGTATTCTATAAACATTGAAGTACATACTCGAAGAAATATGTTCCTAATTCATGAAAGTAATAAAGATTGAGACCAAATGTTATAAGTGGAGTGGTCACTGATTGGAGGCAGACATTTTCTTTTGTTTGTGTTTTGATTTGAGGAGTTCAACAAAGGTCAACTTGAAGGAGTCCTCCAGAAGAAGTATGGAAGGACAAAAGAGTGTCTCCCAATATAAAGATGTATGTGTCACTGTGGAGGTTTGGAAAGAAACTGTGATATTCTCCTATGTAGAATGCACTGCAAAGTCATACATTGTAGTTGAATAAATATATTTACAAACCCCTTGCACTGTAACCCCTTTTATCCCATGCATCAATTTGATAGTGATTAAATTGTTAAATTTGTCTGGTTTATCAATAAGTATAATAGCTTTGTTTACTCTTGGACACCAATACACTCATGACATCTGTTGGAGAAGAAATAAGGGTAACTGTAACCTGTCACTGCAATAAACCATCTAATGTACTTAAAAGTACATTGTTATTCAAAACACATCAAATCAACCTTACATAACCATTATTGCATGTACTGTCCCCAAGGAGGCTTATTCCCATATTGAGATGAGAAGGGTACATCCAGAGGGTCTCACATATTTTTTTCAAGAACGCAGTACACAAAGCAATCCCCAAAAGGTGACAAGTGAGCTCCATTTGACACAAAAAATTTCCCGGAGGGGGGGGGGGGGGGGGGCTCTTCCTTGTATGACTCCACCTCAGGCACTCAAGGCATATGCATTTTTTCTCAAAGTTTAACTCTTTTTTCTTTTTGAAGATCCGGGCCACACATGTTCCAAACACTATCAAACAGGTAACCCTCCAAATAAGTGTATCTGCAAAAATCATGTTACATTGCAAAACATTCGTTTTAGACTTTAAGTTCTGGACTTTCATGCTTCTTACTTCCAACCATAACACTTAATTTATCGATTAATGGGTGAATAGAAAAGACCTGCCATAATCAACATTTTGAGTTCCATAAGCCTTCATTACAGCTCCGATAAAAGTGTCAAACATCAGATTGGTGGCTTAAAACAGAATATTCATTAGGTTGTTGCTTGATAAGTAATAGGAAAAAAATCTTCACCAGAAATATTTTGTAGCAATACATTTGAGGGTATCAGCAGGCAATTTCCAACAAATTGTAACAAATCAACTAGTTATAAACAACATTTTCCAATTCAAAAGAGTGAAAAAGTACAACTCTGAAAAAATGTGGGAAGAAACACATGCTACAGCAACTACACAGGCATTCTTTCCCCGTGATGCTCGATCACAACACCAAATATCCTTCAAATGAGAGTAGCAGTGGTTGAGATACAAGGGAGAATGTTGGTACATGTAAATTGATGAATGGGTAAGACTAAGAGGACAGATGTCACCACTGCACGGCCCAAGATGCACCTTTGATTTTACAACTTCCAGCTCTGGAGCATAATAATCGCAACACACCCACCTTATCAATTCATAATTTCAGTAAAATAAAAGGAATTATCAATTTTAATTAATTTATAGATGATGGGAAATATTTGGCTTCTTTCGCCTTCTCGTACTATTAATTACCACAAACAATATCAGTTTGATGCCGACAAACGAAACTGAACGCATGTGGTCTGGTTAAATAGTAACTCGGCATGGATAATGAAGAAATTGCGAATATTTCGTGTATTTCATTTGTTTAAAAGCCAATTGCAGCTAATTTTGACCGTGGATTCGATAATTCGTTTCGGTTTTGACCACACGGCCACGCTGACAGCGGTTATGTTTATTATGATATGCAAATTGGGAGATAGTTTCCGGTGAAGGAGATTTGTCACATTTGTCAGTGTACAACGATGACAAAAGACACTGATCGACGCTTGTGTTAGTATGGTTGGTTGCAAGAAAAAACTAAATTCTCAGCATCGTCCAAACGCACCTTATTTAAAAGTGCGAATGCATCATTTTCAATCCATCTTGAATTGATCGTTTGCCGACATCAACACAGTCCGTGGCGAAGATCCATGGTAACTGTGAAGAAAATAACTTCACAACATCGGGGGAAATCAACACACTCAATATAGTTCCTGGTCACTTGGAATATATTTCGTGAAAAAGTGATTTCTGAAGCGTTCTGCTTACTTTGTTATGAATATTGGCGTATTTTATGTGTATCGTCCCGATTTTATACACTCGGTTATTTTTTTACAAGTGGTTCATGTTGTCTTTCCAGTGCGCAATAATTCAGATTTTTTGTCAACAAAAAAGTTCAGACGGCCTGTAAACACGAGAGGGAATTTCGAACCATATTTTGCAGTCATGACATTAACAGCTCAGGTATTTGCTGTCACCTGTTTGCAAATCCGCTCATACATTGTCTTGAACAAATAAAGGGCGTGATCACGTCCTTGCATTCTTACGATCGCCCAAATTGAGTATTTCTGCAAGAACCACATCGTAATCACATGACCGGAATAAACATCATTGAACCATGGCCACATCCGGAACATCCAAAATTTGTGTTGGTGTTATTACATTCAAACATCAAAACCCACCAGAGTGTGTGTCAAAAAAATGCTTTCTCCGAGTCTGTAGTATGTTATCATTATATTGAGGACAAGGCTTTTCGATTATTTTGTGGTTTTACCGGTTCGTTACTTATGCTGAAATTTTATGTACCTTTTCTATGCACTTTATACATTATTTTGATATATAATTTGCTTTTCCTTACTTCTCTTATCTGTTTCTGAGGCACTGGGGAAAATGTCAACAAATTGACCAAAGTTAGGTTGGACGACCCCTTAATGTATATACATGTACAGCATGGCTGGAAATAAGTTGTAGTATACAGATAATTTACAGTTGGTGGAGGGTGGATTGTCACCAAAATTCAAATCACTCATGCCATGGAGTGGATATGTCACCCAATGTACTACTTCCAATTTTTTATACAGAAACACAAGAAGCACAAGCAAAGTTTCAACCAATAGACCTACAGGTTTAACCCAGAGATCCATTGACTGAAACTTTTCTCCAGCTAATTCCGCTTTGCAAGTTGCAACAAATTACCATTTATTGCTGGAAAGAAATCGTACGTCATCACTCCACGGGTGATTTATTGATAATACACTCTCCATGTACTGTACATGCAAGTGCAATTAATTTATTTCTTTCTTTATTTTCCATTTACTAGCACCAGACTGAGACTGAGAGGATTTAAAGAAAACCTCTGGAAGATCTTTTCAAGAAACTATGCCCGTGGTGTTGCTAATAAAAAAGGGAAAAATATGAAGGTTTATTGTGTGAACATTGCTTTTTCTGTGGGGGTCAGAGTGAATAGGGGTGGGGGGTTTAATCCAAATCAGATTAATTTTGATCTGATAATGTTGATTAGATCTGCAACAGTAATGTGATTACACTAAATTCATTTTTTTAGAATTGTGCTGTGCACAGAGAAATCATTTGTGCATTGCTATTTCATTTGATGAGTTTTCCATATGCCATGGCAAATTTTGAGGTTTGTTTTGTTGGATAATTGAACATGCATAACAGTGCAGTTACAGTACAGCCGCCATGGACTGGTCACTTTCCACTGGTGGGCAATATATCCATGGACACAATGATATTAGATTCCAAACACTAATTATACATGTAATACAGTATTCAGGGCTCGATTTAACTGGATTCACAAAGCAGATTTCTAATCAATTTTTAACTATAGCTAATCAATTTCAAAAGAAAAATCATGTAAATAATAGGAAATGCTAACCCAAATTTATCCAAATTAGAAAACTGCTATTCAATTTTTAAAAATTAATGTCATTCATTTTTTTCAAATATTGCAAACACTTTAGAATATTTTATCAAAGTTTAATATTCATCTTTCTTTCAGAAATGACAGAAGTTGATGCGTTAATGTTTGTGTCACAACAATTGAAAGAAAACACGACTTCAGTTATAACAAATGAACTAGAGGTATGCATCTAATAGCCATCTATTTACACATGCACGGAGGCACACACGCAGAAAAGCATGTATGCACGCACACACACACACACACACACACACACACACACACACACAGAGGCTCTTGTTTAGCTTAGTGCAGCATGAGGAAACTTCTTTACAAATCATCTTCATATCTACCTGTCAGAATCCTTTCTTATTTGGTATACAACAGCAGATTCAGGTTTGTTCAAATTGGGTCCAGGTGAGCGATTAAGGCCTCTTGTTTCATTTGTTGTCAGCGACAAAGGCAGGCAAACATGTCCCCATAAAATCATGAAGACAAAGCATAGCCCATTGTTTTATTTGTATGACACAGCGAAACCAAGGGAAATTCTTTTAGGGATGCAAACACCATTGTCTATAGTACAAACACTGTGAAAAGGTCGAAATCCACGTTTGTGCAACAATGTCCACATATGCATTTACCAGGTTATAAAAATCATCATCATCATCAAAATTTTAATTAATGAATCACCGTGTTGATGATTGTTCCTATAATTAGTGTTTGGAATCTAATATTATTGCGTCCGTGGAAATATTGTTCACCCGTGGAAAGTGATGTGTCCACGGTGATTGTATTGTTGGTATTCCCCCACGGTAATTTGATATTTGTACCGAAACTTTATATTTTTAAATACTGATTGCATACAGAGAAAATTTAAAATTTCGGTATTCTCGATTAACATTTTATTAAAATCCCCAACTAATGCAGAAAGTGGACATTTTTCTTTTGTTTGTGTTCAAATATCACTCAAACCTTCAACGAAGTTGCGAAATGCAACACATGTAGAGCAGCTGACCAATTCGTTGATTAAAATGACACGTGTTCTGACAGTTAGTTATATTGAGTGCTAGTAATTACATTGCACAGTGACACAAAAGATGACTATTCCGATTTATTTAATTTTAATCCGCCGACAATGCTGACATATCACGGGTTTGCTGAACTTAGCTATAGCACATGTGCAAATAAATCCTGATGCCTTTTTATTAATGTGAACCCTGTTTCAATGATAATTACAAGACTGAGAGCGAAACAATCTGGCAAATACAATGCCTCTCTATACGAGCGCATCCTGTCCCAGTGTGTACATGTACAGTACGGGCACCGGGGACTGTTCACTTTTCACGGATGGACAATATTTCCACGGAAGGAATAATATTAGATTTCAAACACTAATTATGGGAATAATCATCAGAAATTTAATTAATGAAGCACCGGGTAAAACTGGGTGCTTCATTAATTAAAAGTTTGCTGCTGATAATTTTTATTACCTGGTAAACTCATTGCGTGGACATCACTGCCCATTCGTGGATTACGACTGTGGCAACTGTACTGTACATGTAGCTTGCAATATATTTATTATTTAAAGGATGGTAATAGCCTTGCAGCACATTTATCTTCAATGGAAACAGAAATGGAGAAAACAAGGCCATCCCTAAGTTTGCTGAAGGAAAAGATGAGAACTGTCACTCACCGAAAGAAACTCTTAAGTACTTTGAGTATTCAGGGGTATATTTCAAGATTTCCAGCAATAAAAATGCCTGTAATAGTAAGTTTATTTGAAGTTAACTTCCAGAAGTTTATTTGTCAATTCTGTGATGGTAACTGTAACTTTCAGAATTCCGGCTTAAGCCTGAAAATTTACAAAAAAGTTTAAAACCTATTTAGTGAAAAGCATAAACTTATTTTCAGTGAATGTTAATTATACACAGAGGGGAAATGGGGTACTGGGTATATACTTGTATTATGTGGTTATAAACCTATGTATAAAATTTTGTTTCATTTCGTTCAGTCAAAGTAAAGTTATCGTCTGGAAATCACATTCCGTACATACGGATGGATGGATGTACGTACGGAAGGACGAACAATGGTAACACTTAATGCCACCGGCTAAAATTGGTGGGTGCATAAAAACATGACAGATCGACTGCTATTGTCATAGAAACTGTTGCTACATTAAAAAGGTCCATATATATCTTTTTGAAGTTTATTTCTATCTTTTATTTGCAGGAACCCAGCACACCAAATCCAGTCATCATCTTCCGAGGTTGTGTAGAGAAAAATCCTCTGTCATCCAAGCAGATCGAGATTTATTTGGACTTCCCAAAAGTTGTCAGTGCACGAGGAGATCTGGTGTCGGGGTTTGCATGCTTGATGGGTGTATTTTTCATTTATGGTATAAAATGCCCACAAGGTATCAACAATACCATGGTATTCATAGAGAGGTTTCTATGCAATATCAAAGGTGTTAGTATTGCATCTAGTGCTACACTTAGAATGCAAGCCATTTTAACAAAATGTTAACCCTTTACCCAACGTAACGGCCAAAACCGGCCAGCGCTATTCTCAAAAATCGCCAATTAATTTTCAAAATATTTTCATTTTTTGTCTCAAAAACATAGGTTATGACCCTTCGTTGGAACGAGCTCGTCGAGCTCGTTCCAACGAGGGGTCATAACCTATGTTTTTGAGACAAAAAATGAAAAAATTTAGTTATTCAAGAATTTTTTTTGCAAGTGTCGTCTGCTTTTCATGTTAGGTAAAGGGTTAAGAGGCTTTACTACCACAATGACACTAAATTTATTTTTTGAACTGTTAGAAGCCAGGAGATTTTCTTGCCTCTGGTGTAATAAGGCAGGTAATCTGACTGTGATGTCCAACTATCTTTGGGTTAGGAGAGACATAAACTCTTGAGCAGATCCTTCTAGTCAAGAGTCGTTTGCCTGAACTGACAGACGACCCTTGACGAGATGCTTGGCTGTAAGTACTTACAGTTTTGGAAAATAACTCAAAAATGCAAGATGGTGGAATCAACAGACTTTCAACCGTGACAACGGTACAATGAACTGCTGAAACAGCGGTTAAAATCTGAATGTTTTTTCATTAAAGAATGTAAATCTTTTTGAAAAAGAAAAACAGAAAAGAATTGAGAAAAAAAACATACTTTTGCATAATTACCTCAACCCGCTATTGTAAAGGATTACAAGAATTGTAACAGTGCATTACTGTCAAAATAAGTTGCAGGATCACCATTATAAACTATGTATCCCACTTTGATAACACCAGGTTCTAACATTATTTGTTGGAAACCCCTCAGAGCTTTCAAAAAAATAATGTCAGGACCAGGTATTATTGTAGGAAAAGCAGGACACATAGTTTAAAGTGGTTATCTTTACAACTTATTTTGACTTGTACTGTATAGTACTGTACTGTGATTACAAAAGCAGACAGAATTTCAACCAGATACGAGTGACTGTGAGTAATGACTTTCTGACTGAAATTCTCTGTCTGCTCTGCCTTGTATCACTCACTAACTCTTTCGTGTTTTTCGAGTGTTCATGGGCCATGATCACTCGGTTAAACAATAGTAGTCTATTGCAAGACTGGCTCCTGTCCAGTCTAGCACGATTACAGGGCTTAATATTCGTCGGGCATCGCGAGAATCTAACACTATTCTAGCAAGATATATTTGCACAAATGCATTTAGGCGCCTACATAACATGAAATTCTGCAAAAACTAGCTGAATGTTGCTGGGAAGATCTTGAAATAAGTTGTTAACATTTCCACACATGCAGGAGCGGCGGAAGCTCCAAAAAAGTTTCGGGTGGGGAGGAGGGCACAATTTTATTTCTGGGTAAAAACCAAAAAATTACATTACGGACTTTGGGTCCAAGTTTGGACTAATTTTACTATTTCTATATATGTAATCTGTGCTTATTATGGCTAATTGCGAACTTCCGATGTGCAATATCTCAATATATAAAATGGACAGTGACACCGATAGTATTATGTTGCTAATTTTGATAGAACTATATTACTATCTCCCACAGTCAATATGGCCATAGGGGTTGTGTACGTTGTCAGAATATGTCCTGTTAGGGTACCCATAATTGGTGAAAAAAGTGTGGGGGGTGGGGCACGTGCTCTGCCGCCCCTGCACACATAGTTTACCACATGCTTCACATGTTGTTGAGTTTGGTATCAAATCAAGTCATGGCTGCTAATAGTAGCCATGACTTGATTTGATACCAAACTCAAGAAAATGTGAATAGATAGTTTCACATAATTATGTATCTTATGATACACACCGATCAGAACGTCATTATGAATCAAAGCCGTTTACATAAAGTGAATCCAAGCAGTAAACTGACGCGAATCTTCTTAGATTCGCACAAATGTAGATTGCCAGAATCATTACGAGAATGGATTCTCGGATTCGCGTGTAATTTTAAGCCCTGGATCAGACGACACTTAAAATATTTTCAGCTAAGAAACTATAAAGTTTCAAATTTTTCTTCCGAGACGTAGTTTATGACCCCTCATTGGAATGAACTTGTTCCAGGCTGTCGATGTTATGTTAGTGAGGGGTCATAAACTAAAGTTGCCTCCAAAATATAGTTTATGACCCCTCATTGGAATGAGCTTGTTGAGTAGTTCCAGTGAGGGGTCATAAACTATATTTTGGAGGCAAAAATTGAAAAACAAATTTATTTTTCTTCAGTTTTTTGCTTCCAAAACATAGCTTATGACCTCTCATTGGAACGAGCTTGTCGAGCTTGTTCCAGTGAGGGGTCATAAACTGTTTTGGAGGTAAAAATTAAAACTTTTTAATTCTTCAGCAGAAGATATTTTTAATCTCTCTTGGCTTCAATCAGTAGCTCAGTTGTTTTGTCTGGAGGAATTGGGTCAAGATATTTTCAAAAGTATATAAATGGCGTGGATTGATAATTTTTTGGAGAGTCAGTGTGCAAGTTAGTTGACAACTTTGTTGTCGGATTTCATGAATATGAACAACCCGGGAATTAGTCCAGGCACATTAGACATAAAAATGAGAAAGTAAGGAAAAAAATCGGAGAAAGCTGATTTTTTTATATGTTTCCGGGACACACATTGCGGATAAAGTGTGAAAAGTCCCCGCGAATCCGAGTTGAGCATTTTTAGTTATAGCGTTTTTTTTTATGAAAAAAAAATTTTAAAAAAAATTCGACCCAGCTCCATATTTCTCATTCTTATTCGCCTTAGTAGGGTGAGAATCATAAATATCGTGCTGAATTATATTGAGAATACATATCCCCAACAGAAAATGCCAACTTTGTACCAATCCTCACACTCAATGGTGAAATATTCACGAAAATGTACAAAATTACGAAAAAAAATTTATTGTTTTCATACACACAACGGTACACAACGTCCATTAAATCAAATCTACGACTACTTTGGGAGTTAAATTATATATCAAAAATTGCAGAAAAGCAGTGGCTTTATAATGATATATAACAATAGTCATTTATTCCATAATGAACTGGTGAAACGTGTGAAATATTAACCATACCCCCTAAACTCAAATTCAAACGGCATCGACTTTTCTCATTCAAATACCGTATTATAGCATCATTGTTTTAATTTCCATGTTCGATTAAATCACATAATGTGGTGTTCGCCTACACTCAAGATGCATTGGCATGTAATGGACGCACAGGAAAGCTTTGGGTACAATACTACGAGCAAATAGGTCTTCTCCAGTTGTTCTTGAGAGCAGAGCGCACAGGCGACTGGGAACTCCACACATATTGTGTTCGCAATATGATTCCAGTATTTCACGCAGGTGGTCATTTTGCATACGCAAAAAGTTCTCATCTCTGTTTGCAGCAGATGAATGAGCTAACAGAAATAATGCAACAGGATGATTTGAAGTTGTTCACTGAGAAAGGTTACTTTACCATAAGGCGCTCAGATAAATTCTGGGACGGGATATATTCTGATCAGACCATAGAGCAGTGTTTAATGAGAATGTTCAAGCTCCCTGGTAGTCTCACACATGGCAGGGGAATAACCGATAGCACTGTTGCGAAATGGGTACATGGACTACCTCTTTGCCTTCCGATATGTAATGCTCTCGAAAATTTTGTTCTTGTTCACACTGGTCATGGCGAACAACATCGGGATCTCCGTCAAAGTTCACAATTGACTGATGCCAATGATATCACCAAATTATTGAACTGGCTCAGAGTGCATTCCCCCTTTCAGAATAGAGATCCACTACAATTAGTCTCTATAGCGACCGGGCTTGTGGCCGACGAAACTGTGAACTGTGACCAAGTTCGCAAAATTGGTGAATGTTGCGTGTCGAATGTTGTAAGCAAAACGTTCAACAGCATCAAACTACGACGTGTTGACACTGTGAAGTCTTTCGCATCGATGGCAAATAGCATCAAAGTCCGTGGAAGTAAGGTAGTGATTGACCCCACAATTCTGTTCAACCGCATCACATGTGTTATTCAGTCACAAGCAGAGATGGAAGAGTATCTCAAATATGAACTCGCCCCGAAACCACCAGCATTGTTTGATTCTGCTGGAATGAGGAAGAAACAGAAAAGCACGCTCGGTAAGATCCTCAAAACATACGGTTCCGAGCAAACTAAAATCCCAGAACATTCTCTGTTTGTTGTAGATGGTGGATTTTTATTGAGGGCAGTTGTATGGCCTAAACAGTCGTCATATAAGGACATATGTACATCATATTCCAGTTATCTAGTGAGACATTTTGGGGCGAACGTCGTGGTTGTTTTTGATGGTTATGCTTGTACAATGTCGACAAAGGGCATGGAACAAGCCCGTAGATCTAAAGACAGGTATTCCATTGATAACAATATCTCACCCGAGTTACCAGCCACCACACCCCAATCCGATTTCCTTGCAAATGCCAAGAACAAAACCCAACTGATCGATCTTCTAATGCAGGAGCTATCTGCTATCAATATTCAGTCCAAGCAGGCCGAGGCTGATGCTGATGTACTGATAGCCGAAACTGCACTTGACATCGCTCAAGATGACAACAATGTTGTCGTTGTGGGAACAGACACAGACTTGTTAGTCATTCTTACCCCTCGAGTTCAACCGGGATGTAATATTCACATGATGTATTCCATTACCCCAAACTTACTAGTTTCAGTTAGTGAAATAGCAACCAAAATGGGTGACCATAGAAGCAACCTCCTTGTAGCACATTCTATAAGTGGTTGTGACACTACTTCTGCACTCTTTCGAGTTGGTAAGAAGAAAGTATTCAGTACAATTGTCTCCGATGTTACTAGCGACTCACAACAGTATGTCAACACAATTTTGGTGGATGACAGTACACCAAGTGCAGTAGCCGCTGCCGGGGAACAACTTCTCCTGATCTTATACGGGAGTAAAACTGTTTCCTCTCTCGACCAATATAGATATGTCACTTACAAGCGTTATGTAGCAAAATCTAAACTGAATAAACCCATCGACCTAGCCTCACTCCCACCAAGCAGCGATGCTGCACAACAACATGTCTACAGATGTTATCTCCAGGTCCAACAATGGCTGGGCACTTCGCTTCCTCCGACGGATTGGGGGTGGTCGCTAGACAATGGACTTCTTGTACCGACTGCAGCCACAAAGCCATGTGCCCCCGATAACCTACTGAATCTGCTCAGTTGTGGTTGCAAGAGTGCTTGTACAAAAAGGTGTGGGTGTAAGAAGGCAGGACTCTCTTGCTCAGGTTTGTGTAATTGCAGTTCGGATTCTTGTAACAACCACAGAAACACTGTCCTGTCGGAAATTTCTGAGTTCGATGAATAATATGTATATAGGTCATGTCATTTCTGTATATAGCGTTGATAATAGTCAATGTAACTTAATCCATGTTGATTGATTTGTACATTCTGTAAATATTATTTATTGATTGTTGTACATTCTGTAAATATTATTTATTGGTCTAATGCTGCCAGACACAGACGTGTCTGTTCGGTCCCAAGCCCGAAAATAGTTGAGTTCTCATGCTGACGAATTTTATGCCAAAAGGGGAACTCGGCCAGAAGCAGAGGGGGTCTTCCATAATGTCTATTTTGTAAGCAATGATAAAAGTCTTCAAATGGTGGTGGATTTTTTATCGTCTGTCCAACTAACATCCCGTTCTGTGCTACGACCCTTTGGGCAAATCCGTTAGGAAAATCGTCATTTTTTGCGTAAATCCGATACTTTTTTGTGAATTTTCAATAATTTTTCGCAGAAATTGTCACAGAATGCACATTTTCCTCTAGGTAAATGTATATTAGACATTATGTAGCTCGAAATACGCGTAAACAAAACATACAGTTGGATCAATTCGAGGTTACAAAGTTCGTGCGATTTTTTTTGATTTTTTTCAAACGCGTTTTCGAAAAAAAGGCTGTAGAAAAAAAAGCTCAACTGGGATTTTAGGGGACTTTTGTCTAATCGTTCAGTGACATGTACTCGACATTCCCTGAAAAAATCAGCTTTCTCCGATTTTTCTCCCTAGTGAAACCTAATGTTCTTGGGCTAAATGTGCTGCAACACCTCGTGCTACTTGCTCGGTGTCACTCGCCGCACATGCCCAGGTTTTTAATATTCATGAATACCTAAAACTCCGTTGTTAACTAATACACAATACTCGATAAGACTTAATTTTACCATTTTAAAAAATAAAATCCCCCTCCATAGTGGTGTTGTGTGTTGTGATTTGGTCGAGAATAAGACCATTTTTTGCATCACTGTACTATATATTTGTGAGGCTTAGTAATGAATCTGACACAAAATTATCGCACTGTTAAAAAAATCTTGTGCGACATGACATGATGAATGCATATAACTTGGGCATTTTTGTTGTTGTTGTTGTTGTTGTTGTTGTTGTTGTTGTTGTTGTTGTTGTTGTTGTTGTTCTATAATATTATATATAATTGGTGTCACTTTTTTGTTATTCTGTCATTACTTGTAAGAGTTTTATTTTGTTATTTTGTTTGTTCTGAATAGTCTCCAATAAAATACTTATGAAATTGCATATTTGTTTTTTTTAAATTAAGTTAGTCTCAACAGCTCACCATTGTGGCAGCACTGACAGGTTCCCAGTACATTTTCATGACTTGCAACAAATTTGATCTCTTTTATTTTTTTTCATGATAACACTATATGCAAAGAAACTGGCATATATTACAGATTTCGAACTTATCAGTGGGGTTGGGAATTGGGAGGAAGGGGCTTGCTCAGTTCTTTTATGGTTTAATTTAGGCAGAAAAACAAACAATCATGGTTCTGTAATTGAACCTTGTTTTGGGTTCTTTCGTTGAACCATTGCTTTTGGGTTCCATTATTTAATGAGCCACAGAACCAATTTTGGTTCTATAATGGAACCAATTAAATTTGGTTCTAATTTGGGTTCTATTTTTGGTTCCATATACGTGACGAGGCATGGAACCAATTTTGGTTCTATAATAGAACCATTTAAATTGGGTTCCATAATAGAACCACTTAAATTTGGTTCTATAATAGAACCATTTAAATTTGGTTCTATAATGGAACCATTTTATATTGGTTCTATAATGGAACCATTTAAATTGGGTTCTATTTTTGGTTCTATAACGGAATCATTTATATTTGGTTCTATTATGGATTCCATTTTTGGTTCCGTATACGTGACAAGGTATGGAACCAATTTTGGTTCCATATAGAATCTTCATTATTTGCAGTGTAGTGCGACAATAAGGAATAGATAGATCACTGCTCCTACGAAGGGAATAGCCATGAACAACCGAAGAGGATGGAGGAATTAAGTTGATAAGTAACCAGGGACGAGGTGGTGGTATATTTTATAAAATTGTTTTAGTTTATGTTTTCTCTTCGAGCTTTCAACTTTTCCCACCCCGTCTCAGCATATAATGACTCTTTATTGGCACTTCTAGTTGCTCTGGTAACTATTCGGGCAGCCTCAACCTGATTTTTTCCAACTCCGTTACTCAGTTATCCCAAACAGTGTCCGCATATTCGAGCACGGGGCGTACAAAGGCAAAGTAAATTTTTTCCAGGGTTTTACGGTCGAGAGAAAATTTATATTTCCTGAGAAGGGATATTCTTTTCCAGGCTTTCGATGTTATGTCAGCGATATGATCTCGCCACGAACCACTGTTGTTGAAGATTAGACCAAGATGTTTGTGACTGCTAACCTCTCTTATGGTAGTGCCTGACATACTCAGATGAGGATGTATTGCTCCAGAAACTCTACGCGAAATTATCAGCGATTCAGTCCTAGTCGAGTTAAAATCTACTAACCATTGACTTGCCCAATTCTCAATCCCCTTTAAGTCATATCCTATAAGTTTTGGTTGAGTTTGACTATTTTTTATCATCACGTGCAATTTCATTCATGTTGAGGGACATTTCTCACGTGCCGTTAAAGTGTTGTGGCCAATCCCACGAAAGTGCTCTTGTTTTCGAGATACCCCTCCCAAGGGTAGGCCACGCTCAAACTTTGCACATCAGTTAAATATAACCTAGTGGACCAGAAAGGTGATGGAGAAATCAGGTTCATGCAGCAATATGAAAAAAATAGCAATTTATGGGGAAAAAGTAATAAAAACATCAAAATATGAAAAAAAATTCGTAATTATAAAATACAATAAAATAACAAAATTTCGGTACAAAAAGTCAGCACTGATTGTTTCTAATGAAAATAATTTTCATAGTTCCCAACAGTTATATTTCAAACGAGTTATGGGTACGATCATGTCAGTTTAACTTAAATGTTGCTATTATTTCAATGTTTGCTACAGAGAAAAAAAACGCTTTCGGCAAAAATCGTATACAATTGTAAAATACAGTTGTAAAGACTATGACATCAAAAATTTTCTCATCTGTCCAGTTAATTTGTCATACAACAAGAACTGCCATTTGTATTTTCGCCTTTAATTGACGCATGTTAGCCACCCCCCCCCCCCCCCCCCCCGCCCCACCACGACCACTCCCCAACGCAAAATCTGACCTATTTTTATTTTTAGCTAATGAGGATGCCAGGTCGGAAATTATGCGAATTTATAATTGCATGGGGACGCGGTGATTCTGAAGGTAGAGGAGCAGGCTGAAAGCCGAGCGGTCCTCGGTTCGAATCCCACCTGCGGCGACCACGTTGTGTCTTTGGGCAAGATACTTCACCCCCATTGCCTACATGGGGGACGGTGGCGCTGTGTGCTAAGGCGTACTGCACGTCGATGTGCACCCGTCTTCAACCAATGCCAACTCTGCTTGTGTGGAGTTAGTATGTTGGGGAGCTGACAGTTGCTCGTCGTTGCTCAGTGGTTCTCACCGGGTACTCCGGCTTCCTCCACCCGTAAAACTCTCGTGCTCATGATTAGCCATTGTGCAGAAACATATGACCTTAAACCCAACAAATAAATAAATAATATAATTACATGAACATACAGTACAGTCGTCGTGGATTGGTACATACCGAATATACCCATAGTAGCTTGGTGTATCAAAGTTCACCACGAGCGGTGAAGTGGTGTTAACCACGGACCTTTCACGTAGTCGGATATGAATCCTACTTACGAAATCCCTTTAGGGATATGTCTGTGGTTACAGAATCTCGTTTTCTTCGTATGTGCCGCTGTAAATGGAATGTAAAGATGGGTTTTGATGAATGGAGCAATTTGGTTGGGCTTGTAAAAGACCTGATCGAGGGCAGAGTCGAGACAGGGTCCTGTAAAGCTAGGAAGTATGAAGTAGTGCTACAAGTCAATAACTGTGGAATAAAGCTGCCAGGGCGGGACAAGACTATAATAATGTTGGATCACACGTCAATGGTGATGACTTTGGACCCGTCAGCAGTGGTGTTTTACAACCTATGCATGGGGTGGTCTAGAAGGCCGGGTCAAACAGGCACTAGGAGCCACAGTTATCTTCAAATAGATATCCTCAAATAAGTATCCCCAAAAGGTATCATCAAAGGGTATCCTCAAAACCCATGTCATAGGTATCCTCAAGTACTCCTACATTACAACGTGCCTATACTTTCGCGCCGACGCGGTGCCTCCTCTAACCTATAGCATGGGCCATCCCAAGCTCCTCGCCTACGACCCAGAGTCTTACACGCCCTGAGACTGGAATGACACTTTCGATCCCCGACTCTTATTTGTTCGCAAAGACATTTATTCCCATTTAATTGCTTCTCTGGAACTTGGGCTCTGCAGATTTGTCTTAATTTAAAATTCACTTTTAATTTTCTTTGAACGTCTCGTATTTTCGGTAAATATTGACATTTGTTGACAGTCCAGATACGTAATATGGGTTTGTGTCCAGAACATGTGCGCTACGAATAATTAGGAGATTATCGAACTAATGACCACTTAATTAGATGACTGATTACCTTGGATGGCTAAACGAGTGTCTTTTGTCTGAAGCTTATAAGGCAAGATTGTTGTTTCATACCAGGTAAGCGCTAATTGGCGTTACAGGCTCCCACTGAGATTCCTCTCCATTAAAGTTATAACATTTAGCTGATTTATTTCTATTTTGATACGCAATGGCTTACTTGACAAATATTTACAATTTTACCCCAAGCGAGAAACGTTAGTAAAAGTATATACACTTTTTAAACCACAAAATCGTAAATTTAACCCTTTACCTAACGTAACGGCCAAAATCGTCCAGCGCTGTTCCAAAAAATCAATTAATTTTCATTTTTTTTCATTTTTTGTCTCAAAAACATAGGTTATGACCCCTCATTGGAACGAGCTCGTCGCGCTCGTACCAATGAGAGGTCATAACCTATGTTTTTGAGACAAAAAATGAAAAAAATAGTTATTCAAGATTTTTTTTTTTTTTTTTTTGCAGGTGTCGTCTGCTTTTCATGTTAGGTAAAGGGTTAAGCTATCATCTTGACAGAGGCCCAACATCCCAAAGCGGACAGAAAATTTCAATGGGATAATAATTGGGTTGAAATTATGTCCGCTTACCTCCACGCAGTACCATAGATTATTTATTAGATATGATTTTCTTCCCCAGAATTGCCCTTTATCGAGCTCGACCGATATGACTTCAAACTCGGCTGATATGACGCCGATCTCGGTCAATATGTACTAGGCTAAACTTGTGCCCCTTGATATGTTACTAGGCACAACCAGCTTGTTGGCATCGAAATCGTTTATCGTTATTCGTCGAACACAGACAGCTCAATGGCGTTACCAAGCATAAGGGAATAGTTTAAAGCTGAGCTTTTGCATAGTGAGGAATTTATGATGGCAATAAGTAAGAATTAGGTGGATGAAGAGAAGAAAGAAGAAATTTATATAGAAAATTCAACGAAAACTTAGATTCAGAGACGCAGATTCGTCGAAGTGGGAGAAGAGATACTTCAGCAATTGGAATATCGCGGCCAGGGACGTGGCGACGTCACACCCCTACTACCACCACCCCACCCCCCCCCCCCCCAACCCCATCCTGGTCAAAATTTCCTATAGTTGGAAATTCGGAGGGTAAGTCATGAGTAGTTGGAAATTCCATCTATCTAGATTTTAGAGCCTCTTTAGTGATACTGATGTCTCCTTTACTTCCCAAAATTCCAACTCCGTTTCAAATCGGCAAAAATTCTAACTGTTACTATTTACAACTACTGTGTACGCAATATCGAGCTTCATAAGTATGCATGATGTCAATCGGTACGAGATTTCTATAGTACTTTTACTTATGGAAGTAAAAAAAATCCTCGAAATGCATTTCAAGAAAATCACATCATGTAAAATCGTTATCCTGAGTTAATTCCACCATTCACAGTTACAAAATGATGAAACAACGAAAATTGATCATTCGTGCATAAGATCCGATTTAATGTTAGGACATTGTGAATTGCTCAAAGTTCTAACTTCGGGCATTTGTTTAGCACATATTCAATTCCTAGAAGGATACCAAATAATAACAACCTGATAATTCTATCATAAATGTGTTCGCATTTCAGTTACTAGAATAAATTTTATGCCCCCTTTCATGGCTTCATTTTCAAAAATAAAATTTTCTCGGTAGTGAATTTCCAACTAGCCTACCCCCCCCCCCCCAACCCCACCCCCAGTTGATAACTTCTATCCACGTCCTTGGTCGCGGATTCGCCATTGCGGACGCCGAGAAGTTCCGATAGTTGAAGAAAGAGAATATGAAACTTCGGACTTTGGTGATCTAAGAACATTTTGTAATTATTTGTTTTGGTAAATATTGATTTGATAAGTAAACAGGTTATTACTTGGTTAGTTTCATATCGGTAACTTCACATCAGCCTTCAACATTCCAAATTCTTCGAAAACACGATTGTTTCCTTCAATATATATGCACACACAGACACACACATGCACACTCAGCCTTGTTCAACTGCTTTCTGGGGACTTGTTTTTTTCTTTTGTTGCCTGTTACACGCAAGTCCACACAAAATCGATAAGACAGATTCTAACCCATTGTTTCCATTGCGAGGAAATTTTTGTGGGAACCCAAACACTACTTTCTAGGTTCTCGTGAAATCAAGAAGACAGCCACACACACCCCACGCCCCACCCTCTCAAAGACCATTCTCTGTGTGTTCCTGAACACTGAACAAAAGATTGAAAACTGTTTAGTAGGATTTGGACACACCTATCGTCTAAAAAGTAAAAAAGTGAAATATCAAAAACATATAATCTGAACGCAGATTTTGTTTCTTTTTTTTTTGCTTTTGGACTTTTCTTATCACGCTCACTAGAGGTTATAATAGCCTATATGTGGGCTAAAACGTCATTTAGCGGTTTTTACCTCAACATTTAATGGAGCACAAAATGAAGGAGATCAGCTGATTGCGGTAATATTTATTGATTTTGAAACCCTCAATAAAAGTGTCATCGTGTCTGTTTTAGAAGAGACTTAAAATATATTCACTGGCTGTCCTTTCAAAATTGTAGTAGTTGAAAAATAAGGTGAGGGGAAAGTAAAATATACCTTTTCAATTCAGTGCGAAACTGGACGGCAGTTGGGGAATCGCCAAATTTTAACTCAAAAAACACAAGGCAACATATACTGTTTTCCTCTTAATTTTTTTAATGAGATGATATACTAAGTGGATACAGGACTGTTTTCCCCCAAATGAGCTTGATGAGCTTAGGAGACAGGAAAATGTTAACAATGTCGCCAAAGCAAATCATTTAGTGTATTGTAACCTAGGACTACAACACAGCGACAATATGGATCATGACAAACAATTTGTTTTGAATGAGAAACCAGACAGCCGAGACAGTTTCTTTCATAGTGCTGAACGACCATTTAAATTCTCTATTCAGAAATAATGTAATTCAAGTGTAGAATGGTGTTTTATTTACCTGTTCAATAAATGAACACGTCTTTTTGCAACGATTTAATTTTACAAAATGACGCCGTTTAGTTTACTCCTTATACAAAAAACACATTGTTCTATTGTATGGTAGTTATGACAACGTGGTAACACCCTTGGAACGGATTAACCACTTATTTACAGTGTGCGGTAAGTGTAGGGTGACAGTTCCTAGCAGACAACATGTGGCGGGGTGGGGTGGGGATACAGTTAACCCGGTTGCTCATTTGTTAGCGCATTGGACTATGGGACTTCAGGTTTGATCGACGGTTCAATCCCGACCGACGAAATCTAACATTTATCCTTAATTCCGATTACCCCTGTGGAGGCGCAGGGACGCTCAAACTCTCAGGCAGCCAATCTAATTGTGTAGGGAATCCGACGCTGTTATGGTTATTACCCACTTTTTGTGGAGTTTGTGCGCCGACTACAGTGCTGGCATTTTCAGGAGAGCGATTTATTCGTTCGCCTATTGCTTGCGTTAAACAGAAATTTAGGAGGGCGAAAACTAGCCTTCCTGGCCTTACCATAACAGCCTCTTAACCCTTTACCTAACGTAACGACCAAAACCGGCCAGCGCTATTCTCAAAAATCGCCAATTAATTTTCATTATTTTTTTCATTTTTTGTCTCAAAAACATAGGTTATGACCCCTCGTTGGAACGAGCTCGTCGAGCTCGTTCCAACGAGGGGTCATAACCTATGTTTTTGAGACAAAAAATGAAAAAAATTAGTTATTCAAGAATTATTTTTGCAAGTGTCGTCTGCTTTTCAGGTTAGGTAAAGGGTTAATAAAATCCACATCTTTTCAGATCTCTTCTATGTTAGTGGTCTCTGTAAGACGGCCACATTGCCCTTCCCACACCCAAGGTGTTGGAGGGAAGTGTAGCCGTCTCACAAAGACTACCTTGTTAGCAGCACGAAATAAAATGTAGAAAGTGCACTAGGCAGAATTCACTAGTAGTAAAACTTCATTTGCCACTTTTAGCTTTTCTAAGCTTGAGGGGAGCTGATCGCTCCCCGAGACCATGCGAGAGGAGCGATTATTAGCCCACCTTATATTCTATGCACTGTATCATGACATCTGGTGAAATTTCTTAGAATTACGAGTTTGTTTTTTGATGGAAATTCGTGGTATCGAGTGATTTGCGCATGTCCGTCGAACATGGATTCCATCTTAAATAAAAAATGCAGAAAGTGTTGTCCTTTTCCCAAATGCAGTCCCTATCGCTACATCCTAAAGAGTTTTGAATGCCTAGCTTTGTTCTTGGGTATGTGAAGGAAATTTGGCCACAAGTTGTTCTCAGGAAACATTATGTATTATCAGTCCTGGTACGAATACGGTAGCAGACTTTTAGGAACCAGTGGTGCGTGCTGTCAACTCTTTGAGTTGATTTCATATATTTTGCGTATTCTATACATCCCAACCTTCATTTTGATGTATAATTTGTGTATATTTAGTTTGAATTTAAGGAATATCAGGGGTGGGAATTTCAAAATAAACGAAATTCCATGACTTATATAGCACCTTAAATATATTAATTATCTGATACCGACATTTGTTTCGGTAATTACTATACCAAATGAATTAGACCAATATGTACTGTCTGCACAACAGGGAAGTCATCAGTCATAACTGTATCAAACAATCTAGACCCATTTTTGTCAACTACCGAGAACTACTCAAGTCAGTCACCAGCTTTGATCATACCTATACTTTTAAAACTTGACCTATATTTTCTATTTACTTAGGACACATGTCAATACCGAGAATATTCTATATACTCTCCACTCCATCCCACTCAGCTGACCTTACTAAACGTCCACGGAGGAAGGGAGGGAGTTACAATTTTTTGGTGCTCAAGTACTTATACCTTTTTCTTCTTGTAGTCATCAACGAAGACATATACATGTGTATATGTATGTTAACATTGACCTTTGTAAAGACTCTAACACTGACCTTTTAAAGGTTTGCAAACATATATCTTTTTGTGCGTATAATAAACAAAAACCAAATAAACACACCCCCGAGGACGGAATATATACTACTCAAAGTTTGCTAGGCACCAAATATTTGACACATCATTGTGAAATTTGCTTGTGACATATTTGCGATATTTTTGGTGGATATGATTGAGGAATGTATTGAGATGGTCCCCAGTGTTTATATTAGCTCTCTTGACAGGCAGACTTTTCGCGACAGTCACGGAAAGCATGTACCTCTTGATTTTCATGATGTGTTCGTGTACTGTCTACATGTACATGACATGTGCAGGGTATTCAATCTTCATTTCAACACAAACCCTTGTGATTTAATGATTGAATATGGCAAATGTAAGAAGACATTTGTCTGAAGCAGAAATGTGGCGGACTGTAAGGATGGTGGAGCAAGGGGCTACCCATCGTCAGTTTGCTGAAGCCTTCGTGGTGCACTTTACGGTGATCACCAGAGCCTAGGCAATATTTCAGCAGTATGGGACACCAGTAAGACGGCATGGAGGTGGCAGAGACAGGGCAACATCTGCAGCTGAAGACCGGTTTTTGATCATTCAGGCCCGTAGGAACCGCTTTGCCACAGCAACCCAGCTTTGCGGTGACCTTCAGAATGCATTCCGGGTAAATGTTTCGACGCAGACTATCCGGGCAAGGTTGCACGAAGGTGGTCTCCGATCGAGAAGACCATGTATTCGCATTCCGCTGCCCCAGAACCACCGCCAGGCACGATATGAATGGGCCATGGACCACGTTGGATGGACCAGCGAAGATTGGCGACCTGTCCTTTTTACAGATGAATCAAGGTACTGCCTAGACTACACAGATAGGCGTTCTGGGGTATGGAGAAGACCAGGAGAGCGATTACATGCAGCCAACATTGCTGAGCATGACCGCTTTGGTGGAGGGCCAAACATGGTCTGGGGTGGCGAACAGAGCTCTGTGTCCTTGAACGTGGTACATTGACTGCACAACGGTATATTGATGAGATCATGGATGTCCACGTCATATTGTATGCAGGTGCAGTGGGTGATAGATTCATTATGATGGACGATAATGTCCGTCCTCATGTTGCCCATGCCGTCAGGGAGTACCGACAGAGGGAGGGGATTGGGCGTATGGACTGGCCAGCAAGATCTCCTGACATCAATCCAATCGAACATGTCTGGAATGAGTGGCAGCTTGCAATTTCAGCACATCCAGTCCAGCCAAGGAGCTTGGTGCCACGCTGGTCCAGGAATGGAACAACATCCCCAAAAGAACCACCAGGATAATGTCCGTCCTCATGTTGCCCATGCTGTCAGGGAGTACCGACAGAGGGGGGAGATTGGGCGTATGGACTGGCCAGCAAGATCCCCTGACCTCAATCCAAACGAACATGTCTGGAATGAGTGGCAGCTTGCAATTTCAGCACATCCAGTCCAGCCAAGGAGCTTGGTGCCATGCTGGTCCAGGAATGGAACAACATCCCCAAAAGGACCACCAGGAAGCTGATTGGGAGCATGAGAAGGCGTTGTCAAGCTGTAATTAACAGTGATGGGTCTCATACTCGATATTGAACCCATATCAGTTCGCTCCGTCAACTTTTTGGCATATTGAAAAATTGAAAAATATTGAAAAGGTTCCTGGTGGCCCTTTGTGGGATGTTGTTCCATTCTTGGACCAGCATGGCATCAAGCTCCTGGATAGGGGATTGAGTCCATACGCTCAATCACCCCCCCCCCCCCCCTGTCGGTACTCCCGGACAGCATAAGCAACATGAGGACGGGCATTATCGTCCATCAGAATACATCTATCACCCACTGCACCTCCATACAATCTGACGTGGACATCCAGGATCTCATCAATATTCCGCTGTGCAGCATATGTACCACGTTCAAGGACACAGAGCTCTGTACGCCCATCCCTGCTGATGCCGCCCCATACTATGATTGACCTTCCAACATAGCGGTCATGCTCAGCAATGTTGGCTGTATGGAATCCCTCTTCTGGTCTTCTCCATACCATAGAACGCCTATCTGTGTGGTCTAGGCAGAACCTTGACTCATCTGTAAAAAGAACAGGTCGCTAATCTTCTCTGGTCCATCTAACGTGGTCCATGGCCCATTCATATCGTGCCTGGCGGTGGTTCTGGGACAGCGGAATGCGAATACATGGTCTTCTCGATCAGAGACCACATTCGTGCAACCTTGTCCGGATAGTCTGCGTCGAAACATTTACCCCGGATGCATTCTGAAGGTCACTGCGGTTCCTACGGGCGTGAATGATCAAAAACCGGTCTTCAGCTGCAGATGTTGCCCTGTCTCTGCCAATACTATGCCGTTTCACTGGTGTGCCATATTGCTGAAATCTTGCCCAGGCTCTGGTGATCACTGTATGGTGCACCCCAAGGGCTTCAGCAAACTGACGATGGGTAGCCCCTTGCTCCACCATCCATACAGCCCGCCACATTTCTACTTCAGACAAATGTCTTCTTACATTTGCATTTGCCATATCCAATCATTAAATCACAAGGGTTTGTGTTGAAATGAAGATTGAATACCCTACACATGTCATGTACATGTAGACAGTCCACGAAAACATCATGAAAATCAAGAGCTACATGCTTCCCATGACTGTCACGAAAAGTCTGCCCGTCAAGAGAACTAATGAAAACACTGGGGACCATCTCAATACATTCTTCAGTCATATCCGCCAAAAATACCACAAATATGTCACCAGCAAATTTCACAATGATGTGTCAAATATTTGGTGCTTAGCAAACTTTGAGTAGTATACAAATACGTTAAAAATAATTTCTGATCAGGAATTTACAGACGTATTTGGATGCGACTGTTCCAACTTTCAAGTTATGATTTTTTTGTAATTAAATTCCTCCAGCTGTTTGATGAGTGCTTTCCTCTAACAGAAACCAAACTACCCAAGAAATTTATTAAGCAAAAACCTTGGAGAACTAAATGCCTAATGACCTCATCCTTCAATAAATTAAAGCTATTCAAGACTCAGCTGAAAAATCCAACACTTGAAAATAGAAATAAATATAAAGTGTAGAACCAATTATTTAACAAAGTTAAATGGCAGAGTAAAACCATCTATTATAAATCACAACTAATAGAAAACAAAAACAATATTAAAAATACCTGGCAAATACTGAATGAGGTCATTCAACGATCTAAACCTTTACCTATAATACCTGAAATACTCCAAATAAATAACTTATCTATAACAGACCCTACTGATATAGAACATGAATTAAACAATTATTTTGCATCAAGTGGAGAGCTAACTAAACATCTAATACCGCACTCAGATACAAATTACTCAAGCTACCTATAAGGACGTAATCTCAACAGTATCTTTGTTACTCCAACAAGTAGAGAAGAAATCGTACACGTTTGTAGGAATATCAAGTCCAAAAACAGCTCAGACTGTGATGGACTCCCAAGTAAACTAATCAAACAAGTAAATATCCGAAGTAGCTGCTCCGTTATCTTACATTATTAATGCCTCGTTTAGCACTGGAATAGTTCCCCGTCGGATGAAAATTGCCAGGGTCATACCTATATATAAGTCTGGTGACAAGAATGTGTTAATTATCGACCAATTAGTCTCCTCCCTCTTAGTCTCTCTCCTCTTGAAAAAAATTATGTTCAGCAGACTCAGCTATTTCTTAACAGGAGATAACATCTTAAACCCTAACCAGTATGGTTTAGGAAATCCCATTCTACGATCCATCCAATTATGGTTTAGGAAATCCCATTCTACGATCCATCCAATTATAAAAATGTTATAATCCCATCCCAATCATTATAAAAATGTTTTAATCATGCTCCAGAAATTCCAAGGGGGATTGGGGGAACGGGAGACTTGAGATTTTTAGGCATCATCTTACATGAAACGTTAACCTTGCCCTGCTATGTCGCAAAATATCAAGTGCGATTTATGTCATCAACAAAGTAAAAAGAATTCTTCCCCATACTATTTTAAAATTATCATACTTCACTCTCATATATAGCCATTTGTTATATGGGATTCATATTTGGGGACATTCTTGGGCCACAAGCAACTTATTCGTCCTATAGAAAAAGGCTATAAGAATCATAAATAACAAAAAACTACAACTCCCACGCCGATGCACTCTTCAAAAAGAATAAGATTCTTAAACTAAAAGATCTTCATTCCCCTCATTCCTTATTATTTGTTCATGATTGGCATAATGATTTACTTCCGTCGTCTTTTAAAGGATTTTTTTAAATAAACAACAACATAGATGGCATGGCAACTAGGCAAACAGGTCTTTTGAAGATCAAGAAGGCGAGAACCAAAGCCCTGGTATCCTTTCCTGCACATATTTATTGCAAATTATGGAATAATTTAGACCAAAGCATAAGAACAATTTCGAGTCGCAATCTGTTTAAAAAACAGGTATTCATAACGTTAATTAACTCTTATTCAACGTCAGTCTCATGTGAAAACCCATACTGTCAAGATTGCACCATGCATTGAAACAAAATGTGTGTGTGCGTGCGTGCGTGCGTGCGTGCGTGCGTGCGTGCGTGCGTGCGTGCGTGCGTGCGTGCGTGCGTGCGTGCGTGCGTGCGTGCGTGCGTGCGTGCGTGCGTGCGTGCGTGCGTGCGTGCGTGCGTGCGTGCGTGCGTGCGTGCGTGCGTGCGTGCGTGCGTGCGTGCGTGCGTGCGTGCGTATATATGAGTAGGCATGAGCATACACATCACATCAAAGTCTAGGATAAAATTGTATCCTTCAACACAGTCAACACAGTCAATATGGGTATCACACGGTTGTCGATCGGTCACAGAGCAACGCGCGAACATGAATTCTGGATATTGAGTGAACGACTCTTTAGTTAGGTCCTGTTTCACTCTACCTTGCAGATAGTTCCAGTGATACATGTTTGCGTGTGTTCTATGGCTACATAACAGGAGTCAACTATCCATGTGTTTGTCCACAGATAGACAGCCACTGTAACACTTAGCTCACTGTTTGAGGCTTTATTATCCTTCCCACGCATATATACAATTCAAAAAACGTAGGAGATATTTGATAAAAGTGAGATATATGAAGAAATATATTTAGATTTTCATCAAAAAGACAGTTGAGGCATTGCACTGTGACATCTGGTGAATGATTTCAGCGATAGTTGGGTGTCTGACAAGCACACATTCCACGCACTGAGCCGTAGAAGACATGGACGGTCAGTCAGAGAATTTACCACATTCAGTCCACTACCTCAGTACCTTGTAAATCCTCCTCGTTTAACGAGACAAGTGCGTACCCAACGCGGCATACTCCTCATCAAACGTCCAATATCAACTTGACTGATGTTATTCCATTCTTTCTGCAGTGCAGCGGCGAGTTCCTGAACATTGGTAGGGGCTGTTGGCGTTGTCATAGGTGCCTGTCAATCATATCCCAGACGTTCTCGATTGGTGAAAGGTCTAGACTTAATGCGCTGGCCAAGGCAGTGTAGAGATGTTCTGCTCCTGGAGGAACTCTGTAGCGACACGGGTCCTGTGTGCTCTTGCATTGTCATCTTGGAAAATGAATCGACGGCCATGACGTGGCGCAAATGGCACCACATGAGCTGCTAACATTTTGTCACGGTAGTACTGCCCCGTGACACGCCCTTGGATGACATGTAATGCTGTTCTGCTTGTCATGGTTATGCCTACCCACACCATAACCGATCAATCACCGAAACGATCGTTCTGCCCAACGGTTACGTCATGGTATCGTTCGTTCCGCCGCCACACTTTGTTTCGCCTGTCGTGGAAGTCGAGAGTGACCCTCGATTCATCGGAAAACATGACGTTGCTCCACCGATGATTGTCCCAGCGCTGTCGTGCTCCACACCAATTATGCCTTGCTGCGATGTGACGTTCAGTCAAACGTGGAATTATTCGAGGTCGTCGAGCGTACAAATTCCAGATGTGTAGGCGATTTCGGATAGTCTGACCACTGACTCGCACATCTGTCGCTCGGTGCAGCTGCTGTCTTTGATGGCGGTTACGTGATGCTGTTGTGCGGATGAAACGATCCTGGTTAGCCGTTGTCGCCCTTGGACGACCTAACCGACGGTCTGTCATCAATATTGCCTGTCTGACCACAACCTGCTAATCACCGGTTGAGTGACGTTGAGACTGTGAGTCACTGCAGTCTGTCTGTTGCCAGCTTCCAACATGCCAACGCCACGTAAACGTTCGTCACGTGTCAGTATTTGCATACCTCAAAAATTACGTTTCAACCACAAACTATTGATGAAAGAGCTTATACCAAGAAAAGAACGATGAGACCTCCGAAAAAGCCCGTCCAGTACAAATGAAAATTTCAAAACGTACCCCACAGACATTAACGCGGCGCTCGTGCGAAAAACCTGCACGAAGTTTCGTGGGCCGGTGACATTCATGATCCACACTAAACCTGGTAACATGTTGGTGTGTCCAATCACGCGTATCCAATACTATTTTCCGAAAATATCAACATCAGTTTGGATATTCCCTACTTTTTTGAATAGTATATATGAGCATCAAACTCCCATAATCCTGGTTAATGGAGGTAGCAGTAACCCAGCCAATGATGGCGATGTAACTTCCTCGCACTATACGTGTATTATTATATACCTAAAATGTATTTGTTTTATTGATTTTGTTTAAACTCTAATTCAAACAACATTGTATTTTCTCAGTGATACGTATAGTGCGAAATAAAGTTCAAATATCATATTTTCAACGGGCAGCACTAAGACTGCACATTGAAAATATTAATTGGTCTACCCTCAAATACAAAATGTGAACTCTTCCACTTGCTTCCATTGAACTGACATGGAAGACACCACCAGGGTTCAAAGGGCTAATTCAAACGTTATGTCTTAACATAATTTACGTATGCATGCACAGAGTGAATTATTATCAAACAACCATTTCAGGTGTGTGAATAAATAGTTTCATCCAGAATAGAGACACAGACAATTTCTCCACTCGAAGAAGTTCTGTGGTGTTCTGAATTTTCAGAGGAAGGGGCTCTCCAAAAATTATGTCATATACATGTACTCCATATCTTGAGCTGACTCCATATCTTGCGCTGACAGATGCCTTTGGAGCACGGGAAGTGAAATGGGTCATTTTCTTTTAATCCGCGCGAACAAATTACTAATCTGTGCGAAAGGTTTACTAATGCTTGCGCACGGGTTAAAACATGACCATGTCACTTCCCGGGTTTCATGAGATGCTGCTAATTTTTCATATGCATGCTTTGTTTTGTTCGTTTTACAGCATTATCAAGCAATCAGAGATTATAACTTGGTTGGTTAGTTTCAGATCGACGGAGATATCAGACCGAGGTAACTTCATATCGGACTGAGGCCGAAGGTCGAAGGCTCATGTGAAGAAGTTACCACTGACTGATATCTCGGCCGATATGAAACTAAGTAAAAACCTCTTTATTTATTAACCCTTTACCCAACGTAACGACTAAAACCGGCCAGCGCTATTCTCAAAAATAGCCAATTAATTTTCATTATTTTTTTTTATTTTTGTCTCAAAAACATAGGTTATGACCCCCTCATTGGAACGAGCTCGTCGAGCTCGTTCCTATGAGGGGTCATAAGCTATGTTTTTGAGACAAAAAATGAAAAAAAATAGTTATTCAAGAAATTTTTTTGCATGTGTCGTCTGCTTTTCGTGTGTGGTTAAGGGGTTAAACCAAAACAAATAATTACAAAAAATATCAGATCTGTTACAATTTTCTTACAGTGTTATTGTTTCGCATTGTTTCAACATAGTCCCAAGTTTCCTTTCACCCAACTCCTAGTTCAGATATCCGTACGTCTCGGCTTCCCCGCTCCGTTCGGATATTGCTGAACTATCTCTTCTCCCACTTCGATGAATCTCCGCTTCCGACTCAGAATATTAGTTTGCGATTAATTTTCTTTGCAACTCTCTTATTTCATCTCTTCATCACCTAATCATTACTTATTGCCATCATTCTTTCCTCAGCATACACAATGCTGCTTCAAATCAGTTCATCATGCCGGGTGGCCACTTGAGATATGATTTTGTGATGGTGCAGGACTAGTTGGTTGTACATCAGGGACCACCAGACGTTGAATGCGGCCGTAGAAAATTAATGAATCGGGTCGACCATGATTCAGCCTAGCAGAAGAAAATTTTGAAAACTTTGTCAAAAGAAGCAAAATCCTTCCCTCTCGGAATCTAACGAGAGGTGAATATTACTGAACCGAATACCACATATTTTCCTGTCGACTATGCAAACATAATTTTTGACGGACAGATAGAAAGGGTTCCATTGAGTCAATGGGACCCCATTCCCAATGTCACCAATGGGGGCGGCAGTCACTATCTTTCAGTCACCGAAGCCCGTAGGACGAGCCGACACTGTAATGTGATCACCAATGATGATATGCCGTACATAATCTGCTATTCGAGTCGTCGAACGTGAAGTACAGTAATATGCATTTTGGTTTCAAGTCAAGGCGTGACGGAAGTGTTGAATTTCTATTTCAGAATGAGGCAGGGTTAATCCATAGAATTGTGAAGGGTCCTTTCTGTAGTGAGGATTCTCTGAGGTCATCAAAAGCTGCAAAGTCCGTGCAAACTACGTCATAATTTCGGGGACGCCAACAGATCAGTGGCGCCTGACTCTATGTCAGGCACCACTGCTGATTTATTGAGGTCCCTGAAATTGAGGTACTGAAGGCAGTTCTGAAAAGACGAAATACATTAAATTCTGGGAAAACATAATCGATTCCAGTTTAGTGCCAATATGTGTAAATGTAATATGATCAGGACTTGCACGTAAGGGCCATTGACACCGCGGAAAAAATCGAAGGTCGAAGTATATTGGGAGGGAGGGGGCGGTGGCTCAGTTGTTACGGCATCGAACTTCAGACCGAAAGATCCAGGGTTCGATCTCCCCATGGATAACTGCGTTGGCTCCTTGGGCAAGGCACTTCATCCTGATTTCCCATGTGGGGTACGGTGGTGCTGTGTACTCCGGTTTTCTCCACCCATAAAACTGTCCTACACGAGGTGATCCTGGCTGTCGAAAGTGTCGTTAAAGCCCAATAAATAAATAAATAAATTATATTCAGATTACAAACCTTCCTGAAACTGATCGGGGAATATTGGGCATGATTAGCTCGTTATTATAGAGGAATTTCCCGTATGATCTTTCCTTTGGGGTACTTGTTGGTGGCATAGTCGGGATCAGTTTGGGAACGAACATGTTCTTGGTATTGGTTCAACAATATTGTTAAATTATTAAAGGAACTTTCACAGACGATCAATGGAGAGAGAATTTCCGCATGAGAAAGTCTTGTTTAACCCTTTACCTAACATGAAAAGCAGACGACACTTGCAAAAATAATTGTTGAATAACTATTTTTTTTTCATTTTTTGTCCCAAAAACATAGGTTATGACCCCTCGTTGGAACGAGCTCGACGAGCTCGTTCCAACGAGGGGTCATAACCTATGTTTTTGAGACAAAAAATGAAAAAATAATGAAAAATAATTGGCGATTTTTGAGAATAGCGCTGGCCGGTTTTGGCCGTTACGTTGGGTAAAGGGTTAAAAAAAAGCTCAGGTGATCATTCCGTGGTAATTTGTCACTGGAGTGTTTGTCACATGCACACAATTCACGGGTTTTAACCCCGATATCTCATTTATCTCATGAACTGGATAATTTTTCGGAACTTTGAACGGAGATATAAGATATCTATCCCGAATAAATGCATTCACATGATGATTCATGTACATTGATTATTTTTTATTTACTGAGTAATCGATATATACGGGGATTATTTCTGATCATGTGAATGGGGTATTTGTTCTATTTGCTTTCGATTTCTGGAAGATCTTAGGCCGGGGAAAACATCAAGGACGCGAGGGGTGGGAAGTTAGAGGGCTTCAGCCCCCACCCCCCACCCCACCCACACTTTTTTTTCCGTCGGTCGAGTATGTTCCTTAGAAACGATCTGTACAGTCTCTTTCGCCAATTAACAACACTGGTTTTGGGTATTCTTGTAACAAAGTAACAAATTAAGGCAAACTTGAATATTATTTTTCGGCTTTTTATGATCTTGCTTGACATGCTTAATCGTCAGATACCCTATTTTTGTTTATCGGACTCATCTATATTTTGAAACTTTCTGCTCACGAGGATGCAGTGTTTTTGAGTTAAAATGAGACTGAAATGCAAGGAAATTGAGTGTTTTGGGTCTAATTTATCAAAATTTTCTTACCATGGGGCGAACCATGGTCGCCCCGTAGGAGTTTGGACTCTCCAACCCGGCATTTTTTAACCTCCACTCCCCACCCATACCCCACTTCGATTTAGGCTCCGGCGTTCCTGAACATGGCCTGGTCAACTGGGTATTTTCCTGCCTATTTTATATTGGAGATGCCTTAGAAAATACGCATGGAACGGGCTTTAATTTGGCAAGTGAGAAATGAGACAATTTTTTCTTAACCCATGTGTCTTCATACAGCTACAAACTGACATTTTATATTGTTTTGAAAAAGTCGGCCCCAGTGCATTCTTCCTTGAGAGCTCAGCCAGTTGGCTGCCTTTATCTTGAAACTGTTTTACACCATTGTTGGCTGCCTGCTCAGCCAGGGCACTGAATTCCGATTGCCCACGTGGGTGCAGGATGGTGCTCTCGTTTTCAACCAATACTAACACTATTTGTACACAGTCAGTACTTTGGGGAGTCTGACAGCTGCTCGCCGCTGCTTTGTGGTTCTCTCCTTGTACTCCGGCTTCCTCCGCCCGTAAAACTGTCCGACACCTGTGTGTGGCTGTCGAACGTGTCATTAAACATTAATAAATAAATAAATAAATAAATAAATAAATAAATAAATAAATAAATAAATAAATAAATAAATAAACAAATTTGACTTATGCAGTGAAGCTTTGTGCATTGTGCCGTTATGTATTGATTTATTGGGATTTAACGGCACTTTCGACAGCCAGGAGCACCTCGTGTCGGACAGTTTTACGGGTGGGGGAAGTCGGAGTACCTGGAGAGAACCACAGAGTGACAGCGAGCAACTACCTGACTTCCCAACGTACTAATTCCTCACAAGCAGGGTTAGCATTGGTTGAAGATAAGTGCACTATCGACGTGCAGTACGCCTTAGTACACATCGGCCCCGTGCCCCCAAGCGGGAAATCGGGATGATGTCCGATGAAATTGTGCCGTTATCTTCAAGAACAACCACAAGCACAGCTTTTAGAAATGCAAGGTTGCTTCTCATCTGGTATAAGGGAGATAACTCAAATAAGAATTTAAAATTGTTCTTTTCAAAGATAATGCCATACAAATTAGATCTTCTGTTTCTCTGGCCATTATTTGAAAAATTGCATGCGGATATTTATTTTATTTTTTATTTCTGAAATTATTTCTTTGCCATCAAAAGTTCATGTTCTTGGTTTATGTTTTAGGCATCATAATCTACGGAACAGCATGGGTGGTGATGTATTTCGTTCCTTGTGAGCAAGAAGCTTTTGCAATAAGCATTGCAAAACCATCTTGCACTCAAGGGACAAATTTAGAAAAAAAATTTAACTTGGGTAAAATATCAGACATAAACCATTTAATTTTCTTTTTTTTTTTGTAAGTTTACACTGGTTTATAAAAAGAGAGCGAGAGCATGCGGCAGCCAGAATGACCATGTGTGTGTGTGTGTGGGGGGGGGGGGGGGGGGGGGGTCTGAGGAATAAATTTTTATTTGTTTAGGCCTAACATGCTTTTTTAGAAGAACAAACCTCACAGCGAGCCTCAAGTAACTTTTTTCCACGCAAGTGTAAATCATTCACTCTTATGACATGCTGACGTTAGATTACATTTCATGATAACCATGTTTAGTTACTAAAACCAGCATTTCAAACTGGCACATTCCCCGCCCCCCCCCCCCCCCCACCTTCTTTGTGGTTCTATTGTATTAAACCTGATGGGAGCGGGGTGGCTCATCGTTACGACATTAGACTTCAAGCCGAAAGGTGCAGGGTTCGATCCCCGCCATGGATAAAAGCGTTGTGTCCTTGGGCAAGGTACTTAATCAGGATTGCCCATGTGTACTTAGGCGGACAGCACGTCGATGGTGGACTTATCTTCAACCAATTCTAATCCTACTTATATGGAGTTGGTAGGTTTGGGAGTCTCACAGTTGCTCGCCATTGCTTGGTAGTTCCCTCCGGGTACTCCGGCTTCTTCCACTCGTAAAACCGCCGGCACAAGGAGACACCTGGCTGTCGAAAGAATCATTAAAGCAAATAAATAAATAAATAAATAAATAAATAAATAAATAAATAAATAAACCAGTCTAGCATTTTAAGAGAATTGAGAATTGTACCCAGCGCCCCTCACACAATCATGTATAACTGAACCAGGTATTCACAAAAACTCTGGTCCCAAATTGTATTCCATCTAGTCACCCTCGAAAGCAAACCAGCTTACTGTCTGCATACACCACAAACGTCTGGTCTCGACAGCCTTGATTTGGACACCTCTCTAACATATCAGCTTACCGTAAAAATGTTTTTATCGGAGTTTTCGAATTTCCTTTCATATGGTGACAATTTGTTCATGGTTGGTGATTTCAATTTCCAAGTGGATCGGAGTGATGATAGAGATGCATAACAATTCCAAGATTCAACAAGTTCATTCTGATGCACACAGCATGTCAAGGGTCATACTTTGGATCTACAGTTAAAACTAGAAGTCATGTCACGAATTGTGTGCTTATCTAGGCTTAATTGCGCGTAGGAATTGCGCGCAATTGACATATCGAATGTCATCCAAGGCACGGCAGGTTCTCCTGGTTACTCATAACAAACACAGGCAATGTTTCTGCCAATGGACCTCCGGGTTACCCGGAGGTCCATTGACTGAAACATTGCCTGTGCACATGCCATATGTACAGAATTTGATAGCCTTAGTATGCTAGCTTAGCGCGCAGATCGACGTGCTATTTGTGCGCATTTCATGACAGGACTTCTAGTTTTAACTGTACTGTTGATCAGATCATGCAATGAAGCACTGGTTCTGAGCATTAATACGTGGGACTTGACTATTTCTGACCATTTTGCTGTTCTGGCTTTACTCAGGCTTGTTACAACCGATAATGTTACAACGCCGCATAATGTTACACCAACGCATAATGTTACAAAAAATGTAGTAAACAACCGATAATGTTATAAACTCCGCATAATGTTATAACTTGTTTCAACCCGTTATGTTATAAAAATCGACGCATAATGTTATAACTTTTTTCAACCCGTTATGTTACAACAAATTAACCGATAATGTTATAACTTCTGTATACTAATTCCAGTTACAGCTATTGTAGGTGGACTTTATCACTTACCACTTATTGCCGCATAAAGGTATGTAATATTTATACTAAATGTTTCTGCTCTGGTTAAGGCGAGGAGACACCCCCCCCCCCCCCCCAACTCCCGGGGATTTATCATAGAATGACCTAGTCACATTACATAGACGCGGATTATCCTGGTAACTCAATCGTGTGACGTCATTACCATGATCACCCAGTGCCCAACATGGTGGAGGCGGGGGTGGTGGAGGAGGGGTGCTATTTTATCCGATTGGTACGTTTACCAACATGCGTAATCTCCGCTTCCAGAAACGTAGTGTACCATAGACCCCTGACGCCTTTAGGGATGGGCAAATGCCTCTGTTTCTGCTTGTTTTCGGCATCTAAAACTCATTTGCCGCATATTTCTTAGTCATAAGAATATCTTATTGTTCATTAATTTGACATTTTAACAACTAACAGTGAACAAAAATGAGGTGGAGTTAAAGGAAGTCAAAAAGTTGAATGGAGCGAGGCACATATGGCGGATGTGGCGGTTTGGTAGTGTCGCACGGAAGCCAAAGAATATGATACGAGACTGGGTAGGAAGAGGAATGAGGTTTAGGAGGATTGAAAGGAGTGGGCAGGGATTCGATTGAGAAAGAGAGGAGGTCATGGATTAGTACATCAGGGTGATTGTGCAGAGAAAGCTATCTGAGAATACTATAAGAGAGTAGTGCTAGACGTATGATAATATAGATGGTGGAGATGTTGGAAGAAGTAGAAGTGATGAATTTGGGATTACAGGTTCTGGATAAGGCGGAATAACTAGAACAGGCAGTATAGGGAGAAGGAGGAGATTGTGGAGGAGGAGTTGTGTTGATGTTGGTGTTGTGGCGGTGTTGGTGATGGTGTTGAGTAGTTATGTATTTTGAAAATGAGCCATTTTGTAGGACCCCGGGACAGGACCCCGGGAGTGACGTCATGTCACGTGACTGGGCGGTCATGTTGGGTTGTCATGATAGTGCACGTGGGTGGCCATGTTGTGATGTCATTATCATGAAAAAAGGTGGCAGGAGTGCGTATGCGCAGCGCGTGTTGTTATAGGGACACGTGCTCCGTCTCGTCCCTAACAATCCGACAATAGATATCGAATTAATCCAAACAACCCGACAATCTTCAGGAAACTGTCCAAAAAATTCCCGAAAACACTCCCTTTAGTAACTCGCCAGAAACTCGAGGGACCGGGACTTCAGGAGCTCCAGGGGCAAGGGACAGTAGGGCTCAGGGGACAGGTGCGGCGCCCCTCTCCCCTTCCAGTTAATCTCTCAGTTAAAAAAAAACACTATTGTAATAAACCAACCATTATTTTAATAAACCCATTTCTGTGATAAATTACGCGTCCATTATATGGTCGGACATTAGGTAACGATACTGTCCTATATTTTAAGGATACTAAACCCACGGAATCCCCCTTTTCGTCGTATGAAGCAATGAAAGCTATGCAAATGAGCACGATGCGCGCAAAATCATACGTCTCAAAATGAAAGCTATGAAAATGAGCGCAATGATTACCTCTTCATACGTCTCATATCCTCATTAAGGATACTATCCTACCTTTATTTGGGAGTGTTTTCGGGAGTGTTTGGGTCAGTTTTCTGAAGATTGTCGGGTTGTTTGGATTATTCGATATCGTTCGGGTTGTTATGGGTGAGACTGAGCACGTGTCCCCATAACAACACGCGCTGCGCATACGCACTCCTACCACCTATTATCATGATAATGACATCACAACATGGCCACCCACGTGTACTATCATGGCAACCCAACATGATCGCCCAATCACGTGACATGACGCCACCTCCGGGGTCCTGCCCCGGGGTCCTACAAAATGGCTCATTTTCAACATACATAACTACTCAACACCATCACCAACACTGCCACAACACCAACATCAACACAACTCTTTCTCCACAATCTCCTCCTTCTCCTTATACTGCCTGTTCTAGTGATTCCGATTTTCCCAGAACCTGTAATCCCAAATTCATCACTTCCACTTCTTCCAACATCTCCACTATCTATATTATTATACCGTCTAGCACTACTCTCTTATAGTATTCTCAGATAGCTTTCTCTGCACAATCACCCTGGTGTACTAATCCATGACCTCCTCTCTTTCTCAGCCTAATCCCTGCCCACCCCTTTCAACCCTTCAAAAACCCATTCCTCTTCCTATCCAGTCTCGCATCTTATTCTTCGGCTTCCGTGCGACACTACCAACCTGCCACATCCACCATATGTACCTCGCTCCATCCAACTTTTTGGCCTCTTTTAACTCCACCTCATTTTTGTTCACTGTTAGTTGTTAAAATGTCAAATTAATGAACAATAAGATATTCTTATGACTAAGAAATATGCGGCAAATAAGTTTTAGATGCCCAAAACAACCAGAAACAGAGGCATTTGCCCATCCCCAAAGGCGCCAAGGGACAACGGTACACTATATTTCTGGAAGCGGAGACTACGCATGTTGGTAAGCGTACCAACCGGAGAAAATAGCACCCCTCCTCCACCACCCCCGCCTTCACCATGTTGGGCACTGGATGATCATGGTAATGACGTCACACGATTGAGTTACCAGGATAATCCGCGTCAATGTAACGTGACTAGGTCATTCTATGATAAATCCCCGGGAGTTGGGGGGGGGGGGTGTCTCCTCGCCTTAACCAGAGCAGAAACCTTTAGTATAAATATGACATACCTTTATGCGGCAATAAATGGTAAGTGGTAAAGTCCACCTACAATAGCTGTAGCTGGAATTAGTATACCGAAGTTATAACATTATCGGTTAATTTGTTGTAACATAACGGGTTGAAAAAAGTTATAACATTATGCGTCGATTTTTATAACATAACGGGTTGAAAAAAGTTATAACATTATGCGGAGTTTATAACATTATCGGTTGTTTACTACATTTTTTGTAACATTATGCGTTGGTGTAACATTATGCGGCGTTGTTACATTATCGGTTGTAACAAGGCTCACCAAACCACACCTCAAACCATCCTCATGTCAGATGAGGAATCTTAAGAAAATCAACATTGACAAGTTGAAGAGTGACATGATCTTCTCCAGTGATGCCCTTTGATTCATCTCAAGGCACGACCGACATCGTTCTTCAATGCAACCCTGTGTCTCAATTTTTATACCACCACACTCCTTTGAAGGTGAACACATTCAAAGTTCGTGAAAATGCCAAATGGTTTACATGTGAAAAAAAAGAAAATAAGCAAAAACGTCAACGACTGGAGAAACTGATAAACAAAACCAAATTAACAATTCACCGAGAAATGTTTTGCAATCAAAAAAATAATCACAAATTGGCTAATCGAGGCTACTAATACTACAATGAGTGTATTGATGTTTGTAACGGCAGTAAGGCACTCTTTTCTGTTACTAATGACCTCTTAGGAATCGTAAGATTAGTATTTTTCCAGAACATACATAATGACTAGAATTGGCCAACCGCTTTGGAAACTATTTTATAAATAAGGTGGAGTTGATAGACAAGAGCATTGAAAGTGAGGTTGTACCCACTTCTGAGATCTCTCTGAAAATTAAAGTTGCTCCACTTTTGAACAAGTGAGTGTATCTGATGTGAAGAAGCTTATCTTGTCAAGTCGCAGTAAAACTAATCGGCTGGACCCCATTCCTACATCTCTGGTTAAAGCTGTAATAGATTGCTAGCATCAAAGAATGAGATGTACCTCCAGAACTTAAATTAGCATTGATATTTCCACTTGTCAAGATTTCTTCTCTTAATCCTGATATTTTGAAATACTATAGACTAGTTTCCAAGTTACCTTTTGCAGCAAAAGTTCTGGAAAATGTAGTAGCTAAACAACTTCGGAATTACCCCTAAAGTAATAATCCCCTTGAACCATATCAATCGGCTTATCAGCCACGCCACAGTATACACACTGTCCTTTTGAGAGTCTGCATTGACATAATTTGTTCTTCGGATCAACGTAGGTCGGTCTTGGTCTTGTTGGATCTCTTGGCTGCTTTTGACGTGGTAAATCATCCACTGCTTCTATTCATGTCACGTCAACTAGGAATAGCAGGAACAGTTCTGGAATGGTTTGAATCTTACCTTCACTAGGAAAGCAACAAAGTTTCTATCTTAAAGACGAAATCAGATAGTAAATCCCTTGTCCGTGGTGTTTTACAGGGCTGAATTCTGGATCCTATGTTATGTACGTTATATACAGCCCTATTGAGGGATGAACGCATTCCATACCATCTCTACGCCGATATTACTCAGCTTTATGTGTCTTTTAATGTAATTAGTGAGTGTGATTCACTGAAGTCAGTGGAGATGATGTAAAACTGTGTTAATAAGGAGCGAAACTGGATGGCTAGTCATAGGTTAAAATGAATGATGATAAGACAGAAGTTTTGGTTATATCTCGCACCGAAATTCCTTCTGATTTTCAAATTAAGTCGTTAGAAATTGGCAACTCAAAACAAATAGTATCGGATAGTGTTTGCAACATTGGGGTAATATTTGATTCATGTTTTTCGATAGAGTTTGCAAGCGTTGTTTGCTTTATGCACATTAGAAAACTTGGACATCTTCGACGTTATTTGACTCAAAAATATTTGGAAAGGCTTGTTCAAGCCTTTATATCTGAAATTTGGGTTTTTCTAATTCACTGCTAGAAGGTCTGCCGCAATCGCTAATCGCAAAGCTGCAGAAAATACAGTACGTGAAGAGTGGATTGTAACCAAATCACCCACGGAGTGGAGGTATCACCCAAGCTATAACTTTCAAATTGTGTACATATCGACAAAAAACACAAGCAATGTTTCAGCCAATGGACCTCCGGGTTTAACCTGGAGGTCCATTGGCTGAAACTTTGCTTGTGCTTGTTATGCTTTGCAACAAATTTGCAATTATTGCTTGGGTGGAATCTCCACTCCGCGGGTGATTTAGTGATAATACACTCTCCACGTACTGTACAAAACACTGCCGCTCGTATTTTTACGGGATCCAGACACAATGATCACATAACCCCTTTGCTTCATAAGCTACTTTCACTTCCTATTCAACAATCTATCACTTTCAAAGTTTTGGCGTTGGTCTTTAGGTATTTTAATGGATCGGCCCGACAATATCTTCGGGGCCTTTTGACTGTTCAGTCATCAAAACGGAATCCCCGCTCATCCAAACAGCTCAGACTTTTTATGCCCTTTCCCGTTCCACCTTGGTGAATACCAGGGCCTTTTCCTTCGTAGGTGTACGACTATGGTACTCACTTCCAGCGCAAACCCGAGCTTCCATAAACTTAGACAACTTCAAAACAAAACTCAAGTACCATCTCTTCCGAGAGGCCATCGATGTTTCAGCTACCTAATTTGATCAGTTTGTGTACTTCAGTGCTTTTCGTTGGGCGCTCAGATCTGTATTTAGTTTCCATGCAAAGCGTTTTAGATCACAACCACGTGATTTTACGCTACACAAAACCTATGAATTATTATTATTATTATTATTATTATTATTATTATTATTATTATTATTATTATTACCCTTGTTGGTGCAACAGTACATATATCACATTTTATCATTATTTATACGGCGCAGTGCGTTATTAAAAATCATCGTTTTTCAAAGAGAAATTTGAAATGAGTAAAAAGGTGCAAAAATCGTTATAAATCAAAAAACAAAAAGCAGCTATGTCTTTGAGCTCTACAACATACTAACATTTCAAAACAATCCGTCGTATTTTCCTTTTTGACCCTATGGGCCCCTGTAGCGTCACCTCCGAGTTCGACAGTAACGGCTGAGAATTTCACAGCAGCCCGACATGTTTAAATATATATATTTTTTTTGTGAGATTTGAATGCAAAAATTCGAAATCCTGAGGCTAAAAATGTGGTTCAAGCTAAAAGATCAAGAAAAACGGAAAGATTCGCATCGCTCGAGTAGGAGATCGAAATTTGAAAAATGAAAACAACCTAGAATTATAGTTACTATCTACAAGTATGCAAAATTCCATCGCTGTGAGTTAACCCTTTAGCTAACATGAAAAGCAGACGACACTTGCAACATAAATTCTTGAATAAATCATTTTTTTCATTTTTTGTCTCAAAAACATAGGTTATGACCCCTCATTGGAACGAGCTCGACGAGCTCGTTCCAATGAGGGGTTATAACCTATATTTTTGAGACAAAACAATGAAAAAATAATGAAAATTAATTGGTGATTTTTTAGAATAGCGCTGGCCGGTTTTCGCCGTTACGTTGGGTGAAGGGTTATAGGTTCAAATTCTGCTGAGTTTCTTACCTTTCGTGTACACGTAGAACATATGTTCTAACATACAAGTTTTTATTGTCTTTACTGATGGAAATTACAGTACAATACTACACTTGAAGATTCTGAAGAATCATAGGCTTTTCCAGACAAGATTCCATAATTTTTTGTGCCCCCAGAGTGTCTGAAGAATTGGTTTCAACTGTATCCCTTAAGTACTTTTACTGATGTCCTGGGAAAGGTGGTATAGTAGTCTCAAATGGCTCAGTTTGACAAAAGAAACTTTAGGTTAAAATCATCATTATTGGTGGAGAGGATTAATATCAATATCGGCGTCCGAGAAGACTACCAAAGGAGTTATGTTTGTTTGCCACATACCCATTGAGTATTGTGGCTATTTGGAAACAGCCCATTGTATCTAAAATTTATCTAAAATTTTGATGTTTGGCAGTTTGTGGAGGGTTGACAAACGCTTACGGGAATATTTTTTCCATGCAGCTTGTAATGTCATACCAAGACCTGCGAATGGCTACATGAAACATGAATTTTTAAGCTTTTGATGGGTATCGCTGTTTAACCAGCCCAAAACAGGTTAAGCCTTGGCTTTTTGAATACCCTTATTATTTACAAACATTATCCTCGGTGGATTCCACTTCCAATAAAGGATGTGCTGTTTATCTCTCAGCTGCACAATGGGTGCTGTGGGTGCCCGAAAATAGCCAATTCTCTCCAAATTTCGATGTTTCAGAACTTGTGGATGGTTAACAAACCATTTTGTGGGGAAATGAAAAAATAGAAATTTCTCCTTGTGGTTAACTGAGTTCTTCAAAATAGAAAAATGTAGGTCCGCAACTGTCTTTGACGGTGGTCAACATTAGCCGTCGTACTCTAGATAACGAAGGGGCACCACAACTTCATTCCAAGTGGGGCGTCTAGAACCCACACCTCTAGCCCGAGCCAGTGGTCTACTCGGGTGAGCGACGGTAGAATACTTATACAACAATTTCTACCTCCCTGAGTACCCGTGCGTGGAATTCTCTGTTACGAAATGAAAGATAATTTGGGGAAAAAACCCAAGAAGTTAATGTTTTATAAAAACGGCGCAGTTTTTCGAATTGTCTGACATATCTTAATGGAGCGGAAAATAGAATCTTTCTTTGGCCTATTTGGTCTTTTTTATGTTGAAACAGTGTTTTAAACTCCTATTTCTGTTTGAAACGTGGTAAAATATGTCCCGTGTTTTTAACAGTACCATATAAAATGATGAAAACTGCACTACTGAGGCGACATAAAAGTTAAAATATTCTTGTTGCATTCTTTTATAAAATTTAGCCCCTTAACAGAGTGTAAAGTTCAAATCCGATAAATCTGTACAAATATTTAATCCGTGTAGTTATCTTCTTACTCCCATTCCGCCTTTAACACTTAGTTCCCGAAAGCGACTACTGTCACACACGACGATTATCTGTCCGTACTGGTATGCGCAGATCAAACCTACCATCTGATTAATCGTTGGAAAGTGCTCAGAGAGCCCTTTCCAACAATTAGCCAGATGATACAGTTTCAAGTATGTCATAAATTTTATTAAACTTCCTAGCATAAAGGCGTACATAGAGGTCCTCCATATATGGCTAAAGTGGGCGTGGCAGTAAAAGGCTTAAACGGGTACTTTTTTATCTAATCCTTTATTTTCAAAGGTACGATTCAAACAAGAATCCCACCGAGACTGCGAACGCACAGATTTGCTGGTTGAATCTAGATATGAACGCCCGTCTTTTATACAGAAGTAAAATCAATTTAAAAATACAAAATTATTACCTTGGGTAGGTGAGGGCCGATAGAGGTAGGGCTTAATGAATATTTAGAGCAGGTTATATTATAGGTTACCTCGGGCAACATCCAGGATACTCGGGGTTGCAAATCGACATCCATTTATTAAATCTCCATGTACCCTATATGTTGCCCGAGATAACGATATTGTTCCGCCTCTTTCCATGGAAATAATGCAGGTTTCAATATATACCACAAACTATCCCAAATGTAGCACCAAACGATAAAGCTGAAGTCCTGCAGAGAGCTTTAAATTCGGAAGCAATCGGTATTATCGGATTGATGTAAACAACGCGTACATGCCACAAGGCAGTGAGAAGACAAAATAGGCCAGTGTTCTACTGTTGATTTTCTTATTCTTCAGTACAGAAAATAAAAGAATGAATTTTTTCCCTCCTGAAATCATATTTACCCTCCATGAATTCAGTTTAATTCAACACACATTGAGACGATGTCATGAAAAGACGAACTAGAATAAACACTATCACGTCATTAACGGGACTGAAAATAGATTGAAACAAGGCTACAAGGGGAAGTTTATTAATAACGCGAATTTGAATCGGTGTATATTCAGAGTATAATTCTTATTGCCATGGAATAAACTTTGCAGCATTTAAGACGGGTAGGTCTGTATGTTGTGTGCCATCCATATCCATGCCTGTAGGTGGATTATTGTTATTTAAAACGATGCTGTCAAACTGAAAACTTGCGCTGGAGGACGAAGGCGGAAGTAACATTGCAATTTGTGTATCGCTCGAGTGTAGGCCCCTGTGAATATTCGATTGTTCGAGTCGAAGTCGAGTCGATCAACAAAAAATTAGAGTCGAATTCGAATCGAAAATAAAATCACGAATATAAAAATCGAATATGAAAAAAAAACTTATGAATAAATGTCTCGACATACCTACATTCGTACATTAAATACTGGCTAAATTGTCAAAACAAATGCGAGGAATTGAGCGCGAACCGCAAGCGCACACAGTCAACATGGAACTTACAGTGTATTAGCAATGTCATTTGGAATCACGTGTGTCACGTGATTCCAAATGATATCAGTAATACACTCATATTTTACAGTGGATAAAGCCTGGGCTACATACACGTTTAATATATGTAAGACTTCGCAGAGACTTTCTTTCTTTATTTTCACTTACCATTTTAGTATTATCAATTGAGAGAAGAGTGACGTTGCTCAAATCTTGAAGTCGTCGATTTTGCAAAACTTTACGTGACCTTAACTTTTAGCGCGTGCGTGATCCACGGAAACGTAATTGACTTGAAACATTGTAACTCCATGGAAATTTCTCAATCCGTCATTGACATTGGGAGAAATTGAACGTTTGGGCTGTGAAGATGTGGTGTTGGCGTTTGGAGTGGAAATCTCCATACTTATCGGCAAAGACTACTGGTTGATAAAGTGACATCGGCTCGATATTTAGTTAACCCTTTAACTAACATGAAAAGCAGACGACACTTGCCAAAAAAATTCTTGAATAACTAATTTTTTTCATTTTTGTCTCAAAAACATAGGTTATGACCCCTCCTTGGAGCGAGCTCCTCGAGCTCGTTCCAACGAGGGGTCATAACCTATGTTTTTCAGACAAAAATGAAAATTAATCGGAGATATTTGAGAATAGCGCTGGTAGGTTTTGGCCGTTACGTTGGGCAAAGGGTTAAGTCAGAAACCCTACCCTACCCCGAACACAGTCTACTATGAAGTATCATAGTTTTCAAACATACCATCAAGTGCAAATTTGGTCACGGAGAAGTGCAGATGCTTGTCAGTGGGCGTAGAGAGTTCTAGATGGAAATAATGCCCAACCGTAGAAGGTGACCAGTCCACGGCGGTCGTACTGTACACCCTACAAAAACCCTATACATTTTAGTATTTCAGGATACCACCAGTATATGAGGTACCTAAAACACTGAATATGGACAGCATCCCCTTTATTTTGCGCGGATAATACCAAATGGATGGTTGTGGAATACCTAAATATCGATAAACAGGAGTTACTTCCCCTGCATATCCACCACGTGAGCAACTTGGCCACCAAGCGCGCACGTCGTCTGTATCAACAATGGCGGTTTCGGTCGAATCTCGGAACCTTGAAAACCTGACTGAATGGTTCATATATTGGGAGCAGGTTGGATGACTTGGTGCAAACTGTATTTGATTTATGTATGTTGCAGTGTATGTCTTAAATATCTGTTGAAGGTTATGAAAGGAACTGGGCATAACTGCATGACTCAATTTTTCGTCTTTCATTTTTTTTCATAGCGACATGATTCATGGTGGTATCCACACAATAAATGGCTGGTACTTCTGCAGCTTTTCATACTTCGGTCCGGTTCTTTGGATCCCTCAATGGAGCAATATTTTGTACCCTTATGTTGTGTACATGATAGGGATGGTGGGGGGGGGGGGGGGGGGGGCTAACTAAGTACCAAACTTTTTTTTCTTGGAGCACCATAGTATAGCTACTTGAGTTGAGTTGTCTGGTGAACCACAATAAAGTTTCAAACTTAACCCTAGAGTACCATAATTTTAGTACCCCACACGGGACAAGCTAAGTACCACAGGCTTTTTATTTAGAGTGTACATCAACTGTTCATCCATGGCGGAGGTTTCTTGCGCCCAAACTCACGTATAAAAGTTCAAAAGGTTATTTCACCGGGGTAATAATTGAATGCTATGTTATTTGTCTGGTTGCAGGCCCAACGTACTAGGGAATTGGTTCTCGGTCTAGGGATTTGGTTCTCGATCTTCTTTCATGGCCTGGGTACCCGACCAATTCAATAGCCCAAGAACATTAGGTTTCACTAGGGAAAAAAATCGGAGAAAGCTGATTTTTTCAGGGAATGTCGAGTACATGTCACTGAACGATTAGACAAAAGTCCCCTAAAATCCCAGTTGAGCTTTTTTTTCTACAGCCTTTTTTCGAAAACGCGTTTGAAAAAAATAAAAAAAAATCGCACGAACTTTGTAACCTCGAATTGATCTAACTGTATTTTTTGTTTACGCGTATTTCGAGCTACATAATGTCTAATATACATTTACCTAGAGGAAAATGTGCATTCTGTGACAATTTCTGCGAAAAATTATTGAAAATTCACAAAAAAGTATCGGATTTACGCAAAAAATGACGATTTTCCCAACGGATTTGCCCAAAGGGTCGTAGTACAGAACGGGGTGTTAGTTGGACAGACGATAAAAAATCCACCACCATTTGAAGACTTTTATCATTGCTTACAAAATAGACATTATGGAAGACCCCCTCTGCTTCTGGCCGAGTTCCCCTTTTGGCATAAAATTCGTCAGCATGAGAACTCAACTATTTTCGGGCTTGGGACCGAACAGACACGTCTGTGTCTGGCAGCATTAGATCAATAAATAATATTTACAGAATGTACAAAAATCAATAAATAATATTTACAGAATGTACAAATCAATCAACATGGATTAAGTTACATTGACTATTATCAACGCTATATACAGAAATGACATGACCTATATACATATTATTCATCGAACTCAGAAATTTCCGACAGGACAGTGTTTCTGTGGTTGTTACAAGAATCCGAACTGCAATTACACAAACCTGAGCAAGAGAGTCCTGCCTTCTTACACCCACACCTTTTTGTACAAGCACTCTTGCAACCACAACTGATCAGATTCAGTAGGTTATCGGGGGCACATGGCTTTGTGGCTGCAGTCGGTACAAGAAGTCCATTGTCTAGCGACCACCCCCAATCCGTCGGAGGAAGCGAAGTGCCCAGCCATTGTTGGACCTGGAGATAACATCTGTAGACATGTTGTTGTGCAGCATCGCTGCTTGGTGGGAGTGAGGCTAGGTCGATGGGTTTATTCAGTTTAGATTTTGCTACATAACGCTTGTAAGTGACATATCTATATTGGTCGAGAGAGGAAACAGTTTTACTCCCGTATAAGATCAGGAGAAGTTGTTCCCCGGCAGCGGCTACTGCACTTGGTGTACTGTCATCCGCCAAAATTGTGTTGACATACTGTTGTGAGTCGCTAGTAACATCGGAGACAATTGTACTGAATACTTTCTTCTTACCAACTCGAAAGAGTGCAGAAGTAGTGTCACAACCACTTATAGAATGTGCTACAAGGAGGTTGCTTCTATGGTCACCCATTTTGGTTGCTATTTCACTAACTGAAACTAGTAAGTTTGGGGTAATGGAATACATCATGTGAATATTACATCCCGGTTGAACTCGAGAGGTAGAATGACTAACAAGTCTGTGTCTGTTCTCACAACGACAACATTGTTGTCATCTTGAGCGATGTCAAGTGCAGTTTCGGCTATCAGTACATCAGCATCAGCCTCGGCCTGCTTGGACTGAATATTGATAGCAGATAGCTCCTGCATTAGAAGATCGATCAGTTGGGTTTTGTTCTTGGCATTTGCAAGGAAATCGGATTGGGGTGTGGTGGCTGGTAACTCGGGTGAGATATTGATATCAATGGAATACCTGTCTTTAGATCTACGGGCTTGTTCCATGCCCTTTGTCGACATTGTACAAGCATAACCATCAAAAACAACCACGACGTTCGCCCCAAAATGTCTCACTAGATAATTGGAATATGATGTACATATGTCCTTATATGACGACTGTTTAGGCTATACAACTGCCCTCAATAAAAATCCACCATCTACAACAAACAGAGAATGTTCTGGGATTCTAGTTTGCTCGGAACCGTATGTTTTGAGGATCTTACCAAGCGTGCTTTTCTGTGTCTTCCTCATTCCAGCAGTATCAAACAATGCTGGTGGTTTCGGGGCGAGTTCATATTTGAGATACTCTTCCATCTCTGCTTGTGACTGAATAACACATGTGATGCGGTTGAACATAATTGTGGGGTCAATCACTACCTTACTTCCACGGACTTTGATGCTATTTGCCATCGATGCGAAAGACTTCACAGTGTCAACACGTCGTAGTTTGATGCTGTTGAACGTTTTGCTTACAACATTCGATACGCAACATTCACCAATTTTGCGAACTTGGTCACAGTTCTCAGTTTCGTCGGCCACAAGCTCGGTCGCTATAGAGACTAATTGTAGTGGATCTCTATTCTGAAAGGGGGAATGCACTCTGAGCCAGTTCAATAATTTGGTGATATCATTGGCATCAGTCAATTGTGAACTTTGACGGAGATCCCGATGTTGTTCGCCATGACCAGTGTGAACATGAACAAAATTTTCGAGAGCATTACATATCGGAAGGCAAAGAGATAGTCCATGTACCCATTTCGCAACAGTGCTATCGGTTATTCTCCTGCCATGTGTGAGACCACCAGGGAGCTTGAACATTCTCATTAAACACTGCTCTATGGTCTGATCAGAATATATCCCGTCCCAGAATTTATCTGAGCGCCTTATGGTAAAGTAACCTTTCTCAGTGAACAACTTCAAATCATCCTGTTGCATTATTTCTGTTAGCTCATTCATCTGCTGCAAATAGAGATGAGAACTTTTTGCGTATGCAAAATGACCACCTGCGTGAAATACTGGAATCATATTGCGAACACAATATATGTGGAGTTCCCAGTCGCCTGTGCGCTCTGCTCTCAAGAACAACTGGAGAAGACCTATTTGCTCGTAGTATTGTACCCAAAGCTTTCCTGTGCGTCCTACGGACGCATTCTGGAGCAGTTCGTGTAATTTTGACAGTAGATGGTTGACACTTTCTTGATTGACAGCGTCAGCTGTTGTACAGTCACCTCTGGCAAGTCCACAGAATATTTCATTGACTTATGTGCAGTCTATGTTATCTAGTGTTCGGCTTTCTTCAAACACAAGTTTTGTAATGGCAATTTGTGTTAGCAAATGGGCACGAACTGCTCTTGAATATGCATGACCACTGATCAAATGATGGATTGACCCACCAGCATAAACAGTCCCCCAAAGTTCATCCAAGCCGCTACCAGCCATGATCGAACCAATTGCCCCTAAATATGACATAATCATATGGAAGCCGCCGAGTCTAACGAAAACTTTTGTCAACTTATCTTATGCCAATGCATCTTGAGTGTAGGCGAACACCACATTTTGTGATTTAATCGAACATGGAAATTGAAACAATGATGCTATAATACGGTATTTGAATGAGAAAAGTCGATGCCGTTTGAATTTGAGTTTAGGGGGTATGGTTAATATTTCACACGTTTCACCAGTTCATTATGGAATAAATGACTATTGTTATATATCATTATAAAGCCACTGCTTTTCTGCAATTTTTGATGTATAATTTAACTCCCAAAGTAGTCGTAGATTTGATTTAATGGACGTTGTGTACCGTTGTGTGTATGAAAACAATAAAAAAAATTTCGTAATTTTGTACATTTTCGTGAATATTTCACCATTGAGTGTGAGAATTGGTACAAAGTTGGCATTTTCTGTTGGGGATATGTATTCTCAATATAATTCAGCACGATATTTATGATTCTCACCCTACTAAGGCGAATAAGAATGAGAAATATTGAGCTGGGTCGAATTTTTTTTTTAATTTTTTTTTTCATCAAAAAAACGCTATAACTAAAAAAGCTCAACTCGGATTCGCGGGGACTTTTCACACTTTATCCGCAATGCGTGTCCCGGAAACATATAAAAAAAATCAGCTTTCTCCGATTTTTTTCCTTACTTTCTCATTTTTATGTCTAATGTGCCTGGACTGCAATGTAGGATTAATTCGTGATTCTATGTCAAATGTACTTTATCATAATAATTACAACATTTTGTATTCTTCAACAAGTAGACTTCATCTTTGAGTCTCGTCCTTTGCTTCCTCGTCCTTATCCTCCTAACTAGGTTAGTGTATAGCCTAATTAACTTAACTTAACCCTTTACCTAACATGAAAAGCAGACGGCACTTGCAAACAAAATTCCTGAATAACTAATTTCTTTCATTTTTTATCTCAAAAACATAGGTTATGACCTCTCTTTGGAACGAGCTCTCGTAACCTATGTTTTTGAGACAAAAAATAACCGTTTACATGACATGAAAAGCAGACGACACTTGCAAAAGAAATTCTTGAATAACTAATTTTTTCATTTTTTTGTCTCAAAAACCTAGGTTATAACCCCTCGTTGGAACGAGCTCGACGAGCTCGTTCCAACGAGGAGTCATAACCTATATTTTTGAGACAAAAAATAATGAAAATTAATTGGCGATTTTTGTGAATAGCGCTGACCGGTTTTGGCCGTTACGTTGGGTAAAGGGTTAAAAGTAATATTTATCTGAATTTAGGGGCAGGGGTGATAAGAAGACAGCCATTCTGACTATGTCACCTCCCCGCGGTATACGTGTTTATTCTTTTTTCGTGGGATAACAGTTGTAATAGTTTTCTACTGTTTTATGTATTTTTACTATCCACTATTTCCTGTGTCTGTTGTACTATTCGTATACCGTAGCATAAAGCACTCAGTCATTTACTCATCCCAGGCAGAGGTTCTTTGCGTCCAAACTCGCATATACCGAGTTCAAAGGGTTACTTCGCCGAGGTAATAACTGAATGTACATTGTGAATTAGTACACAAGCAGATACGGCACAATTGTTGGAGTCCAATAAACTCTCGAAACAGACAAGGAACTCTGTATGGACTGAAACTAGCAAAGGTGGATGCTGCAATCTGGTTTGGCCTACTAAGATTGGTCGATGTAATCACTGGAGCAGAGAAGGTAGACTTAACCAGGACGAGACAGAAGGAGGTAAGAAATGGAAGTTGATAACAGAAGAGACAGTGAAGGCTCGGCAGATGTCAGTGGTAATACTAGTGGGATACAGTGATAGAAAAAGCTAGTAGACCATTGGGCTACTGGTATAAGTAAGAGCAGTTGTAGTAATGTAGGGCTGTCCGAAGGCGGTAGTCGTAGAGGTCAAATATAGTGACAGAATAACATACCAGTGGAAGTATGGTTGGCAGTTGGGAGTGGTGACAGGTTACATTAGTTAGTAGCAGAGTGTTGAGGCTGCGGCACTGCATGGACTATAAGACTGAATGAATGGCAGTGATAACAAACACAAGAGATAGACAGGGCTTGAAAGAAACATTTTTCCAAATTGCAGAAGGTTCTTCAACTTTACCTTAGCATTCCCGAACAATAAACTAGAAGGAAATATGGTTTGCTCCCTAATGAAAGATTAATCTTATTTTTTGGTCTTCTTTTAATTTTATCCTCCAAATAGAGGATCAAGAGTAGATATGGAAATACTCTACTACCAAGGATTTAACCGTGCCATGGACCCGTCAGAACAGTAAAAAAAACGCTAAGAGTAATAACAAAACAACCATCGTGTTATTTTCGATAATTAGGTATACTCCGATACATTTGACCCCCCCCTCCACCCCCCCCTCCACCCACCCCCCCCCCCACCCAAGAGCACAACTTTATACTGTCGTAGGCCTTTGGGTCCTTTTGCAACCAAGTACCTCTACAGCAAGAAAGACGGTTACCACTTTCATACAAAATTAGAGGCAGAACTATATGTCACACTAACAACATTGGCTGCGCACGTGTATTGACATCACATCCCCATGGTAGTGATGTCATAACATGGCCGCTCAAACGGGCTGCCATGCCAACTCACATGGCGCCTACAATGCACGCTATGACTTCTAAGATCCGAGGTGAAGTTTGGTAAATAGAAATAATAGAGAAAATTGTAAAAATTGGAAGCGAGAAATGCACGCCTGGACGGTAGACCCCACAAGAATAAGACGCGTCTTCGGCGGTCGGATACTTCTGCCCCTCGACTTTTAAAGTCCTTCTGTTGCGTCTTCATCCAGGCATTCTCCCTATCTCGTTCCAGTTCTGATTCATATGTGGTGTTTTTATCGAGACTTTCGTGTGTGCAAGCCATAGTTGTTATTGGGTCTAGAGAAACCCGGGATGGCGGGTGAAATGTACATGTAACATGTTTCAAAATGCAAATTGCATGACTTGATTGCTGTATTTATTTTAAACGTGTGTTTTGCAGAATTGAGTGTTTGCCGAATTGAGTGATTGTATTGCTTTAGGGGTATTTTTCGAATAAAAACATTTTATGCTGTTTTATAATGAAGTTTTGCGAACCTTTCGGTTGTTTTGAGAGTTTATTTTGCCGAGTTAAATTGATTTAAAGGAAATCTGTGGAAAACACCTTCTGAGTTCTTGTCATTATTTCCACACCACAAATTACGTTAGCGTTCCATTAGGGAGCAAACCATATTTCAAACGTTGTGTATGTTCAGCGGGAAATAAATTGTCCTTATTGTCAAGCACGCAAACAATTAATTTCGTATTCATCCACTGGGGGGTACTCTACACTATAACTTCCAAATACTTGTTTTATTTGGGGTTAGAGGCAATACGTAAATTATAAAAAAGTTTGCCAGCACTCGACCTGCAATTATATCTTGAGGCAAATATTGATTATATTGCTGCTTCGCCGATGATCAGAAATTGGAACAAAAAATACATGGAGTCACTTTTAGAACTCTCTCACGGCCGAAGTACATTTAAAATTGTTGGGAAGCGAGATGAAAGATTAATCCTATTTCTTGTTGTTCTTTCAATTTTACCCTCCAAATAGGGGATCAAGAGTAGATATGGAAATAATCTACTACCAAGGATTTAACCACGTACCCAACGCAACGTAACGGTCAAAACGAGGCCAGCGCTATTCATAAAGATCACGAATCAATTTTTATTTTTATTTTTTGCCTCAAAAATATAGGTTATGACCACTCATTAGAACGATCTCGTTCCAATGAGGGGTCATAAGCTATGTTTTTATGCAAAAAATGACAAAAATGAGTTATTCAACAATTTTATTTGCATGGTCATCTGCCTTTCGTGTTAGATAAAGGGTTAACACAGGATTTACCATAACCGAAAACGGCACTCTGGTCACAAAATTAACTGTAGGAATTCCCATAGGAAACCTTGGGTGTAGACTGCAAAATTTGGCACTGACACTGCAAAATATACTATAGGACGTCCCTTTGGACTGCCCCTGGCTTTAAAACGGCACTTTGCACCCAAAGTATACTATGGGAATTCCTATACACTCTAAAATCAGTTGGGTTAAAAATCAACCCAAATCAACAGGGTTGAGTGAATATGAACCCGATTGGGGTTCATTTTCACTCAACCCAGTTGATTTGGGTTAATTGTTAACCCAACATATTTTATAGTAAAGTAAATATTGAGACCAAGGTGTCGTTTTCGGGTATGGGGAATCCGGTGTTAAATCCTTGGGTCTGGAGTATTTCCCTGAAAGGGGACCCCTCTCTGAAGTTTGAGCGGCAAACAAATGTATAAAACACTATTGTTTTTCTTTTCCTCGTGCTTTCTTAGGAATATAGTTCAGACATTTAATCTAAATCTGAATGGACGTCTTGTGGTCAAACTTTCTGTGAAAGTTGAATTTGGAATAAAATCAAAATTGGTTGTATAATTGGTTGAATAATTAACAATAAATTTATTGGTGTTCCTGCGATTATAAGACAACAAATAATTGTATCCCCAGATTCAATGTGTATTTGTGTAAATACCACGTAATGTGTGTGGCAATTCAATTCAGACAGAGAACATTGTTTACTTGCACTAAACGGGCATCGAGTTATTACACATGTCGAGGCCACCGTTGCTGATATCAGCAAGTAAATGACAAATACAGTTAAAACTTGAAGTCCTGTCACGAACTGTGCGCTTATCTAGGCTTAATTGCGCGTGGGAATTGCGCGCAATTGCCATATCGAATGGCATCCAAAGCACGGCAGGTTCTCCTGAATACTCATACCAAACACAGGCAATGTTTCTGCCAATGGACCTTCGGTTTACCCGAAGGTCCATTGCCTGAAACATTGCTTGTGCACAGGCCATATGTACAGACTTTGATAGCCTTACCATGGTCATAACGCGTAGATTAACGCGCAGATCGACGTGCTATATGTGCGCATTTCATGACAAGGCTTCTAGTTTTAACTGTAAATCTCCTGCTCAACGAAATAAATTTTTGTAGTCGTGATATTTTTATATAGGCCTACCATGCGTTAAACATAAAAAATAAAACACAGCTCAAACACTATTAGAAGCTTAACTTGAACGTTTTACGTACAAGTGGGAAAATGAATACGGATTACAACAAATAATAGTATCCCCAGATTCAATGTGTATTTGTGTAAATACCACGTAATGTGTGTGACAATTCAATTCAGACAGAGAACATTGTTTACTTGCACTAAACGGGCATCGAGTTATTACACATGTCGAGGCCTCCGTTGCTGATATCAGCAAGTAAATGACAAATACAGTTAAAACTTGAAGTCCTGTCACGAACTGTGCAGACAGAGTGGAAGTCCCCAATACTATTCGTCGTGATCTTCATTAAAAAAAATCAGTTCACTGACGCTAAATCATTGTCATACTGACGCCGTTAAAGACTACCCAATTCCTTCCTTATGAGAACAAGCCATGAAAGGGAGACATATGGTAAGGGTAAGATAAATTGGTTATTACCACCATGTGTTTCCGAGGTGGTATATACAGATTATCACCACAGTGTGTGTCTCTGGGAATTCAGATCAAGTCGAGTTGTAGGCACAGAACAGTATTTCGACGAGCCAGTTGAGGCGAGTCGAAATGCGATTCTGTGCCTACAACGAGACTTGATCAGAATTTCCGAAGACACACACTGTGGTGATGATAAATTTATCTCACGATATTGACCACATAATGTGTTATAAAATTATTTCAAGAGGAACTTTTTCATTTGCCTTATGGACGGAAAGACGCAAATTGAAAAATAGAATAACGTTCATTGATCTCCATAAATATTGAGGTCAGTGATGACGTTACACTTCAGAGAAAATTACGTCACTGGGATTCACTTCACTGAATACTGCTTCCGAAGTGGAGCAACTGTGTGTTTCGTCAACGTGAATTTGGTTGTAACTTTTGCAACAATTACTGGTGAATTAAATATCCCTCTTGGTGTAAAGGTTTATTATATTTTAAAATATGCTGTTCATCGTTTAGTGAGGTGAAGTTTTCCACATTTCATAGCCAAAGCTAATCCTTTAACTTCAAAAGAGAAGCCTCGACTCGAGCGTTAAGGAAAATCCCAATAATAGGCTACAAACCAGCCCAAGATGCCGAAGAGTGCGCATAATTCAACTATTAAAGTTACCTTCCCCAGTGACATTTTAGCATGCCGTGCATAATAAATACATTACAGGACGTTTAGTTGGCAGATACAGTGTCATATACGGCTCAGAGAAAACAATATTAGGTTCGGCTTCGCCTCACCTAATATTGTTTTCTCTGAAGGGAAAAACGCGAAACGATCGTAAAATGAGATTAATGCCGTTGTTTTGGCAACAACAGAATCACGCGCTTGGATCAGGGGCCCTTGAAACGGATTCGGAACAAGGACCCAGATACATTAAACTTTAGTTGCGTAACAGTCCAAAAACGCCCCGCCGATTGTGAGATAAATTGACGTATCGACCTCGCCTCTGAGCCATATATCGACTCTTACTAACGGAGTTGTCGAACTATCCCCAGAGACGATGTCTCGACTTCAATGCACCATCTCGGAAACCCGCCTGGTAGTAATGACCTACATGGAATGGAACACGGTGTCTCTCTTTCTTGGACGTTTCCTTGAAGGGAAAGAATGACTCTTTCCATTGGCTTCGTATTACAAAACATCCACTTTTCAAACACATTCAAAAGGAAAAACACGTGAAAGGGATGAGTACTGTTTTTTTATCTTTACGAAAAGATTTGTTGTTCATAGTGTAATAGAGGAACTCTTTTAAGATTTTTGAGCCCTGAAAATGGACACAATGGAGGCATTTATGAAGACACTCGATTTCCGATACCAACAAATTATCAACATATTGAAACAACGTATGAACATGAGAAGAATTGTGATGAATCAGCTTAATTTGTATACTGATTGAGTGTCAGGTTAAAATTCAATAATCTATACTTGCATTTTAGGAATCCTCATAGAAGTCACTCAAATCCGGGAAAAGGTTATTGAATTTAACCTCCCATTTTTATATCTTGTTTTCGATTGCCAATTAAGATCAGGATACAGATCAACCTTCTTCACCCGGCACTTCTCCAGTTAATAGCCACCAGCCGCTAAGTGTTGTCTTATGTCCGCACGTCGTTTGAATTTGACAATAATTTACTGGCACTACTGACGAGTATACCTCAGAGAGCCGGGGTACATCCAAAACAATCTTCTGCCATTTGTCTTCGCCTCATCTTCCCCTGCTCTATCCTTTCATGTTGTTCTTCCAACAGCTTGGTCCAATCGGCATCAGATATTTCACCGATGTCGCGCCAACGTTTGTCATGACGAGTTTTGTCATAGCTCCCACTTTTGTAATACAAGTCGACAGTTTTGTCATAGTTCCACATTTGTAATAAAAATCGGCAGGTTTTATCATAAATTAGGTTACCAGTTTTGTAACAAAATCCACAGGTTTTATTATAACAAATATCACCACTTTTGTCATAGACATCAACAGGTTTTGTAAGACATTACTTTTTTTGCTCACATATACCATCTGTTTGTTGTCTTGGGTAGTACATAATTCCAGGTCATATGATATTGCTGAGTGTGTGTGATTGTCGGGTATAGTTGTTTAGTATGCATGAAATGTACCCCTGTTGATGTCCTGTTAGTTCTTGATGCTACTTTTACTATCGCATGGTTACTTCAGGCAGTACGGAGTGGCAGATTATGTGGTGGTGTGGGCTATATATTATTGGAGCCTAAGATACTAATCATTTTCTATTGATAGGCAAAATTTCCCCCCAGGTTGGTACCAACATGAAAGAACATGATGTACCCTCAGAATTTCCTGAACAATACTACAACACTCTACTTACCAACCCAAAATATAAATACAGAACGACACGCGTGTGTGAATGGGTTAATCGATATGGCGCGATTGCCAGCGTGGAGGGAGAGAACGAGAGGCCGCAGGCCTCGAGTTTTATCCTTCCGCGATGGCACAAGTGCCATATCGATTAACCCATTCACACATGCGTGTCGTTCTAGTACGACATGGCACGAGTGCCAGCGCAGAAGGATAGAACGAGAGGCCGCAGGCCTCGAGTTCTATCCTTCCGCGATGACACAAGTGCCATATTGATAAACCCATTCACAAACGCGTGTCGTTCTGTGTTTATTACACACCTTCACCTCTATAAAGACAATTATTAGAAGGACACTCGGCAATTCATTTGACAACTATCAACAAAAAGAACACATTTTCTCGCCATCCAAATTTACGAGGGGAACCCGTGATACTATTTCGTCCCTTGAGTTCCAATGTGTTCTATGTGCCTACTGGCACACAGAACACATTGGAACTCAGGGAACGATTCTAAGCTATCACTAGCGATTCAAATTGTAATTGCGGTTTACGATTTGTGAAAAATGCCAGTGCAATTTCGCTTCTTTATATAAATAGTCCGTCAACGATTTCCGTTCCGCAAATATGTGCGGAACAGGACTTTCATTTTCCGCACGCTTCAGTGTTGCTGTAGATGGGGATTTCGTAGAACAGGCGTGTAACAAATTGCCGAACCTTTTAATGATTACTTTATTTCAAAATCAACGCCCCATACAGACAACATCCCTTTACTAGATACACCACCAGTAACTGATACCCGCCTTGACCATAACGTTATCACGACAGAAGAAGTTGAGAATGAATTTGAGAAACTTGACCCGCCAAAACCTTGCGGACCCGATGGAATTCGTAATAAAATTCTCAAAACATTCGCAAAAAAACTTAGCAACACCCCTGTGCAAAATATTCAATATGTCTCTTTGTCGTGGTCATAGGCCAATATCTCTTGCTTATAGTGTTAGCAAAGTCTTCGAGAAAATTATTTTCTCGTATGTCTTTGAGCACACAAAACACCATGAACTACTAACAACTAATTATCAGACTGGATTCATACCAGGCACTGGCTACCAGTTAATAGAAATAAATAATATCTTAGTAAAAGTACTCGATGAGGGTAAAGAAGTAAAACTGGTTGTTGTAACGTAAGTAAAGCCTTTGATCGCGTATGGCATAAGGGCCTGCTACATAAACTGTATTCTTTGGAAATAAGGAGCTAATTGCTGTCATGGTTTCAAAGCTACCTTGAAAACCGAACCCAATACGTGTGCACAAATGGCCAAAAATCGGAAAGCAAAATAATAACAGATGGTGTTATTCAAGATTCAGTACTAGGGCCGCTCGTGTGTTCTTATACACCATTTATTTATTTATTTATTTATTTATTTATTTATTTATTTATTTATTTATTGAGGTTTAACGACACTGTCGACAGCCAGGGTCACCTCGTGTCAGAGAGTTGTACGTGTGGAGGAAGCCGGGGTACTCGGACAGAACCACCGAGCAACGGCGAGCAACTGCCAGACTCCCCAACGTAACTACACACATGCAGGATTAGCATTAGTTGAAAACAAGTGCATCATCGACGTGCAGAACGCCTTAGTACACAGCGTGCCCCACGCGGGCAATCGGGATGAAGTGCCTTGCTCAAGGACACAACGCAGTTACGACTAATGGGGATTGAATCGTGGATTTTTGTGTTGGAAGTTCAATGCCATAACTACTGAGCCACTCCGATCCCTTGCTATGCACCAATGATTTGGCGGATCAAGTGGATCCAAACAAACGTTTGTATGCTGACAACACGTCCCTATACTTAACTGTTGGTGACGTAAAAGTGAAATTTTATATAAAGATCTAAACAAGGTGTGAAAATGGGCAATACTTTGGCATGTCGACTTCAATGCTAAAAATCTGTAAGTATGAATATATACCGTAAAGCCATACAAGCTCCCAAACCCATACTACGTTTTGACAATGAACCAGTAAGCTAGGTCGATTCTCATAAACATCTAGGTCTCTACTTCCAGAATAATGATGGTTGGGATATTCATATAGACAAATTTGTAGAACGATCAAGTCCAATGATTAACTGCTTCAAACGTTTAACCCTTTACCTAACGAATCGCCCGCATCTACCAGCGTAATTTGCAAATTGAGCAGTTGAAAAAAGGTTTTTTTAAATAATTCAACAAAACCATATCATATGACCCCTCGTTTGAATTAGCTCATCGAGCTCGTTCCAATGAGCGATCACATGATATGGTTTTGTTGTTTGTTTTTTTACAAATTAAAGAACATAGTAATTAAAATAATAAATTTTGATATTCTCTGCGTTGGATAAAGGGCTAAAACAGTATCACGTACATTATTCGACATAATATATAAGAATTTCAAAAATCATCCATTTTCTACTGGATGGTGAACATCTTAACGCCGGCGTTCCTCTCCGTCTGTTGTACGAAGACAAGTCTCCAAACTCTGAAGGTATCCGTTGAGAAACTTCGATAATCTCCGAGCGATAACATGCAGAACACAGTTTTATTTGGACAGCTATCTTCATCGGCAATAAATTTATGGAATAATCTTGACAATCCGACAAGGAATTTATATACATTATTACATGTTGAACACTCAATAAATACACAGAACGACACGCACGGGTGAATGGGTTAATCAATATGACACGAGTGCCAGCGCGAAGGATAGAACGAGAGGCCGCAGGCCACGAGTTTTATCCTTCTATGGTGGCAAAAGTGCCATGTCGATTAATCTATTCACACACGCGTGTCGTTCTGTGTTTATTACACGCCTTCGCGTCTATAAAAACAATTATTAGAAGGGCGCTCAACAATTCATTTGACAATTATCAACAAAAAGAACACATTTTATCGCCAACCAAACTTGCGAGGGGAACCCGTTTTGCTCTTTCGTCCCCTCAGTTCCAATGTGCTCTATGTGCCCGATGGCACATAGAACACATTGGAACTCAGAGGACGATTTTCAGCTATTGCTCGGGGGTGAAATTGTAATTTCTTTGCTCGATTTGTAGAAAATTCCAGTCAAATTTCGTTTCTTTATAAAAAAAATAGTCCGTCAACGATTTCCGTTCCATACATATGTGTGGAACAGATTTTCATTTTCCGCACAGTTTAGTATTGCTGTAGATGGGGATTTCAAAGAACAGGCGTGCAGTAAAGAATACATCTGTTTAAGCCCACAAATATTTTTATGTAGGCTCTCGACAGGGCCAGATCTCTATTCCTGACCAGATCTTGGATGCAGTTACTTGAAGGCACATCTTTTAAACCATTTCCCGACTGACGATTCATCTTGTACAGTACAGTCGTCGTGAACTGGTCGTAATCCACGCGTGGGCAGTGATGTCCACGTATGCGTTAGTAGGTATAAAAGGAGAGTTTACGATCACTTGTACATGTACGTGTACAACATACGCACACGATGCGTTCACCAACGTGGAATTCAGTGTTAAATCACACGCTTGTTCACAAAAACTGTACATGATTTTGAATCCGCTTATGTACAGTCAGTGACTCCTAGATCGCGCTTTTAGCGTTCAAATACTCGTGGTGAACGCATCGTGTGCGTGTGTTGTACATCTTCAGTTGTATCGTGTACGTGACTTTTGGTCTACGTTCGCATCGCAGATCAGACCCACCGATCCATCGTCGGCGAACGCGAGCGAAAGCATAAGATTCTGGCTCATCATCAAAAAACAGTTTTTGCAATTCTAAATCAGTGATTCTGAACTCTCAATTGCTTTGGTACAGATGATTTAGAACTCTCCCTTGTTTTTGAGGCGGTCACGTTTTTGATTGATATAAATATAGAGGAGAAAAAAAAATATAAATAAATAGTTATTTAGAAAAATAAATATATCAAATCGAATAGATAATAAAAAAAAAAACGTAAATCATGAGCGCTTCCCAGATGGTTAGAGCGAGGTTCCTTTTAAACATGCTGATGAGAGCATATGCAATCTGCGTGAACGAACAACTACGTCCCATCTTGTTAGAACGATGCGTCGGATGTCGGGATCATCTAGACTTCGATCACGAGGATCATTCGTGTCTGACGATGGAAAGGGAAGATATGGTCGTCATGTATTTCGAACCGGCGTTCGAACGCGTTAAATTCGACGATGTGATCACGTTTTGGAAGAGATTAGTCTTTTGTAAGAATCGAGACAGGCCCACAGATTCGGAAGAACTGAAATTGGCGCGTAGAAGTTTGACTTTAGAAGACAAGGGATGCAACAAGAAATTATTGCTGAACGAAGCATACGTCTAAGTTTTGTTTTTCGTTGATATAAAAATAAGGGAGAGTAGAAAATAAAAAAAAAAAATAAATACACACATAAATTTTTTATCTAATATTAGAAAGAAAAAACACAAAAAAAAAATGAGAACCAGAAATAAATTGTATCCGACGTTAGTGGACGATGAGGACGAAAAGCCGAACGGCGTTTTGCCGACGGCGCCGTCGTTAGAAGAAAGAGAAAGAGGAGAGAGGTATCGCATCGATCAAATCAATAGAATCCAAGAGTATCTGACTCGAGAGAGAGATTCTCGTCGTTCCCTCAAGAAGAAGCATTCGCGTTTCGTGAAATTCGTCAACGGGATCGACACGACGCTCATCACGATTTCCATGGGTTTACACGCGGCCGGCATCGGATTGTTGTCGACCGCGGTCACCATTCCGATCGTGTTGACCGTGGAAGGAGTGGCCCTCGCCGCCGGATTGTTCATCACGGTCGGAAACGTTTTGAGTAGGAAATTATATCTAAAGGCTAGGAAACACGACAAGATTCGCGTCTTGGCCGACTCCAAGATCGACACGATATCCGAAATGATCTCTATGGCGTTGAAAGACGGTAGAATATCAGACGGAGAATACTTCGCGATATTGAGCAAGAAAACGAAATACGATTCCATGAAAGAAGCCGTGAGAATCAAGACTCGTCAGATCATCAAGGAAGAGTTGAAGGATTCTCTCGTGGAAAAGGGTAGGAAAGAGGCCAGGGAGGAATTCAGTAAGATGATAGAACTCAAGAGCAGCGATTAAAAAAAAAATATATATATATATATATATATAATAAGAACAGAATTTTAAAAAAAAAAAAAAATATTAAATTTATATATAAAATAAAAAAAAAACGAAATTAATTTAAATAACTCTTCAAAAAAATGTATTGCTTAAAGTGTAAGAGAGTTACCGAGACGAGTAATTCTAGAGAAGTGCGAACTAAAAAGGACAGACGGATGCTTCGCCGAATTTGCGACGTGTGTGGTTCTATAAAGACTAGATTCGTCAAACAAAAGAACGCGAGCAAAGGCAAAGGCATCGTGAATAAAATGATCAACAATCTACCTTTCGAAATGCATCTGCCCGGTCACAGTTTCACGGGACCAGGAAAGAAATTGAACAAGAGACTCAACGCCGATCTGACACACAAATCTTGGAGCAAACCCGTGAATAGGGTGGACGCGGCCACGTACGATCACGATCTGTGCTACGCCGGACATCCCGACACCAAGACTCACAACGACGTCTGCGACAAAAACATGTTGGCGAGATTGAGAGGCATATCGAATCCGACCAGGAGAGAGACGATGGAACGTTTGCTGGTCGGCAATCTGATCGGTGCGAAACGTCGATTCGGATGGGGCGTTCCAAAAAAAAGCGCATCTGAAAAAGAGAAGAAGAAATGATTATTGACGAGCGAATTGGCCGAGGAGTTACACAAACCCATAGTGCGTAAATTTCGAAAGAGAAGGGTGTTCGTGAAGGGTCTGGATGACATTTGGTCTGCCGACTTGGTCGACATGAGATCGTTTTCGAGGTGGAACGAGGGCATCAAATATCTGTTGACGGTCATCGACGTGTTTTCCAAATACGGTTGGATCAGAGTTTTGAAGAATAAATCGGGACCTTGCGTCGCCGAGGCTCTGAAGAGCGTGTTCGACTCGTCTTCTCGAAAACCGAGTAAATTGTGGGTGGACAAGGGAAAGGAATTCTACAACAAGGACGTTCATCGATTGGTAGACCTCTACTCGATCGAAAACGAAGAGAAAGCCAGCATGGTGGAACGTTGGAATCGAACGATGAAGGAGAAGATGTACAGATACTTCACGGCGAATTCGACCAAGAAATACATATACGCTCTGAACGGTCTGGTGAAAGATTACAACAACACGCGACACAGATCGATCAAGATGACTCCCGCGGAAGCTAGCGATCCTCGAAACGAAAAACGGGTCTACGCGAATCTATATCCCGAGAGATCTAAGATCGGGAAGAAGTCTAGAACGCCGAAATTTGCGGTCGGCGATCGAGTGAGAATCTACGCTCATAAGAAGCACTTCGAAAAGGGTTATACTCCTCGATGGACCTCGGAAATCTTCGTGATCATCAAAATATTGCACACCGATCCGGTGACTTACGAAATCGAAGCTTTGGATGGAGAAGAGATCATCGGAAAGTTTTACGAACAACAATTACAGAAGACAAAGTTTTGATGAAGAACGCAAAAATTTTTTTTTTTATTTACTCTCTTTGACATTTTCTTGTTTACACACACATATATATATAAGAGAGAAAAAAAAATAAATAATAATAAAAAATAATTAAAAACTATTTTTTTAGGTAAAGAAAAGCAAGTGAATTAATAAACAAAAAAAAACCTAAAAATCCTTTAAAATGACAAATATACTAGATATAGCACAAAGCATAGTGAAAGATGTAAGTATTCAAGAATATGAGGTTCATGAATACGAACCGCTAACCGGAACGAGTTTGAACAATGCGGGAGAGATAAGAATCAACGTCGAAACTCAAGATCTATTCGTACATCCTAGCGAGAGTTACATAGTGGTGCAGGGACGTATCACCAAGGAAGATGGGAGCGACTACGCCGACGACGACACGGTCACTCTTGCCAATAATGGCATCATGCATCTATTCAGTAACATAAAATACATGCTATCCAGACAAGAGATAGAATCTGTTTTTCATCCCGGTCAGGCCACCACGATGTTCGGACTCTTGACGTATCCTGACGATTTTTCGAAATCCAGAGGACTTAATCAGTTGTGGGTGAAAGACACCGTCGGCCCTGCTAGCGCCAGCGCCGCCACGATATTCGACTACGACGTCAAGACGTCCAGACCTAAAGGAACGTTTTCGTTCAGGATACCTTTGAAACACATCTTCGGATTCGCGGACGATTACAACAAGATCATGTACGGATTCAAACACAATCTGACGTTGATTCGAAAAGGAAACGACGACGCAATAGTGAAACTCGCCACGACCGATGTGGGTAAGATAACTCTACACAAGATATCGTGGTTCGTTCCGCACGTGGAGCCTACGACGAATGAGAAAATGCATCTCTACAAGATCATACAATCCAAGAGTAAATTACCCATGGAATTTAGAATGAGACAGTGTGACACGGCTAGCATTCCTCCCTCCACGAATCACTTCGATTGGAGATTGATGGTGAAATCCGCTTCCAAGAGACCGCGTTTCATCATGGTCGCGTTTCAGACCAATAGGGATGGGTCTCAGGAAAAGAATGCGTCGCTGTTTGATCACTGCAATTTGAGAAACATGCAAGTGTTTCTGAACGCCACGAGATATCCAGCAATCGATTACAACGCGTCATTCGACAAGAACGATTTCTGCAGGCTGTACGGCGACGCCGCCGATTTTAGAAAGAAGTATCACGGTCTAGATGAATTGATAAGCAATCCCAACATATCTCCCGGCGAATACAAGTTGATGTATCCCATGTTCGTGTTCGACGTCAGTAAACAGAGTGAACGACTCAAGAGTAGCGTGTTAGACATTCAGATCAAGATGCAATTCGATAGGAACGTGCCGAGAAAAACCGAAGCCTGCGCCCTGGTCCTGTCAGACAGAGAATTACAATTCGAATTGGATGGAAATAAGATGTCGATCATTCGATGAGAGACGAGTGTGTGAAAAAAAAAAATTAAAAAAAACAAAAAAAAATGAAAAGTAATGTGTGATTATTAAAAAAAAACACAAAAAAAAAAAACTAATGAGATATAGAGAACATCTCTTTATATCTCATTAGGTTTTTTTTGTGTGTTTTAATAATCACACATTATTTTTTTTTTTTAATTCATTATTTTTCCACACGTTCACTGTTTGTTCAAAGGATCCAGTTTGATCAGTAGACTCACCACGGAAGTGGCGGCTTCGGGATTATTGGTTTTCATGACGAAATTAATCCTGTCTCCGGCGTTCACTTTGAGAGGTGTGCCGAACGTGCTAACATTTGCGTGTTGATTCTCGGTCTTTTCGATGCTGTATCTCTTATTGCTCTCCACACCATTCACCATGAGATTGACGACCGCTCTGTTATTCAAATCCGAGGAAGCCAGACTCATTCGAAGGATTTCACCTCCCAGCAGCATGGGATATCCCACCTGACCGTGTTTCGATCCGCTACTTCCATTTTAGTCGCAGCATCTGCGAGATCTATCGGCTCGGGAAGATTGTAAAGCTTCTTATCATTCATGTTCAAAGGTTCTTCTCGAGGTTCGTATCTCCGAACGTAATGCTCGTCCAAGTTGGCAACGTCGTAACCATCGTCTTCCTCTTCTTTCTCGGGTTGACTTTTTCATCGTCACTTCTACCAAATTTATCGACTGTCATGTTGTTGTGGGGTTTTTTTTTTTGTTGTTGTTGTTTAGAAAAAAATGTGTTCAAAACGCAGTTTATTAAAAAAATGAACTATGTTATTTTATTTATAATATATATATAATAATTTTTTATCTTTATATATATACTATAAAAAAAAAACCTCTCTCTAATGTAAGTCATTGAGAATGTCTTGAAATTCATCTCCTTCAGACCATCTCTTGAGAACGTAGAGACACAGGTGACCGCAAAACACTTGATCTGGTGATTGCACTTGATCCGTGTTGTAAAGAACCATCGATTTGTTGAAATAGTTCTTTATTTCTTTCGGCGGTGAGATTCCGTAGCTGTCGAAATAATAATTCTTCTTCTTCTTCCCGTTCTTGAACCACACCACCCAGTGACTGCCTTCACCCGATGAGTCGTCTAGATTTAAAATTCCACATTCCGATTGTCGAGGTCTTCTCTTCGGCAAGGCATCTCTGGAAAACACTCCTAGAAAATCTTCGATTTTCAAATCTTTTGCCGCATTCAACAGATCGATGTTGGATAGGGGTTCGTTGGGTAAGACGACACCTTCTATGGATATCTTTATTTTCTTATTCATAAATATATTTTTTTTTATTTATTTTATTATAATTCACTAAAAAGTGCCGTTATTTTTTTTCTATTTTTTTTTCTTTTTCTTTTTAAACTAACTCTATTGACTTCCACAATCTTGAATCCGTCAAATTCCTTGACTTCTATAATCTTGGATTCATCTAATTCTTCTTGATTTTCTGGAATCCTACTAACTTTCTCGATGTCACTATCGATTTCAATAATTTTATGTTCATCTAATTCCTCTTGATTTTCTGGAATCCTATCATCCACAATCATATCTGGAATCTTATCATCAGCAAGCGCATCTGGAATCCAATCATCCCCATTCATATCGTCTAAAATTAGATGCAAACTCCAATGTCCGAGTACCAAAGTGCTTATTTTATCGTCTAACACGAATCTCTTGTCGTCGTCGGCCGTCAGCGAAATCTTGTTGACTATTTCGGTATACAAGTCGTGATTTTCGCTTCGAATCGATTTCATAGTCTTATACACCGGACCACTTCCTAACAGACAATCTTTATACTCTTGGAAAGAGATGTTTTTCTTCACCACGCACGCTTTAACTCCTTTGCACTTCTTGATCTCTTCATCATCTTCTAGACGATAAGCATAGAGTTTGGGTCTCAAGCCCACGAATTCGACGATCTGTTTACCGCCGCTCTCGTTCTTAATTTACCCAACACCTTCTTGTTGTCGTTCGATTGAATGTTGGACAGGTGATCGACGGGATAATTGCTCGTGTCGAACCACTCGACCACGTTCGGGGATATGTCTTGGTAGACGTCTTTCGTCTCTATCTCGTAAACTAAACTGTCCGTGTCGGTCAACAGTAGTTTGGCTTTGTCGCCAAATTTTCGTTTGACGTAATCGTAGTGAAACTCGTACATCAATCGCTTGCTGACATTTAAGATGATCGGTCCGAGATAATACGGTTTGTCGAACTTCAGGTGCGTCTTTTGCATGTGAACGGCTACTAGATTTTCGCCGAATATGGTTCGGTGTTTGTAACTGGGTTTCGCCACTAATTTTTTAGCTCTTTTCTCAGACGTGATGAGTCGAACGTCGGTTCTCTTCCTGATGTTTTCCATCGATTTACCGTACACGCAGTTGTTCATGAGTTTGAAGAAATCTTTTTCGAAATCGTTCTCGGCTCGAGTTCTGAGATTCGTGTTGAGATCGATGTATTTTTTCATCCAAGGCTCTTCGTCGAATCGAATGATGTGATGTATGTCGACTAATTTCATCCCGTAATCGATGTACTGTTTCAAATTCTTGCTGTAGATGACGTAGTTACGTTTGTTAAATAAATTGGGAATGAGTTTTTCCTCGTCTCCTTCGTTCAGTTCCATTCATTCGGGAGCCAGCGGATAATCGTTGTGTGGATCATGTAATTCTTCCGGATAGTTCAAATCAACTTCTAAAATGCAAGGATAGTCTCTCCATTTTTGCATCTCTTCCGGTTCCTTCACCCATTCGAAATTTCCAATCGGTAAAGGATGACTCATAGCCCAACCGTACAGATTATTGGCGTCCCAATACTGTATGTATTTAGTCGACTGTTTCGAATTGAAACCTTCTTTCATGTAGGGATTGTTAGCCTCAGAATGTCTGTGAGAGATCATCGAGACGCCACCTCTCGCAGCCCTTTCGACCATGAGCAACATGTCCACGTCAGATGATAATTCCAATTGAACTTCGGTGGTCTTCAACAGAGTGTCCCACGCCAGACCGGGTGCGGTGAAATACCAAGCGGGATCCTGATCGTAATTTCGACGACAGACGTCTCGAAAATTTTCGAACACGTCTGCCAAGAGCAGAACGTCGGTCTTCAGATAGAGATCGTGATAATCTCTCATGGTTTTCATATTGAATGATTTCCACACGTTTTTGGCGTGTTCGTAATTCTCGTCGGAAATGTCAGATTCGTATAATTTCGAATAAAAATCATCTTTTGAAGGTAGTGCGGTGTCTTCGAATCTCTTTAGATCGTTCATGTAATCGTAAGGATAGACTCCTTTCCTCAACATGACGTCTACTCATTCTCTGAAATGTTCGCTCGTGATTTTAAATTTATCCTTGCTCATGTTATCGACTAATTTTTCCAGAGCGGTCGACATGAATTTAAAAGTGTTGATGAAACATATGCATCTACGAATGGATTTCGTTTTTTCTTTCAACGTATTTCCGTCGATTACTCTTTTCCTCTCCATGAGCTTCCATTTCGTGAAGAAAATGTATCTTTCTTCGCTGTTCGCGATGCAATTTAATTCTTCGTGTGAAGTGCCAAGATTTTTCACGAACAGATGACTGTCGTAACCCGAGAGATTGTGAAACATCACCGGATAGAAAGCGGCGTCTCGATATTTTAAATTACACCTGCTGTGAGCCGGACCGCGATACAGACCCATGTAATGATCGTGGTCTCTGACCTTCTTATTTTCCTCCAAATTCTCGTCGAACGATTGTCTGCATATGTGACATTCGGTGGCTCTGTTATTTTCGTCCTGCTGCTCTCGCATGATGATCATTTTCGCCTGAGTTTTGAATTTGTCGTATAACATTTGAATTTTCGATTCTAACTCTTCCACGAACCTTTGAGCCACGTCGTCATCTTCGCGCTGTTTCGTGTAGGTGAAGGGACCCATGTCATGTTGCGAGTCGAAAGCGCATTTCACGTAAATGCAATAGCCTGAAGGTATGTGTTTTTGATATCTTTCGACGTAACTTTGAAGAGCGTTGGGTTGACAGGAACTCATTTTCGCGGTGAAACATTCGAAATCGGCGTACGCGACGAATGGTACTTTTAACCTTCTGTTGTGATTTTCAAACTTCACGATGGTGTTGGGTTTGGGCATTTCGACGGTGACTCCTTGATTTTCGTAGCAATATTCCTGATGTTTCGCTAATGATTTTTCGCTCTTAAACATGCAGTTGCAACATAAAGATATCTTTCCGTTATGATTATTATTTTGTCTCGACAGTAATCGGCTTGGATGTTTAACCCAACAATAATGACAATTGTCACCATTCGAAATCGATAATAAAATAATCGTCTTTTCTCTTCCGTGATACAAAGTCCATCTGAGAGGATAGATCTTTTGATTTTCGTCGTCGTATCCTAGGACGTTCACCGCTACGGTGGGATTTTGAACCTCGAAACGTTCGCTGTGTTTTAACTTTGTTGGAAAAGTCACTCCGGTCCAATCGAGATTTTTAGAAGTTTCCTCGTAACGAGAAACTCTATCGGTGTTTATTTCGACAGGGTATAAAGCGGAGGTGACTGCCCATTTAAAACACTGATCATCTTTATTTCTCACGTTGATCACGGCGTGTTTCTTAGTCAAGAAATATGGTCATTCCAAGTAGGAAGATCCTTTCAATAGTTCGTTTTTAGTCATGTGAATTTCGAGTTTCAACACCTCACCGAACGTCCAATTACTACCTTCATTTTGATAATTCGCGAGAGACGTCAACATCTTGTCTTTCATCTGTTCGAAAACGTCTGATAGATCTGAACCTTGAAATACGGGTTCGACGTTAGATCTGAAATATGCATTTTTCACGATGCTCTTGCCGGACTTCACGTTGATTTTATTCATTATGCAATGGAGTATCATCTTAATTTTTAATCCCAAGTTCGTGTATTCGCGAAATAAATCCAATACTTTTTTCTTCACCCGTTCCATGAACAATTTCGGATTGACTTTCTTCGACGAGGGAAACACATCGAAAATTTTAAAAATGTCTTCAATCGCACTCTCCCATTCTACGGGTTTCGATTGGAATAGTTCTGCAACGAGTCATCTTACATATTCTTCTCCTTTCTCTTCATCGATTGCTCGTTGAATTTCGCTCGATATATCTCATTTGTCTTGAATCTGAAGTGCATCACTCGTTTTCGTTTTAGTTTTTCTTTTCTTTTCTTTGGAAACTTGATGTTTTTCAATGGATTTTCGTTTAGTCATCTTCTTATTTTTCACAACCGGCGCATCTTTTGATGTCGTTGCTATCGACATTTTGTTTGCCTTTCTAGCGTTTTGCAAATATTCTTGTATGACTTCAATTTTTTTTGATTTAGTTCTATGCTTTCTGAAATCTGAAATTTGTAATAGATTACAAATCTCGTTTAACTGAGGTATGGTTTTCTCATTTAAATTTACCATTGTTTTATCTGTTTGCTTCATTTGTAAGAATATTTTTTTTTTTGGAATTTTGTATTAAATAATTTGTTAAAAAAGTTTTGCTTTTTTACTCTGTATATATGATAGAAAAAAAAAAAAGTTAAATTTTAAAATTCGAATTTTTTTAATACAAAATTTAAAATAAACATTATTTGTAAGAATTCATAAAAAACCAAATAATCGATCATGACAACAACACCTAAAAGATGCGGATTGAAATTGAAACGAGACGAAAGGTATGAGAAATCCAGTTTTAATATCTATACATTACAACCACACGATCCCATCGAATTGAATGAGCTCGAGATGGTGGACTTAGAGCGCTACTACCACAAATATCGAATGTGTTTGAAAGTGGATGAAGTGGATGCTCGATTTGTTTTACGAGTACCAAAGCGAAATGTTGATTAATATCATCGTCGCCGAAGACAGAGAATTCGACAGGGGTGATTTATTGTTGTCCTATGGAGGTTACATATATCCAATAATCTCACCCGAACTCGTGAAGAAATCGGGTGGTGAGATCGCATTCGCCTATGAAAAAAAACTCAAAAGAGTAAAGATGAACATTCACACCATTTTCGTATGTGGAAAAATGACGAATGTCAACTTGCTAATAACGGACTTGGAAATATAAACAATAGAGAGATTGAAATTAAACAAATTTAAACTTTTTATATATATATAAAGAGAAAAAAAACTTTTACTAAAAAAATTTTTACATTAAAGAAAATTAAAAATTAAAAAAACAACTTTTTTATATATATAAAAAGCAAAAAAAAATAACAAACTTTTTTTTTAACAAATTATTATTTAAATACAAAATTTAAAATATACATTATTGCAAGAATTCGTAAAAACAAAAAAAAACAAATAATCGATCATGAAAACAACAACACCTAAAAGATGCGAATTGAAATTGAAACGAGTCGAAACATATAAGAAATTCGGTCATAAAATCTATAGATTACAACGACACGATCCCATCGAATTGAACGATGTCGAGACGAAGGGCTTAGAGCATAAATACGAGAAATATAAGATGCGTCTGAAATTGAACGAAGCCGCGCTCGATTTGATTTACGAGTACCAAAGCGATCTGCAGAACATCGTCATCGCCGAAGATAGAGAATTCGACAAGGACGATTTGTCGTTGCCCTATGGAAATTACATATTTCCAAACATCTCATTCGAACTTGTGAAGAAATTGGGTGGTGAGAGCGAGTTAACCGATGTAAAAAAACTCAAAAGAGTAAAGATAAACATTCAACACGTTTTCGAAAAAGGAGTAGACACGAGCGTCAACATGCTAATAACGGACTTGGAAATATAAACAATAGAGTGATTGATTTTTAGCGAAGAAAAAATGAAAAAAAAAAAAAAGTAATGAGATCTCATTTACTTTTTTTTTTTTTTTTTTTTTGTTTTCCTTCTTCTTCACTATCATCATGATATATTATAATAATGTTTCTTTTTCTCTCAAATTTCTGCGTCGATTCTTCTTCTTTTTCTTTTTTTCTTTTTCTCTGTGATGTGATACGTTCATGGTAACATTTTTGTTTATCCGAATCATAATTATGAACGAATGTTGTGCATCTCTTGGTAACACTCGCTTCAGAAGGTAGTGGTGACCATGGAAAGCATCGTCTCATTCCCAACTGTATATCCTGCGCTTTATCTATCTCTTTCCTTAGATATCCATCATTAGCGTCTAACCATTTTTTTATTTCTTCGCTCTCTGGCTCGCGATGTTCGTCATTATCGTCAAATTCATCCAGGTGATAAATTTGTTTCTCCACCTTTTCACCCATTTTAAATATATTATTTTATACTTTCTATGATTTTATATATTTTTATATAATTTTATATTTATAATAACATATTCAAAATCGGTATGTTCTTAAATGGCGAATTCTCACTGAGCAACAAACCCTTGCCGAATCGCTTGACGTTCTGTCCACTCTTCAGAAAGAGACCGTTTCCTCTCAGAGAGTTGCCACCTCTAACGGGTTCTAGATACAATCCTTTACCACTGTCGTCTACGTGAACGCGACACACGGCTCCTCCCTTCTTCAAAAACAGTCCGCTGCCACCCATTAATTTCTCTACTCCCGAACTAGCGTGTCCCGTGAGAGCTCCCACGCCGAGAGTCTTTCCGAGAAAGAGTAGCACCTTTGCGGCGAAGGGTAATGCTTTTGCGGTGATTCCTGCCAATAGCGGTAGGAAACCGCCTTTCATTCTCAAATTGTATCTCAATTGAGCGGGACTCAATCTCACTGCCAACCCTCTTCCATCGCGAATCGCTTTCTCCATCCTTTTGATTTGACTTCTGGTCCAGGCGATCGAATCCTGTCCGCCTCTCGTCAGATCTTCGTGAGTGAATTTGAATCTCACCGCCTCGCCTCGAGTTGTTAAAGCTCTCTTAAGTTTCTTCCTCTGTCCTGCGGATATGTTCACGTTTTTAACCACGTATTGTGTCATAATTCTGTTTGGTTTTTTTTTAAATATATTTACTTCAATTGTTTCTTGTTTAATAATTATATTAAAATAATTTTGTAAAAAATTAATATTACCATTTATTTTATTTTTGTTATCTATATATATATAACATTTTTTTTTTTTTTTTTGCTTTTTATATTTCTCTTATGTGAAATCGTATCGTCACTCTCTCTCCGCGAAGATCTAACAATTCACCATTTTGATCCGTCAACGTGGTTTTGAGACTATACAACATGTCTAAAATCACTGGTAGATAAACTAAATTTCGAGGTCGCTCCACGATCTTATAACCCGGCGACACGTTTGGAAAGAAGGAATAGATCGTCGGCTGAGCGCTACCATTCACGTAGCTTCCAGCAATCATGTCCACGTTCACCAGAATGCTATTGACAGCGAGAATGTCGACCGTATTTTCAGATGCCGCGTGGCCTCGATACATCTTTCGATCGAATCCCAACATCTTGCCTATAGAATCGTCCGTGTTGAAATCCACACGAAAATTATCTTCCAAATCCAACATCGTCTATAAGGTATTAGGATTGGGAGCGAGTCTGATCTTGTTGCTTCCCTTTCCATCCGTCTTCATTCGCGTCTGAATGTAATGGTTCAAATCGTCTATGTCGTAACTCCCTTTGGGAATTCGAATCTCCAACCAATCCATTCCGTCGGAATACTTGAATGAGTTATTCTTTTCGGTGACATTGGGAAAGGAATAATAAGTCTCCAGATTCACCAATGCCATCTCGTAACTTTTCTCTCTGTTCAATTCGATGGAAGGTTCGAATTTCGTAGCGAATCGAGTCGAATCGCCACTCACCACGATTTGAATGGATTGTTTCGCAGCTGTATTCTCGGCTATCCATTCTAACAATTTTCCATGTTCGAACATTATATCTTAATTTTATTTTTTTTTTTTATTCAAAACTAATTATTTGAAGATTTATTTATTTTTCTAATTTTTTTTATTTTTCACGCTCTATCTTATTATTATCACCATCGGGAACATAAAACTTGTCGAATCCGCACCGATATTTTCCGCGATTAAATTCGCTCGTCAAATCGATCACGACGAAATTGTAAAGTCCACCATCCCAAACCCTCTTGCAGAATCTCCTGAATTCGACAGCGCTCATGTCGTTTGCGACGTGATCGCCATAGATGTGATTGAGATTCTTGAGATCTTGGCGAAAGAGACACAGAAAATTAGCGTTCTCCCTTATCGTCTGTCTGGGCAATCGAAAATAATTCTGCGACAGGTAGAAACAGTCCACGTTGCTGTGTCGACCCCTAACGTAATACGATTCGCATCGGTTCTGTCTCTCCAAAAGCAGATCGTCGAAAATCATGAGATTCTTATCTTCCGATTTCAGTTCCCTAGGATCCGGAACGTCGCTAGCGTTCTCGTAAAATCGACACTCGACGTTCGAAGATGCATTTCTCTTCGTCAGCTCCGTCGCCGCGCCGTCCAAAATGGTCGAGAGCGGAGCTCCGCACTTGTCGAATTCCTCCCTACTGTCAAAGATTCTGGCTATGACGTCCTTGGGCAATCTGCGATCCATACACTCTCGAAGCAATCTGTATTCGGGTTGAAACAAGCTCTTGCCAAACACGAACAATCTGTCGTAAGCGGCTTTCTTACCAGCATCCAAAGCCGTCTTCTTACCGACCTCAAACGTGGTCGATGCGAGTTTTCTACCCGCATTGCTCGTGAACGCTCGCATTATAGAATCGACGATGCCAGAACCGCCTTGAACGTAAGTCCTGACGTATCCCCTGTTCTTTATCACCAACATATTTTATTTTTATGATATATTTTGTGTTTTTTCACTGGTAAATCGTTTTGTCGTTTTTTAAATACTTTGATTATTCTAGTGTAAGAATTTACTGTTTTATTTTTGTTTGTTTGTTTGTTTGTTTCTCTCTCTCTACTTATTATTATATTCACATCAATCTTCAATTCGTTCATCAGCCTTTTATACTGGTTTTTATTCAAAACCTTCTGTCTCAACAATTCGTCAGATATGGCAACTATCTGATTATCTAATCCCGTGTTACCAGCCCGTCTGCTCCCCATCAACAAACTCAATCTCTGAGACAGAGCGTCGGGATCGCTCGGAAGAAAAGTAGTGGTTTTCATCCCTTTGCCGGTCATCGATTCGACGAACTTCTTGCTCGCATTCCATATGGGCTTCACTATTTTCGTCCACTTGTAACCTCTGTTGGCTTTGGTTCTCGTCTCTCTGGCATCGTTATTTCTATTCATGGCGTGGGTCTGGACTAGAATGTCGCCGTAATTGTGGAAATCCTGTTCCGTGTAATCTCCAGGCTTATCGAAAAGGAGCAATCTCTGCAGACCATCGGTTACTTTATACTTATTCGAACCCACGATCAATTCATCATCATCCATTTCCACTTCAGTGTCGCCCACGAATTTCCTACCGCTCGAATCCTCGAGAATTCCATACAACAGATCTCTCTTACCGCCACTATCATCATCGGACGATGCGATGCTATCAGTGGTGATAGTCGAAGCCGTATCATCGCTCTCACTCACGTCGGTTTCGATTCTCGTGGGAACGTAATCCGGTGTAGATTGAACGGAATACCGATTTCCAAAACTAGAAGGCAACGAACCCATTCTCAAAGAACTCTCCTTTATGGGTCTCAATTCTTCGACTATCTCCTTCCTGCTTCGCTCTTGACCCTCCGTCACTGGTTTAAATATTTTTGTGGCTTCGCGTGTGAGTTCCATCTCACCGAGACGTCTGCTCCTATCAGCTGCCTGAATCGCCTTCTTAGCACTTAAATACTCGGCTAAAATTCGATCTCGACGTCTAGGATCCATCTGGAAAAACATCTTTCGTTTTAATTGTTTTTATTTATTTTTCAAAATTAATTGTTTAATTATATTTTTTTTATATTTTATGTTTTAAGTATTAAAATCTCTTTCCGTCTTAATATAATATCTGAAAAATATTTACATCTCAAACTCGCTGTGTTAATTGAAGTTAAAAAAAAATACGTTTTAAACAGTACATGACAAACCGGTTTCTGATGTAACGCATTTTGACAGTAGTGTTTAAATTTTTGTCAAAAGATCTTCATTCATTCACACATCAATTCATCGAGTGTCGAATTAAGAGAAAATCCTTTTTTTTGATGACTGTTAGACAGTTTCAACACACAATGGAAAACTGATTTTAACAAATCTCTCTCTCCGATTGCTATCGTGAATATATTAAAAATTTTACCACTCGAAACCTAACTGAGCGGAAAATGCGTTTTAAACATTCCGATAAGTGTTTCTTGACTTTATTCAAGGAACGCTTAACAGTCAACCTCATTTCTCATAGTGGAGGAATTCTCAAAAAAAAAAAACTCAATTTTTATCCATCCCATCAACAGAAAACATCAATGTCTATAATACAGGCTATATATTCACAATCGACTCTGTTTGAACAAAACACCTCAATTACGATAACGTGTGTTAGTTGCTTACTTCAGGAAGACGTGACTGGGTTTGCAAATTTCCAAACACACAGACACTCTTCGTTCAGATCGAGTTTTTATTACGAGAATCGAGCGATTCGATCGCTCGATCAGCTGAGTGGTTTTTTTTTTGAGAATTTTCTCATAGTGGAGGAATTCTCAAAAAAAAAACCAAAACTCAATTTTTATCCATCCCATCAACAGAAAACATCAATGTCTATAATACAGGCTATATATTCACAATCGACTCTTTTTGAACAAAAAAACCCCACCACCGCCTCAAAAACAAGAGAGAGTTCTAAATCATCTGTACCAAAGCAATTGAGAGTTCAGAATCACTGATTTAGAATTGCAAAAACTGTTTTTTTGATGATGAGCCAGAATCTTATGCTTTCGCTCGCGTTCGCCGACGATGGATCGGTGGGTCTGATCTGCGATGCGAACGTAGACCAAAAATCACGTACACGATACAACTGAAGATGTACAACACACGCACACGATGCGTTCACCACGAGTATTTGAACGCTAAAAGCGCGATCTAGGAGTCACTGACTGTACATAAGCGGATTCAAAATCATGTACAGTTTTTGTGAACAAACGTGTGATTTAATACTGAATTCCACGTTGGTGAACGCATCGTGTGCGTATGTTGTACACGTACATGTACAAGTGATCGTAAACTCTCTTTTTATACCTACTTGCGTTTACCAGGAAATACAAATTATCATCAGCAAAATTTTAATTAATTAAGCACCGGTTTGTACCCGGTTGCTTCATTAATCAAATTTTTGATGATTATTCCTATAATTAGTGTTTGGAATCTAATATTATTGCGCCCGTGGAAATATTGCCAACCGTGGAAAATAACCTGTCCATGGCGGCCATTCTGAAAATGCGGCCATAATCATGAAGACCCAAACCATTTCTTCATGGAGTGCCCTGAACACAGTGGACGCAGACGAATACTATTTGCTAAACTGAATCGTTCTCTACTTTTTGGTGACACGGAAGCTTCGCAATCGATAACACAATGCTAATTTAACTGGATCAGCAGTATATCCCGTCACCCAACTGCATTAATTAACTAATTTATGTATCGAACTTAAAACAGAAGTTTACATTGAAAAATAAATGTACTGTGCAAGACCGAACGTCACAACTGTGGCATCCCTACAGTACTTGCTTGCACATTTCGTACATATCTCAACCATAAAGCTAACAAACCGTGTTATAATGATCGTCCCTACTTATTTTGCGCAAGGAAGCACTGTTACAGTAGGAATGTTCCACATTTGTTTCTTTTCTTCTGCTTCCAAGATGAGAAATACATATTAGAGCAGAACTGCAGTGTATTCCATTTTCCTTCTATGTAAATTATTATCACTTTATCATACTTGTAATTGATGCCTTTTGCAAATCGATGAGCCGAATTACGAAACTATCGTTCAGTGGTGCTCAAGAGGCTCAGTGAAACAGATTTAACCCTTTACCCAACGAATAGGCAACATCCGCCTGCGTAATATGCAACGGCCCACAGCCTTACACACCTTCAGACTGGAATGAATTTTTCGAGAAACCCCCCGATTTTTATTTCCATAGCCACAACATTAATTCTCAGTTCAATTGTTTTAATATTCGCTTTACAATTCCTTTGAAAGACTCAACTTTCGATATTTCCTGACATTCGTGACAGGCAAGATGTGTACTATGGGTGTGTGGCCGGAACATATGCGGTGTACTGTTTTTACAATAATCACATATTAACTGGCCATAATTACACAGTTAACTATTTACTGGAGAATACTATCTCTCATACTCCTTTTATCAGTTATCGGATAGCCCATGTGGCCTTCAACCAGTACGTCATAATGGACATTAAACTCCATGCTTAATTTAGCAGCGCTTGAATTATTGCTGGTTTGTTTAAATGACAAATCGGTTTTCGGGATCCGTTATATACATATCTTTACGTTTTTTGTTTAACCCAGTCAGAAAGATTATCGAAAATTTTTACACTTTTAAACAAGAAAATCGCAACTTTTAGCTATCACCGTGACAGCGTTCGTGGAAATATTGCCAACACGTGGAAAGTGGCCAGTTCACGACGGCTGTACTGTATACCGTATTAAAATTGTGTATGCGTTTACCAGGTATTAATAATCATTAACAGCAAAATATTAATTTTTTCTGTATTATTTTTTCATGTACCGTTCCTTCAGGGCACCACTGAAATATGTTTTAGGATAACTACTGGAATTTGTTTCTCACATTTTCCCATTGGAGCTTCCCAAGAATCATGTCCAGTGATGGAATCATCAGCAGAGGGAAAATGATATAAAAATTTACTTGTGGTTATCTTACAACATTTTTCCACTGGTAATGTGCATTATTAATTATCGTACCTTAGTTTATTATTTACAGAGTAAAAAAAATGTTTGTTATGCCTGTGGCGATAGTGACATACAATGTTCTGGTCTAATCATACATGTAGCAATAAAAGATATATGCTTCATCAAGTGTTGTTCATTTTACATATTATGGTGAGTACTCGTACTCTAACTTGAGTATTTTGCAAAGTACTCGTACTCGAACGCGTTCTCATACATTTTCCCCCATTACTTTTACTCGTACTTTACTCACACATTTTCAGAGTACTCGTACTCGCACTCGAGTACTGGAGTCTAGTACTCGCCCCAGACCTAGCGCGGACAGCACTGTTCACGCGTGGATTACGACCAGTCCGCGGCAACTGTACTGTACACCATAAAAGTTACCCAGAATTTGTCGATAAAGGGCAATAAAAGTGTCAAAAATTATTTTTTTCCGTCATATCTGTATATTTTTGCACATCTTAAGTATGTGTGCAACGATGCTATAAACTTCAAATTCTCTACATTTAAAACTATAACAGAAACGGATTATTTCATCATAAAGGCACGCAACATTCATATTTATTTATTGTTATTTAAGGTCACATACATATGCACAATGGCTAATCGTGACCGTGATAGTTTTACGGTTGGAGGAAGCCGGAGTACCCGGAGAGAACCAATGAGCATCGACGAGCGACTGTCAGTTCCTCAACATTCTAACTCTGTTCAAGCTCCGCTCAAGCAGGGTTACAGCGGTTGAAGACATGAGCACCATCGGCGTACAGTACGCCTTAGTGCACGGCGTCATCGTGCCCCATGTTTGCAACCGGGATAAAGTGCCTTGCCCAAGGACACAACGCGGGTCTTCCCGGACGAGGATCGAACTCGGGACCTCTAGCATAGAGGTCCAACAGTCTACCACTGCGCCACCGAACTCCCTCGCAGCATTCACAGCCATTCAAAATTTCCCATATCGACCAAGGGCAATAAGTCTGTCAACTTTTTCCGTCGTTTATAATCACGTTGCAACTCTTCAGTTTGTGGATAATAAACTCCAAAGTGTCAAATCTCTATATTTAAAACTGCCGGAGGAAAAATACGGACCCACGGGTACGCGGAACCACAAACGCACTTTTGAAGGTGAGATAATGGGGTTTTCGCTAAGGTTGGAGACGGGAATAAAATGACCCGAAAAGCACCACAACGCTGACATTAGCTCCACAAGGGCGAATTGTACAAACCATAAACTCGTATGCATAACTGACCATTAACCCTGGAGCCGCTTTATCACATGTGTGGACCCACGGACGGAGCTCATTTCTATAGTGGTCCTTATCCGGAACGTCTGTGAACAATTGTACAGCTGCTTCTCCTCAATAATGAATCCCACAGGCAAACATCTAACGTTTTCTCTGATAATATATGGGTAATAACTCTTGGTAGTCAACTTGTCATTAGCATATTAAGCACTATGCATAGGCAGTGCGACATGCAATCAAAATTGGAAACTCCTACTAAAATATCACGAAATCCACTGTTATTCTATTTTGTTCTGCCTTTTTAGGAGTAAATTCAGAATAGGCACGAGATACAGTTCCATTCTAAATTCCAGCCATAAAAGTTGGAGGATGCAGGCCTTGTAATTTCAGGAGAGCCATTTATTCGCTCGCCTACTGCTCACCTTAAAAGGAGGGCGAAAACTAGCTTTCTGGGCCTTAAAAAATAATGATTACCATAGCAGCCTATACCTAAAACCAACATTTTTCAGATCTCTGCTATGTTAATGGTCTCTGTAAGACGGCCACACTGCCCCTCCCACACCTTTGGGCCTTGCCGAGGCCCGGAAGTGTGGTAGGGGCAGTTCAGTCGGCTCACAGAAACTATCTTGTTAGCAGCACCAAATAAAATGTACAAAGCCCACTTGGCAGAATTCATTAATAGTAAAACTTCATTTTGCCACTTTGGCTTTTGTAAATTGGAGGAGAGCGATTTTTAGCCCTCCTCCATTTTTAAGGCCTGGGGATGGGGGTCCGACTTCCGCCCACCTCCCCAAGTTTAACCCTGTGCCCTTTCACAATTCCCCCTGTCACCAAGCTTCGCTTCCAACGCCCTCGGTCCATTAGTTTGAAGACCACAGTGTCAGTAGTAATGAACAACTACTGGGAACTGTCACTGGATTTCCAATAGCAACACAGGTAACAAATCACTGGCTGATTAAGTTAATCAGAGGTCATTGGTCATTTTCTAGACTTCCGTAAAGAGCGGAAACTTCATAGTTTGTTTAAGCTTATTTGTCCATCAATAAACCTTGTACTGGCGAGAATGTTATCATTTCTTGATAATGACTTTCTGAAAGTAAATAAAACTGATTTGCTACTTATTGATTAAAAAAGATGAAACATCAGAATACGGTGTAAGATTAATGACACACACATAGGGATCTCTTTCTCTGAAATTATTAATGTGTTTTTTATTGACAAGATACTTCCTGGACCGTGGATAAGGAGAATTTTCTTATTCCATTTGCTTTAGCATTGCAAAGCCTTCTTGCACTCAGGGCACGAAATGCACCACCCACTACCCATGCTATTCTGTAGATTATGTGGCCTAAAACATAAAGCAAAACAAGAACTTGGACTTTTGATGGCAAAGAAATAATTACAAAAATTAAATAAAAAACCTCCCTCTCAAATGCAATTTTACCCAAAAATGGCCTGAGATACAAAAGATCTACTTTGTGGGGCCTTATTCTTTCCGACTTTTTCGTTGTTTTCAGAGAAAATCTTTGTAATAAATCTGGGTATTACAAGCAAAAAATATAATCTAAGAAATCAATTAAGAGCGGGTTATATTTAGTAACGGTTTTCTTTGATGAAACGATTGTTTTTAACATTTTAAAAATCTCCATGTCTATGCTACCTTCGTGATTACTGCGGTCTGTGCAATAATGTGCCAATAAGACTAAAATCCCCCTCCTCTGATTGGACAAAAGCTTGCTTAGTATATTCTATGTTTACGGCTCAAGTGGCAAATGTTACCGTCTGACGTAACAACGCGAAATATTTGAAATGACGTCGCCCATTTCGTAATTGCTTCACCAATCGAGTGACGAGCAAGCCGCTTCATTTTTCTGGACTTTTCACTCGTGCAGCAGACGGTGTTCCGGATGAAGTGTTGTTTAAATTACAAACCTATTTACGATTTCAAATGAGATGGAATGAGTTTATCTGGTTTATTGATTATTTATCCAGAGCCGTCGCGGGACACATGAGTGGTTTATTTACTGAACCTGTGACTGTTAAAAGTTGCCTTGAACAAGGCAACTTTTAACGATTACATGTTTAGAAAATAAACCTCTCGTGCTTCAGTGTATCGGTCCACCATCGAGAACCTATTGTTGATAGATAGATTAACGTATAAACATCGCATACAAATATATCGAGCAAAAAGAAACAACTGCTAATCATTCTCAATTCGTTTACACTATGGGGAGATAAAATAGGTAAACTGGCTGTCTACCGGCCACCCCCCATACCATTTCCCACCAACATCGCAAGGACACTGTACCATTTTACGAACTTAACAAATTAATGACAATATGGCCGAAGACAACCAAATAGTACGACATTTCAAACCTGAAGATAGTAGTTCTCAGGGCCACAGACTGAAAATGGTTGTACTCTGATTTTATACTTAGCGACTTATTACAGTAGTTGTGTGTTTGACGAGATGACTAGAAGTTGTGCATAGGCAATGCAACATAATTGGCTAATAAGGGGAGAAAAGCTGTTTTGTGTTTATTTTTTTGGAGGGGATGGGGGTAAGATTACTTTCAAAGTCTATGACCATGCGATTCCCTTGGTTACTGAGAACCAGTCCATCCCAGTAAGAGTGAACCGCTCCACCCCCAAGGTTTCAGACAGCTTAATTTCCAATAATTAAATAGTTAAATATTATGGAAAATATAGAAAGGGATTCGACATTTTTTTTATATTCTGGACGATTGCAAATAGTAAATGAGAGAAAAAATCATTTTAAGTAGAAAGTAAAAAAAAACATAAATAAAATAAAATATTCAATCATTTAAAAAATATTATAAAAATGTTGCAAGACTACGAAACTCAATTATTAGAAAGGATAGCCGAGCCCACGAAAAGAACGACTGGTAATAAAAATGCAAAAAATTCTTTTTCGATCTTGGTGAGCGATGACAAGACTCGATTCATGACGAAATTCAATCCACTGATCTAATTGAAGAGGGATAAGAAGTATGAGATGGCACTGGTAAATCTGGAGACGTACTATTCGATTCCCAACATCACGGAGAAAATAAAACGTTCAGATATTCGAACCGACCGGATTGGTTCACGATTCGCATTCCCAAAGGCAGTTACAGCATAGTCGATTTCAACGAACCCATTCAGACAAGAATGAAGATCGATGGTCAAGACGGAACTGCCATCAGCATAACTGACAACGTCAACACTCTGCAAACGATATTGAACCAAGAACCAACTACCTGTGGTGTAAATCATGCATTTAATCCCGTTTCAATGCATCTCCATCTAAATTGTCCATAGTCCAATTGTGTAAAGTTAATCCAAAATGCGGAAGAATCCAAAACTCGAAACACTTAACTTTCTTAACGAAATCATGTTGGTTTTTCCGAAAGGTTTAGTCAGCAATGTTTTTTGCCGAAGCTGCGAGGTTGATTGCAGTGTGATGTCAGTGAGTTTCCCAGTGACACAGCAGTTAATGACTTTTTCTGATTCGGATATGAATATTTTTACAAACGGTAAATTTGGTGCACGCTTTCTTCAAACCATTTCTCAGTACGCGTTTTATTATTTTTGTTTGGTTTTTTTTTGGTTTTTTTCTTGTTTTTTTTCTCTCTCTCCTTTTTTATTCATTGGTTTTTTTTCAATTCCCACTTGTGGTTCGACTGCCACATTTTTGAGAACAGCTCGAACCGTCTATATCTATATTTCGTATCGTGTGAACTATAAACATACAACAATAGTCAAAATTATTGCCTGATTGAATTCAGTCCTGAGATAGGGTCTTCACACATGTGATACACAGAGTTGTAAAAAAGTAGGAGTTTTGCCCTTTCAGCCCTCGGGTTGAAGACTAAATTACTTTCCCACTTTTTTCATGACAATGTTTTTATTCCTTGTTAAACTCTTGTATTTATTTTACACTTTACTACTCTTTCTGTCCTGCTTCCCTTCTCTTTTTCCATACAGAAAGGCTTCCTCACAGACTAGATCTGGCTCGGGGCGCTGAAGACGACTGCAGTTGCGCGACGAGTTGGCAGAATGCATTTTACAGCCAGTTATGTTGTAGAACTAGACTCATGGCCACTATTCTAGAACGACCCAATAACTATCTTCCATGGCGGGTGACTTAGGTCAATATCGTATTACAGTGGGTCTTTTCTACAACATCGCCTACTGCCCCTCATGTTTTCAGCGAAGCGAAAATCGCCGTCTTATTTGTAAGATTTGGGGGCTGACAAATATAAAAATCCCATTTCTTTTGATTGGGGTCGTATTTGTTTTAAGTGTCCTTCTTATACTGTCCGGATATGTAAAACAAAATCCGGGTCCCTCCACAACTAATAGTGAAATGTCGCATAATACACTAGCATTATTTCATTATAATATAAATAGCATCCGTAACAAAATAGATGTCTTAAATGATCTAGTAGATGAGTATGACATTCTTTGTTTCACAGAAACTCACCTTGATTCCTCAGTCTGCTCAAATGATATTTGTATATCCGGATTTCAAACCCCAGTTAGGCGTGATAGAAATCAGTTTGGCGGCGGTGTCGCAGTATATTTCTCTGACAATTTATTTTTTAACCCACTACACAGTCTACAGTTTGACGATGACATATTATGGTTTGAAGTAGGTACGAAATCACGATTTCTTTTATGTGTCACATATAGGTCAGAAAATTTGTGTACCCCAAATTATTGGGACAATCTCCGCGAAAAGACGGAGCAAGCATTAACCCTAAACCCTTCAGTAATAATTGCTGGAGACTTAAACAGCGACTTATTAAAATGTACTGGCCCGTTACACAATATGATAACAAGTCTAAACATGAAAAATGTTATAAAAGAACCGACGCGAATTACACAGAGAAGTCAAACTTTACTCGATCCAATTATTATAAGTGACACCGTTGACGATATGTTTTCTGGAACCATTGTCTTAGAGCTTTCTGATCACAAAGCGACGTTTTTATTTTTAAATCAAACTCGACCAAAATTGTCTTCTACCACAAGATGTGTATGGAACTACAATAATGCAGATTTTGAGACATTAAATGAATTAATACATGAAACTGATTGGAAACCCATTATATGTGAACCTGACAATATCAACCTTTCTGTGGATAACTTTCAACGTAAATTTCTTGAACTAGCAAAAGCTTGTATACCGAGATATGAGGTGACAATTAGGAAAAACGATAAACCGTGGTTTGACAATACTCTCAGAAAAACAATTCGTCAAAGAGACAGAGCAAGGAGTTTTGCATTGAAATTAAAGACCATCGCCTCGTGGCAAAAGTATAAATCTCTTAGAAATAAAGTAAATAACATGAAAAAAAATAGCGAAGAAAAGATTTTTTGATAAAGTAGATGAATCCTTAACTGCCGATTCTAATTCCAACTCCAGTCAGTTCTGGCATATTGTGAAAAAATTTATGAATAATTTTATGGAAAACACGTCTATTCCACCTTTACAACTTACAACTGAATCTGGAATCAAAATTGTCGACGATGATGGAGAAAAAGCGGAACTTTTGAATAACCTTTTTTTGAAAAATAGTAGTTTAGATAATCAAAAAGATGACCTACCACCCTTCGCGACCAGATGCGGTAACTTAGTAACAGATATAGAATTTACCGAAGTAGATATATTCAACATAATAAAATCACTACAACATAAAAAGTCAAGTGGACATGATGGTATTGGTCACCGGCTCTTGAAAGAAACAAAACATTCCATTTGCTCCCCGTCATTTCTTCTGTTCAGAAAATCTTTATCATTGGTATATTTCCTAGCGAATGGAAACTGGCCGATGTAATTCCACTATTTAAGAAAGGTGATCGCATTGATGCGAACAATTACAGGCCAATATCTCTTTTATCGTGTGTTGGCAAAATTATGGAAAGAGTTGTTTTCAAATACATTCACAAGCATTTTGTCGATAATAACCTTTTCTATAAGTATCAATCTGGCTTTCTCCCTCAAAATAGTACAGTTTTTCAATTCATAGAAGTCTATCATAATCTGTGTGATGGTGTCGATTCCAGGCAGTTCACATGTGGTGTATTTTGTGATATTTCGAAAGCCTTTGATAGGGTGTGGTGGCATCGTGGACTGATCTTTAAACTCGAACGCTATGGAGTATCTGCACACTGCTTCGCTGGTTCGGTGATTACTTATCTGACAGAAAACAACGAGTGTTAGTAAACAAGAGTTACTCCGGTTACGGAACCATCGAAGCAGGCGTCCCGCAAGGCAGATTGCTTGGTCCCTTTTCCTTCTTAGTGTATATCAATGATATTGCAGACAATTTAGAATCCCTGGCAAGACTATTTGCAGACGACACGTGTCTCAGCCAAAGCGCACCTTCAGCATACGAAGTAGCCAATGTCTTAAACGAAGACTTGCGTCGGATAAACATTTGGGCTAATAATTGGCTTGTTAAATTCAATGCTAACAAAACAAACTTAGTAAAGTTCACACTTCAAAGAGACATTTGCTGCCCAGATATTGTTTTTTCCGACACAGTACTCACGTGTGAAGAAAAACACAAACATTTAGGGGTCACCCTACAGGGTAACATGTCGTGGGACCATCATATTGATAATATTTGTAGAAGGGCATGTTCAAGATTATCTCAACTCAGAAAACTAAAATACACCCTCAATAGGAAAACACTTGAACGTATGTATTTGTCATTTATATTACCTATCTTGGAGTATGCAAGACCAGTTTGGGGGTGTGCGAGCGCTTATTTGTTAAAGCGTCTTGATGACATACAATATGATGCCGCTCGAATAGTTAGTGGATTGACAAGATCCGTTTCCAGGCAAAATTTATTGCTTGAACTCGGTTGGAAAAGTCTCGATGACAGAAGATACATCCAAAAAATGTGTGTATTTTACAAAATCATTAATGGCACTGCACCTGACTATCTTGTAGAATTGCTGCCTCCTCGATTTAGTGAAATTTCTCAATACAACTTGAGGGGAGCATCCAATTTTATCCCATGTCGAACTCGTACGGAACTTTTGAAAAGATCTTTTATCCCATCGTGTGTTGAGATTTGGAATGCTCTACCCGACCAAGTTAAAAGCTCTATGTCAATTTTTGAATTTAGGAGAAAATTAGTGCCGCCAACTTACAGCCCGCCGTTATACTTCAATGTTGGTAAACGAAGACTTAACATTCTTCATAGCATGATTCGAAATGAATGTAGTGACCTCAATGCACACAAGTACAGACATCATATATCTGAAATCCCTTAGTGCTCATGCCGAGAATATTTTGAGGATGCCTGGCATTTCTTCACGGTTTGTTCTACATATGATAACATTAGAGCTGAGCTTTTTCAAACCATACAGCATTATAACATCACAGAGATCAGTCCACTCCTGTATGGTATCCCTTCGCGAACAAATGATGAAAATGAGATCTTATTTAAATGTGTTCAAAGATATATTCGTGATTCATCCCGCTTCGCAAACTAGATCATCGACGAAAATTTTAATAATGTCTTCACCGTAACACCATCAGTGTTTCAACCCTTACTGGCAGCTCCTTGTAAAGGAAATGCCATTTAAGTATATCCAGGTTAGAGCATTTCTTAGTGTCATTGGGTGCCTTCTAGGCTGCCGTATTGACCGCGCTGCAGTTTGTCTTCGACCTCTTGTTTAGCCATTGTAATGGAACACTTCCGTAGGAGTTTGAGCAACATTTATCAGTGGAAATCTCTGCCCCTTCACTGTGAGCCTTACTTCTTCTTTCTCTCTCTCTCTCTCTCTCTCTCTCTCTCTCTCTCTCTCTCTCTCTCTCTCTCTTTTGCCTATTTTTATTTGGCAGAAAATATAAGTGTAAATCTATTAGTAAAGTTTTGTACATTATTTAATTGCTACCATTATTACAATAATTATATTATTAAATGTTATATGTAATGGAGAGGAGGGTTTGCTAAGTGTTGAGCACTTGTCCTCCAATCCTTTTGCTATGCTTTTGTTAGCAAATAAATATGTTTAAACTAACGATATTGAACATGCGAGAGGGTTATCAAGTGGATTTTAGAGGAGATAACACCTTTGAAAAAATGTTGGGATTCGATCGAAACACGTACGAATGACATGCTACATCGGAAGATGTGGTGGACATTCTCTCTGTCAACAGCATTTTGCTGAACGTGGGCTTTATCTAGGGAAGGTATGTGAATGGTGGCACACAGCCCACGATCTACTCGTTTTTTCCGGACGTTTCTCCGGGCTACAAGATCATAGTGCGACCTCGAAATCTAGTATATTTGCCCGTGATAACTCATACTTTATACAGTATTAACACTTAATTAAGGGATCAAAATGGAGACCTGTCAGATCTTCGTGGCGAACGTGTGACGATGCGATTTCACATAAGAGAAATTTAAAAAAACAAAATCTGTTACGTGTAAAATAAATAAAAAAATATATAAAAAACGATTTTTTTTACATACTTTTTTTTCTTTTTATCCTCTATAAATTAATGCATTATCTCTTCACATTTTTTTAATGTGGGAAACATCTCCTCTTCCGTAAACAATTCGTTCTCCCGTTTTTTCTTCTTCTTTTTCGACAGACATCTCCTCCTTTGTAAACAATTCATCCTCCCAATTGTTATCATTTTTCTGTGAATTATTTTTTTCTTTTACAAGTCATTTTTTACAAAATAATTTTAGTTTTTTACAAAATATTTTTTTTTCCTGAATTTCCTTGCTTAAAATTCAAATGAATGTTTTTCTGCATGTGTAATAGACAAATAATTTTTTTTTTGCAGAATAGCAAATGAATTAAATTAACAAATTCCTTTTTTAAAAAGAATTAAATCAATTTATATATAATAGGAAGTAAAAAAATAATAAATTAATTAAATAATAAAAAATTAACAAAATTAAAATTAAAAAACAACAAATAATGACGAGATACATAATACAAAACGTAAATATATCCGAAGGTCAGAAAGACAAACTTCGCAGAGATATTGGAAAATCGAGGAGAAGCTGTGTGATTGAAATTAAGTCATCAAGACTTGAGAAATGGATGCGACAAAATCTCTTGGAACAAAACGCAAATTAATAGAATAGCCAAAGCGCATCGTAATCGAAGGGGACTGGCCGTGAGACTGAGTCCCGCGCAATTGAGATATAATTTGAAAATGAAAGGTGGTTTCTAAGGATTTCTGGTGGAATTGCCACCAAAACATTAACCATTCTCACCAAAACCGCGTTGCCGGCTTTGGGTATAGGAGCTCTGTCGGGACGGGCCAGTTCTGGTGTGTAGAAAATAATGGGGAGAGGATTGTTTCTGAAGCGAGGAGGAGTTGTGTGTCGAGTCGAAGCGGATGGTAAAGGATTGTATCTGAAACGCGTGAAAGGTAGCGAAGTATTTCAAACTCGCGGAGATGGTCTCTATCAAAAGAGTGGAAAAATTTGTTCGACGGCCTAGGACTGTTATTGGGTCCGAATTCGCCCGTTTTCAGTATGTTATTTTGAGATACTGTAAATAAATAAATAAATAAATAAATAAATAAATAAATAAATAAAATTGGAATCAGAAAGTGACAAACTATATCCTGACTTATCGGCGACTGAATTACCGAAGGCACTTCCTGTGGAAATTAGAGGCACCGCGTTTCGCAACGATCAAATCAATAAAATTCAACATTAATTTAACGATTGACTGATTTCTTTCTTTCTTTATTTTGCAGTATACGTGAGACAAATAGAAATGATACATATTGTAGTAAAGAGTGTTTTAAGGATATAAAGAAAAGATATTTAAATTAACACTATTCAAGCATGACAACATCAGTGTATACTGCAGGGAGACAATATAGCCAGATTGGCTGTCTAAGTGTTGTCTCCCAAGCTGTACACTGGGCAACCTTAAACCGGACTGTTTTACAATTATGTGTTTTTACCTATGTGACTTACTCTAGTGCAAAAAGAACAGGAAAACAATTGGATAACATGAGATTAGATGGCCCAGTAGTCAGCTGCAGCAACGGCACACATCCTGGTGCAAGCGCTTTTTTAAAATGCACACTAGGATGAAACTACTACAGTGATCCAAACCAGTACTAGGAATATGTTGGATACTAAATTAGAAGATCACACAATTGTATTAGAAATAATGTATTCTTACGTCAGATTTCTCATAGCGTCTTGTAACTATAAGAATAAGGCTTAACATGCAAGGAGCCCACTATATGAAGGGTTAGTAATTTAGTACGCAATGAGAAAAGAACTGGGGTCCCAAAGATACCTAACAACAAATATCCTTAGTCTTAATTTTATTGGAGGGATTAATTAGAATGTATTTTGTTTTTACGGCGTTTAAGGATAGCTGGTTCGTGCAACAACAGTTAAATAAATTCTCAAGCTCTCTGATTAGGTAAGGAATTAATTGATTTTGGGTCGCGGCCTGAGGAGTGCACGGTTGTATCATCTACAAATGACAGCAGATTCAGAGAGGTGGCATGACAAATATCATTGACATATACTATTCAAAAAAGTAGTGGATATCCAAACTGATGTTGATATTTTCGGAAAAGGGTATTGGATACGCGTGATTGGACACATCAATATGTTACCAAGTTTAGTGTGGATCATGAATATCACCGGCCCACGAAAACTTCGTGCAGGTTTTTCGCACGAGCGCCGCGTTAATGTCTGTAGGGGACGTTTTGAAATTTTGATTTGTACTGGAGAGCCTTTTTCGGAGGTCTCATCGTTCTTTTCTTGGTATAAACTCTTTCATCAATAGTTTCTGGTCAAAACATAACTTTTGAGGTATGCGAAGACTGACACGTGACGAACGTCTGCGTGCCGTTGGTATGTTGGCAGCTGGCAACAAACAGACTGCAGTGGCTCAAATTCTCAATGTTACTCAATCGGTGATTAGCAGGTTTTTGTCACGCTACCGTCAGACAGGCAATGTTGATGACAGACGTTGGTCAGGTCATCCAAGGGCGACAACTGCTAACCAGGATCGTTTCACCCGAACCACAGCATTACGTAACCACCATCAAAGTGCCTGAGAAATTGGACAGCAGCTGCACCGAGCGACAGATGTGCGAGTCAGTGGTCAGACTATCCGAAATCGCCTACACAGCTGGAATTTGTACGCTCGACGACCTCGAATTATTCCACGTTTTTCTGAACGTCAAATCGCAGCAAGGCGTAATTGGTGTGGAGCACGACAGCGCTTTGGCGATCATCGGTGGATATTTTTATAATAGATTGCTTTACATTGCTTTTTTACTTTATTAAAAATCTTGCAATAATTTTTATAATGTTTTTGGTTTAGATTCCGTGGATTTTTTTTAATTTTTTATGATAAAATTTGTTTTTATGTTTAGAAGATATAATTAAGCCCTTTGTCATCCAAGGATTCTGTTTAATGAGCTTATTGTTCCTACAAACGCATTTTAGGGGGAACGCTAATTCGAATATTTCCAGGTAAATTGTCCATAAAAAGCGTTGTAGGCCGAATTTGGGCAGTTCGATTCTAAGACTGGCGAGTAGACACATTGAGATAGAAGTGAACTGAATAATGCTTTGTTTTCTGCAGTAATTTTCGTGTCCAAACGAAGGTTTTATTGCTGGATTTCTCGGGAAGGGTTTCTACATAATAGACACCAGAATGATCAGAGACATCGGTTAATATTATTCCGGACACAGAGGGTGTTTAAAGATTATTTGTGAAAACATGATCTAGTAGTGTTTTTGAGTAGGCGGTCAATCTCGTGGCTTTTGTAATTGCCGGTAGATATCCCTGGCTAAACATTAAATTAATATAATTTTCTGTTTTCATATGAGACGCGTTTTTTAAGAGGTTTATATTAATGTCACTAGTTATGTATCCGAGTAATTTTTCTTTATTTATTTTATCAGTTATTTCAGTTATTTTGGTAAGGAAACTATCAATATCTGCCCTGGGTGCTGTGTTAGGTCTATATACTACACCAACAATTCTGCGAGATTTGTCGATGTTAATTTCAATGAATAGGGATTCTATGATGAGCGGAAATGACATGGCGAATTTTGAAATCAGTGTTTTTCTTTATAAAGATCCCAACTCCACCCCTCCCGTCGTCATCTTTTGGTCTGTTTTGATCAGTGGCTGATAGCCATCAAAAAGAATAAGTCATGTTTGGGTGAATGTTAAAAATTTCGGTGAGGCCAGTTAAGTCAAAGGTCTGTTCTTTGACCTGCATGTTGTACAGGGATCATACAGGGAATCTCAGTGTGCGTTGAGGCCCTGCCAATTAAGGTGAAATAGTGAAAATGATTTATCCTTGTTCATAGCAGAGCAACGAAACTGTTCTGGGAGATAATAAGTGCAGTTATTTACCTGACCATGGAATGGTGAATCTTCTGCATCGTCAGTGCAGTGGGTAATTTCATTAAATCGAGCTATAAAATCATATTCCAAGTCGGTCTGGATTTCGTCTAGTGGAATATTACCCGCCACAGCCCCTGTCGGGGCTACCGGGTTGATCACTACATCCTCTGAGTATAATGCACATGTAGTCATTAAGAGTTAAATGTTTATTATGTAAAATGTGTTTAGATGCTGATCCATATGTAACAGTCTGACATATCTGGCATGTACGGATGGAAGAGAAAAAGTAAACGATTACAAGAAAAAAGAATGAATTACAATTAATTCAACACAAACGAACAAAAACTTCATATTTACAAGCAAGTTTGTAAATACTCAAGATATTTCTGCGTGGTGGTGTAAAAGCTACTGATATCAAAGTTATGGTAAATACTCTTTTATAAGGATGGAGTATTAATTCTGTCGAGCAAAAGAAGGAGCAGAGACGAAAAAAACATATCTATCAGTTGTGTTGATGTATTAATTTAGTGTGCAGGTCATTGCTTCATTTTATTGGCGGAGGGGGCAAAAATAATGTATGGACACGGAAATGTTTCAGCATGATAGATGGGCACATGGCCAGTGAGCGGAGTCGGGCAATTGTTGAGATGTGCTCATAAACTTGTTTAACCATTTACCTAACGAATCGCCCGCAATCCACCCGCAAATTCAGCAGTTGAAAAAATATTATATTTCAAAAATTTTCAACAAAACCATATCATGTGACCCCTCGTTGGAACGAGCTCGTTCCAACGAGGGGTCATATGATATGGTTTTGTTGAAATTGTTTGGAAAATTTTTTAAAAAAATTATATTTAAAATAATAAATTTTGATATCGTCTGCCTTGGGTAAAGGGTTAAAACGTTTCGCTACAAATTATACAGTATGTAGTGAAAAGGCTATTGTGGTGAGCTCGGTTAGCTCGAAGCTAGGGCTGCACGGTATATCGATAAACCGATATATATCGGTATTCAAACCAATATCGATTGAATACCGGTGTAATTACGAAAGTATCGGTTTATCGTCATTATTTATTTACCCTCAATTTAATTTTCAAGATGTCTTGAGTTTTTTAACTGTAGCTCCGAATGAATAACATTATCCCTTTATCCAAGGAATCGTCTGCTTGAGCCCTCGTGGTATACAAATTCAAAAAATAATTTTCAAAAGTTTTAGCAAAACTATATATATCATGTGACCACTCATTGGAACGAGCTCGTTCCAACGAGGGACACATGATATAGTTTTGTTGAAATCTATGGTTAAAATCTGATAAACTAATTGAAAATAATAAATTTTGATATCGTCTGCGTTGGGTAAAGGTTTTTCGAACTGCATCATCAAGGCAGGCTAATTCGCTTCGACTTTGATGCCTCGAGTCTCGATTGTGGTACATGTGTTCATATATCTGAACAGTTTTCGATATACCGGTATACCGCGGTATTTTTTTGAATACCGATACCGGTATTCAGTTTTGAATATCGTGCAGCTCTACTCGCAGCAGATGTAGAAATAATTTAATCCGAGTGCGTGGTAGATTCTTCCATTGAATTAACAATCCAACGCATGTCGTCATTTCCGTTCTTCATAATTCTACAAGTAATAAGGTAACAACACCTCCTCCCCCCCCCCCCCAAAAAAAAATATAGAAATATAATCAAATATACCCAGATATATGTCATCATAATAACAGACCGCATTTTATCATGGGGGCATGATGCTCCTATCTCTCAGTGGTAAGGAATTATTGTGTGTTTTTCTGTCACATTTTTCAATGTAGATTTTCAATCAGTTCTGATGTAAATGTAGTTACGATCAGTAGTGGGGTGTATATAAACCAAGAGTGAAGTTGGAAAAAACCTTCACTGATGGAGCAGTAATATTTAAATCTCATCCCCCATCCCACCACAGCCACTGCACATGACCCCTTGTTGGGACAAGTTATTAGAGCTCGATTCAGAAAGGGGACACAGCCGATGACTGGGAAGGGGAAAAATTAATAGGATATAACGAAAGAGCTCTTTCAACATCCTTGGTGAACATATATTCAGTGGCTAAGTAATTTTGTTCGTAGATATGAAAGACTTGGGGTACAAACTAACAAACGCCTGAGATGTGCTCACAAGCTTGCTGCAAAATTTCCAGCAGAAAATACCCAGTATGTAATGAAGAGCTTTTGTAGCGAGCTCGTTGAGTATGCAGCAAGTACAGAAATAATTTCATCTGAGCGTCTTACAAACTCTTCTGTCTGAGGTACTAAACCCATGTATGTTGTCAGTGGGTTTCCATTACTTGAGCACATTTCTATTTCCAGTAACCCAATTGTATACCTTTTTATACTTAATGTATACATGGACACTATTAACCCTTTACCTAACATGAAAATCAGACGACGCTTGAAAAAAAAATGTGAATAACTAATTTTTTTCATTTTTTGTCTCAAAAACATAGGTTATGAACCCTCATTAGAACACGTTTGACGAGCTCGTTCCAACGAGAGGTCATAACCTATGTTTTTGAGACAAAATATGAAAATATAATGAAAATTAATTGGGGATTTTTGAGAATAGCGCTAGACGGTTTTGACGGTACATTGGGTAAAGGGTCAACGGACAATAAGAAATATAAATTCTGATGATTGTGGGAATTGATTCAAACCACTAAGAAATTAGACTGCTGGGACAAGTTAGTAGAGCTCTTTCCAGAAAGGGATCGGTGGAAAGAGATAGACGTCAAGCGCTCAACAAGAAGTATGCGCGAATGACTAAATTGGTGAACGGTCTGGATCTGACTCTCATCACCGTATTCATGGGTTTGGGTGCTGCTGGAGTGAGTCTCCTTGCGACCGTGGCTACCATTCCAGTCGTGTTGGTTATAGAGGGCTTTGCTCTCGCGACAGGATTTTGTAGCCCGGTTGGAAAATTAGTGAGTAAAAAATTATCGTTGAAGGCCAAGAAACACGAAAATATCAAAGTGTTGGTCGATGCGAAAATCAATTCCATAAGCGTCATGATATCCACTTTTAATTTTAGAATTAACAAATTAACTGTCCTCTTTGGTTAACGAATGTGGTTTTAACAGTGATTTGCAAGTTTTTATTCTTCCCAGGAAAAAATCGGAAAGTCTTACCTCCAAGACTCTTATATTAATGGAAGGGATATTATATTATATTATTATATGTTCCAATAAGAGTAAAATCCTCGCTCTCTGATTGGATGAGAGCTGGCTTAGTTTCTTCTATGTTTACGGCTCCAGTAGCAAATGTTACCGTCTGACGTCGGTGCGCGGACAAAATCCCATCGGACAAAATCCCATCCGGACAATATCCCAGATTTTTTACCCGGACGAAATCCCAGCGGACAAAATCCCAGACATGGGCGGACAAAACACCAGGCAATATTTTTTCACAAAAAAGCGGACAAAATCCGCTTGTTTTTTTAGCGAAGATATATAACACAAATCCGTTGGACAGAATAATCATATCAGATTTGAAGTCCAGTATGGAAGTGATAAAAAGCCAGAAAGGCGGCCTTAAACTTTGTTATGATGGTTTTCTCTACACAAAAAAATATAAAAGTAAGAACAGCGTCCGATGGGAATGTAGCAAACGTGTTGCCTTTCAATGTAATGGTGCACTCACAACGGACCCAGAAATGTTAACAGCATTTAATTCCAAAGAACACAGCCATGAAGCTGATACAGCCGACGTTGAGACATGTAAACTCAGACTTACGCTGAAGTCTAACGCTAGAAAGCAAAAATCCAAAACCAATCGCTTACTTACAGAAGCGCTTCTTCAAACAACAAATGATGTACGTGAGAAAATCGGAAATCCTGAAAGCATTCATCGAGACATCAGACGTCAAAAACAAGGATCGCGGCCATCAGAACCCAAAACTTTAAATGAACTCAATATAAGTGGAGAATGGGCAACTACAGCTGGAACTGAACCTGAACAATTTGTTTGTTACGACAATGGGTCTGATGTGAACAGAATTGTAATATTCGCATCAGATGCTGGACTTCGTTTGCTCGCTAGAAGTGATCAATGGCATATGGATGGAACATTTTCGATGGCACCAAAAATATTCAAGCAAGTTTATGTGATTCGTGTGCCGTTGGCTGATTCTGCTGTTTCGTGTGTTTATGCGTTATTGCCTGGTAAAACACAGGCCATATACGAGCAAATGTTGCAAGCAATACAAAGTCAGTGTGTAGATCGGGGTTTCGATTTAGATCCGCAGGTTATTGTAACTGATTTTGAATCTGCAATTCGTCAAGCAGTTCATAGCTCGTTCGGGGATCACGTGACAACACAAGGGTGCTTCTATCACCTCACACAAAGTACGTGGAGGAAAGTTCAGGAATTGGGTCTAACAAACTTGTATAAATCCAATGTTGACGTTAGGCAGTTTTGTGCTAAAGTTGATGGACTAGCTCTGTTGCCACTTCCTGATGTGGTACCAGTCATGGAACATTTAAAAAACAATACTCCAGACATACGTTACGGGTAGCTATCGGGCTATTCAACCACCACCCTCTAACAATTCTGATGCTGCAATGCCACCTATTCGTTTCCGTCGTCGAAAACCACTGTTTCCTCCAGAAACATGGAATGTCCACCAAACAACATTAGAGTGAGGGCATAGAACTAACAATATTTGTGAGGGTGGAACAATTCTTTTAGGGAATTGATTGGTCATAAGCACCCAAGTATTTGGTGTTTAATTGAGGGTTTTCAACAGGACAATGTCATGGAAAATACCATTATTTGCCAAAACCGCCTGGGTCAGCAGCCAAAAAAGAGAGCAAAACGTAATTAGAAAACTTTGAATGAACGTTTGGAGAACTTATGCAAAGATCGCCAAAATAACACAAAAAATATCGAGGAATTTTTACACTCTGTTAGTTTGTGCATGAGATGTAAATAATTATTCATTTATACAGTACGAGTGGACAGAAGTGTTTTTGTATGTCTTTGATAAAGTTATTTTCTACCTTAAAAATACCAGTCATTAACATTAATTCTTGGAAAGCTCTCTCAGAACTTTCCAATAACTAATGTTACTTACTGGTATTTTCAGTGGTAAAAAGTATTTTTGTATGTCTAAGTCGTATGTAGTTAATTAAGGCACAATTGATGCATTTCAATGGAAAAAGTTATTTTCTACCAGAAAAATACCAGTCATTAACATTAATTCTTGGAAAGCTCTCTCAGAGCTTTCCAATAACTAATGTTACTTACTGGTATTTTCAGTGGTAAAAAGTATTTTTGTATGTCTAAGTCTTATGTAGTTAATTAAGGCACAATTCATGCATTTCAATGGAAAAGGTATCCTCTATTTTCTACCATAAAAATACCAGTCGTCATTAACATTAATTCTTGGTAAGCTCTCTCAGTTGACAACTATCCGAGTCCAAAACCATTGGCCAGCGACGCCAGAGAAGCTGTGAAGAAGTTGTGAATTGGTAACAAAACACCAACCTTTGAAAACAGCACTGGAAAAACAATAAACCTTGGCCAATTACGGTAGAACTGTTCTCGGTTTTTAATCTTATCAAAACATACTGCCTTCATTATTAGAAGTGTCACAGTATTGCATATTTTTTATCATAAATTAGTATAAACACACCTGGCTTAACCTATAGTTATTGTTGTTCTTTATACTTATTATCGCTGGTATTGTTATAATAAATCACTAGTTGCTTTGAAGAACATAGTTACAGTGCTTATATTAACTATGCTGTTAATGTTAATATTATTGATATTAAGAAATAAAAGTACTTGAATCCAATGGGATAAAAAATTGTGTCTTTTTATTTTTTATACCCAACTGGGATTCTGTCCGCCCATGTATGGGATTTTGTCCGCTGGGATTTTGTCCGGATGGGATTATGTCCGATGGGATTATGTCCGGCGTTCTCTGACGTCACAACGCCACATATTTGAAATGACGTCGCCCGTTTCGTACTTGCTTCATCAACGGTATGACTAGCAAGCCGCCTCATGTTTTCTGGATTTTTCACACGTGCAGCAGACGGTTTTCTGGATAAACTGTTGTTTAAATTACAAACCGATTTACGATTTGAACTAAGATGGAACGAGTTTATCTGGTTTATTGATTATTTATCCAGTGCCGTCGTGGGTACACGAGTGGCTGCAGAAGGCAACTTTTAACGATCACAGGTTTAGTATGGGTAGTGTCTTATTGGAACATATATGTTATTGTGATGAGTTGACGGTAACATGGTCTGAGGTTTGCGGCTCGGAGCGTATGTTTTCGGTTGAACATAAGCTCCGAGCCGCAAACCTCAGACCATGTTACCGTCAATTCATCACATCAATTTATAATGTCACGATGTGCATACTGTTGATATAATGAACAGGAAAATGTTATAGAACACCAAAAGATGGTGTAAAATGCCGTTTTCTTATTTTTAAATAGGTTTCAACAGAGAATAATAGTTAAACGTTCAAACTAATTTGGAAAAAATGTAAAAGTCAACTTGTTTATTTTTATACTGCTCGTCAGGAAAATGCCCGAAGTTTGTGAAATGATGCGCGCATCGATGATACAACTTCGTTAAAATTCGAAATTTCATTTTTATATGAAATTCCCACACACCCAGTGTTAAACTTACTGACAACTTCTGAAAATTAAGGGGAGTTAACTTTCCTGTAAATCTCTTTCAATGACGAAAATTGTCACTTTCTGAGTACAACTAAAGCCTTCAGAAAAGTACTTTTAGTGCTACAGTTGGTATGAATAGTTAATATTTGTGGGAGCGCGGTGGCTCAGTGGTAGACTGATGGACTTCTTTGCTAGAGGTCACGAGTTCGATCCCTGTCCGGGACGACCCTCCGTTGTGTCCTTGTGCAAGGCACTTTATTCCGGTTGCCTACAAGGGGGCACGATGACGCCGTGCACTAAGGCGTAGTGTACGTCGATGGTGCACATGTCTTTAACCGCTGTAACTCTGCTTGAGCGCAGCTTGAACCGAGTTAGAATGTTGAGGAGCTGACAGTTGCTCGTCGATGCTCGGTGGTTCTCTCCGGGTACTCCGACTTCCTCCATTCGTAAAACTGTCAAGGTCACAATTAGCCATTCTGCATAAGTATGTGACCTTAAACACCAATAAATATATAATAATAAATAAATAAATATAGTTAATATTTGCCGGCATGGAAGACCCCGGATCTTCATCTATATACGTTTGACCTAACACGAGGTGAATTGAAGCGAAGGAAAAACTATTTTCTTGCTGTCATAGAAAGGAGGTTGGGCAGAATATTTTTAAGCTGTCAAACACACAACCGCCCCTCCAAACACACACACTTTAATTAGCCAGGCCACCAACTGATTGTTTCAGACCGTGAGAAAACGGTAAACTACGGTTTTATATTTATAATATAGCTTAGGACGTATAAATAGAAACACTAAGATCAATTTTATCAGGGCGCAATGTGTGATAAAATGTAGACATTTTTCTTTTCAACTTTTATGAAAATTGATTGGTGGGCTCTGAATTATTTTTTTCCTTGTAAAGATTATATTGGATTAATTGATTTTGAAACATTCGACTGCGCTGCACACAACAAAATTAATTGGAATGCTTCAATGTTGTCCATAGTATAATAGTTTGGTGTGATAATTACATTGGGCGATTATTTCGTAAATTAAATTGCTTTCAATCAGCTTGTCATTAAATTAGAAATTGTTATTGCTCTCCTTCGTTAAGACGTACAGTCCGACCGCCGTGGCCGGGTCACTTTTCCAGGGTGGGTAGGATTTCCACAGACTCAATAATAATAGATTCCAAACACTGATTATAGAAATAATTATCAAATATTTAATTACTTAAAAACTTTTGCTGATGATATTTTTTATACCTGGTAGACGCATACGTGGACATCACTGCACACGCGTGGATTACGATCAGTCCACTGCGACTGTACTGTAATTAAATGCGTGTTTTGTGTATAATTAATTCGCAATGCAGTTCTGGTGAGAAAAAAGGGAGTATTCTCGTGTTCGTTCAAATGAGTGAAATGTTCAGGGATGCTTCCATTTTAAACGGATTTCGCAATGAAGATTTTTATAAAACACAATATTTATTCATGATTCCTGCAAGAATTCGTTAATCGTATGTTAAATATATGCTGTCTATTTAGTCTTTCTTGTTGTTATGGAAAGTTACATCGGTTTGACCTTTTTGGCCTCGACGTGTTTTAATTCAAAGGCATGTGATAATATCGCACACCGGACACTCAAAGGATTATCTGTTGTATGAACGGGTGATTCTGTAACTCAGTGATCAGTCCATCCGACTCCAGCTAAAGCTGATAAGCAATGCAGCTAGAACTGATCTGTCGCATCGGTGGACTACACGTCCTGGGGCGGGTCTGCAGGCTCGGACCGCTTGTTCTAAATAAATACAAGTGGTAATACAAAAAAACTGAATGAAGGTGGTGGAATATTTGAGTGAAAAGTGTTACTAAAATTTGTATGATGCATACCTTGTTCCGAAAAACTCAGCCAGACATTCATCCGACTTTTCTTCGTCCATGGCCTCTTTCAAATGGTATTTCCATATTTGTCCTGATTTTTCAAGGTGCCGACTTGGATAATCAAGATCGAAGAAATGCGGTTTGAGAAGATTTCCCACTCCTGCAGTTGGAAGAAAGATAACAAAATGTGTAACTGACAAACAGTTTGAAAAGTCCTGCATAAGTCGTACAAAGCACGGAAGATGACATTTTGTCACTTGTCGGAATCGCAAATTTCGGATCCAATAGAGTCCCGATTTGAACCGGTTTTCAAATCTATCAAGAAAGCGGAATATTTTAGAACGGAATCAAAGTAGTTTCTGGCGCGGAATCTTCTTGAACTCTTCTATCATCAGGTCTCATGTACAGGAGACCTGACGATGGAATAGTCAAGAGGAGACACATTGGAGGATTTTGAGAACATCCCAGCCAATCGACACTACTCAAACACTCGAAACGAATCTCATCATCGGGTCGATTAAGAAACGAATCGAATTTCGAAGCATCACAGGACCCAGAGACCCGTGCATTTGGGGCTTGGGACAGCAAGCAAGTATCGAGAACTTCTTAAAAGAAGAACTCTTAACAGCAAACACTAAAGTGTGTCCCCAGAAAATTTATTTCAAGCGTTCAAGTATCTAAAGAGTATAATTTCTTTAAAGTAACCCATATTAGGTGATAAATAATAGACATAAACGGAGACTAGCCACACCTGTACACATTGCAAATACAGTACCCTGTTCACAAAAGTGGTATTTTTCTCGATTCGATTGCGATCCGGTCTGAACACACTTATACACGAGTGGACGTTTCGAAATTTCATAACATTTTGGCAATTCCAGACAAAAGCGTGAAACACAAACAAAAGTTGTATCCCAGATCTAACGTCCTCGTGTTTCTTTTCCAAGATTCCACCGAGCTGTGAAGAGAAAAGTGGAGAGAATATTAGGATCTAATCACGACCTAGTCGCGATCCTATCGAAATTTTCTGTCCTCTTTTGGGATCACAGTCCTGTACATGTACACATCGAAATTATTTCACGAGTGACGGTCGAATACGAGTGTTTATCATATATTATGATATCTATTGCCCGTTGTCGAATGAAAGTTTTCGATTTTCAGTCGAGAAGTATTGGGTTTTCTTCATGGTGTGTTTCATTCTCAGGGCCGTGTTGGGGTGTAACGGCTATAATTGGCGTCAAAATCAATACCGTTTTGATTTTAGAAACAGGTAAATCAATAGCGTGGTAAATACCGTCACCAGCTGATATCAGATTAAAGGTTAAAGTTAAAGATAAATATATTTTCTTTAATCTTATTTGTCTTAGAAGGATTGGCGAACAAGTTATGCAACTTATATTAACGCCTCTCCTTGGCCCAATGACGCAGGTATAAAGGATGATAAATATTAGATATTAGAGGCAGATAATAGTATAATATAGAGGATATCTACGCTGTTTTAGTGAATATCTGGAATTAACTCATGAGTGTGGACCTGAAAGTTCTACTTTTCTCGAGCGCTTGCGCGAGTGAAACATAACACTTTCAGATCTACAATAGCGCAGGTATTCTTTTTATTATATGCTACGTGACATTGTACTGCACAATATTTAGCCCAATTCGACTGCAAACAGTTTCAAGACAATAACAAAGATCTGCTGATCGTTCCTTCAAGGCGACGTTTAAGGCGACGTCATGCGCCGAAGCGTGACGTCATTTAGGAAGCTACTGAGGAATATTTCTCGATATCCATCGAGTCGATGGAAGTAGTAGTATATCGCGTACGTTTTAGGGAACATTGGCAGGACTTCATAGTCACGTGACCCAGTGGTGCCATGTTGTGTTGTCATGGTAACTCGCCTGAGCGGCCATATTGCGATGTCATCCCCATAGTGATACGTGGTGTTAGTGTGCATGCTCAGCGCGTGTTGTTAGGGTGATACGTGTTTCCGTCGTCCATTTTGTATACTGGAGGTCGCCATCTTGGTTTCTATGGTAGCACGTGGTTGCTATGTGACCCAATTTTTCTGCAATGGGACTGGGTATGTTCGGAGGGTATGTTCGATTGAACAGGAATAAATCAAATTACCACAAACAACCCGACAAGAGTGACTCGACATACTGCTCGAACGACTCGAAGTCCGTCGAGCAAATGAGCCTTAGAGTAATTGCTCGTTCGATTGACTCCTCGAACGACTATTCGACTCATGTCAGAAAAAAGGGATTCTAGGGCCTAAAAGGGATTCCGTAAGTAGGGCTTTTTCCCAAATAAGCCAAAGAGCCAAGAGAGTAATTGCTCCATGAGCAATTGCTCGAACGACTCGAAAATCATCGAGCAAATGAACCTTAGAGCAATTACTGTTCCAAATTATTTTCAAGATCGGATAATGCTAGAAGACACGACAAGACCCATCATCGGCTCCACTGTAGATAATGCAGGAAAAGAACCTAGCCATGCAATGGGAAGAAGCTCCAAACCACAAGAAGATGAAATGGTTAGCTCATGCAAGAAGAACTACAAAGAGAAACGCCTTGAGACATTGAATTGTATACTTGAATAAAAATGAATGAAATGTTATATATTGTTGTTTGTTTTTTATCTACTATCCCAACAGAAGCACTCGGATGTAAAGTCCAACTAGTATCCCCAGTAGCCCAATAAAATAGGTGTCCTAAAATACCCAAATGAGGCTAAGAGCAGAATGTCGCGTCACTCGATCGAGCAATTGCTCTAAGGCTCATTTGCTCGATGAGCTTCGAGTCGTTCGAGCAATTGTTCATGGAGCAATTACTCGCTTGGCTCTTTGGCTTATTTGGGAAAAAGCCCTACTTACGGAATCCCTTTTAGGCCCTAGAATCCCTTTTTTGTGACATGAGTCGAAGAGTCGTTCGAGGAGTCAATCGAACGAGCAATTACTCTAAAGTTCATTTGCTCGACGGACTTCGAGTCGTTCGAGCAGTATGTCGAGTCACTCGATCGAGCAATTGCTCTAAGGCTCATTTGCTCGATGAGCTTCGAGTCGTTCGAGCAATGACTTATCAGTAACTGCTCGATAGCTTATTGCCTTTGGGAATGCTTTTGTTATACACTAGGGAGATAACTCTGCATACAGATTATGGGAATTCAAGCAGTCTGATTGGTTATAAATGATCTAGATAAATGAAACAACAAGAGTACTTGGAATAGGGTCAGAACTAACAAGAATAGACCAGAAATTGCTAAATAAAGTAATAATAAGGTAAACTGTTCCAACTAATAGGCTCTTCTACGCTACTGGAAAATACTTTAGGACAAAGGAACATGCCTAGGTAGACGAAAACTATTGCATGTATAGATAAAAGCAGAGAATTCTAAAAGAATTCGAAACAATACAACTTGTCGGATTGTTTGTGGTAATTTGATTTATTCCTGTTCAATCGAACATACCCTCCGAACATACCCCCGTCCCATTCCAGAAAATTTGGGTCACATAGCAACCACGTGCTACCATAGAAACCAAGATGGCGGCCTCCAGTATACAAAATGAACGACGGAAACACGTATCACCCTAACAACACGCGCTGCGCATGCGCACTGACACCACGTATCACTATGGGTATGACGTCACAACATGGCCGCTCAGGCGGGTTACCATGACAACACAACATGACGCCACTGGGTCACGTGACATGACGTCACTTCCGGGGGCCTGGCCGGGGTCCTGTCAATGTTCCCTGAAACGTACACGACATACTACTGATGGATATCAAGAAATATCCTTTAGATAATGTGCGATAATTCACAAGCTAATATACAATAAATAATCTAACTGTTTATGTGAAACTCTGCCTCAGTTCGATCGACTTGAGCTCGTCTGACCTCAGGTAGGTCTGGATCGGAACAGAATTGTACAGAACGTAAAATTAATAATGCGTCAAGGATGTGGAAATAAGCAAAATGACGGAAGTTTCGCAACACTGCTATTTTGAAATTTGTTTCAAATGACAGATTATAAAAAACAGAAAAATGTTGATCAACACAACCATTATACAAATTGTGGTACATGATATACTACTTAACTCTTTTCATGAAACTTACCTATGTATACCAGTGATGACTTCAAAATTAATTGAATATCTATATTCTCGTTATTTCACAAAAATGCCGAAGTATGAGTCATCGTATAAGTGAAAAAAGTGATAAAACTTTTAAAATTCCATTATTTCTTTGTGAGGGCCTACGATACTAAGAAATATTAAGGTTTGTAATTCCTGACTTATTTCGTCGTGAAAATCGATTTTCAATAAAGTTATCTCCCTTTCAATTATTAGACGAACGACGAAGGTCCAATCAAGAAGCAAGTAATTGTTGAAAAAACCTATGGTATGAGAAGAAAATTAAGCCAAGTTTCCGTTTGTTACTTTTAATAAACGATAAGTAAAGACAGCTCGTTTATTAAAAGGTATAAAAGAAAACTTGACTTCTTATGGCAAGCTAATCAGAAGCAACTATTTCACAGAATATACATCATTAAGCTTATCTATCAGTATCAGACCTACAAACACTAAAAGTCCACTTTGGCTCTTTGTTCAGTGAATGCGTTTTTACAGTATTTGCAAATCTTGATAAATTTGAAAAAATAGCAAATCTCACCTCCTAGACTTATGTTAATGGAAAGGCCAGTGTCTGTATTATATGCCACTATGAGCATATTTTTGGTATAAAAAGCAGAAAAATTTACAGAATATCAAAAGATGGTAAAACGCCGTTTTCTTATTTTTAAATGGCTTTCAACGGAGAATAAAATCAAACATTCAAACTGATTGGGGAAAAAATTGTAAAAAAAACAGCATCTGTATTTTTATACCAGTCTACAGGAAAAATGCGCACATCGATGATGATACAAATTCGCTAACATTTCGAAATTTTATTTTTTAGTTGGAATTCTGATATCCTTGGTGTTAGTTACTGGCAGCTTTGAGAAATTAAGGGGAGCTAACCTTCCTGTAAATCACTTCCAGTGACGAAAATCGTCAGTAGTATGTCACGTACCCGGACGGGCCTTGTTTGCCGGACCCCGGAAGTGACGCCATGTCACGTGACATAGTGGCGCCATGTTGTGTTGTCACCCGCGAGAGCGGACATGTTGTGACGCCATCCCCATAGTGATACGTGGTGGTAGTGCGCATGCGCAGCGCGTGTTGTTAGAGTGATACGTGTTTCCGTCGTCCATATTGTATACTGGAGGCCACCATCTTGGTTTCTATGGTAGCACGTGATTGCTATGTTACCTAAGGCCTACAATAGAACGGGGGTATGTTTTGGGGGTATGTTCGATTAAATCGGAGTAAATCTAATTACCACAAACAACCCGACAATCCTTCCAAATCACCAAAATCCACACCAAAGCACCGAAATTGACTTTATGTCCCCAATTTATCGGCTTAGCATGTAGTGCTATTGTACTAAGGGGGTACAAGGGGTGCGTTCGATTGAACAGGAGTAATGTTCTGGCATAGAATTCTCCCAGAATCCCTTTTTGGATCCTTATCCCGTGACGTTTTTCGCAATAAGAATAGCACGTAGTGCTATAGGGCAAATTTACCCAGAATTCTCTGCTTCGTTCTATATAAGCAACAGTTTTCGTCTATCTGACCCTGTTCCTTTGTTCTAGAGTATACTCCAGTAGCGTAGAAGAGCCTATCATATGGAAGAGCTTTGCTTATTATTACTATATTTAGCAATTTCTGGTCTATTCTTGTTAGTTCTGACCCTATTCCAAGTACTCTTGTTGTTTCATTTATCTAAATTATAACTAACCAATCAGATTGCTTGATTTCCCATAACCTGTACTTAATCGTATAGAGTTATCTCCCCTGTGTATAACAAAAGCCTATATCCAATGGCCATATCCCCAGGCACCCCAATTTCGGCACCCCTTTTTTGAGAAACATATGACCTTCGGCACCCCTTTTTGTCATATATGCTTATGTGAAAAAGCACAATATGACACAATGTGTCCTAGCACAAAGGCACATGCTTTATGTGCCGATATGTGCTTATGTGAAAAGGCACAATGTGACACAATGTGCCCTATCACATAGGCACATACGGGTATTTGAGGATATCTATAGCCTAGTATTGTATTATTTGAGGATACCTATCTAGGATACCTTCTGGAGAATCCCTTTTTGTCATATGTGCTTATGTGAAAAAGCACAATGTGACACAATGTGTCCTAGCACAAAGGCACATGCTTTATGTGCCGATATGTGCTTATGTGAAAAGGCACAATGTGACACAATGTGCCCTATCACATAGGCACATACGGGTATTTTAGGATACCTATAGCCTAGTATTGTATTATTTGAGGATACTTATCTAGGATACCTTCTGGAGAATCCCTTTTTGTCATATGTGCTTATGTGAAAAAGCACAATGTGACACAATGTGCCCTAGCACATAGGCACATGCTTTATGTGCCGATATGTTCTTATGTGAAAAGGCACAGTGTGACACAATGTGCTCTAGCACATAGGCACATACGACCAAAATGGGATTCCATAGCCACAGGTGTTTTCCACAAGGGATTCTTTAAAAAGGATTCCGTAAAATGAAATTCCTATCTGACTCCGTAAAATGGGATTCCGTTTTTAACATATACACTCGAGGGTATGGAAAGGGACTAATAAAGCCTAATTCATCAACTACAACAAGAACTCGAACAGATACAACTGACAACCAAGATCGAACGGAACACAACATAAACTTTGATTTAATCTTAACGCCCAATATATACAATACAATTTTTAACCTGAATGGACTGTAACCCCTAAATACTACATGCAGCAACCTAGCTAAACAGACGAAACATGAACGAAGATCGAACTAGTTGGAAACAACTGAACAGAACCAACTCAACTACAGTTGAACTGTTGAAGTCGCAGTGAACGAAGATCCAAAACAACCAAGATCGAAGTGAACAGAACAAATTGAAGAAAATCGAACTGATCAGATCAAGTATAAGCAAACTCGAAGTGAATTGACCACAAAAAAGGAACAAAGATCCAACACAACCAAGATCGAAGTGAACATACCATAACAAAGTGAACGAAGATCTAACTGATCTGATTGAACACAACCAAGATCAAAGTCAACATAACAAAATTTTCAACTGAATGAACTCTAACCCAATGTTAACCCTCTTGAACTGAACAAAATTGAATGAACCCTTTGAAGCCAATACAGTTTTTAACTATAACCTCTATAACCCAGGGTAAATCCCTTTCAAGCCAATACAGTTTTGAACTATAACCTAAATGAAGTATTAACACCCTTTGAACTGAATGAATTTTTAAACTAAATAAATTTTAACTGAATGAACTACAATCCATTGAACTGAATTCTTCCAATAGGGAAGGAGAATACCCTCGAGTGTATATGTTAAAACACGGAATCCCATTTTACGAAGTCAGATAGGAATTCCATTTTACGGAATCCCTTTTAAAGAAAACACCTGTGGCTATGGAATCCCATTTTGGTCGTATGTGCCTATGTGCTAGAGCACATTGTGTCACATTGTGCCTTTTCACATAAGCACATATCGGCACATAAAGCATGTGCCTATGTGCTAGGTAACATTGTGTCACATTGTGCTTTTTCACATAAGCACATATGACAAAAAGGGATTCTCCAGAAGGTATCCTAGATAGGTATCCTTAAATAATACAATACTAGGCTATAGATATCCTCAAATACCCGTATGTGCCTATGTGATAGGGCACATTGTGTCACATTGTGCCTTTTCACATAAGCACATATCGGCACATAAAGCATGTGCCTTTGTGCTAGGACACATTGTGTCACATTGTGCTTTTTCACATAAGCACGTATGACAAAAAGGGGTGCCGAAGATCATATGTTTTTCAAAAAAGGGGTGCCGAAATTGGGGTGCCTGGGGATATGACATTGGATATAGGCTTTTATTATACACAGGGGAGATAACTCTATACGATTAAGTACAGGTTATGGAAAATCAAGCAATCTGATTGGTTAGTTATAATTTAGATAAATGAAACAACAAGAGTACTTGGAATAGGGTCAGAACTAACAAGAATAGACCAGAAAATGCTAAATATAGTAATAATAAGCAAAGCTGTTCCATATGATAGGCTCTTCTACGCTACTGGAGTATACTCTAGAACAAAGAAACAGGGTCAGATAGACGAAAACTGTTGCTTATATAGATAGAAGCAGAGAATTCTGGGTAAATTTGCCCTATAGCACTACGTGCTATTCTTATTGGGAAAAACGTCACGGGATAAGGATCCAAAAAGGGATTCTGGGAGAATTCTAAGCCAGAACATTACTCCTGTTCAATCGAACGCACCCCTTGTGCCCCCTTAGTACCATAGCACTATGTGCTAAGCCGATAAATTGGGGAAATAAAGTCAATTTCGATGATTTGGTGTGGATTTTGGTGATTTGGAAGGATTGTCGGGTTGTTTGTGGTAATTAGATTTACTCTGATTTAATCGAACATACCCCCAAAACATACCCCTGTCCTATTGTAGGCCTTAGGTAACATAGCAATCAAGTGCTACCATAGAAACCAAGATGGCGGCCTCCAGTATGCAAAATGGACGACGGAAACACGTATCATCCTAACAACACGCGCTGCGCATGCGCACTAACACCAGAAATCACTATGGGGATGACGTCACAACATGGCCGCTCACGCGGGTTACCATGACAACACAACATGGTGCCACTACGTCACGTGACATGACGTCACTTCCGGGTCCAGCACCGGGGTCCGGCAAACAAGGCCCGTCCGGGTACATGACATACTACTATCGTCAGCTGTGGGTAGCATCATATTTCAAACTGTTCTTTAATTGCACATTGAGGATTCTGTGTATTCTGAAATGAAGAGACAGAGAAGGTACAGATAAGGTACACTTACTGTGGTAGTAAGAAGGTGTAGCCTTTTCTATATATGGTATAGTTCGTTCGCTGACTTCACCAGCCAAATCTCGCAGAGCTCTGATTTCTCGAAGTATATTTTCGGGCACTTCCCACGAATCTGTGGATGAGATCCTCTGTTGTAATATGTCAAGTTGAGCTGTTAAGAGAACGAAAATATTTTTTTAAATGCAGATTAGAAAGGATACAATGAGTTTTGTATAATTCTGTCTCTTTGATGCTGTGTGGGCGATATATCATGTGTAGTTGGAAATTCCATCTTTCTGTATTTTAGAGCTTCTTTGGCGATGATGATGTTTCCTTTACTTCCCAAAATTCCAACCCAGTTTCAAATCGACAAAAAATCCAACTGTTACTATTTACAACAACAGTGTTCGCAAAAACGAGATTCATTAGTATGCATGATGTCAATCGGTACGAGATTTCTATATATATAGTACGTTTACTTATCGTAATAAAAAAAATCCTCGAAATGCACTTCTTGAAAATCGCAACATGTAAAATCGTTATCGTGAGTTAATTCCACCATTCACAATTAAAAAATGATGAAACATCGCATAAGATCTGATTTAATGAAAGGGAAGTATGAATTGCTCAAAGTTCTCAGCTTGAGTATTTGTTTAGCACATATTCAACTCCCTGAATAACACCAAATAATAACAAAAATCTGATAATTCTATTATAAATGTGTTGGTATTTCAGTTACTAGAATCAATTTTACGCCCCCTTTCATGGCTTCATTTTCAAATTTTTTCTCGGTAGTGAATTTCCAACTAGGGAGAGGGACCGGGAGGGGGTTACCCCCTTCCGATCCCTCCCCTAGTTGGAAATTCACTACCCTACACCTCCAATCGGACACCTCTAGCCACGACCCTGCTCCTGATGATAGAAGAAGAGTTCAAGAGGATGACAGAAGAAGAGTTCAACAAACAAGAATTGAACACGAGGATATATCGACGGTTCGAAACTTTCGAACTGGCGCGACAACAATCGAAACGATTCGTCGGGGCGATTTCGAATCGATTATAATTCCGAAGCTTTGCAGAGCCCTATATGAACCAAGCCGCGGTAAAAGGCGCGTGTGGTACATGTTCTGTGTCTGCAGCCTACAAATCAGGCAGCACCACAGTACCCCCGCGTGGGCAATCGGAATTAAGTGTCTCGCCCAAGTGGCAAGTGGGACAAATCAGAATCGATGTTTTCTTGACTGAGTCTTGATTACGCAATATTTTATTTATGAACCCTTGATAATCACGATCAGCACGTATACATAAATGTGTCACGACCCGACCGCGATGTGATCGTGAAACAGGTCTCCTTTGCGATCACAGTACTGGAGGTAGTTGCTCTCTTTGTCCTTGTGTTTGCTGGGTTTATGCTACTTTCTGAAGAATACGATGTCTGCCAATGGTTTCCGCGACACCACAGACAACTTCACAGTTGTCTCACTAATGTATGGCATCCTCTTGCAGCAGATTGTTCAGACGTTTCTATTTATTTATTTATTTATTTTTAATTATTTACTGGGGTTTAACATTTTCGACAGTCAGGGTCCCCTTGTGCCGAACTGTTTTACGGGTGGAGGAACCCGGAGTACCCGGAGAGAACCACCGAGCAACTGTCAGACTCCCCAACGTACTAACTCCACACAAGCAGGGTTAGTACACAACGCCACCGTGCCTCCACGTGAGCAGTTGAGATTAATTGTCTTGTCTAAGGACACAATGCGGTTGCCGCAGGTCGATTCGTATCAAGGGGCCTCTCGGCTTGTACCGTGCATCGCTACCTACTGTTCTACCGCGCTCGACTAGGCGTTTCTAGTTTGAGAAAAAAGTACTGTTAAAACAATAATAGAACGAGTGAGGGAATTAATGAGCGATTTTAATTTTTCAATCAAAAATGCTTGACAAAATGGTGCATACTCTGTAATATACGCAGGGAAAATACTGTGACTGTATTCGCTTAATTAAATTTATAATCTCCACAACAGAAAAGCTATTATCGTAGCTACATCGTACAAATTCAAATGAGGTCACACGTTGCTAACAACATTCAACTTGGCGCCGATTCTCCGTGCAATGGCCAAAATATAAGCTGAGCATGCGTACAACGCTCAGTCTTGACTACAATCATGCACACAACATCCAAAAAGCCGTTTCCAGATGCGTGTGAAGTCAGGCAACATGGCCTCCCAAGTCTGTAACAACAACCATGACGGCGACCAAACAAAATGGCGAGCGGAAATGCGATGGCGATAGAAAACAAGCTCGAGGCATGCATATATGTGACACCATTCCACGTGATCGCTCACGCGCATACAAGAGGCGGGTAATGGGGGCTGTGATCAACATATACATTTCTGATACCAACGGTGGAAGGAATTATGATGAGAAAATTGTCGGGGAGATGTACAAACAACTCGTAAACACACGTTTCTCTGAGTTTCTCTAAGGAAGTCTATTTACCCTTTACCCAATGGAACGGAAAACCGGCCAGCGCTATTCTCAAAAATCGCCAATTAATTTTCATTATTTTTCAATTTTTTTGTCTCAAAAATATAGGTTATGACTCCTCGTTGGAACGAGCTCGTTGAGCTCGTTCCAACGAGGGGTTATAACCTAAATTTTTGGGACAAAAAATGAAAAAATTAGTTATTCAAGAATTTTGTTTTTGCAAGTGTCGTCTGCTTTTCATGTCAGGTAAACGGTTAAAATGTGTTCGGAAATCTGAATTCATCTCGACCGTATGATGTCTATAGATTTATTGTCAACCTCTTTGTTAAATCAAGCATCGTTAAATCCATCGTAGACTATTTGATCCACACAAATCGTTAGTGGACGAATCAAAATAAAAGTCTTCATGTCATTTATAGTTTCCCTAATGGAATTAAATTCCTATTCATTGCTGACTTTATGCCAATGACGACCGGGGAAGAAGCTATCTATGAGAATCGTTTATTGAATTTCTCAGCTTGTAAATAAACTACAAATCGGATCGCAGCTTTCTTTCGCGATACACTTCCCCAGAAAAGTTTCGCATTCGATCATTTCTTAATATAAGCATAACCATGTAGGTGTTCACTGATTGTTAAAAAATCGAAATCACAAACAAGAATAGAAACACGAAACATTCAGAATTGATAAGTTTCCAAATAAAGCTACATTAGATCTTCGGTAGATAATGTCATTCATTGTTCACAAGTCTTTTCGATCTAACACATTCAATAGTAGATGCTGAAAAGGTCAAGGGATTTCAATTGTCTAACCAGATGTATTCTTGGACACGAAAGAGCTAATAACGCATCAACGGTGCGAAGGGGTCGCGTTATGCTCATAAGTGAAAAGCACAACACGATGAATACATTTTTGTCACTAATATTGGAAAATTTCAAAGTAACAAACATTTAAGGAACCATTTACCTAATGTAACCGTCATTTCCTACCAGCGCTATTAACAAGCCATTGGAATTTTTTTTTTTTTTTTTGTTGCTTTCAAAACATTTCCTGTGACCCCTCATTGGAACGAGGGTGTCAAGCTCATTCCAATGAGGGGCCACCTGCAAGGTTTTTGATGCAAAAGATGAAAATATATATTTATTTAAGAATTTTTGTTTCTTGCAAGTGTTGTCAACTAGGTGTGTGAAGTAAAGCGTTCGATTAGTGGGAGCGTCAGATAAGATTTTGGTTTGAAGGCATAGTATCTTCGGCTTTTTAATCCTTTACCCAACGTAACGGCCAAACCGGCCAGCGCTCTTTTCAAAAATCGGCAGTTAATTTTCATTACTTTTTCATTTTTTGTCTCAAAAACATAGGTTATAACCCCTCATTGGAACGAGCTCGTCGAGCTCATTCCAATGAGGGTCATAACCTATGTTTTTGAGAAAAAAAATGGAAAAAATTATTTGTTCAAGAATATTTTTTGCAAGTGTCGTCTGCTTTTATGTTAGGTAAAGGGTTAAAGTTTCGTGTTTTGCTACTTGGAAAAGTTTGCAAAGTATTTGTTTTAATTATAGAAGGGTAATCTATACACAGATGTGCCGATAAGTGTTGTCTGGTCTGCTAGTTTCTCTTCCGCGAGCTGAATAGTGTTTGAGAAAAAATGCTGAGATTTTATGAGCTCAACAGTGCGAAATCGATCAAAATATGTTACCATTTGTCATTTTTTCGATTTCCTCTGGTGCTTTCGTGAGCGCGTGCGTTCTTGTTTTGTTCTTTTTCAAAGCAATAGCGTTTTCACGCATGTTCCAGATTTTGTCAATATGGTTTTGTTTTAAATTTAAAACCTACTTGTATACCTCAGAAGTATTCTTAATTATCACATGATCTGATTCTTTTTTCGACTACCACACTCATACTTTAAAACTCCTAGTGCACCATCAAGCAATAGGAATCCACAGGTTGTCACGGATGCACTAGCATTGGACAAACAGATAGTGAAAAATACGAGAAGATTAATTCACTTCACTTTTGAAAACCACTCACAATGGTACGACGTCACGTTGTCTTTTGATGTCAGGCATTTATTTAGAGCGCGTGTGCGCGTGTATATTGGGATGTTAATTGTCCCAGATCGCGCAGTACTGAATTCTCAGGTTGATTCAATTGACTAGGAAAACAAACAAAAATGGTACCATATATATGCTGTATCCACTAACATGCGGAATTCGTTATTACTTATCGTTCTCATTTTTACTATCAGGGCTCAAAATAAGCGGTGTCGCGTCGCTTTTTGCTATGCAAAACTTGCAAAAAGCTACACAATGTTCAATTAAGTATAGCATTTTGCGATACAAGATAATCAACTGCAGCCTATTAGGCTGCAGTTGATTATCTTTTATCGCAAAATGTAAATGAAAATTTGCAAACAAATTTGAAAACTAGTTCACTGATGCTTTACTTCTGATTGTGGAACATTCCAGGCATAACTCAGATTAACTCTCCACCAAGCATCATTAGCAACTTCATATGTAAGATGAATTCTATTGGTTTAAATTCTTCCTGTTTTTACAACATTTTGCATAAAATGTACATTAAAAATAACCTCAAGCCCAATTCCAACTTTCATTTTGAGAACTCTAACAACCAAGACGCTATTTGAAAATATCCAAGTCCATGCAACTTTTAAAGGCAGTTCAGTAAAAAAAAGCATAGTAAATGTTTCATGTGTTGCAGATCATTTGGAAATGCCCAGAAATGGATGGAAACTATTTTATCTACTCATAAGAATTCAATACAAAACAGCATAACATAACTCTGGTATACAAAAATAGCTATGTAATTTTTACAAAATGCTATACATTTTTTGGAAATTTGTAGCATTTTGCTACGCAAAGAAAAAAAAGTTATTTTGAGCACTGTTTACTATTACATTCTTTTTACATGAACTGTTTCTATAAGACGCAAGCAAAATAAGCTAGTATAAACATTTCTGAATTTATGGCGTACTTCAGTATTTTGCAACCATGTCTGCAATACATTCTGTCCAGAAATCCCATTGACATTTTTTTTTAAAAAAAGACGCGATTTCACCAGGGTTGGTTTCCTTTTCCAAGTTACAGTACTCTCGTAAAATGCAGGATTCAGAAGCAGTACACATAAAAACAATATACTTGATGCAAAAACTCGGCCCGTTCACCGAAACATAAAATCGGAGTGTTCTGCGACGTAACCTCCGTTGTCCAGGTTAGCGGTATATACTTAACAAGGTTTATTTTCAATATTGAACATAAAATATTGGTGATACAGTGGTGCTGCAAAATACTGTGTAGTCAAAGGGAAGGGGTACCAAGTTGCAATCCCGATGGGAAGACCCTTACGTATTGGTAGATGTAGTTTCTGATTTACTTTATAAAATCAAGAGATCCTAATGGCCAAAACAAAAACAGGCTTGGCAATTTCAGGAGAGCGATTTTTTAGCTCTCCTTACTGCCCTCCTGAAAGAATTAAGGAGAGCGAAAAATTGCCCTCCTAAATATTTTGGTCTGGGATGATTGAGATTACATGTATTATGCTCACATTAAATTTTTGTTGTAAAGCAAAAATGTAATTTAACTTCGAAGTCACATAACATCACGTAATATCATTTTGAAAGTGGTTTAAATGTAAAATGTAATGGCTGCAACCATACCCAAACACAGTTGCAATCATTTGAAGCAAAATGGGTCACAGCAATATTTTTTTTTCTGTCAGTTTCAAGTTCAACAACTGACATCACAGTTTGAGGGGTAATTATTCAAGGAATATTGACACTATAATATACTACCATTACTACTATCCTGTTACTTGAAGCACTTGCACCAGGATGTGACTGTAGATTCAAGCAGACCTGTTGTCCAAGAAAGTCATACGCTTACCACTACCACAGTCATACGCCTACCACTACCACCTTCAACCCCCCTTGGGGGGTTGAAGGTGGTAGTGGTAGGCGTATGACTTTCTTGGACAACAGATCTGGGTACACACACAGGTCTTGTCAAGTGTGTGTTCGGTTGTTGAGTGAGACATCTAGATGTCTAAGAGATTTCGCTTTACCTTAGTAAAGTTAATAAAATCACTGATGTAGTCTGTTGGTTTCAGTTTCAATGAGTTCGTTCAACTGGATACTTAAAATGTTGTGTAAAGCTAATTGCTCTCCTAAGCTGATTGAGGAGAGCGATTTTTTGCCCTCCTGCATTTTTCAGAATGCCAGGCCTGCAAAAAATGTTCATCATAACAGGTTGAAACAATTTCACGGAAAGATAGACAGGTGGTTCAGCCCTGAACCAGGACCAACTACCCGGTCAAAATGCCAATGAATGATGAACCTAAATAGAAAAAATAAAAACAACAAAAGAAACTACAGAGTTATATATGTGACTAGGCGATGACGGAAGTAGTTGATTATGATACAAAATATAATAATTTATGTACATACCTATATTTTGCAAGAGATTCAAAATGGATCTCCATCATTTTCTGTATTTCCAGAATGTTTGATGATCCACAATTCCAATGTGACGATTGTGGGAAGAGGTTTTTCTGCAGAAACAAGCTCCGCAGGCACGAAAGAGAGAAGTATGGCGATGTGATAGAGTGCCCGTACTGTATCTATGAGGTGTGCCTTGCAAGGGAGCAGTGTGTGGAGAAGCATGTTCCTAGAAAGCATTACAGACCCTACAACAGACCCAGACCTGCGATTAAATCAAAGGTAATTGTTATATCCTAGGAGAGAACAGTGACCACTCAGACCAGGACAACAAATCAGACCACCACTCCAAAAACAAGAACCATACAACATCAAAACACAAACCTGCTCATAACAACAAACCACAATCAAAGCACAAGAAACATAAAGACCAAAAAAACTGAAGTAATAATAAAACCAACCAGACAAAACTGTGAACAACCCAGATAATGACTTTGGCATTGACTTAAATCTACCTGTAGCCCAGTGGAAAGACATTGCCCCTATTCAAGTTTTCCCTAGTTTTCTAGACTGTTGTTCCACAAGTGGCTCACCTATACCTCTACAACCCTGTGAATCAGACCAACCAGCAGAGGTACAGGCAGCTGAAACAATACCAATTGCGCCACAACCTTTATCACAGGTAGACCAGGCACCACAACCAACCACTAGCAGACAAGAATTAGACTAAATCATACTTGAGATGTTCTCGGACATATAATCAACTCTCTGCAGACCCCAGGTTCAGTTTCATTGGGACACCTTCGAATTACATGGAGGGGCACCGAGCGCATTTGATCGCGGCAACCAGGAAAACATGTCAACAGCACCTGTACAACTACAAATTATGATCAAGAAGAAAGAACAGCTGAGACTTCCCAGAGGGACTACATACAACAAGGTTACCGGACAATGGAACCAGGGGTTAAGACGACTGTAACAGCGACCACGCAGACAGGAGACGAATACTGGATGATACCGAAAGCCACAGATGGAGACACTCAGCCACTCGACCCGAAAAAGTCCGAAGAATGAAGATACAAATTACAAGAAAATGTGCATATATCTTTGTAATACAAACTGTTATTGTAACAAATTTGATTCTACAAAAAGAAATAGGTGGGTCTATTCAATTTGGTTTTTATTCAAAATTAACTTCTCTGTTTCTAAAAGAAATTTTGTTCGAAGTCGAACATTTTTTCGACACGGCAATAATCATTTGTTTGTACATCATATTTTGAGCCCGGAATTTCCAAAATTAAACGTGGTAGTGACACCCACCACGCGGCTGGTTGTACATCTGCAGCTGAAGGCCGGTTTTTAAACATTCAAGCCCGTAGGAACCGCTTTACCACAGCAACCCAGCTTCGCAGTGTCCTTCAGAATTCATCCGGGGTAAATGTTTCCACGCAGACTATCCGGGCAAGGTTGCACGAAGGTGGTCTCCGTTCGAGAAGACCATGTATTCGCATTCTGCTGTCCCAGAACCACTGCCAGGCACGATATGAATGGGCCATGGACCATGATGGATGGACCAGAGAAAATTGGCGACCTGTCCTTTTTACAGATGAGTCAAGATACTGCCTAGACGACACAGATAGGCGTTCTTCTAGGTTATGAAGAAGACCAGGAGAGAGATTCAATGCAGCCAACATTGCTGAGCATGGCCGCTATGGTGGAGGGTCAATCATGGTCTGGGGCGGCATCAGCTGGGATGGACGTACAGAGCTCTGTGTCCCTGAACGTGGTACATTGACTGCACAACAGTGTATTGATGAGATCCTGTCCACGTCAGCTTGTATGCAGGTTCAGCGGGTGATAGATTCATTCTTATGGACGATAATGCCCGTCCTCATGTTGCCCATGCTGTCGGGGAGTACCGACAGAGGGAGGGGATTGAGCGTATGGACTGGCCAGCAAGATCCCCTGACCTCAATCCAATCGAACATGTCTGGAATGAGTTGCAGCTTGCAATTTCAGCCCATCCAGCCCAGCCAAGAAGTGCCCAGGAGCTTGGTGCTATGCCCGTCCAAGAATGGAACAACATCCCACAAAGGACCACCAGGAACCTGATTGGGAGCATGAGAAGGCGTTGTCAAGTTGTAATTAACAGTAATGGGTCTCATACTCGATACTGAACCATACGAGTTCGCTCCGTCAACTTTTTGGCATATTGAACACAAAAAAAATCTTAATTTCTGTACTTGAATCATTAAAGATATAATTAAATAAAAAATATACACACTTTTTCATTACAATATTTCAACTAAAACGTAAAACAGGTAGTTGGATATACTTGGTGCTTAGCAAACTTTGAGTAGTATATTTATTTTGGACTGAGCGTTCGAGGGGAGATAGCAGTCTTTTGAGCTTAAGGAAGTCAGCTGGGGGTATTATACTTCACTTTTAGTAGAACAGACACATAGACTGTTTATACGCCATTAACACACAGCTCATTTTTAGATCACTGAAATACCCACCACTTTCATTCAGTACACACATTACAATTTATATTGAAATGGATAGGCCTACCTATGACAATGCTCTTACATGTATTTTAAAAATGATTATGACTTGTATATCTTGTTCTACTCATTGAGTTATATTCCTTTTATTCCTCTTCACAGTGGATAGTTCATTTACTTCAATTATACTCTGTTGTTAGTGTAGGTGTTACCTGCCAGTGTCATTGCGTCGACATCATTTCTTAGTATGCACATTTACCCTGAGTGAGAGCTGTGAATTGTATTGAGGAATTTGTACAACGAGAAACTTTATCTTGGCAATTCATGTTTCCCTTATAAGCTCATAGTACCACGCCACCAAAACCAAATCAGTGACTTCCAGGTAAAGAAGCTGGTAAGAGATTACCATCGTGACCTTCCTCCACTGCCCACTGATCCGCAAACTATACTGAGTCAAAAAAGAAAGTATAATAAACTTTGAGGAGCAATTTTTTAGTATTATCGACTTTAATCCCAAACAAATTATTGTAATTTCATATTTCGAGTCTAGCTGTATGAATTTGCATAATTTCATTTTCTTACTGTCGCAAGCGTCACGTCAGAACGCCGCAATTCAGACATGGGGTGAAACGAAAAGTTCACACATGCAGTCAATAGCATGTATGTCCACCGTTTGCCTCTTGGATGGCAAGACATCGACGACGGCGCATGGACCTGATAAGGCTCTGGATGTGACCCCGTGGTACTGCGTTCCACTCCTGCCTTAGAACATTACGTAAATCGCCTAACGTCTGAAGATCATGAAGTCGTATCCGACGGTCCAGTTGATCCCAAAGATGCTCGATTGGCGACAAATTTGGCGAAACTGGGGGCCAGGGAAGAAGTTCGATCCTCTGCTCCTCAAGAAAGTCGCGACAGATACGCGCCACGTGACATCGGGCATTATCTTGATGGAATAACTTCAATCCGACGTTAACGTTGAACAACGGAACAACAACAGTGTTACGAATTTCGTCCCTATATCGCTGTCCATTCAGATTACCATCGATGAAGATCAACTGCGCTCGATGGTGCAAGAAAATTCCTGCTCAAACCATTACATCACCCCTGCCGAAACAGTCGCATTCCCGTACGTAAGCATCAGAAAACCGTTCTCCTCGTCGGCGATGCTCTCTTGCCCTACCATCAGCGCGTCGAAGACAAAATCGTGAATCATCACTAAAAACAACTGTGCTCCAACGCTGCTGAGTCCAGCGAACGAACACGCTGACGTACCCATTCCATTCTGACGGTACGATGACGTTGGGTAAGGATTGGTCCGTGGTATGGATGCCTATCGCGGATGCCGGATTCAGCGAGTCTGTTGTGGACAGTTTGTGCACTGATTCTATTGTTAGTTCTACCAGGCGTAATTGCTGCTGTCCTGTTCACCAGAAGGAAGTGATCCCGCAAGTGAAACGTCCTGATGTGTCGGTCTTGTTTAGGAGTCTTAACTCTTGGTGATCCTGAACGCGGTCGGTCGGCAGTAGATCCAGGGGGTCTATACCTTCCAGTGAGATGGTAAATAGTGGCCACAGTGACTCCGAACTCAGTAGCGAGCTCATCTGGAGGCATCCCAGCCTCATGCATATAATGGCACGTAACCTCTGATTTTCGGTTAACCTTGGCAATATTTAAAATGTCGGAAGACAAAATTTAGCGTGTTTTCTCAATAATCCAGGCTCTCTAACACAACGTAACACAAAGGAAATCGTCGGCCACCCATTCAATTTGACATTCTCGGGTAGCACGTGCTATTTTGAAATCCGTAGGAAAATTTTATACGGTTGGGTGGACAACAACAACATGACATTAAACTCTGCACGACTTCTTGTCCACAAACATAAAATATTAGAACTATTATATACTTTTTCAGATTTGTTTCTATTGTACTTTCTTTTTTGACTCGGTATATATTATCAACTCATTGTTATAACAAAATTGCTGCTGCACAGAACCTAGAAACAGATTCTGCACTCTGTCATTATGAAGCAAACCCCTCTCGATAACTGACGGTGACCCATCCTCCTGATAGTTGTGGGGAATTGTGTGGTTTGGGTCGAATGGGCAATTGGTTCGGTAGTATCGGGGCGTCCTCGAGGTCACAGGGAGGGCTAGACCGTTACATTATTGTTTGCACAAATTTCACTGCAGATGAACAGATAAAAGCGTTTTTTGTTCTCTTTATTTTGAAGTCATTTGGATAGCAGTCAAACATGGAAATTGGAAACAGGAAGTTGTAATAAATATAGTTCGGCCTTCCATAAAATGATATTTTCTTACAAGAAAAGTTTGACGATTAATATTAATGTTTGTTTGGATATATTTTTGTTTTGAAACCTGTTTATACAGTTTAATATTTTTCGTATTGATAACAACCAAATTAAAATATTACGAAACAGAGGCGTAGAGATCCATTTCTAAAAATGGCATCCATTGATAAGGAAATTGAAATGTTGTCCTGCAATTTCGACTTTATTTCGCAATAATGGCACTGTTAATGTAACTTTCCCACGTGAATGTATTGAGCGTTTTCAATTCCATCACCTAGCATGCTTGAGAAGAATGTGGCTGACTCTGCAATTCTCAGATCTTTGAAAAGAACAATTTTCCCAAGCTTATGATTTGCCTTATATGGTTTCAAGCAGTTTTTATTTGAAGCCCTCTCATTGGAATTACTTATCTATTCGTGATTGTTGCAATTCGTTGCTTATGCCATTGGAAGATTGCCTGTAGGCCTGCTCGGTATATCGATAAACCGATATATACCGATATTCAAACCAATATCGATTGAATACCGGTGTAATTACAAAAATATCGGTTTATCGTCATTATTTATTTACGCACAATTTAATTTTCAAGATGCTTTGAGTCTTTTAACTGTAGCTCAGAATGAATAATATTATCGCTTTACCCAAGGAATCGCCGCATGTGCCCACGTAATATACAAATTCAGCAGCTGAAAAAATAATTTTAAAAAATTTCAACAAAACTATATCATGTGACATTTCATTGGCACGAGCTTGCTGAGCTCTGTTTGGAAAAAAATTGATAAACAAATATTTAAAATAATAAATTTTCATATCGTCTGCATTGGGTAAAGGTTTTTCGAACCGCACCATCAAGTCATGCTGATTCGTTCCGACTGTGATGCTCGATTGTGGTACTTATGTTCAGATATCTGAACAGTTTTCGATATACCGGCATACCGCGATATTTATTTGAATACCGATACCGGTATTCAGTTTTGAAAATCATGCAGCCCTACTTGCCTGTCATTAAAATCATATTATTTCTTTTTCGTGAAAACATTAATGTATTTCATTTCCTTGTACTCTAGTCATTATTTTGATATATACCACTCAAAGTTTGCTAAGCACCAATATCCAACTACCTGTTACGTTTTAGTTGAAATATTGTTATGAAAAGTGTATATATTTTTTATTTAATTATATCTTTAGTGATTTAAGTACAGAAATTAATATTTTATTTGTGTTTGACAGCTTTTGAATACGATAACCATGGGAAATGGATATTATTGGTAAAAGATAATTTTTTTCAATTTGCCAAAAAGTTGACGGAGCGAACTGGTATGGGTTCAATATCGAGTATGAGACCCATTATTGTTAATTACAGCTTGACAACGCCTTCTCATGCTCCCAGTCAGGTTCCTGGTGGTCCTTTGTGGGATGTTGTTCCATTCTTGGACCAGCATGGCACCCAGCTCCTGGACACTTCTTGGCTGGACTGGGTGGGCTGAAATTACAAGCTGCAACTCATTCCAGACATGCTCGATTGGATTGAGATAAGGGGATCTTTCTGGCCAGTCCATACGCTCAATCACCTCCCCATGTTGGTACTACCGGACAGCATAGGCAACATGAGGCAACATGAGAATGGGCATTATCGTCTATCAGAATGAATCTATCACCCACTGCACCTGCATACAATCTGACGTGGACATCCAGGATCTCATCAATATACCACTGTGCCGTCAATGTACCACCGTCAAAGACACAGAGCTCTGTACGTCCATCCCTGCTGATGCTGTCCTAGACCATGATTGACCCTCCACCGTAGCGGTCATGCTCAGTAATGTTGGCTGCATGGAATCGCTCTCCTAGTCTTCTCCATACCCTAGAACGCATATCTGTGTGGTCTAGGCAGTATCTTGATTCATCTGTAAAAAGGACAGGTCGCCAATCTTCTCTGGTCCATCCAACGTGGTCCATGGCCCATTCATGTCGTACCTGGCGGTGGTTCTGGGACAGCGGAATGCGAATACATGGTATTTTCGATCGGAGACCACCTTCGTGTAACCTAGCCCGTATAGTCTGCGTCGAAACATTTACCCCGGACGGATTCTGAGGGTCATTTCGAAGTTGGATTGCTGTGGCAAAGCGGTTCCTACGGTCCTGAATGATTAAAAACCGGTCTTAAGCTGTAGATGTTGCCCTGTCTCTGCCACCAACATGCCGTCTTACTGGTGTGCCATACAACTGAAATCTTGTCCAGGCTCTGATGATCACCGTATGGAGCGCACCAAGGGCTTCACCAACCTGACGATGAGTAACCCCTTGCTCCACCATCCCTACAGCCCGCCACATTTCTGCTTCAGGCAAATGCCTTCTTACATTTGCATTTGCCATATTCAGTCATTAAATCACAAAGGTTTGTTTTGAAATGAAGACTGAATACCCTACACATGTCATGTGCATATAGACATTACACGAAAACATCATGAAAATCAAAGGGTACGTGCTTTCCGTGACTGTCACGAAAAGTCTGCCTGTCAAGAGAACGAATGTAAACACTGGGGACCATCTCAATACGTTCCTCAATCATATCCACCAAAAATATCGCAAATATGTCACAAGCAAATTTCACAATACAATGATGTGTCAAATATTTGGTGCTTAGCAACCTTTGAGTTGTATATAATATGACTTTGTTTCATTATTTTATCAGCATTTTGGGCACGAGTGAAAATTTCAAAATATTTCCCAAAGTTATGTTGAACGTCCCCTTAAGTTCTTCACGGAATGTTTCTTGTTTATGTTCCCATACGATGAGATTGCATGATTTATGCATAAAATAAAAAAAAGTGTTGCATGGGCAGTTTCTCGCGCGCTTGTGCTTTCACAAAACGTTATCTTGTATTCTTCTGTAGCACGATGCTCCTAATATTTCGGTGCTTGCGCGAGTTCTTCTTCTCATTTTCATTAAAATCATGCTGTGCAGGCACTAGCGAGAATAACTCACTTTCCAACCATCCGTGATTTCTTTGCACAGATTTTCAATAATATTGTAATTAATTAGGATTAATAATTAGTACATCTTATTTCCTCTCTGTCACTCGGCTATTATGTTCGCTATATGGAACCGCTCGATGAAGAGATAATACAATAGTTGATTTCCCTGAGGTTGAATATTAATAATATAATTTGATAATCAAAGCCTCGTCACCCCCAGGAGGCGTAGAGACTTCATATTGTTATTCACTAATGTCATTATGACTGGCATACAGGTTTATTGCCCTCGTAAACTGGTCATTCTACAAAATAGTACAAACATGTGCCTGGAGTGAAAAAGGACCCTTCCCCTCACTTTATACGTTTCTCTTAATTGTAGGATGATATATAACTGTAATTTAACCCATTACCCAACGCAGACGATATCAAAATTTATTATTTTAAATATCAGTTTTTAAAATTAAAAAAAAAAATTCAACAAAACCATATCATGTGACCCCTCGTTGGAACGAGCTCGACGAGCTCGTTCCAACGAGGGGTCACATGATATGGTTTTGTTGAATTTTTTTTAAAAATAATATTTTTTCAACTGCTGAATTTGTATATTACGCGGGCGGATGCTGCCGATTCGTTAGGTAAAGGGTTATCCCATTACCCAACGTAACAGCCAGCGCTATTCACAAAAACACCATTCAATTTACATTATTTTTTCATTTTTTGTCTCAAAAACATAGCTTATGGCCCCTCTTTGGAACGAGCTCAACGAGTTCGTTCCAATGAGGGGCGATAAGCTATGTTTTTGACACAAAAAATGAAAATTTTGTTTGCTGGTGTCGTCTGCCTTTCGCGTTAGGAAAGGGTTAATAGCAAACAGACATACCTTGTATACGTGATGGGGTTGCAAAAATATCGCCCGAAGCCACCCGTTCTCGAGTGACGCTTGGGAAATGTTTGAGTCTCGGCAGGGGCGTAGCGATGCGGGGGGGGGGACTCCACCCAACATTTTTTCTCTTGGGACATTTTCGTATGGATTGTAGACTTAGATAGCAATTCGCTCTTGCTAGTGATCATGTACTTTCCTAAGAGATGAGATTTGATACTTAAGGTGCAAAATAAGTAATAGAAATTTGTTTATTTTGAAATTTCCACCTCCGATGTTTATTAAATTCAAATTAAATATACACAAATTATACATCGAAATGAAGATTGAGATGTACAGAACACGAAACACATATGTAATCAACTCACAGGGTTGACGCAGGCACCACTTGTTCCTGGAAGTCTGCTACCATATTCGTACCAGAACTGATAATAAAATAATATTTCACAAGAACAACTTGTGGCCAAATGGGCATCAGATATTCAATAACAAAGCTAGGCAATCAAAACACTTTCGAATGCAGCGATGGGACTGCATTTTGGAAAAGGACAACACTGTCTGCAATTTTTATTGAAGATGGTTTCCATGTTCGACGGACATGCGCAAATCACTCGACACCACGAATTTCCACCGAAAAATCGTAATTCTCAGAAATTTCAACAGGTGTCATGAAACCTTGCATAGAATATGGCAATTGTGCAGTCTCTGTATGATAATAGTAGGCTGTATTAAGGCGATCTTTCCCATTATTTGATTTTAAACAGCGTTGTATATCGATGCTTTTGCCGTCCGATGAGGTTGACCGGAAATGGAAAGTAAATTTGAATGTAAACAAAAGCGAAGGTTTTGGAATTTACCCTCATGCAGCTCTGTCGATGTGATTTGAAGAATTTTGATACCCTAGCTTTGTTCTTGGATATGTGAAGCACTCATGGCAACAATGTGTTCTCGTAAAATATTAGTTTATTATCAGTTCTGGTACGAATACGATAATAGACTTCCAGAAACCAATGGTGTCTGCACTGCAAAAAATATAGGTTCTCTTTAGAACCAAAACTGGGTCTAATCTTGTCCCTGAGATGGAACCAGTTCTGTTTAAACAGTATTTATTTCAAATCAAATAAATTTACTGAGATTAGCATTCAATTTTAACAGAATATTACATGGACTGAAGCAGATTCAGCAGTAAACTTGGAGCTTATTCAACGCAGTCGCCAAAGATTTTGAAACAAAGGAGTTATGAACAGTTGGCATATCGAACCAGTTTTGGTTCTGCATAGAACCAAAACTGGTTTGATATGCCAACTGTTCATATATCCTTTGCTTAATAATGATTTGAGACAACCTCGTATAAGCTCTAAACTTACGGCTGAAACCCCCTCAATTTATGTTTAATTCTGTTAATATTTAATGTTAATCTTTATAAATGTATTTGATTTGAAATAAATACTGTTTAAACAGAACTGGTTCCATCTCAGGGACAAGATTAGAACCAGTTTTGGTTCTAAAGAGAACCTATATTTTGTGCTGTCTACCTTATCAGTTGATTGCATATGTGGTTCGTGTTCTATACATATCAGCCTTCATTTTGATGTATAATTTGTGTATATTTAATTTGAATTTAAGGAATATCAGAGGTGGGAATTTCAAAATAAACAAAATTCTATTACTAAGATAGCACCTTAAACACACAATCGGTCATATAAATGGGGAGCCGTTGTACTATACGAGGGAAGCTGCGAGGCTCAGCATGACCAACTTTGAGTAGGGAACGTGTTAATTGAATAAGATGTTGCATCACGATTTCAACACATATAATATTTGTCCATTAATACCTTTCTGGACAATAATCTCAACTGATTAATATTCTAACTACATCACCAAGGCATGCCTTCAACGAAGGCATGCCCTGATGATGTGGGTGGAATATTTTATCAGACGGATCTTTTGATGATAGTCGGTCGAACAAATTAGGTTTAAGTCCCTCCCCCAAGTCTGTCATCTCCGTGATTCCTCTCGTTAGTGGCCGTACTTTTATCAAATACATAGCGTAATCGTGGCATTAATTACCCCGAAAATCTCGTTGCTCTTACGGTGATGGTATTGCACAGATGCGACCGCTCACAAAAGTCCCCAGTGGCTTCAGTAAATGCAATCTGATCTATCGCCGAGTGCTCAGATTTTTCCAGTTCGCTGAACTCGATTCCATCACGACGTTAGTCGATTTTAATTACCTTCAGACACTTGATCACTGATCTTTATTTTCAGCTGGATTGCTGGAAAAGCTCATTGGTGTCAAACTGAAAACTCCCACCTGTCGCCTTCTTGGAGACTCTGGACTCTGTGTGTGTGTGGAGGGGGTGGGAGCAACAATTGTACTAAACAAAAACTTTCTTCTTGATATTTTTAGTTTCCAGACGCCTCGCATTCGCCGATTGCTTCTTCAAGAAGAAACTTTGATTTCCGCGAAAAATAGAAATGTTGATCATTTGCATACTTTTCACAGCAGTGAAAATTGAAAATTTAGTTAACCCTTTGAACCCTGGTGGTATCTTCGATGTCAGTTCAATGCAGCAATTACAAGAGTCCATATTCATTAACTGGGTTTAGACCAATCAATATTTTTAACCTGCAGCCTTGGGGCTGCACGTTGAAAATATTGATTGGTCTACCCCACACATTCACTTGGCAGCCATCCTCCTAAATGAAATTATGGCGTATCATGCGCATGTGCCGGAAAAAAGGCCTCTCGTGTTCAAAGGGTGAAGGTGCTATATAAGTAATGGAATTTTGTTTATTTTGAAATTCTCACCTCTGATATTCCTTCAATTCAAATTAAATATACACACATTATACATCAAAATGGAGGATGGGGGGTATAGAACACGAAAAATATATTAAATCAACTCATAGAGTTGACAGCAGGCACCACTAGTTCCTGGACGTCTGCTACCGTATTCGTATCAGAACTGATAATGAAATTATATTTCTCGAAAACAACTTGTGGCCAAATGTGCTTCACGTATCCAAGAACAAAGGTTGGGCATCAAATTCATTCAAAACACAGCGACAGCGTTGCATGGGGCAAATTCCAAAATTGACGGCTTTGTTTATGTTTTTTATTACTTTCGATGTCCGGTCAACGTCATCGGACGAAAAAAAGCTTCTAAAAACAACGCCGTCTAAAGTCAAATAATGCAAAAAGATCGCCTAAATACAGCATACTATTATTATATAGAGACTGCACAATTGCCAAAGTCTATGCGAGGTATTATGGCACCTGGTAAAATTTCTTGGAATTACGATTTTGTTTTTCGATGGAAATTCATGGTATCGAGTGATTTGCGCATGTTCATCGAATATGGAAACCATCTTCAATAAAAATGCAGACAATGTTGTTCTTTTCCAAAATGCAGTCCTATCGCTGCACTCGAAAGTGTTTTGAATGCCTAGCTTTATTATTGAATATCTGAAGCACAATGCCTGGAACACTTGACGGGAAGAGTTTCCGCGTTGATTGATTTTGCACCATCCTGAAAGGGGGGGGGGGGGGGGGTAGACTGCGTTGGACGTTTTTCACTGACGTTCCAGCACTTCAGTTCTATAGAGATCTAATGAGCAGGCCTGAAAACAGGCTGTCTGACATTTGCAGAATGAGGTCCCCAGATGGTGAATTTGACGATGCTACCCCATACCGGGTGCCAATTTATTTTCTGGGTACCTCTTTCTGCTTCGTTTTGAGACCCTGATTCAGATTGAGGTTCACAGTGTGTAAATTTTGTGATGCTACCCTGCTGTGCAGGTTAGCATCACTAAATTCACCGTCTGGGAACCTCATTTTGCAGATGACAGTCTGCTTATTTTCTGACTTGCTAATCAGTGCACAAGATGCGACGGACGTGTCCCAGAAGTTGTGATAAAATCATAAATAACGATTTATCTGCACATTTTACAACTTCGACAAAATGTTTTGATCCTCATTTTAGTTGTTGTAGAACAAAGACAATAATAATCTTAACTTCGCCCAATGTCGGACTTGTACTATATAATCACTCAATTTAATTTTGACACAACGATTGGTTGCGTCAAATTAATATGTAATTGTTTTATATTTCAGTATGCACATTTGTCTCATTGTAGTTAATAATCGTATTTGTTGTACAACGAGGCTGGCATTGAAGTTACGCCATGTAGAAAGTTAAAAATGGGAAAAATTTCATATTTGTTACTTCATTGCAATACTTAGAAAGTTTGATTTGCAGATGGTGCGTAAATGCTTTACATCGCCTTGATAGCTGCCCTGCACCACGCCCTCCAAAAAACGGAGAGGTCTGTGAGCCCCTTAAAGCAAAATAACATGGTACACCGTTTTGTGTTTTGGTATTGTACAAATGGGGATACTATCATACTATACTAAGATATTTTATGACGATACATGTACAGTACAGTCGTCGAGGATTGGTCGTAATCCACAAATGGGCAGTGATGTCCACGCATGTGTTTACTTGGTAATAAAAATAAGTAGCAGCAAAATGTTGGACTCGGTGCTTCATTAATTAATTTTTGACGATTATATTATAATATTATTGTCATTTTCACCATCTTTTGATGTTCTGTAACCTTGTGGGTATGTGTTAATGCACCCTGCCCACTCCCGACTAAATCCACCACTGGATCCTTATAACATGGCGTAGAGCATATACGAAAATATATATTACCTACATATGTACTTGTTTGCTATTTAAAGACAAAAACGGCGTAACGCCAATACCTTCTGTTTTTGTTTTCCTTTGTATTTTATCTTTTCTTTTCTTTTTCAAGATTTCTGTCAAACCAATTTAGTAAAGCAAACTGAAGATGGGTATAAGACAAAATTCGTTTATTAATCGTCATCGAGAGAGGACTGTCGAAAAATGCATCACATTTCCTGTTATAATGTAGGAACGGTAATTTCATGCAAGAGGTACATGTATTATGGCACATAAGGCGGCTTTTACTGGTTGTAGAATGTATTGTGTTTTTGTACCAACCGAATAATGAAATTTAACATGAAAATTTTAATTTTAAAATATTTTCCAATTTAACTTTCACACAAGTAACGACACTTACAAAAAGTAGGTTTTTTGATAGACAAAAGAAAATTCATTATGTGCCTCTCAAAAACGGAGCGTTTGATCCCTTACGTCAAAGGACCTCGACGAGCTCGTTTCCAAATGGTCAAGGCCTATGGTGGGGAGGCAAAAAAAAAAAAATTTGAATGTTGATTTTTTTTTCGAATAGCGCTGGGCGGATATAGTAGTTCAGTTTTGTAGATGTTTCACACGAGGGCACGATGACGGCGTGTACTAAGGCGTACTGCACGTCGATGGTGCACATATCTTCAACCGCTGTAACCCTGCTTGAGCGGAGCTTGAACAGAGTTAGATTGTTGAGGAGATGACAGTTGCTCGTCGATGCTCGGTGGTTCGCCCCGGGTACTCCGGCTTCCTCCACTCGTAAAAACTGTCACAGTCACGATTAGCCATTGAGCATTAGTATGTGACCTTAAAACACCAATAAATAAATTGTACAGGTTTCAAGTTTGCAATGAAATGAATAAGAAAACAAAATTAGGACGACGTGAAGCTTTCGAAATTCGATTCGAAATCGTCCCGATGATTCGACTGGATTCGAGTTCCGTTGAGACGGAAATTTTCGAATCGTCTAGATATTTTCAGAATCCAACCAGAGGTCAGTGGCGTCATGCTAACGGTGCATGGGCCACCCCCTCCCCTCCCAAATATTTTCGGTGAAGGCCTGGGAAGTGCCATTTCCGGCAATCTGGGAGGCATTTTTTGCCAAACTTTTTGGGCATGCTACGCGCCAACCGATGATGGCGCTCCGCTTAGATGGTGTTACCGATTCCCCCCCCCCCGATTTTTCCCTAGCATGACGCCCCTGCCAGAGGTCAATACCATAAAAACTTTTATAATTATATTTTCTTTTATTGTATTATCTAGTCATGATTTTAAATGGGTTGAAATGAACCATTAGCATTATCAAAGATGTGGCAATTTCCAGTTGGCAAATTCCCTTATCTTTTAAAATGTGAATGATTCACTTTAGTCAGTTATATTAATAGGTTGAAAATACAATTCTAGAAAATACAATTGTGAAGGTTCTATAGTATTGGCTTCTGCTGAACGCTTCCTCTATCATCAGATCACCGATCGGTGGTCTGACAATAGAAGGAGGGTTCAAAGAGGTTGTGCTTCCGGAACTGCTTTGATTTGGTTCTGGAATATTCCGCGTTTGATTGATTTGCCGAAACAGACAAGTCACTGTTGAATACAATATTTGAGTGTACACTGACGGTTGGTACGGTCGTCAAACCGTGCGATATATGTTGAACAGCGGTGAAAATAGATTCGAGATTCGTTTCGGTTCGGTTCGAAATACTCTGCCTGATTTGATTCATGATTCAGTTCGATCCGAAATTTCAGATTTCCTGAGCAAATCTAACGACATGAATCCATATAAGAAAAGCCTTGACGATTATACTTCATAACAATCTGCTACCCGATAGCTCCAACACAATATAACCGTCTAACTGTTACTTTGTAATAGGTCAGTTTTGGAAGTCATAATTTGTTCAAAAGCAGTTGCTGTTGAGAAGGTATTGAGTAGTGCCTATACGCACTAAGCAATGTCTTCATAAGACTAAACTATGAGAATAGAACAGACAGAACGCGATATGTGTTTGAATCGGTGGGTATTTTACATAACGAGTTGGAATGGCGTAGTCATATTTCACTCAAGCCGTAGGCTCGAGCGAAATATGACTACGCCATTCTAACGAGTTACGTAAAACACCCACCGATTCAAACACACATCGAGTTCTGTGTTTATTACACAACCCATGCATTAAAATTCATTTAAATAGACAAATTTTAATTCCGATGTTTAAACCCAAAGGTGAAGAGTTTGTTTTGACTGAAGCTGTACTGATCAAATGGATCGATAAAAAATCAAAACAGCCTTTTTGGAACCAGTGTTTGTTGAAATTCGTATCGCTATTTCTCTTCGGCTGGTGCCCATTCACGCCTAACCATTTGGTGGCTATTACTGTTAGTAAAAATATAAGTACAAATTTGTGCAGATTTACAAAACAGCTGGGTGAAACATTTTTAAAAGAAGTTCGAAGCCTCTCAAGATGTTCGAAGATTTACCGAAATAAAGTTGATCAATGCGCATGTGCCGGAAAAGCGGCCTCTCGTGTTCAAAGGGTGAAGGTGCTATATAAGTAATGGAATTTTGTTTATTTTGGTGTGGTCTAGTGTGCTAGATCTGTTGCCCTCCCGCTGACAGCCATGGAAGCTCAACCCGCATTAAACGATCGCGATCCCCCATTAAACGATTGCGATCCCCGGCACCCTCAAATTCAAATAAACTTAAACTAACCTAAATAAGGCCGCTACCAGCGAAGGGCACAACAGGAAAGAAACACCCTCGGGTGTGGTCTAGTGTGCTAGACCTGTTACCCTCCCGCTGCAAACCCACTCGCAGACTAGGAAGCTCAGCCCACTGAAAACGCTCGCGATCCCCGGCACCTTCAAAGAACTTAAACGAATCTAAATAAGATCGCCAACAGCGAAGGGTTCAACAGGAAAGAAACACCCTCGGGTGTGGCCTAGTGTGCTAGACCTGTTAACCCTCCCGCTACAACAAACCAAAGGCAGCCTCGCTCAGCCCCGGAAGCTCTGTCGCTCGGGTAAGAATCGCAAAACGGCCACGGAAAGACACAAGCAGGCAGGGGTGGGGCTAGACCTGTTAACCCTCCCGCTACAACAAACCAAAGGCAGCTCAGTCCCGGAAGCTCTGTCACTCGGGTAAGAATCGCAAAATGGCAACGGGACGACCCAACCAGGCAGGGGTGTGTGTGTGGGGGGGGGGGGGGGGGCTCACTAATCTCTCATCATTTTCTAATTTCAGCAGCACCGAGAGCCAGAGCACAGACACCCCAACGAAAGAAGCAGACACCCGATCAACCAAAATCACTCAGACCTAGCCATCAACCACCAACAGAAGAGCTTGAGGCAGACTATACTTGACAGTGATAGCTCCAACACTCACCCAAGTGGCAGACTATACTTGCCCGAAGAAACACACAAGACACGAGAGACAATCAACCACGACAACATCCAACAGAACTGCCACACAGCCAAACCACCACTCAACACGGGAACAGAACACAGAGGGGGGGGGACTTTAATCATCATATACTTTTTAATTTCAGCCACGGCAGAGACAGATAACCTAGTACCACAAACACACCAGACCAGACCAGACACCGCTGCAAGAAAGACTCCCCTACAGACCACATAGCAACGTCACAACAGCCAGAATAACAACAACAACAACAACAACACGGCAGAGACATAGAATCTAGCATCATTAACGCACCAAACCAAGACACCGCCGTAAGAATGACTCCCCGCCAGCAAACACAGCAACGACAGAACAGCCCGAACAACAACAACAACAGAAGAGCTTGAGGCAGACTATACTTGCCAGTGATAGCTCCAACACTCATTTAAGCGGCAGACTATACTTGCCTGAAAATCACACTCAACAGAAATACATCCAGAAAAGACCTTGCAAATGCACAAACTTCTTCACTGTACTCTGCCTTTTGCCGCTTTTAGTCTAAGTTTTTTTTACTATCTTTCAGATTCTCTCTTTTCCCAATAACCGCTATGGATAGCAATAACCGCTACGGATATCAATAACCGCTATGGCAACACAATAACCGTTATGGCTTCAGCACATCCTTCACTCCATCCTTGGAGGTGGGCATCCACCCCCAGGGAGGCGAGCGTCGGTCCTGCGCCCCAATCTCTTAGCCCCTTTTTGTAAAGCGCTCCTCTAGCGCAGAATATGTCCCGACCCTATGATAATCGCAGGCCTGTTACCTGAACCAGGAATGTTCAGGTTGGGTGGCACCTTGTTAAGGTCCGTTTTGTTTCTTTCAAATTGTCAATCGCCGAAACCATACACGCCAGCTAAAGAGCCCAAGGCAGACTATACTTGCCGATGAAGGCCTATCTTCACTACAAGACCAAAAGCGGCAGACTATACTTGCCTGAAGAACAACAACCAGAAACATCAACTCCAATCCTCTTCCTCCTTTGCACCGACCGGACATGATGCAGTCTCAAAAATTAACGGAAATATATTATACAGTTAATGAGGGTCGAAAGGGTTTTCCCCCAAAACGGCTAAAACTTTTCTTTTGGCTTTTTTTTATTTTGAAATTCTCACCTCTGATATTCCTTCAATTCAAATTAAATATACACACATTACACATCAAAATGGAGGATGTGAGAATTGTACAGATAATAACGATTACGAATTTCGTCACCACTTAAAAAAATGTTTTTCAAACAGAACAGGAGAGGTTTGAAATATTGAACCGAGCAAAGACACAACAGCATGAAATCACTCATCACTTCTTTGAAGGAATCATTCACAGCTGCATATTAAAATGGAACTGCATATTAAAATGGAACCGAAGGATTTAAAATATTATTGGTTTGGCTGAACTGTCGCTGCATTTTCCTAATTTTCCGTCAACACCAGGCGCGGAGCCAGAATTCTATAATAGGGGGGTCCCCTAGCAAGTTGTCCTGTGTTTTGTTTTCTGTTGTTTTCTTCTTCTTCTTCTTCTTCTTGTGTGTGTGTGTGGGGGGGGGGGGGGTGGAGGGGCAGACATGACGCTTGAAAGGCATTGGGTGGGGTTTCGGGGGCCTACCCTAGTCCAAACTAAGACCCTCCGATCGTTGTCCCTCCTCCCACTTCTCTTAGTGTTTGAGGATCTCCGTTACTCCTACGTTACACATTTGGCACAAGCTTTCCTCGCCTTTCCCGCTTCTCCCCCTCAACTCCAGTGTCCAGTGACTGGGATATCAATTTGCACAACAATGACCCCCCCCCCCCCCCCTCCCAAACGATCCATCCAGGTACTCGTCAAAAGCTGGGGCATCCTTTTTATATAATCCGTCTAAGGAACTCTTGTCCCTAATTCCAGCTCGTTAGTTTCAATTACAGTCCTCATGCACCCTTTCCCTCATAAAGCTTCTATCCTGCTGCCAAAACCAGCCAGCGATATTCATAAAAATGACTATTCAATTTTCATATTGGAACGAGCTCGTTCCAATAAGGAATCATAAGCTATGTTTTTTACCGAAAATATGAAAGAAATTAGTTATTCAAGAATTTTGTTTAGAAAGTGTCGCCTTCCTTTCGTGTTAAGTAAAGGATTAAATAAAAAAAGTATGAGGTTTAGATAATCTATTGATATAATACATGGAATCGTTGCACTCAACAACGAGAAGCTCAGATCAGAAGTCACAGAATAAGTATGGGTGCACCGCTTCCCATGCAGACACACTCGTGCAACTCCCCCGTCCACCCCCACAGTCTTTTTGGGAGACTGGGTCGGCTCTCGGTTCCCAAATACCGGAAATATGTTGAATTTTGCCTCTGACTTGGAATTACTCCCATTAGCATTTGAGCAAAGATATTTGGTACTTCTCGCCAGATAATTATTCTTTCACACGGCTGATACGGTTTGGTGATAGTAACTGTTGGATACACATGTAGTGTTTTGTGTTACTACAATTCAGGCGCAATGGTTCGGCTGGGAAAATTTTGTTCTGTCACGAACTTATCTACCTCTAACGCTGTACCAAATGCATAGCACGTACCGACTTGATCCAAAATCGAATCCAATCTTATATGAAGAAGCATTTCCAACTGTCGTGTGTACGAAGTAAATCTAATTTCCTCTCTGTGTTAAATCCATTTGATTAATGAGATTAGGGTTCCAAAAGGATGGTGAAAAAGGGGGTAGGCGTCGTGTAATTTAATACAATCTCAAAAGCCCGTTGAGTTGCTGCCCATCTTTATCCAAATCTCGCTCACAGATATCCTGACGACCAACACGTGTGTCTGCCTTACTGTTTTTAACCACACAATGTGGGAGCTAAAACAGGATTTGTCTGCTAAAGCGTCTTTTAGCAACAATCATCTCCCCACCCACTCATCCATCCCTTAATTAAATTTAAATTCCCTCAACTTTATAGTCGCTCATTCTCAACCACTGGATTGTACGGGTGGTCAAATACAATATACTTGGGAGCGCGGTCTTGTATTGGTTAGAGAAAGTTTCCAAGGGAGACTTCTCAATGTGATCGCAATCTTCTGTTTCTCATGCCATTTTTGTATACAATTGCTTGTGGGATGGCGGTTTTTTATTTTATTTTTGTAATTATTTCTTTGCCATCAAAAGTTCATGTTCTTGGTTTGTTTTATGTTTTAGGCCTCATAATTTACAGAATAGCATGGGTGGTGGGGGATTTCGTCCCGTGAGAGGAAGAAGGCTTTGCAGTGCTAAAGCATTGCAAAGCCTTGTTGCACTCAAGGGACAAATTTACCAGTTTTATTAACTTGGGTAAAATATCAGACATAAATCATTTAATTTTTATTTTTTTAAATTTGCATTGGTTATAAAATGAGAACATGTGGTAGCCAAAAGGGACATGAGGGAGGGCCTGAGAAACAGATTTTTAACTTTTTTGGCCTAAACCAAAACAGAATCAAGAGAAAACAACGAACATTACATCTGAGATTCAACGTTCTCGTTGTTCTTCGTCAACTTGTGAGATTCTACAGTGTCGTTGGAGTAAAGTGGACAGAGAATGTCGACCAGGGGTCAATACTATAAAACTTTTACAATTGTATTTTCTAGAATTGTACTTTCTAGTTATGACTTTAAAAGGGTTAAAATGAACCATTAGCATTTTCAAAGATCTGACAATTTGCCAGTTGACAAATTGCCATATCTTTTAAATAGCTAATGGTTCATTATAGTCAGTTATATTAATAGGTAGAAAATACAATTCTAGAAAATACAATTGTAAACGTGTTATAGTATTAGCTCCAGGTCGCGACCAAGTCTGTACAAAGGGAGGTGGCATCTCGTTTGTTCCTCTTTCTTAATTTAAGTAGGGAAATGCAGTGGGATGATTGGGGAACTGTTCATTAATTCTCTATCACTTTGATCATAGGTATCACAGTACTAAATATTTCCCCACAGGCGACCATTATAACTTCCAGGCGAAACCCAATATGATCGAATCACTTTAATTTTGACACCCTAATATCTTTGTCAAGTATAGCCCTTTTTCTGACTCGAAAACGGGGAGTCATGTAACAAATGAGAGAGAAAAAACTGACAGGAAGGCAAGTACCGGTCACGTGCACATAATTTTCAGGGAATTCCCAACAAAAACACACCAATAGTCAATCGTATTTTCTATGTCCAAAAAGTCATCAAATCACCCTCTTATTTATCTGGAATATTCAACAATAATGCAAGATGTCAGTAGAATGCTTCAAATGTTTGTTGAAACAAAATATTTTTCCAAGACTGCTTATTTTTTTTGGAATCTGCATCATTTCCGAGTGCAACTTTTCAAGGCGGGTAACTCCAATTTAAATATTTACTACAGTGATACCTCAGAGGTTATGACTTATAGTTCATTTCACTTTAGTAAGTCAGGTTACTGAATAGATCACTTAATTATTTGACCAAATTTCGAAATAAACAAATTGAACATAGCCCTATGATACATAATATTTACATTCAAAATTGCGTATCTAATTAATGGGGGGCGCGGAGGCTCAGTAGGTAGAGGTGCAAGCTGCAAACCGAGAGGTCCTCGGTTCGAATCCCACCTGCGTCAGCCGCGTTGTGTCCTTGGGCAAGACACTTCACCTCCATTGCCAACGTGGGGGCACGGTGACGTTGTGTACTAAGGCGTACTGCACGTCGATGGTGCACTGTCTTCAACCAATGCTAACCCTGCTTATGTGGAGTTAGTATGTTGGGGAGCTGACAGTTGCTCGCCGTTGCTCGACGGTTCTCTCCGGGTACTCCGGCTTCCTCCACCCGTAAAACTGTCGAGGTCATGGTTAGCCATTGTGCAGAAATATGTGACCTTAAACACCAATAAATAAATAAATATCTAATTAATAATAGAATTAAGTTCACACAAAAATACAAAAGTACAAAAACTGAACGAAATGTAAACAAAATGTTCAAAAATAAATATTGATAATGACAAACACAAATATATAATAAATGTTAGCTTATTTGCAAATCGTCCCTTGTGAGCATCTAGGTGCCATCTGCAATGCTTTCGCATTGCAGATGGCACCATGATGCACTCAAGGAACGAAATATAGATATAACGTAGCCAGTAGTTGTCGCCTTTATCTTTTCCGTGAAGAAATACCACTTGCTCCAAAATGAACCTAAAGACACCTCACTGTAATGGTGGTGTGGGACGAGCTCTGTAATGGCATGTCTGTTATTTATATTATTTATTTATTGGGGTTTAAGGTCACATACTTATGCGCAATGGCTAATCATGACCGTGACAGTTTTACGTGTGGAGGAAGCCGGAGTACCCGGAGAGAACCACCGAGCATCGACGAGCAGCTGCCAGCTCCCCAACATCGTAACTCCGCACTGCAGCACAGGCAGGATTAGATTGGTTGAAGACATGCGCACCATCGACGTACAGTACGCCTTAGCACATGGCGCCATCGTGCCCCCGTGTGGACAATCGGGGTCAAGTGCCTTGCCCAAGGACACGACGCGGGAGTCCGAATTCATTAAGTATGGTAGCTGGTAAGTGAATGTGTGGGGAAGACTAATCAATATTAATTGGTCTGCCCACAAATAATTAATATGGCCTCTTCCAAATGCTGTCATTGAATTGATATGGAAGATACCACCACTGTTCAAGGGTTAAGAAAAAACAAAACAAAATAAATACGCTGAGGTTAGTGTCTTAAATAGAGTGGGTTCAAGAGTGAGGGGTAGCGTATATAAATTTATATATTTTGCATGATTTAATTATTTATTATTTATTTATTGGTGTTTAAGGTCATATACTTATGCGCAATGGCTAATCATGACCGTGACAGTTTTACGGGCGGAGGAAGCCGGAATACCCGAAGAGAACCACCGGGCATCGACGAGCAACTGTTCGTTCCCCAACATTCTAACTCTGTTCAAGCTCCTTTTAAGCGGGGTTACAGCGGTTGAAACTGTGTACCATCGACGTGCAGTACGCCTTGGTACAAGGCGTCATCGTGTCCCCGTGTAGGCAACCGGGATAAAATGCCTTGCCCAAGGACACAATGCGGTCGTCTCGGACGGGGATCGAATTCGGGACCTCCAGCATAGAAGTCCAACAGTCCACCACTGAGCCACCGCGCTCCCGGCATATCTGTTAGTGTCCCGTTTTTTAAAAGGTCGCTGCACGACAATCACATGGAAGTTAAAAGGACAGACCTAAAGTTTGATAAAGCACGCATGTTTACTAGGATTTATAATCTAAAATGCAAACAATATGATAACTAAACCGACCTATTCTACTTAGCTGAATCACGGGAGTGTCCAAATTATGAAATTATAACTTAAACATGTTGTTTTAAGCAAGTACAGGGGTATATGCTATGACTCCACGACCCAATGGACACCCCCTCCCCACACACACACACACACCACCAACCCCTTTATTATATTATTTTTATGTATTATTTGGGGGGGGGGGGGTCTTCCCTTTAAATATTATTTTTCAATGGGAATCGTCGGAGGGCGCGCCCTGGCACTGGAGCACATGAAGTGGAAACTATTGTGTAACCATCATTTAACTGTTAATCGGTAGCATTATTATTTGATTGTACATGCATAGCCACCATGTTATGTCACCCACCAATATAATTATTTTACATACACCTCTTGTACCACAGACATGGCTAATGAGTGAAATAAAGAAGTATCAAGTATCAAGTTGGTTGTGCGCAAAATACCAAAATAATCTTCCAGTTCGACTTCATGGTTACATGCAATAGTCATTCTTAAATGAAAATGGGTTGATATGACACATGTATAATAAAGAATGTTTGGCAATGTTTACGCTGATACTTACTGAGAAAACAGTTATATGAAAAAGAGAATAATTTTAAAAATAGAGAAATAAAGCATTCCACTCAAAAACCCCTATGTAGATATTCAGAGAGGTCAAATTTGGGGCCATCGCAGACTTGCTAGGTCAAGTTCTGTTGTCCACCCCATTGAAGAAATTATTTTGTAATAGTCACGGCGTGATGCATTATTTTTGGCTTTATTGGTACCTCCGAATATTTATTAACCCCACGTGGACTAATTTTAACTTCAATCGTTTTTCTGGTAACAGAACGGGTGTACCAACATGTAGTATCTATGTAATGTCGAAGTTACGTTATATGTACCTTGTAAGTTGTTTCAAGGCAAGTTTTGTCTTGCGTGTCAATATCAGATGCCAAGACCTGCCTAGAAACAATTAGAAAGTCACAGGATATAATCTGCCAATGTGGAACATGTAACATGCATAAAAAAATCGCGAGGGCTTCAAAGGTTAAATTGCTTCTTATGAAAACTATTTGTTTTGCCCCCCTAATTTCGTAATATTCCTGTTATTTTAGCATATTGGTTACCATGGTAAGTTTGGTCCAATTTTACCCTTTACCCAAGGCAGACGATATCAAAATTCATTATGTTAAATATTATTTTTTTAAATTTTTCAAACAATTTCATTAAAACTATATTTGTTTTTCAAAACATTTCAACAAAACCTTATGCCATTAATGAGCTGGTCCCAGACCATCATTGCAATGAGGGTTCACCTGAAATGGTACAGTGCACTTTCGCCTACAAAATAGTTTTTGTAAAAGTGTAGGTGAAAGTGCACTAATTTAGCTTGGGGGATTAATGGTTACAGTGGGGCCCACTTAATTGGATATCTCTTAACTGAATAGCCCTATTATAATTGAATATAAGTTCCCAACACAATACCATTTACCATACCTCCAGTGAAAATTTGACCTGTTAAATGAATATTGGTTATAGAGTAAACTCCTCTTAACTGAATAAAAAATCTTGTAACAAACCGAAAAATTACTCTGACTTTCCCCAGTTTTCATTTGTTTATAGACCTATTTGTCCTCAGTACATCCAATACAGGCATTTAATCTATTATAACTTGTTTGACAGAGCTCATGGAGCTCTGTCAAACAAGATATAATAGAATAAATGCTAAGTTTATCTCTAGAATACAGGAAAGTGACAAAATTCCTGTTAATTGGATACTCCTGTTAATTGAATAATTTTCAATGGCAAAGTGGCTATTCAATTAACAGGGTTCCACTGTATTACCTGGTTTGCCCATCAATAATGGATTTACCCTCAACAATTTGAACATGTGTACTATCAAGAACAGGAAAGTTAAATATGAAAACACACATCTTAGAATCTCTCACATCATTTGTTTTTGCAAACACTCGCACACACCAGTGTTCAATGTGAATAGATAATCAGCATACAAGGTGCATGTGTGTATGGGACCAAGTGTACGTTGCTCATGGTCTCGTTGAGACTAAAATGTATCAGTTAGCATTCTGTTTGCTTCCTAACAGGCAGCGTGACACGTATGTGCGTATATTTACAATACTTAAGTCTGTAGCGTTACAAATGACTGACCGTGAATTATACCCTGAGATTATCCAAACGGTCTTTGAACTGGCAGAAATCAGGGTAATTGAAGAGAGCTTTCCATTACACACAATTATGAATCAATGTAAAGACAGTGAAGATGTTCACCAGTGGGTGCCTCGTACTGCTGCCCTTCCATTGTTACCCATTGAACAAGTGCAGGATGTATGAGTGAAAATAACGAACGAAACACCAGATATTCCACAAGCTACTGCTTGTAATGACTATGCTGTGCACAACTGATTGATGATCACGCAGGCTTTCCTCCAGCCATTTGGAATCATCACAGCAATACAAGGCCAAGAACAAACAAGTTGAAGTTCTAGAGCTGTCACGATTTTTTAATTTAAGAATTGATTAATCGTCACAAATAATCGATAATAATCGATTAGTCGTACCTAGATGACCCCCCCCCCCTCTCTCTCTCTCTCTCTCTCTCTCTCTCTCTCTCTCTCTCTCTCTTTGAAGTCGTTACAAATGAAGTGCAAGTCAGTTGACCTTCCTCAAGTAAACAACGAAGGCTATCCTCTTTTGCGTACATTCAAATCTTTGATGTTTTGAATTTTTGACCCGTCAGTGTAATAATCAAGACCGGTCGTCAGTTGCGAACTTCGCAAGTTCGCAACTGCCGACCAGTCTTGATTATTACTCTGACGGTTCAAAAGTTTAGAACATCAAAGCTTTGAATGTACCTAAAAGACAAATGCTTCTAACGACTTCTTGCGGTTTAACATCTACCTTCTTGACCTTTTACCTTTAGAAACAATATTCGTTTCATCAACTTTTTTTAATTATTAAACGTCTAAAACGGAGTAAAATTTACCGATTCTTCGACAACGAAAAATACTAATCGATTTCGGCGTGGCCGATCCACAATCGATTAATCGTGACAGCCCAACTAATAACCATCTTGAGGGTTAGCATTGTCACCCCAACATATAACGTATATAAATGCCTGAAATGTGTATAATAAAAATAGTCGCTGCCCACGAAAAAACACTAGATGCCCTCTACACATTTAAAAAAGTCATATTTAACTTTCCTGTTCTTAATAGTACACATATTCAAATTGTTGAGGGTGAATCCATTTTCGATGGGTAAACCAGGTATTAACAGTTAATCCACCAAGACAAATTAGTGCACTTTCGCCTTCACTTTTACAAAAACTGTTTGTAGGCGAAAGTGCACTGTAGGCGAAAGCAGACCTAACTGGCGAAAGTAGGCGCCTCCATTTGTTCAAACGTGGACAAATTATCCTCCGTGTCCGTCAATACGTTGATTTAGAGACTGTGCATCTCGTTGCATTTTTACGCGTGGATAGATATCCGCATGCTATTTTGATACTGACAGACAGTTAAAAGGAAAACACCCTCAATTGTTTCGAGTTATTACATCCATATTGTACATAAAAAGGAAATAGCAATCGATTCCATCATCAAACATATTCTCCAGATAATATATTTTGCATGAAATTGTATGACCAAACATTTAAATGATTTTGAAATGCTTGTCACTTTATAGAAGCCATACATTCACTGATGACACAACTGAAAACTGTTTTTTTTTTCTTTTCTTCAACAAATTTGAGACATTAATCGAAACACTCTTGAAATGCGACAATGTGTTTAAAAAATACAAAATCGACTCAGTGAAAAAATAATTTTCTTTTCAGTGGAACGATTATCCATACATGGTGTGGTTTCATACAAATGGAGTATTTTTGTTCCAATCTCCAATAAACTTTACTTTTTCGGAGTATAAATGTGTGATATTCGTATGAGTTCCAATATTTTTATAAATATATAAGGTAACTTGTTCGTAGGGAATAAATGAGCCCGTGAAATGTGGTAGTTTGGGCATTCCCTCGCATTTTGCAGTGGTCAGAAGTTTTTGTTTTTATTGAGGTTTAACGACACTTTCACAGCCAGAGTCACCTCGTGTCGGACAAATTTGTGGGTGGAGGAAGCCGGTGTACCCGAAGAGACCCACCGAGCAACAGCGAGCAACCGTCAGACACTCCAACGTACTCCGCGCAAGCAGGTTTAGCATCGGTTGAATGCAAGTGCACCATCGACGTGCAGTACGCCTTAGTACACAGCGCCACCATGCCCCCACGTGGGCAATCAGGATGAAGTACCTTGCCCAAGGACACTATTAGTTATCCTTGTGTTTTCCAGGGTGTATGAGAATTTACACCGGTTTGGAACTCATACACCCTGAGGCGAATCCTTGTGTTTTCCAGGATGTATGGGAATTTACACCGGTTTGGGAACTCATGTACCCTGAGGCAAAGCCGAAGGGTGTATGAATTCCCAAACCGGTGTAAATTCCCATACACCCTGGAAAACACAAGGATAACGGATTTATTTCCAAGAATTTTGGTGTACGTAATACTTTAACCTACATTGTGAGCAAACACTGACAGAAATTTCTTACTTTGCAAGTTTCTTATAAAACCAGACAAATATGGAGGTTCTTGGAACTGGCTCAATGAGCCAGTTCCAATGACATCCATATCTGTAATATTTTATTGCACATAAATATTAAATTTCCTGTATTTTTATTTTTGTTCTAACATACGGCGGCGTGGAAGCGACACTCTATGTTTTCCTACTATCTTGTTTAAACGAGATAGCTGAGTTGTTTAAACGAGATAGCTAAGTTGTTTAAACGAGATAGCTAAGTTGTTTAAACGAGATAGCTAAGTTGTTTAAACGAGATAGCTAAATTGTTTAAACGAGATAGCTAAGTTGTTTAAACGAGATAGCTAAGTTGTTTAAACGAGATAGCTAAGTCGTTTAAACGAGATAGCTATGTTGTTTAAACGAGATAACTATTGACCAAGCAAATTCATTTTGACACGGGCACAACTTGTGAACTGACGAACGACGGCAGTGTTGAGTCAACTACAAGCAGAAAAGTGCATCCGTCCGTGGAAGGTGAATGTAATGTACACTTAGGGCAAATGTACGGCGGCCCATACCTGGCATGCATTATTATTTTTTTTCAAATTTTCACCTTGGTGCAAATTACTTTTCACCATGGTGATAATTAATTTTCACCATGGTGCAAATTAATTTTTCACCATGCGATAGTGGGGGGGGGGGGGGGGGGGCATAGTTTCGCTCTCCAGCTTCGGGTGCGGTCATCTAACAGCAGCGCGAGATGGGAAGGGCCGTGGTAGCCCATCCCTATAAGCCCGGCCGGGCCGGGGGGGGGCGTTGTTGCTTGGTGATATGATCTGGATTTGAAGAGAGCACCATCAGTCCGTGTCAAGATTGATCACGGAGTGCTATGTTCATAATACCGTCGTATTACACTGCTGGAACCCCCACTTGGGGGGGGGGGGGGCGCCCGGTTGCGTATAATCTCATATATCCCGTGTTTATGAAATGTGGCGTGGAAACGGGATTAGGCTATCGATATGTGGTCACCGTAGATGGACCCTAGGTTGGCCCGAGGTTAAGGGCTCAGGATTGGAAATATAGCCTGCTGCGTTGCGCAGGGGTACGGTCTTAACATAGTGGCACGCATATAGAGGAATGAGTATTGGTGTTCTCATTTGGTTGTGCGCCAGGTTAAGCGGTTCGGGTGAGAACTCAACTCCCGTTTAGGTTATGGTTTGTTCTATGCTCCTTCGCGGGAGCTTGTTTTTTGTAAATATGAAGGCAGTGAGTATGTATAGGTATCACTGTTTCTAATATTGTGGGTTGCCCTGAAAAGGGCCGTTAATTAGCGTAGTGTAGGGTCTACAGCCAGGATTCTTCCTTGTTGGTGGACGTGGATTCACCCGGTTTGTCCATCGTCTCTGGGTCAGTAGCTGCTTTAGGTGCTGCTTGCAGCAGTTGTTTGGCTACGAGCATTGAAATCTTGGCAGCCATGTCCGCAATCTTCCGATCGTCACTACTGCCAGTGTGCAGGTTAACAGGGTCTTTGGCAGCCCACTGGTTAAGGTGGTTTACAATGGTGTCTTTGGCCGCCTACTCATACTTCTCCACCTGATCAAACAACTGTGCGTCAAGCTCCTGTTGGTCAGGAATGTACGCGGTGGATGGAGGGCGAGTGCCATAGGTCCAGTCAGATGATTGGACATGTTTAATCCAATCGAGGGCGTGCCTCGTTCTCTGTTCCCTTAATGCTTCCTCCCTAGGCTTGGTATGATCTAGTGGCGGCATAATGATTTCAGTATGCCAAGGTGGAGGCTGGTACGGTCGTGCCGATGTTTTGTGCTGGTTGTTCGATCTACGAGTTGTTCTAATTGGTCGCATGGTTGGAAGCAGAAGTAGTTACGAAAGCCGTTCGGTTGAATCGGGTATAAATCAGTCCGTGGCGGACGTAATAGAGATAGCGCCGCTATAGGTATTGGTATCAAGGTCAAAGGACTCGGAGATGGGTAGATGCTCATCCAAGACGCTCTATCCTCGTAGGAGGAAGCGTGTGGTGGGTAGCAGCTGGTATGATCATGTGTTCAGATAGTTAATTGCCTGTAGTAAATGTGCTCATCGAGCCACAACCCCATGTGTGTGTGAGGGGGGGGGGGGGGGCGGGGGGGGGGTAGACCGTAGGTTGGTACCGGTTAATTGTGGTGGGTTGTACTGCCAGTGGGAGACCGGATGGTCGGTGGGTGGGTGTCTCCGACACTTTGCCTTGTAGGCGGTAGTTGGGCACATACTAGGGTGTCATTAAGGTTTGTGCCGCGTTTGCAAGCCAGAATTGGAGGCTCCGGGAATATTCTCCGCAGTGTGGTACTGCTGGATATGAGTTCCCAATATTTTAGGAGTGCCTTCTTGATGTTAAAATGTACGGGTTGAAGGTCGTAGTGAAGACCAGAGGTGGCTCCATATAAGCTTTATTTGTCCGACCCCGATTCGTGTTTGTAAGCAGCGTGGGTCGATCCGTGAAGTTGACAGTGGTGAGTACAGGTGTTCAATTTCCTGCATGGTGTAACCCTGTGGTAGGCGTTTATTCACAAACTGTTCTTTGTGGTGTGTATAGCGTGTTTCAGATGAGTTTTTGCGTATAAAGCGCGCCAGTTCACCCTTGATGAAACCCTTGAAAGTGGCAGGGGGATGAGCGGATTGGCGGTGGAGGTATTGGAATGTCTCCGTTGGTTTGATGTGGAAACGGTGGCTTGGAACCGATCACCTTTGTAAATCTCGGTATCAAGGAACGTGACCTCGGTGGTCGAGGCTTCATAAACAAGGCGAAATGTCGGGTGTGATTGGTTAGCTATTTCCAAGAAGCTATGCAGGTCCGCTTCGGATCTCATCCAGATGATAAAGGTATTATCACGATATCGGAGCCATTTGTGGATTTTGCTCTGGCCCATTGAAAGTGGTGTGATCTCCCAGGTATGGGCCGTGATATCGGCTATTTCAGGACTGGCCTTACTGCCCATGGCAGCCCCCAATGTTTGGATATAGGACTGTCCATCAAACTGGAAGCAGTTGCGCTCAAGTATAAGCTTAAGGAGCGTTAGTGGTGAAGTAGTCGATGGTCTGGGTATGAGCTATGGTAAATTATGGTTCTCAATCAGAACTCGTTCGACAGATGCCATAGCTTCCTCGTGCGATATGTTGGTGTACATATTTGGCAATGTCGGCAAAAACGAGGATGGAATCAAGAGGGATATGTGCCTCCTCACTGAGTTGGATGGAGTGGGCAGTGTCCCGTATATACGTATGTTGTTTCTTCACAATGGGAACCAGCAAAAAATCGAGTAGACCGGATATAGAGGTAGTGGGGCTGCTGCAACCCGCAATGATCGGTCTACCCGTTGTAGACGGGTCCTTGTGTATCTTTGGTAGAAGGTAGAGGACAGGCTGTTTGGTCGTGTCCAATTTAGCTAGGTTGAAGCTATGTATGCATTTTATTATCAATCTCGTGGTAACTGTACATACGTTCTAAGTGATACCGGACGTCGGGTGTGGTACGTGCCGTTATATCATGGGGGAACGGTTTACAGTGGATGGTCGAGGTAAGTTGAAGAAGGCCCTCAGCTACATGGGTGGTGCGGTTGATTAGAACAGTTGATTTGCCTTTATCCGACTGTTTGATGTCAATGTCGCGGTTCCGCTGGAGGCTATTTATCGCAATTCGCTCCGCCTTGGTCATATTATTGCGGCAGATGCGAAGGCGCGAGGGTTTAAGACACCGCAGGAGTTCTATTTTCGTCTTAGATAGGTATTTTTCCACTGCAACATTGTGACAAGTGGTTGGAGTGATATTGGTCCTCCTGTGGAAGGGGTTAATGAAGCCCCTGTTGGTCAGCATGTATAACTCTCAGTCGCATTCGATTATGAAGCAATTGGATATCCTCATTGAAGAAAGATTTGATAGGTTTTAGAGGCGTTGGTAGAAATTTAAGGCCCTTGCCCAGTACAATCTTCTCAGGTATACTGAGGGTGTAATTCGATAGATTAGTGATGTGTTTGCTAGTTAGTGTGCAATGTCGTTCCATTCGACGTCGTGTACGCTGATTTTGGTTATGTTTGACACGAGAAGCCACGTGGAAATTGCGCGCGTGGCAGTGGCGCTTAGGTCTACGGTAGCCTGTAAAAGAGTGAACATCACTGATATGAGCGCAATGGCCTAGGCAAAGACCCTGTTAACCTGCACACTGGCAGTAGTGACGATCAGAAGATTGCGGACATGGTTGCCAAGATTGCACTGCTCGTAGCCAAACAACTGCTGCAAGCAGCACCTAAAGCAGCTACTGACCCAGAGACGATGGACAAACCGGATGAATCCACGTCCACCAACAAGAAAGAATTCTGGCTGTAGACCCTACACTACGCTAATTAACTGCCCTTTTCAGGGCAACCCACAATATTAGAAACAGTCATACCTATATATACTCACTGCCTTCATATTTACAAAAAACAAGCTCCCTCGAAGGAGCATAGAACAAACCATAACCTATACGGGAGTTGAGTTCTCACCCGAACCGCTTAACCTGGCGCACAGCCAAATGAGAACACCAATACTCATTCCTTTATATGCGTGCCACCATGTGGAGACCGCACCCATGCGCAACGCAGCAGGCTATATTTCCAATCCTGAGCCCTTAACCTTCAAATCCAGATCATATCACCAACCAACAACGCTCCCCCCCCCCCCCCCCGGAGCCGGGCATATAGAGATGGGCTACCATGGCCCTCCCCATCTCGCACCGCTGTTAGATGACCGCATACGAAGCTTGGGGTGAATCTAGTGGCTGCTATGCCCCCCCCCCCCCCAACTCTCACATGGTGAAAATTAACTCGCACCATGGTGAAATGTAATTTACACCATGGTGAAAATTTGAAAAAAAAATAATAATGCATGTCAGGTATGGGCCGCCGTACATTTTCCCTAAGTGTACATTAAATTTACCTTCCACGGACGGATGCACTTTTTTGCTTGTAGTTGACTCAACACTGCTGTCGTTCGTCAGTTCACAAGTTGTGCCCGTGTCAATTGAATTTGATTGGTCAATAGCTATCTCGTTTAAACAACTTAGCTATCTCGTTTAAACAACTTAGCTATCTCGTTTAAACGACTTAGCTATCTCGTTTAAACGACTTAGCTATCTCGTTTAAACGACTTAGCTATCTCGTTTAAACAACTTAGCTATCTCGTTTAAACAACTTAGCTATCTCGTTTAAACAACTTAGCTATCTCGTTTAAACAACTTAGCTATCTCGTTTAAACAACTTAGCTATCTCGTTTAAACAAGATAGTAGGAAAACATAGAGTGTCGCTTCCACGCTGCCCTACTAACATAACCGAGCAGAAGGTATGAATTAATAATTAAAAATGGGTACTTTTTTAGCCATATAGCTTGCTCTTGTACATTCTTGTTTTTACACCGTGGTTAAACACGATGTAAAAAAAGCCACTGTGGATTGCAAGTTACACCGTACCTCTCAGCCAATCAAAATTCAGTATTTTGTTTTATTTGGAAATAAAATGCAGTTACCCCTGGGAAAAACTGCATAACTCTTTGTCTAACGCAATAAAGGACAATATCTACACAACAATTCTTGAAAAACTAAAATAATTTATATTTTGCCTCTAAAATATAGATTATGGCCCCCTCATTGCAACGCGCTCAACGAGCCCACTCCAATGAGGGACCATAAGTGATATTAGACCAAAAAATTATAAAATCCGAATGTTTATTTATTTATTTATTTATTTATTTATTTATTTATTTATTTATTTATTTATTTATTTATTAAGGTTTAACGACACATTAACAGCCAAGGTCATATCGTGTCGGTGACAGTTTTACGGGTGGAGGAAGCCGGAGAATCCGGAGAGAATCCGGAGAGAACCACCGAGCAACGACGAGCAGCTGCCAGCTCCCCAACATCATAACTCCGCACTGCAGCACAGGCAGGGTTGGATTAGTTGAAGACATGCGCATCATCGACGTACAGTACGCCTTAGTACACGGCGTCATCGTGCCCCCATGTGGACAATCTGGGAGAAGTGCCTTGCACAAGGACACAACGCGGGAGTCCGAATCAATCGCTCAGACAGTCACCCATCCAAGGACTAACCGGGCTCGATGTTGTTTAACTTCGGTGATCTGACGAGAACCGGTCACCGCAACGCCACCGCGCCCCTATTCGAATGTCTATTTTTGTGAATAAAGCTGGAAGAGTATGGTCGTTATATTAGAGAAAGGGTTACATTACTGCGATTTATCATTTAATACCGATTGCCCGCGTGACGGCGCGGTGGCATTGTGTACTAAGGCGTACTGCGCATCGATGGTGCACTTGTCTTGAACCTCTACAACTCTACTAGGTGGCTCAATGGTAGTCTGTTGGACTTCTATGCTAGAGGTCCCGAGTTCGATCCCCGTCCGGTACGAAGTGCCTTGTGTCCTTGGGCAAGGCACTTTATCCCGGTTGCCTACATGGGGGCACATGGGGGTACGATGACACCGTGAACTAAGGCGTACTGCACGTCGATGGTGCACATGTCTTCAACCGCTGTAACCCTGGTCGGCGCTTGAACGGAGTTAGAATGTTGAGGAGCTGACAGTTGTTCGTCGAAGCTCCGTGGTTCTCTCCTGGTACTCCGGCTTTCTCCACCCGAAAGACTGTCACGGCCACGATAAGCCATTGTGCATAAGTATGTGACCTTAAACACCGATAAATAAATATTGACGTCGCGTTTTGAAAAACGTTGAAGAAACTGAATTCACAGTGACGTTTGAGCGTCAGGATAATTAAAGTCTCAAAGGGTTAAGGACACTTTTAACAGCCAGGGTCAAATCGAGTCGGTCAGTTTCACGGGTGGGGAAAGCATGAGTACCCCAAGAAAACCACCGAGCAGCGGCGAGCAACCGCCAGACTCTCCGAATACTGACACGACACAAGCAGAGTTTGTAACGGTTGAAGGCAAGTGCGCCATGCACGTGTAGTACGTCTTGGTACATAGCGCCACCGTGCCCCCGCGTTGGCAGTCGGGAATAAATGTTTTTCTCAATGACATAACGCAGTTATCGCCTGTCAGGATCGAACAGTACAGTGCAGTCGTCGTGGACGGTTATCCAATCGTGGACAGTGATGTCTACGCATGCGTTTACCAGGTAATAAAAACCATCATCAGCAATATTTTAATTAATGACGCACCAAGTTGTACCTGGTGCTTCATTAATTAAGGTGTTGATGATTATTCCTATAATTAATGTTTGGAATCCAATATTATTGCGTCAGTGGAAATATTGTCCACCAGTGGGAAGTGATCTGTCCACGACGGCTGTACTGTTGACCTTTTGGTTTAAAGTCCAATGCTCTAGCTACTGTGTAACTGAGCCGATATCTCTGAAAATGTAGGAGTATAAAAGCTACAATCACACAAAGATATAGAGAGATGCACATGAATTCGCGATTTTACGGAAAGAAAATGTGTTTAAAACTGAATATTCGATCGAAGTTGTTGTTCAAAATTATATTACTGCTTCAAGGCTGTGACGCAATCAACAATAGTGGAGACGCGTGTTAAGCTTTGTTTTCTTTCGGATGAAATGTTGTTGTGTTCCACGCTGTTGGAAAAGGTTCAGAGAGCCTCTTCCGACAACTTGTCAGATCGTAGCAATGGCAGCTGTCAACATCTCACTAGCTTAATGAAACAACCTAAAAGAACATGTTTGGTATTCTGAGATTATTACATCAATCTCGCTAAAGACTACATGTATTGGACTGAAGAAGCATTACCATCTGGACTGACTATCTCTTGTACAAAACATTTTTCTCGCTTCATCGCAGACAAATGACAACTAAAAACCGGCGATAGGTGATTTCGTAGAACAAATTTGACGCACACACAGAACACCCGTTTCGTCTATTCCGTGGAATAATGTCATTGAGGTAGCCATCATCCCTATGCCATCCCAAATTGGATCTTCGTATGTCGCCGAAAAAGGAGCTTCAAAAAGGCAACACGAGTCAACCAATTGTTCTGCAATTCAAAATTACGCCACACTGGGTAGCCGGAGTACCCGAAGAGAACCACCGTGCATCGACCAGGAACTGACAGCTCCCGAACATTCTAACTCTATTCAAGCTCCGCTCAAGCGAGGTTACAGCGGTTGAAGACATTTGCACCATCGACACGCAATACGCCTTAGTACACGGCGTCATCGTGCCCCCATGTAGGCATCCGGGATAAAGTGCCTTGCCCATGGACACAACGCGGGTCGTCCCGGACGGGGATCGAAATCGGGACCTCTAGCATAGAAGTCCAACAGTCAACAGTCTATCACTGAGCTACCGCGCTCCTCGAATGTTTATAAAATATACCTGAACTTTATTCACCATTCCCCCAATGACTAAATTATTGATATGCAAGCAGCGTAACATGGGACCCACGCTTAACTCTTTACTCAACGCAGACGATATCAAAATTTCTTATTTTATTTTTTTTTTTTTTAATTTTCAAGAAAATTTAACAAAACCATATCGTGTGACCCTCATTGGAACGAGCTCGACGAGCTCGTTCCAATGAGAGGTCACATGATATGGTTTTGTTTATTTTTTAAAGACTACATATTATTTCAACTGCTTAATTTGGTAATTACGCGGGTGGATGCGGTCGATTCTTTAGGTAGAGGGTTAACATGATTTTCACCTGGCCAGCAACAATTGCACGCAACTGAGTAGAAATAACACTAAAAATAGTTGTTTTTATCTTATTGCACCTAATCGTTGTAAAACATGACCTTCCATCGGATTTAATGTGTGTTGTTTTTCTTCTGTTTCGGTTGTTGCCTCTTTAACATCTCGTTATATGATACCACGGTGTTCTTTCGCAAATTAGATATTCTGTCTATGGTTTAAATGCGTACCAAAGTGCGTGGGATTAAACAGGCGAAAATCGATGATTTTTCCCATCTATTTCTAAATGTCTGATATTGTGTGTTGATTGTCTTACGCGAAGAGAAACAAAATGCGGGTCTCTCTAGTAAGGTCTGTTAAATCAGATTCTTTATCGAATCTTTTTGGATAAACCATTGGAGGAATCCGGCCATGCCTCAATAATATAGACCTTTTACAATTATATTTTGTAGAATTGCATATTCTAGTTATGACTTTGGGAGCGCGGTGGCTCAGTAGGTAGAGGTGTAGGCTGCAAGCCGAGAGGTCCTCGGTTCGAATACCACCTGCGGCAACCGCGTTGTGTCCTTGGGCAAGACACTTCATCTCCATTGCCCGCGTGGGGGCACGATGACGCCGTGTACTAAGGCACTAAGGCGTATTGCACGTCGATGGTACGCATGTCTTCAACCAATCTAACCCTGCCTGTGCTGCAGTGCGAAGTTACGATGTTGGGGAGCTGGCAGCTGCTCGTCGTTGCTCGGTGGTTCTCTCCGGGTACTCCGGCTTCCTCCACCCGTAAAACTGTCACGGTCATGATTAGCCATTGTGCATAAATATGTGACCTTAAACATCAATAAAATAAATAAAACATCAATAAAATAAATAAATAAATAGTTATGACTTTAAATGGATTGAAATGAACCATTAGCATTTTCAAAGATGTGGCAATTTGCCAGTTGGCAAATGGATTGAAATGAACCATTAGCATTTTCAAAGATGTGTCAATTTGCCAGTTGGCAAATTGCCATATCTTTTAAAATGCTATTGATTCATTTTAGTCATAACATTAATGCGTAGAAAATTCAATTCTAAAATTGTAAAAGTTTTATAGTATTGGCTCCAGCTTTCTACAAACAGTAGCATCCAAATGTGATACCTCGTGTGTTGTTTCATTGAGTAACAGAGCTCATGAGCGTTCATTGGAGTCTACTCGCCCAAGATGCAATACAACAGGTGCACCGGCAATGACGTAATAGCTACCAATCGAGTTGGAGGTATTTAATGAATCCGAACAGCCTGTTTCCTGTGCTGAATGACATGCCACATAGCGGCGAAAGGTTACCGCACGGACAGGTTGTTCAAATTCATGTAATACTGACATCGAGGATGGTAATTAACTTTTACACACAAATTGTTTTGTCTATTCGGGGTTAGTAACCAACTTGAAATAGCCGATAGAACAATGAGTCGAGTATTCAAGTCAATACCTCTCGTCTGCTGGGTATACCCGAGACTGTGCGTTTTGTTTATTGAACAAAATACAGGATGTAAGTCACTTACCAATCTATCTGTCGGTATTCGTGAATTTGAACAACCCGAGAGCGTGCTGTAACACATTACTGCTACGCGACCCCGTCTCGCTCATCACACGGTGTCAGGTTGTTCAAACCCATGAATACATCCATCGAGGTTGGTAACTAGTATGCATCCTGTCCCTTCATTATCATCAATCAACTTAACACGGGGCTCAGGCATACTCACTGGGCCAGAAGTATTCAAGTGACGTCACTAGAACACTTAATCTATTGTTTTATCAGGTATTACGAGTTACACCCTGGAATTTTTTGTCTTTTCGGGGTTAATAACCAACTTGAAATACCTAATAGAACAATGGATCGAGTGTTCAAGCGACGTCACTTGAATACCTCTCGACTGCGGAGTATAACCGAGTCGGTACTTTTTATTTATTGAACAAAATACAGTTACCAATCCAGCTATCGATATTCATGAATTTGAACAACCTGCCTGCGTGCTGTAACACCTCGTCGCTATGCAGCTTGGCGTCACTCACCGCACGCTGTCAGGTTGTTCCAGGATACCTCCAGTTAACCCTTTACCTAACGTAACGGCCAAAACCGGCCAGCGCTATTCTCAAAAATCGCCAATTAATTTTCATTATTTTTTTCATTTTTTGTCTCAAAAACATAGGTTATGACCCCTCGTTGGAACGAGCTCGTCGAGCTCGTTCCAACGAGGGGTCATAACCTATGTTTTTGAGACAAAAAATTAAAAAAATTAGTTATTCAAGAATTAGTTTTGCAAGTGCCGTCTGCTTTTCATGTTAGGTAAAGGGTTAACTGTTACTTGCCTGGATACCCACGAAAAGACAATAGAGCTAGGGTGTAAGATCCAGATAATAGTGAGCAAGGAGAGCAGTCAAAATCTGAGCGGTTGCTTTTAGTCAAGTGTAGGGGTTTTTTCCGGGAACGGGAATATACTGTTTCTCGTTTTTGAAAGTCAGTCGCGATACCAGGAATTTTCCGACTGTCGTTTCTGAATATCAGTCCCGAAAACCGGGAAATTCACGGGAAAGAACCGGGAATCAAAGGTTGCGTTCCCCAACATTTGATTCCCGATTCTAGTCTATGAATTTCCCGTTCGAGAGATTAAACTATAGACTACAGCTCCAATTAAACTATAGCACCAACGGCTATGCTGGTCTCGAAAGAAATTTATGTTCGCCGTAATTCTAAAAACTACACTAAATAAACTTCGAGGAGCAATGTTTTTAGTATTATCGACTTTAATCCCAAACAAATTATTGTAAATTCATATTTCGAGTCTAGCTATATGAATTTGCATAATTTCATGTTCTTACTGTTGCTAGCGTCACGTCAGGACGTCGCAATTCAGACATGGGGTCAAAATGAAAAGTTCACACATGCAGTCAATAGCGTGCATGTCCACCGTTTGCCTCTTGGATGGCAAGACATCGACGGCGCATGGACCTGATAAGTCTCTGGATGTCACCATGTGGTATTGCGTTCCACTCCTGCCTTAAAACATTACGAAAATCGCGTAACGTCTGAAGATCATGAAGCCCAACCTGACGGTCCAGTTGATCCCAAAGATGCTCGATCGGCGATACATTTGGCAAAAGTGGAGGCCAGGGAAGTAGTTCGATGTTCTGCTCCTCAAGAAAGTCACGACAGATACGCGCCACGTGACATCGGGCATTGTCTTACTGGAATAACTGCAATCCGACGTTAGCTTTGAACAACGGGACAACAACAGCGGTAAGACGTTCATCCCTATATCGCTGTCCATTAAGATTACTATCGATGAAGATCAACTGCGTTCGATGGTGCAAGGAAATTCCTGCCCAAACCATTACACTACCCCAGCCAAAACGGTCGCATTCCTGCGAAAACCGTTCTCCTCGTCGGCGATGCACTCTTGCCCAATCATCAGCGTGCCGTAGACAAAATCGTGATTCATCACTAAAAAGAGAACTGTGATCCAACGCTGCTGAGTCCAGCAAACACGCTGACGTACCCATTCCATTCTGACGGTACGATGACGTTGGGTAAGGATTGGTCCGTGGTATGGACGCCTACTTCGGATGCCGTGTTCAGCGAGTCTGTTGCGGACAGTTTGTGCACTGATTCTATTGCTAGTTCTACCAGGAGTAATTTCTGCTGTCATCGTCGCCTGAAGGAAGCGATCCTGCTAACTCTTGGTCGACCTGAACGCGGTCGGTCGGCAGTAGATCCAGTGGTTCTACACCTTCCAATGAGACGGTAAATAGTGGCCACAGTGACTCCGAACTCAGCAGCGAGCTCATCTGGAGCTATCCCAGCCTCATGCATACCAATGGCATGCAACCTCTAATTTTCGGTTAACCTTGGCATTTTTGAAAATGTAGGAAGACAAAATCTAGCGTGTTTTCTTAATAACCCAGACTCTCTAGCACAACATGTCACAAAGAAAATCGCCGGCCACCCATTCAATTTGACATTCTCGGGTAGCATGTGCTATTTTGAAATCCGTAGCAAAATTGTATACGGTTAGGTGGCCAACAACAACATATCATTAAATTCTTTGCACGACTTCTTGTCCACAAAATGCAACTTTAGAACTATTATATTTCACCCTTTATGCTATGTTTTCATTTTTGTTTCTATTATACTTTCTTTTTTGACTCAGTATATAATACGCAATCTTTGATACCCTGATCTATGAATTCCCCGGGTATCGCTTTTCCAAGGCTTATTTCTGAGATTCTTCAAAGTCAAAGTCCTCTTCTTCACGAAGACGCTTGGCTGTTTCTTGAATTTTCTTGTGTATTGAGTCGTTGCAAAAGTTTCTAAGGTACACTAGGGTATTAATGTGTTTCGCACTAATGGCTTCTCTGACACTCTTTTGAAGTGCTCTATATGCTGTTTCAACTACATCTTCTCTGTTCATTCCATCCTCGATACACTTGTTCATAAGGTTGTCAAAATCGTCTTGGTAATTGTCATAGGCACTTTGAACGATAGTTCCCATCATAGAAACGTCTTCTTCTTCTTGTTCCATATCTTCTGATAGTTCTGACGACTCATCGGAGTCCGAATCTCTTGACAAACTTTTTGGTGCACAACAGGATTGTATTGCGTCCGCTCTCTTCGAAGGTAAGATTATAAATGACAAGTTCCTAACGAGAACGACCCTTTTGTAGGATATCGGACAGAACATTGATGATGGGTTTGAGTATCTTTCCTAAAAATCCTCATTTCTGTATAATCCGTCTTCTCTTCCAATAAGATAGTTCTACCTTTAGTAAGGCAATTCTCCTAATCTGGTGTTTGTATGGGATCAGCTGAGCTCTCTCAGATTTGGTTATAGGTACTGCACCCCCCCCCCCCCCCTTCAAGATATGCGAGGCACAATCACATATACATTGTATCAAATCATCACTGGCCGTCTTGATCATAGTTTTGGCTTCATGCCGACCCGCATCAGATAGGATTCGCAGTGTATCTGAGTTACTGTCTAATCCGGGTGTAGCATGAAGTAACCGGATGTAAGGTTTCTACAACAGGTATCCTCCAACAATACAATACCAGGACACAGGTATCCTCAAATACCCGTATGTGCCTGTGTGCTATTGCACAATGTGTCACATTGTGCATTTGCACATAAGCACATATCGGCACATACAGCGTGTGTTAATGTGTTACATGTAATGTGTACACATTGTGACACAATGTGTAATAACACACAAGCACATTCCATCAAACACCCAAGTTCCATGGAATCCCTTTTTTAAAAAAAAACCCAAAACGTGTGGCGTTCGGCACCCCTTTTTATAGCGTGTGCCTATGTGCTAGTGGACAATGTGACACATTGTGCATTTTCACATAAACACATATCAGCACATCCAGCATGTTCCTGTGTGCTACATATAATGTGCACACATGACATAAACAGGTCGCTGGAATAATTATGGTAGTAATGACACAAGAATGGCACAAAACTATACTATTTTTTAACTAAAATAGAGCCAAATCATAGGACAGATAGTAAGATTACCTATATAGGAACTTGGAATCCCACTTATGGAATCCCTTTTTTGGAATCCCTATAGAACCCCGTTTTGGGGAAACGTCGGTGGTTATAGAAAGCCTCTTTGGTCGTATGTGCCTATGTGCTACTACACAATGTGTCACATTGTGCCTTTTCACATGAGCACTTATCGGCACATCCAGCATGAGCCTATGTGCTACATGTAGTGTGTACAATAGAACATAAATATGTTTAGGGAAGTCAGAATAAATAGATCAAAGAAGTCATAACAGAGCTTGTAGATACATAGGTAGAAACCGAGAATTTACTGGGAAATCAGAGCCAAGTAAACAAATATGGGGTTGTTTATGGTAATTCTACGAAGTAAACATGATTCTGAGGAAAATCCGAGCCAGAAAACTACTCTAGATCAATCGAACTTACCACCGGGGCCCCCTCGGTACTATAGCACTACGTGCTAAGCCGACAAAATGGGGAATCCTTATCAAATAAAGTCGTTTTTGGTGATTAGGAGAGAATGTGGGGTTTATTTGGGTAATTTTACGAATCGGGAAATTACTCTTGTACAAAGGAACATACCCTCCGAACATACCCCTATCATATAAGAAGCCTTTTTGGTCACATACCAACCACGTGCTACCATAGAAACCAATATGGCGACTACCAGTATACAAAATGGACGATGGATAAACGTATCACCCTAACACGCGCTGTGCATGCGCACTAGGACCACGCATCACTATGGGGATGACGTCACGTGGGCTACCATGTCAACCAAACATGATGTAACTAGGTCACGTGACTATGACGTCACTTCGCCCTCAGGCTCTCTCTCCTGCTAATGAGGCCCGATCTCCACATCTCCTACTACTCCCGCTCTTCTAATGATTTCAAGGGAAATAACTTTATTGAAAGTCGATTTTCGTGACGAGATAAGTTAGGGATGTGCACAAAATTATCGCTACAATGATGTGATCTGGGTCGTCGCATCAAGTCTCGTTGAAGAGGTTAAATCGTTGGATCACTGTAGCGATAATATGTATTAATTTGTGTTTGATATATACTGTAAACTTAGACCAATAAATATTTTGATTTTTCTGGTAATAATAAGGAGCGACAAATCGAAAATATAGTCTGTCATGGGGTAGATATTAATGTAAAATAAAGATTTGTTTTGTATGATCGAACGATGAGTATTTTAAATAGAGGTCGTTAGCGTGGGGCAAAATGTAACGATGTGAATCTTGGCATATTACCAGCCTCAATCGACGTCAAGAACTAATTCGTTCTGACAAGGTTCCATTGCTTTATTGCAGTCGACAGTCATTTAATGAGCATTTTCATCATAACATATCAATATCAATTTTCCTGCTACTATTGAGAGCAGTCTATAAATCACATAGCAATTGTAGTATGTTATGAACTTTAAAATACTCTCAGCCGTTAACCCCCTGAAAACGATTTGCATAAATTTGCGAATTTTCTGCTCGACATTCGAGAGCAGATGACTCATTGGAGAATAAATCTGTGATGAGGACCAGCAAAAATTTAATTCTATAAACCTAGAGGGCTGTAGAAGTATATTATTACTAAACATCCCAACAAGAGCAAAATGGACTCGTCCACTGTCTGACAGTTCTGAACATAATAAATCCATTTGAGAACACCAGCAATGAAAGTTTTAAAGCTTCGTACTGTTAACTCAGAATGACTTTCTGTAGGAGTGGTGTCAACCCATTAATCATTATAATTTATTAGATATGGAATTAAGCCCTACCTTAAAACTTTTCCGCATTCGAAATGTTTGGAACTGATCTATACGGTTTCCTACTTGCTTTTTTTTAAAATCTATATCTTATACTGACAGCCGTTACTAAAGCAATTGCAATTTTGTCTTAGAAGCACTTTTCGCGCTTTCACAACGCCCATGCCTCATTTCAAATTATTGTGAGTAGTATGCGCTATAGATTCATAATTCATTTTGAAGACGTTAATATCAGATGATATCATACTAGTGCCTGTAACTGCTCTTTGTTGATAATGTGTAAAACCATTACCACATCTTGAAAATGTTCATGCTTCAGATTATTTTAGAAGGCTTCTCCGGCGTTGACACTGGAAGCCACAGAAGTGGCAGACATCAACAGTAAATCGCTTTAGCAAACATTGTGAATTCTATGCAGACACGAAGAAGATTAAGGTCTTAACACTGAAATTGCCATTTTAGTCACAGACATGTTCTGATAATTTTATTATTTTATGTACAATGACATTTAGTATTATTATGCCTCACGTTTGTAACATCAGCCGTCATTGGTTAATTTGATACCTTCTAAAAGTCATAGTACTGGAGTTTTGGGGCAAAAGACGGGTACTATCGGAACGTTCTTTCCTGGAGACAAGAGAACAAAAACAATGTAAGCTCCACTACCATTGATCAGAGTCAATTTCGCACGCTCTGGTTGGAATTGCTCAACACCAAACGCTAGCGCTGTGTCCGAAAGACACAAACTTACCAACAAATATATCATCTTCAGTGGGTGTGTTTTTAATTTTAACTGCAAACAATGAATTCAAAACAATCAGAAATATTAAAAACTCGCGTGTTGTTCCCTGAATATGAGTTATGACTTCAATCAATTATATTGCCACAAGTTCAGTACTCCTCGACCTCACTGAGCCTCCGCCTCAAGTTCAAAATAAATTGTTTCACTCCGGTTAATTCTAACAACTGTCGTCGTCAAAGAAACATGAATTTATATTCCATTAATTTATACCACTTATCACACAAGCATTAACAATGAATTATAACATGAACAGCATGATGCAGTTGTAAACACTGGCATTTGGTGATATAGAAACTCCCAAAGCGACGGCACTTGTGACAAGTCATTTTCGAAGAGACGTCATTCGTTCAAAATGACTTCATGTTTTTGGATTCGACTACATTGTTATTAAAAGATTGATGGCATGAACATTGCAGTTATCGCTTAACAATGAAAGTTATTTTTTGTTCGGAATAATAAAATAATTAGAACGTTTCTTTTCATGTTCTATCGGTCGAAAGTACCTGCGTTTGTGTGACTTCTGAAATAAAACCTTCAGCAGCTTCGCTGCTTCAGGTTTTATTTCAGAAATCACACAAAGTCAGGTACTGTCGACCGATAGAACTCGAAAAGAAACATTCTAATATTATATTAGTAGGCTGATATGAAATCCATCCAGTTTTTTGTTCTTTTCAGTGTGGGGAAAGGGGCATTATCGGAATATTTGAAATATCTTTGATGATGGTCGCTTCATTCAGTGCATATGTGTGGATGCCAGTGGGAGGCATACTTTCTCTCGGAGCACAACTCCGTGCGAAAGTATGCCTATCGAAGTTTTCAACGCTTGAAGTATTATAAGACCATAGAAAAGAAGTACCTAGATTATCACTGCTACTCGTCTGCGTTGGTAAACAAATGAATGTTGATAGGAAAATTTGATGAAAACACAAAACGGTTTTTAAACACAACACTGATGATGAAATATCTGAGAAAAAAGGTTGCCATGATAAATACGTTACGGGACGTTTACATGAGACTTAGTGAGAACAATATTGTTCTCACTTCGCGTCGCTTGACACCGTATTCTCCAGCTAAACGTCGCGCAAATTATATTATATTGCTACCTGCGAAAGTCTATCTTGAATGGCAGGGGAGGTTTGGTAATAATTTCCCCTTCATCGATTGTCGATTTAGAAACATTTCTTGCGTTGATTCAAAGAAATGAATGTTTGTGGTATTTTTAGATTCAATCGGGTGGAATATTTCAGTTGTCCGGGTTCGCTGTTTAACCCTTTACCTAACATGAAAAGCAGACAACTCTTGCAAACAAAATTCTTGAATAACTTTTTTTTCGTTTTTTTGTCTCAAAAACATAGGTTATGACCCCTCAGTGGAACGAGCTCGACGCTGGCCGGTTTTGGTCGTTACGTTGAGTAAAGGGTTAACCAACTGAAAAAAAACCACCAATAAATCAGTACCTCGTCATTCGCGATAGTCGTGGCTTTTCGCTATGATTGTAGACTCGTTGTTTGCATGAATAGCTCGCCAGGACGCGAATACTGAAAATGAGCACTGCAAGGCAAATTCATATCAAGGTCCAACAGACGTGGGTCACACTGCCCCAGTATTCGGAGATATTCAGGCCAAACACATACGTTGCATCAGCGTCGAATCAAATTGTACTAAGACAATCAATACCCCGCATTGATTAGTCAAGTGCCATTATGACTTTGGATGTTCACTACTGTCTCGGTTGTTTCGTTGCGATTTGTTGGGAAGTGCCTACGTGTACACCACAATTGGGACGATATAAAGCCATATAAACAAAACATTGTTGTTGAACCACAACATGGCATTAAGCACTGAACCAGTAGTCGTAGTGTAAAATAATCATTTTTGAACAAATTAAGAATTAGTCACTGGATCTGAAACTATGAATACATGGAAATGACTCAGGGTTGTACACTTGGACCATGGGCAAAATTTTCTCAGCTCAGGCCACGCTGAACATACGTTTTTGACCTACGCATGCATTCTTTTTCAGAGCTCTTGGAGATGGCAGGTAGATACTCTAATAGACTATGCCATCTCCTTGTAACATTCCCGCACATTGTGTGATTCACTTTACTGTGCATGCACTCTCAGTTTTCGTACAATGCAAATAAAATCAATCAATCAATCATCGATGATTCGTCTGAAGATGCCGAACTAACGTTGAATCGAATCGACCAGCGCTAAAACTCCGAATGGAAATGATATGTGATTTAAGTGAAGCATTGGCAAAAATTAAGCTGATCGGTGACCTTGGTAAAGGTCGTGTTCAATTACCTGTTTGTGTAACTATATACAGTACGTTGAGAGTGTATTATCACTAAATCATCCGCAGAGTGGAGATTCCGCCCAAGGAATAATTGCAAATTTGTTGGAAAGCAGAACCAGCACCAGCAAAGTTTCAGTCAATGGACCTCCGGGTTAAACCCGGAGGTCCATTGGCTGAAACATTGATTGTGTTTTTTGTCGATGTGTACAAAATTTGAAAGTTATAGCTTCGGTGATAACTCCACTCTGTGGGTGATTTAGTTACAATCCACTCTCCACGTACTGTATTATGGATATATGTCTTCTCTCATAAATAGGCTCTGCCGATATTACATGGTACATTTGGAATTCTGTTTATGGAATCAGGTAACCTTTAACCCATTTACGTAACGAAAAGGCCGCCCGTGTAATATACAAATTGAGCAGCTTTTTCCCCATACAATTCAACCGGCCATATTGTGTGACCCCTCGTTGGAACGAGCTCGTCGAGCTCGTTCCAATGAGGGGATCGCGTGATATGCTTTGTTGATTTTTAAAAATAATATGTAAAATAATAAAGTTTCATATTGTTTGCGTTTGGTAATACATGGCAAGAGTGTTTTTGAATAAATGTGTTCCGCCATTATCACTCGATATGTACATCGTTGCAAATACCATATTATCACTGAATTTTCATTCGCATGATGTTGATTTGGAACTACTCTTTGACAACATCAACTTTCACCACAACAACTAATAATAATCAGGGACGTGGCGACAGGGGGTAAGAGTGCCCCCCCCCCCCCTCCCTCCCATCCTGGCCAAAATTTCCTATAGTTGGAAATTCGGAGGGCAAGTCACGAGTAGATTGAAATTCCATCTATCTGGATTTTAGAGCTCTACTTCCCTAAATTCTAACTCGATTTCAAATCGGCAAAACATCTAACTGTTACTATTTACAACTACAGTGCACGCAATATTGTGCTTCATAAGTATGCATGATGTCGATCGGTACGAGATTTCTATAGTATGTTTACTTATCGTAATAAAAGAAATCCTCGAAATACACTTCAAGAAAATCACATCATGTGAAATCGTTATCCTGAGTTAATTCCATCATTCACAGTTACAAAATGACGAAGCATTGAAAATTGATCATTCCTGCATTAGATCTGATTTAATGTTAGGACAGTGTGAATTGCTCAAAGTTCTCAGCTTGAGCATTTGTTTAGCCAATTCCCAGAATAATACCAAATAATAATAACCTGATAATTCTTTCATAAATGTGTTGGCATTTCAGTTACTATAATCAATTTTATGTTTCTCCCTCCCGGTCCCTCCCTCTAGTTGGAAAGTCACTACCCTACACCCCCAATCGGAAACCTCCAGCCACGTCCCTGACAATGATACATAAGCAGATAATGCCATAAAGAATCATTAATGGAAGTGAGGGCGTTGAAGCATACAAGCTAGAGTTGGGTGTTTTTTTTGTTTTTTTTTTTTGTTTTTTTGTTTTTTGTTTTTGTTTGTTTGTTTTTTTGTTTTGTTTTGTTTTTTGGGGGGGTGGGGGGGGGGGTCCGGTTGAGTTCTGGTGTTTGAAGGAAACCGCAAAACCAAACCCCAAAAGCAGTCGAACGGTTTTACTGTGTTTATGCACAAACTGATTAAACTATCTTACTCGAAATTAACTAATTACTTAATTAATTAGTGGCCCTATGGACTCTTATCGCGAATACGTCGTGTTCTCATTGTCACATTTCTCCCCTATTGACTTGTGAAACATACCAGCCGGTAAAGGGTTGGTACACTAAGTCTCGGCTTGGCGTAGTATGCGTTATTGGATTTGGGTCTTGTTTTGGTGTGGTCGGGGAAGAGTAAATGTACTAGTACTCGGCTACCTTAACTGCATGTATTGAACTGATATGTGTTCATCGTTCAGTAATTTCTTGTTCTCCTCTCTTGTCTCGGTTAGCACGTGGAGTGCGAGTCAATTTAGTGCACTTCATGTATATAATCGCTGTTTGGTTTGAGTGAGGTGGAGTCTTTTAAAGAGCAGCTGAGAGGTGATTTCTAGTTTTACCTTCTGGAGTATATTCATTTTGACCGATGTAAATTATTAGTCAGGTTTGGGAGGATTCATGGAATTTTCTTGGATAGAATTCAAGGATAGTCTTTGAATCCTGCCTAGTATTGACTGGCCGTGATACACCTTATCCCCCCACCCCCACCCCCCTCCCTTCCGTAGGCAGATATTGGAATATTGAGGGAATTTGTGTTGTAAACATGACATAGCCTGGATCGTACGCTTTGCTCATTAATGATGACATTTAATTTCTGGTGAGGACCAGATATAGACGGTTGACGGGGTGTGATGGTTGACTCTTTTTTTACAGAGTGCGGGAGGTGTGACTGATTTTTATATATACGCGTATTAAAATGTTGTACAAGTTGATACAATTTCATGGAAGGCCAGCTCACCTTCATTGGGGTTTGCTGATAACTGATAACATAACTGATTACAGCTTACTTCAGCTCACTTAGGGTAAGGTAAACGTCATGGCAGTTTTATTCGCGCATTGAGGAAGATTGTACGCGTCAAGTGACATTATTGTGGTGAAGAAACGCGTTAACCATAATGAGGTGCGATGCTTGTATACCTTGGTAGGCAAACCCCGCTCACCATTACAAACCTCCCTTGGATTAATAGGATTAAAGGTCCTTTAGTGACCAGAGGGTATTGATTTATTTTTTTTAAGTTCAGGTAAAACAGTATCCCCACGAGTTAAACTTTAAAATACACATGTTTAGGGTCTTGTATGTATAGGAATTTAATAAAAATATATTAACATTCATTATAATCTTGTTCATTGAACCCCTTAGATTTGATAGCCCCTAAAGAATGGATATAGGGGAATCGTACCCGATTCTTTAGGCCCTTGCGTTTTTCCAAATTGCTGCCCCCCATAGGGACCCTCTTATTGTTTTGAATGGAGCCATTGTGCAAGACTTCCTCGTTGGAGAAAGACTTGTAGCACTGGCTTCACCCAAAACCTTACAAGGCACCACTTGTGGAGTGAATTAAGAGTGGCGGGGTTAGTGGGGTCTGTTACACTTGTCCACAATGAGAACACAACGTTGATTGGATTAACCTCCTTCATTTGTTACCCTCATTTATAGTTTTTTTCGTACTCGGTATATTTAGCAAGTCATCCATAAAACCCGTAAGAATGATCAAAGGGAAGTTAGGGTGAACTCATTGGAGATACTTACAGATTTACAGATAGGATGTTTTGTGGTTAGTGGTGTTGTACAAACTATTGCAGAATGTTTTATAATTTAAGGAGCCTGAAGTGTTATTTACTATATATTCTTAAAACATAGCAAAACTGAAGCGAAACCGATGGGTTTTTTTTCCTGAACCCGTACCAAAACCGAAACAGAATCTGAAAAATCAAAAACCTCCTAGTTCTAGAATTCGTTGTCTCCTGAGTGTTTTTAAAGCAGAAAGCTATAATAGTTACACTCTCCGCACTGATAATAACTTGAATTAATTTTATTACACGCCTGTTCCATGTTATCCCCATCTACAGCCACACTAAACCATGTGGAAAATGAAAATCTGTTCCGCACATATGTGCGGAACGGAAATCGTTGGCAGTAGTATGTCATGTACCTTTCACCCCAAGGTTGGGGGACCTCGGTGGGGGGCCTCGGAAGTGACGTCATGTCACGTGACCTAGTGGCGCCATGTTGTGTTGTCATGGTAACGCGCGTGAGCGGCCATGTTGTGACGTCATCTCCATAGTGATACGTGATGTTAGTGCGCATGCGCAGCGCGTGTTGTTAGGATAAGAGTCGTATTAAAAATCCCTCAATGAGGTCTAATTTACTACGACTCTTATCCTCATTGGCAAAAAAGTGATTCTCCAGAAGGCACCCCAATTTCGGCACCCTTTTTGGAAAACATATGGCCTTCGGCACCCCTTTTTTCTGAAATGAGGATAAGAATAGTATCAAAAATCCCTCAATGAGGGATTTTTAATACGACTCTTATCCTCATTTCAGAAAAAAGGGGTGCCAAAGGCCATATGCTTTTCAAAAAAGGGGTGCCGAAATTGGGGTGCCCAGGAATATTGCCATTGGATATAGGTTTTTATTATGCAGAAGGGAGATAATTCTGCATACAGGTTATGGGAAATCAAGCAATCTAATTGGTTAATTATAATTTATATAAATCATCTAGATAAGTGAAACAAGAGTACTCGGAATAGGGTAGGAACTACTGGTATTACGTCACCTTACCAGTAACAGGATGATACAAAGCATTTGGTAGGTGAATACTATCAACGGTTAGGATGGGACGGACCTACAGGGGAATATACCAACCATACTCTGCTGAAGTTCTGTATTACCAGGCATTGATCCCCACCCCAGAATACCGCTCAATAATATGAAGCACCTGGTGGATCAGTAGTTCCAAGGGACAGCAAGAGACCTACAGGGATATGTACAGCCTATGCTATACTACCGTTCTAAACTACCAAGCATTACCCCAACCCCACAAAATCACTAGGTCTACCATAACGTACTACATATACCAGCCATATAATAAAACAAAGCAATTGGTTGATTAATAGTACCAAGCACTATCAGGGGCCTATAGGTGTATATACCGCCATACTATAGTACCGCTCTAAACTACCAGGCAGTACCCCTACCCACAATAACCCTATGTCTAGCATTGCATACTACCTATACCAGTCAAAGGATAACATGAAGCATCAGGTGGATTAATAGTACTAAGGGCCAGCGAGAGGCCTACAGGGATATGTATAGCCTATATAGTATCCTCAGATAAGTATCCTATAAAAGATATCCTCGATAGGTATCCTCAAATAATACAATACCGGGTCATAGGTATCCTCAAATACCCGCATGTGCCTTTGTGCTAGGACACATTGTGTCACATTGTGCCTTTTCACATAAGCACATATCGGCACATATAGCATGTGCCTTTGTGCTAGGGCACATTGTGTCACATTGTGCTTTTTCACATAAGCACATATGACAAAAAGGGGTGCCGAAGGTCATATGTTTTTTCAAAAAGGGGTGCCGAAACTGGGGTGCCCGGGGATATTGCCATTGGATAAAGATGTGATGAGAATCGGATACAACTTCGTTGTAATAAGGGGAAATAACTCTATACGATTAAGTACAGGTTATGGGAAATCAAGCAATCTGATTGGTTAGTTATATAAATGAAACAACAGGAGTACTTAGAACAGGGTCAGAACTAACAGGAATAGACCAGAAACTGCTAAATATAGTAATAATAAGGCAAACTGTTCCAACTAATAGGCTCTTCTACGCTACTGGAGTATACTCCAGAATAAAGGAACATGCACAGATAGAGGAAAACGATTGCATCTTTAGATTGAAGCAGAGAATTCTGAAAGAATTCGAAATGGTAAAAGTTGGGATAGATTTTGGTGATTTGGAGGGATTGTCGGGCAGTTTGTGGTAATTATCCGGGGAAGTCGTTCCAGAAGATACTCCGATTCAATCGAACACACCCTCCGAACATACCCCGTCCTATTGCAGAAAAATTGGGTAACATAGCAATTACGTGCTACCATAGAAACCAAGATGGTGGCCTCCAGAATACAAAATGGACGACGGAAACACGTATCACCCTAACAACACGCGCTGCCCATGCGCACTAACATCACGTATCACTATGGAGATGACGTCACAACATGGCCGCTCACGCGCGTTACCATGACAACACAACATGGCGCCACTAGGTCACGTGACATGATGTCACTTCCGAGGCCCCCCGCCGAGGTCCCCCAACCTTGGGGTGAAAGGTACATGACATACTACTGCTGACAAACTATTTTTAAATAGAAGCGAAATTTTACTGGAATTTTCTACAAATCGTGCAATGGAATTACAGTTCGAATCGCTAGCGATAGCTGAAAATCGCCCCCTGAGTTCCAATGTGTTCTATGTGCCAGTAGGCACATAGACCACATTGGAACTCAGGGGGTGAAATAGTAACACGGGATCCACTCGCAAATTTGGTTGGCGATAAAATGTGTTATTTTTGTTGATAGTTGTCAAATGAATTGCTGAGTGTCCTTCTAATATTTTTTATAGACATGAAGGCGTGTAATAAACACAGAACGACAAGCGTGTGCGAATTGGTTAATGGATATGGCACTTGTTCCATCGCGGAAGGTTAAACCTCGTGGCTTGTGGCCTCTCGTTCTATCATTCCGCGCTGGCACTCGTTCCATATCGATTAAACCCTTCATTCTGTGTGTGTTCGGCTATAAATACTGACTATTTTAGACTGTAACACATAACATACAACTAAAAGGTTTAATTTTGCTTTATGTTACTTTGTTTTAGACTGAAATGTAACTGTAGATGAGACAACAATTTATTAAATTATAAAAAAATTCTCAATTGTCGACAGCTTACAGTAATATTTGCATGGTAAATTAGGAAATACGAGAACGAGGACTGGAATGAGTGATTGGTTCGGTAACCTCTTACAATCTTTCCTGTAATCGTTGGAATAAATCAGCCACTGACAGTTGACATGAAAATGCGAAAGGTTATTCAGAAGAACTGGCGGTGGTAATATGGTGCTAGCACATACAGTCATTCCTAAACGCAAGTAATTCCAAGATTCTTCACAACAAGTTCTAAACCTGAATCTCTCTCTCTCTCTCTCTCTCTCTCACTCTCTTCGCATCTCTCTCTCTCTCTCTCTCTCTCTCTCTCTCTCTCTCTCTCTCTCTCTCTCTCTCTCTCTCTCGATGTGGACAAACTTGTGGTTTGTTCCGACGACTGGCCAGAAAATTGGATTGGGAGGTGGTTATTGGCAGGTCAAGCGAGATGTTACTATCCACAGAACATCCACCCTTAGCTATGCGAGTTTGCCCCATACCCTTTGTTGACTTGTCACATTCATAGCCATCAAATACAGAAATGGCACTGGATCCCAAATGTTTCGTTATATAATTTGAATATGTGGTGCAGTTATCTCCAAATGATGACTGTTTGGGCCATACGACTGCTCTCAAAAGTAAGCCACAATCTTTGACGAAAGCAGGGCTTCCTGGTATATGACTGAAGAGTTTTCCAAGGACGCTTTTCTGTATCTTTCTCATTCCACCAGAAGCAAACAGCGCGGATGGTTTTAGTGCAAGCTTATACTTGAGATATCCCTCCGTTTCGGACTGGGACTGAATCGCGATCATGATGCGACTGAAAAGTATCGTGGGATCGACTACCACTTCATTGATTTGACATTGTTGGTTGGACGCAGCTTGATGTTGCTGAATGTTTTTCCTACAACCTTTGATGCACATTCATTACCATCTGTAACACCCTGGTTACAATTGACTGATTTGCCTGCCACAGTGCCATATAACAATGAGACTAACTGCAGTGGGACGTAGAAAGAACTCTCACCATTTGAGGAATTTGATTATGTCTTCGGTGTCATTTGCTTGTGTGCTCTGGTTCCTTCTCATTTGGTCAATTCCCAGTTGGTCAAATCCCAGTCAGGTCAAATCCCAGTTGGTCAAATCCCAATTGGTCAACAACTTTTTAAAAATTTTATAATTATTTGCAATGGATTTCTGTGATGGATTTTTTAACTTTTTTTTTTACTTTGTTTCACTTTTGCTTGTGATATTTCCAGCTTGTATTGAAGCTTAGTTGTCAAGTCTGCCTTAATTACCATTACTGTAAGTGTTTTATAACAATATTCTACTGTATATTGAGAAGTTGGCCTGCTTTCGGCTATGATGACCATTACTGTCAATGTTTTTATAACAATGTTCTACTGTATACTGAGAGGTTTGGCTCTTTTCTGCCTTAATGATCATTACTGTCAGTGTTTTTATAACAATAGTCTACTATATACTGAGAGGTTTGGCTGTTTTCTGCCTTAATGATCATTACTGTCAATGTTTTTATAACAATAGTCTACTGTATACTGAGAGGTTTGGCTGTTTTCTGCCTTAATGATCATTACTGTCAATGTTTTTATAACAATAGTCTACTGTATGCTGAGAGGTTTGGCTCTTTTCTGCCTTAATGATCATTAGTGTCAGTGTTTTTATAACAATAGTCTACTGTATACTGAGAGGTTTGGCTGTTTTCTGCCTTAATGATCATTACTGTCAGTGTTTTTATAACAATAGTCTACTGTAAACTGAGAGGTTTGGCTGTTTTAACAAGAATATCTTCTTCAGTTTATACGGATTTAGAAACCCAAGCAATGTAGAAAAGTTGTCAGAGTGGATAGAATAGAAAGTTTTTTTAGTTATTTTTTAAAGAATCTTTGAAATTCTTTGATGACATACTTCAAAAGAAATTTAAATCTATATATTTCTTCAGTTTCTCTTCAGATATCAGTCTTAGGTACATCATGGAGAAGGAGGTTAACTATATCCTAACGTCGAGAGGTAAACAAGCTCTTGTTGTTGACCATTTTAAATATTTGCAAATTCGTCAAGTTAACGGAAAATTGTCCCTATTATTCTATATTTACCCCCTTTAGGATCATTAAATATGTTTTGAAAGACAAAACATGCAAAACATAAATGAAATTTGTCGCCGATTACTCATTATTTAAATTTTAATATTTCTCCAGTTTTATTCATTTTTTTTTCTTCCAAACTGCATCTTATTACCCTCTTATAGGGTCATAAGATAAATTTTGGAAGACAAAAAATGAATAACACCAGAGAAATATTAATTAGTGACCATTTGTCTCCGATTATTCATTAATTAATATTTTTCTAGTTTTTTTTTTTCATTTTTTTCTTCTAAACTGCATCAACAGTTCTCAAGTTTGCTTCATTTTTACCTATACCTATCATGTTCTAAAATTTCTAATAAAAATGTTGAATATAGTTACCACATAAAGAAAAAGGGTTAATAAATATGAAAAGTTATTAAGATTTGTTTTCTATTCTATTTATTTGACATCTCCACCTCCCCATAAATCTCAGAAAATTTTCAAAATGTTATTGACCAACTGGGATTTGACCAACTGGAATTTGACCGATTGAGATTTGACCAACTGGGTTTTGACCAAATAAGATTTGACCAAATGAGAAGACACCTGTGTTCTTATGAAGGTGTCGATATTAGTCACTGCGACCAGTATGGACTCGAACAAAGTTTTCAAGAGCATTGCATATCGGCAGATAGGGGGGAAAGGCGTGAACCGATTTCGCAATACTGCTCCCCGTTATTCCTCTGCCTGTTGTGAGATACCTTGAACATCCGCACTACATACCTTGAACATCCGCATAAGGCACTGTTATATAGTTTGGTCGGATAAATAGATATTATCGCTACAGTGAAGGGATGGTGTCTTCCTATTTCATCAATTCCCATTTCATCAACTGCCTCTAAAATTATATTTTCCCACTTCATCAATTCCCACTCCATCAACAGATTTTTTTTCAGGTGTGTTTTATAATTACATATTATACATTTTTAAAATTCAATTAGCCAGTTGATGAAAAATCAATATTTTGAAGGTTTATTGTATAACCACTTTCCAGACATTTGTCAGACGAATGTTTGGAAAGTGGTTATACCATTTATTTTTTTGGACTGTGTTCGACTGCTATGTTAAGTAAAGAGTTGAACAATGGGAGATCAGAAAAGAAAATAACTCTCTAACACACTTTAAATATTTTATTCAGAGCAACTGGATTACTACACATAATAAGTGGGGAAAAGTAACATATAACATTTAAATATCTATCAGAATGTAACATTTAAAGCACAATAGTAACATACTACTAGAGTATTTGTTACTTAAAAATATAATTAGCCAGTTGATGAAAAATCAATATTTTGAGGGTTTACTGTATAAACACGTTCCAGACATTTCTCAGACGAATGTTTGGATAGTGGTTATACAATGACTAGTCACCACAAAGAGAATAGAGTTTCTTATTTATACTTTATTGCACATTCACACCTGGCTTTCTAAACTAATTTGTTACTCAAAAGAGACAAATTACGTGAGAATATGCATTCTAAACTAATTTGTTTCTAAATTAATTTGTCTCTTTTGAGTAACTCTCACTCAGTAAATAATAAACTAATGGAAATTGTTGTCTATCAACAAAATGCATGTAATGTAAAAATTTGATAATATAAACTTGGACAAGAATAAAATGTGCCATCAACAAACACAACATCTGCCTCACATATTTTAACAAAATCTCTATCAGTAGGTAACTTAGGATATTTCTTGTGCCGTTCACGATAAAGTGAGCTTTTAACACTTTCAAATGTAGGTAGTGCTGAAGCAAATTCCCGAACATCACAACCTGATTCAGTAGCAATTGACCCCACAACACAGTCATAAATTTGAGGTATTGGTTTTGTCTCTTCTAAAACTCTCTTTTTCATTTCTGATAGTGCAGAATTCACTAGCGTCTTTCCAATCTCCATGGAATGATTGTGGTAACCAGATATAGAAAGAAGACTCTTGTTGGCCGTCACATCTCTAGCTGTACATTTTGCTACAAAGTACTTAGTACATCTCCAATACGTTTTGCCGTCTTTGCTTGTTCTTATCTTATTATACATAAAATTATAAACAACTAAGGCTGCTGAGCCCCTGGATGTAGATGTAAAATTGATGTCCTTATCCATTTTAACTTAATAGACCAGGAAAGGTTTCTACCTGTTTTATATATATATTTCAGAACCTTTGATAACAAGCTAACACACAGTGGTTACATAAACAAGACAAACTTCAAATACTAAGTCATTACTATCAAAGCACGAATAAGTCAATTGTTGTACAAACACTAGTACAAAACTAAACACTTCTCTCAGTTAAAAGTAAAAATGCACAAAAAAACATAAGCCACCAACAGACATCAAACAGTTGAGATAACAAACAATATTCAAAGCTTAATTCTTATTTTCAATCAGTTGATGAAGCAGAAAAAACAAACAATATTCAAAAACACTAGTAAATAAAAAAAATAATTTAATGCGTCAAATATATATTTCTTAATATAATATATTTCTGTTTAATTTCTTTTCAATTTAATATTTTTTATAATTGGTAAAAAAATGCATCTACATAAGAATAAAAGATATTTTCATTCTGTTGATGAAGTGGGAATTGATGAAATGGGAAAATATAATTTTAGAGGCAGTTGATGAAATGGGAATTGATGAAATGGCAATAAACCGAAGTGATCTGGGTCGTCGTATCACGTCGAGTTGAGGAGGTCAGATCGCCGGATCAAACGAGCTGCTACAGGGGCATTTTTTTTGGGGGGGGGGGGGATTGAATGAATTCCCCCATCCACCCACTCTCTTCTAGAATATATCACTTTGGGTTGCCTGTATTCACGCTTAAATGACAGCAACTGACATTTTTCTTTCAACACCTTATAAGGAGGAATTTGATTTCACTGGTAGCATTGGTTGGGAATGCTTGACGACGTGTTAACCCTTTACCCAACGTAACGGCCAAAACCGGCCAGCGCTATTCTCAAAAATCGCCAATTAATTTTCAAAATATTTTCATTTTTTGTCTCAAAAACATAGGTTATGCTCGTCGAGCTCGTTCCAACAAGGGGTCATAACCTATGTTTTTGAGACAAAAAATGAAAAAAATTAGTTATTCAAGAATTTTTTTTGCAAGTGTCGTCTGCTTTTCATGTTAGGTAAAGGGTTAAATTAAAGCTTGTTGAATACGACACTTTTACAAGGACTTTTTGGTATTAGAAGAGAAGAATGGTGCGAATCCTTCTATTGGTGTAGTTCTTATTTATTTATTTATTTATTTATTTATTTATTTATTTATTTATTTATTTATTTATTTATTTATTTGTGTTGTAAGGCCCCTCGAAGCTCGCCGAGACCATTGCATAAAGATGGTCATAAACAATGATTCGGAAGTCGAAAATTGTGTCATAAAATCAATGGTGATTTTTGTATATAATATAAGTTTATTAGGCGAAGAATATATCCGACTAGGTCGCCTGTGACGCCGATACACTCAGGAGGCTAATCAGTCAATAAATGAAAGTTCTCCTCGTTGGCAGTAATGTTTAATCCCGGGAACAGGAATTTCACAACTCTGCGGCTCCAGGTTCTGAAAGTCAATCACGATACCCGTGAAATTCATAGACCATGATATCAATGATTGCGTGTTATAGTTTATGAGGTTACCAGCAAACATCAATTTCTTCCGAGACCAGCATAGCCATTGGGGCTATAGTTCAGTCTCGCGAACGGGAATTTCCCTCTTTACCGGTTCTGAAAATGAGTGCTAAAGCCCGGGGAATTCATAGACTGGTATATCGGGAATCAAAGGTTGCGGAACGCAACGTTTGATTCTCGGTTCTGTCCTTTGAATTTAAGTAAAGTAAGTAAAGCTAAAATACATCCCAAATCCGTTCTGGGCGCTTTCAAAATTCAATGGGGTAGGGAGTTGGGAGGAGGTGCCCCCACCTCCCGATGGGTGGGGCACCTCCGCGTAAACTGCACCATCTCGGGTCTTCGGTCTTTTAGACATGCATGTTTCGGCAGGTCATGTCGGGGCTACTAGTGCGAGTAAATGCGTTTTTTTCCCAGGGTCTGACCCCTCCTGTCCCGAAGTGCTTCCGGAGCCCTTGCTGTCAACCCATAAGAGACAAATCCCTTCTCATCGCCAGTTGGCACGATCCCATTAGGTCCGTTCACAATTGGGTCTACTTTCCGAAGAAACGAAGGCCTTCTTTTTTTATTTGAGGAAATGATTGGTATTGTTAACAGTTTCCAGTGACGTACGTAGTGCTTCGTACACGATGATTTGAAGAAACACAACAGGTTTCCATTTATAGGAATAAGGTTTAATTCTGGGAAAAAGGAATTTTCTGGTTCTAGTTTTTGAAAGGCAATCACGATACTGGGAACGTTCCGGTTGTCGTTTCTGAATATTAGTCCCGATACCCGGGAAATTCATAGGACAGAACGGGGGATCAAGGTTGCGTTCCGCAACCTTTGATTCCGATTTTAGTCTATGAATTTTCCGGGCATTAGCACTCATTTTCAGTACCGGTGACCGGAAATTCCCGTTCGCGAGATTAAACAATAGTTCCAACGGCTATGCTGGTCTCGGAATATATCTATTTATTTATTTATTGGTGTCTAAGGTCACATATTTATGCACAGTGGCTAATCATGACCGCGACAGTTTTACGGGTGGAGGAAGCCGGAGTACTCGAAGAGAACCACCGAACAACGGCGAGCAACTGTCAGCTCCCCAACACACTAACTCCACACAAACAGAGTGAGCCTTGGTTGAAGATAGATGCACCATCGACGTGCAGTACGCTTCATCACACCCCACATACCCAACACTATTGATTAAAATAATATCTTACGCGAAAATTATCTCCCTTGAGATTATTGAACTTGGGAGACGAAATCCAATTGAGAAGGCAGTGAATGTGGGTGGTGAGATGTGAAATTTCTGAGACTTGATGTGCGTGGATGAATGACAATGAGGTGTGAAATAGCGACACCAATTAAAGCAATTACTTTGTAATTTCTCATCCATCTCTGCGTTATTGTACAGTCCGAGAATATGTTTTCATAGCAATTTTGGAAGTTTTAATTCATCAGAGGAAAAAAATTGGAAAACCACATCTGACAGACTTTTAGATTATTAAAAAGAACAATGTCTGTATTTTATGCACCGATGCGCACACTGTTGATACAATGAATATAAAAAAGTTATAGATCACCAAGAGGGATCCTAACCTGCATGAAATGTGGAGATAATCACCACAGCAAATCATGCAGATTAGAATCCCCCTCCTGCCCCAATTGTAAAGGAAACCACCCAAGCAGCTACCGAGGATGTCCCCATTATAAGAAGGTTAAAACAAGTATAGAACTAAAAAACCTACACCTAACCAAGTCTGAAAACGCCTCATCCCCTCATGCCGTCTGCTCCCTTATCGCGGGCGCACTCTACTCAGTTTTACAAAAACATATCAACACCAATTTGGGTGACATCTGTCAAGATGTCAGCCGATCCGCGTCCCGACTCTTCAAGACCCAAATCTCCGAATCCTTAGTAAAAACCGCTATCAACACTAATTAAAACTACCGACTATCCTTATCTGAACACCGTAACTAAATATCAACCCCACCATGAATAAGTTACAAATAGCCGTGTGGAACGCTATAGGCGTTAATAATAAAAAACTTCAAATGAGCCGATACTTCGAAGATACAGACATTGTCTGTATCTGCGAAAGTTGGCTTTAACCCAGCAAAAATTTTTCAGTTAGCGGGTTCAGCACTATTAGAAGAGACTGACAAATCACTAAAGGTGCAGGCGTTGCTCTTCTAATAAAGCAGAACATCAAAACTAAAACAATAAAAACAAATCACCTCGATGCAGAGGTGATTGCAACTGAAATCACAGTCGACAATAAAAACATCGCTATTGTCTGTTATTATAACGACCCAAGCAAAATTGTTTCTGACACTGTCTTTGATTTCTTTACGAGGAAATACAAACACTGCATTTTCCTCGGCGACTTCAATGCCAAACACCTGTACTTTGGCTGCAACAAAACCAGCCCAAACGGTGAAGCCCTACTCGAAATAACATAAAAAACATAACCTCCATGTGGTTATGAACGACAACTCGGCAACCTATATCAGTAACAACCCACTATTTTCATCTGATATCCTCGATCTAATTATCACCAGTGATTCCCTGATAAACCACATCGATGACCACTCGGTCGGCGATGATGACTTAGGCAGCGATCACCTACCGGTCCATGCCTCACTGCAGCTAGGCAATGGCCCACTCAGGTAACCTCCCCCTCCCCCTCCCCCACTCTCCGCAGAAATTTTAGAAAAATTAATTGGAACCTCTATCGTGACATCGTCGATGTCAAACTCACAAACACCCCCCCCCCCCCCCCCCCCCCATCCAATGCAGCGGAAATCGAAACCCAATGCGAGGGCATAGAGAAAATCATTAACTCAACCCTAAACGAATGCCCAATAGAAGAAGTGCGCCTCTGGAGAAATACTATCTCAGGCGACACACTCTCACTACTAATCAAAACTAAACGGAAAGCTCTTCGAGCTCTTAAAACCGAAACTGACCCCGGTAAGAAAGCTGACCTCAAAAAAACATACAACCGCATTCATGGCGAGGTCAAAAAAGCCCTCCAAGCTGAAAAACAAGCCAACTTGGAAAAGGCAACAGCCGATCTAAACGGAGTCCGGGATGCCAAAAAATTCTGGGGCTCTTTCAAAACCCTAAATGGGCAAAAAAACAAAAGCCGCAAAGCCGCAGGAAAACCTCTTAAGAAGGAAGACGGTTCCTTCACGCGCACCGACAAAGACAAGACCGACACCTTTGCCGACATCCTAAGAAAAACGCATCGCCCGCATCAAGGTGCGGGCAACGATGACGCCGCCATAAACGCCATTGATGACTTCATCAATGCACACCCTGATATCTACCGTGACCTCAAATTCGATAACGAGCCAGAAGACGGGGATGACGATGACCTCGTCATCCCCATCACTAATGACGAAATCATCAACGTCATAAAAAAATACAAAAAATCCTCCTCACCCGGCGAAGACGAAGTACGCTACAAAATTCTAAAACAAAGCCCATACTCCCTAATCGAAAAACTAAACAAACTGTTCAACGCATGCCTCACCCATGGCTACTTTCCCAAATGTTGGAAAAAAGCCATCGGTGTCATGATACCAAAACCGGACAAGGACCCCTCCGATCCAGCCAGCTACCATCCAATCAGCCTACTCAGCTGCATTGGTAAGACATTCGAACGAATCCTTACCAATCGGCTAAAGGGGAACCTTGAAGACAACGATTTTTTTAAAAAATGGCAAAGAGCCTATAGAAACCGCAAAGAAGGCATCGAACATGTCTACCGACTAGTCACCCAAATGAAAGCCGTTATCAACAATCAGCAAATAGGCGCGGCAGTCCTGCTAGACGTCGAAAAAGCATTTGACTCCGTTTGGCATAATGGAATGCGCTGCAAATTATCAAAAATGAAACTCCCCAAGAAACTGCTCAGATTACTATCGTCTTTCTTAAATGATCGCGAAATTAAAATCAGAGTGAACAATGAAATGTCTGACAGTGTCCCCCTTGAAGCAGGCAACCCCAAGGATCCGTCCTAAGCCCCCTCCTTTACATCTTCTATGTAAATGACCTTAACTTCTCCGAGGATCGTGTTCAAGTCGCCCAATTCGCGGATGATAAGGGCCTCTGGGACTCTAACAATACGGCCAGTCTGCTCCAAAAACCCCTGCAACGCGCTCTCGATGACCTAGAACAATGGTGTGCCAAATGGAGAAGTAAGCTAAACGTCAATAAAACCCAACGAATCACCTTTACTCGCAAGAAAAATAAACGTGATTTTGACCTAAAACTTATGGATAACACCCTCCCGGAATGCAAAGAAGCGAAATTCCTGGGCATCACCATTGATCAAAAACTGTCCTTCAACAAACATACCGACGACATGGCGAAAAAAGCTACCAAACGCATTAACTTACTGAAAATGCTTAAGGGAACTTCATGGGGTGCCAACCAGTCCACCCTTCTCAAACTGTACAAAGCCTTTGTGCGCCCAGTACTCGAATACGGTGCAATCATACTAACTGACCTCAACCAAACTAATATGGGAAAACTCCAGAAGGTCCAAAATCACGCGCTTAGAGTTGCCCTCCGCGCCCCTTGGGACACACCCATCAAAACACTCCACGACAGGGCCGATATCCCCACCATTAAAGACCGCCTAGCCACCCTGGCCGCGAAAAATCATGACCGGTTAGCCGACAGCGAACTAATCTCCGAACTTGGCGCAATTTGCGAAAGCCGACAAAAGCCCCAAAATTGCAATCAAAACTAAGACCGCTCAAAAACTAAAAAACTAGGGAACGAGAAGGTGAACTAACAGGCAGAAAAACAGCTTAACTATGGCCTTCTACCAGAAAGGGCTGCCTTCACCGACTCAAGTAAAATTACATCAGGATTAAATATTGTTAAAAACTAAATAAATAGGGAATGAGAAGGTGAATAAACAGGCAGAAAGACAGCTTAACTGTGGCCTTCTACCAGAAAGGGCTGCCTTCACCGACTCAGCTAAAAATTACATCAGGATTAAATACTGTTATAAAAACTAAATAATAAATAGGGAACGAGAAGGTGAATAAGCAGGCAGAAAAACAGCTTAACTGCGGCCTTCTACCAGAAAGGGCTGCCTTCACCGACTCAACTAAAAATTACATCAGGATTAAATACTGTTATAAAAACTTAATAATAAATAGGGAACGAGAAGGTAAATAAACAGGCAGAAAAACAGCTTAACTGTGGCCTTCTACCAGAAAGGACTGCCTTCACCGTCTCAGCTTAAGATTAAACCTTAAGATTGAACAAGATGTGCTACTTTTATCTTTACAGTTTACATACTTTAATGAAAACTAATTCTACCTTCTTCTTTTAAGCTGGTACACAGAAGATGCTTTTTGACCAGCACCCCAATAACCGCTACAGAGAGTCTAACCGTTATGGAAACAGTCACCCCCACGGTTCCTGAACATCCTCCGCTCCATCCCTAAAAGAAAAACAGCTTAACTGTCCCGCCTCGGCCCCTTTTTGTAAGCGCATTGCGCATCTTTGTGTCCCAACCCATTAGGATTACAATTCAGGCCTGCCTCCGAACCAGGGAAGTTCGGGTCTTCTTCTTGGTGGTCCCCGAAAGGGGTGGTTGTTGTTTCCTTCAAAGACATCCTATCAAACAGAGACAGCCTGAGGCAGATTATACTTGCCAGTGATGGCCAACACTTAAAATCATCTCCGAAGTGGCAGACTATACTTGCCCGAAAATCTAGATAGACTGCACCTCGGGGAGAGGTAGTACCTTTGTGAGAGGATCCAACCACCCATACTGGTCCTCACCCGAGGGTTCAACCGACATCAGTCAAAGTGACCTTCACGCCGCAACCGGTGACACCTGCCGAGTACCTGAACCTGTTCCTCCTTCAACACGAGTAGACATGTGGAAATTAATCATTTACAGCCAATGAGGATCGAAAGGGGCTTGCTCCCCATACCGTCCCTGCGCGCCTTCGGCGCGTTAAACCATTCCATTCCAAGAGGGTCTGAAAAGGCAGTTTTCTATTTTTAGTCGAGTTGTGACGAAGTCAAACTCGACTTATAGTTTGGTGAATGGCGGGCGGGCGGGCGGGCGGGCGGGCGGGCGGGTGGGCAGGCGGGCGGGCGGGCGGGCGGGCGGGCGGGCGGGCGGGCGGGCGGGCGTAAACAATTGGTTTCCGGATGATAACTTGATAGTGGTTCAACTCACATTCATTAAACTTCATACATAGGTTGGTCTTGGTGGGAGGAAGAACCCTATTGATTTTGGACATGCTACGTCGAAGGTCAAGGTCACAGTGACCTTGAACATAGTAAATCTTAAACAATTGGTTTCCGGATGATAACTTGATAATGGTTCAACTCACATTCATGAAACTTCATAGGTAGATTGGCCTTGGTGAGGGGAAGAACCCTATTGATTTTGGACTCGCTACGTCAAAGGTCAAGGTCACAGTGACCTTTAACATAGTATATCGCAACAATTGGTTTCCGGATGATAACTTGATAGTGGTTCAACCTAGAGTCATGAAACTTCATAGGTGTGTTGGCCTTGGTGCGAGGAAGAACCCTATTGATCTTGGACTCACCAGGTCAAAGGTCAAGGTCACAGTGACCTTGAACATAGTATATCGCAACAATTGGTTTCCGGATGATAACTTGATAGTGGTTCAACCTAGAGTCATGAAACTTTATAGGTGTGTTGGCCTTGGTGCGAGGAAGAACCCTATTGATCTTGGACTCACCAGGTCAAAGGTCAAGGTCACAGTGACCTTGAACATAGTATATCGCAACAATTGGTTTCCGGATGATAACTTGATAGTGGTTCAACCTAGAGTCATGAAACTTCATAGGTATGTTGGCCTTGGTGCGAGGAAGAACCCTATTGATCTTGGACTCACCAGGTCAAAGGTCAAGGTCACAGTGACCTTGAACATAGTATATCCCAACAATTGGTTTCCGGATGATAACTTGATAGTGGTTCAACCTAGAGCCATGAAACTTTACAGACGTGTTGGCCTTGGTGCGAGGAAGAACCCTATTGATGTTGGACTCACCAGGTCAAAGGTCAAGGTCACAGTGACCTTGAACATAGCATATCGCAACAATTGGTTTCCGGATGAGAACTTGATAGTGGTTCAACCTAGAGTCATGAAACTTCATAGGTGTGTTGGCCTTGGTGCGAGGAATAACCCTATTGACCTTGGACTCGCCAAGTCAAAGGTCAAGGTCACAACTCGACATTGGATCTGTGATCCTGAGCGGCATTTTTTTAAATTGGTTTCTACCGGGAACAATAGTCCAGTGTTCAAATTGATTGGGGAAAAAAGTGTAACAAGATAGCTTTTATTTGCTTATACTACGCCACAGGAAAAGAACTGTAGTTTGTGAAATAATGCGCACATCGATGAAAAAAATACACGAATATTAAAAAAAATAAGTTTTTATATGAAGTTCCCATCTCTCTTAGTGTTAAATGCCTGAACAGCTTTACCAAATTAAGGGGAGGTAATGTTAAAGAGAATTGCATCAAGGTAAACATTTTCTTGGCCATGCGTGGGCAATGGGGGGTGAAGTGTCTTGCCCAAGGACACAACGCGGTTGCCGCAAGGGCTCGGAAGAAATTGATGTTCGCCGTAATCTCATAAACTGTAATAGGCAATCATTGAAGCTATGGTCTATGAATTCCCCGGATATCGTGATTGACTTTCAGAACCAGGAGCCGCAGAGCTGTGTAATTCCCAATACCCAGTATTAAACATCAGTTTCCAGTGACTACGTACACAATGGTTTGAAGAAACACGACAGATTTCCATTTATTGGGAATAACACAAGAATGCTCGTTCACAACGTGTAATTGATAACAGGTCAGACCGAAATGATATTTTGCCACATTTAAACAGCCAAAATGCGACAGAAATAAGGGCACTTTTCACAGTTAATCAATCGTTAATTTCGAGTTTCTCGCGAGATTAAAAGCACAAAAAATAATTCGAACAAACAATCACTGCGTAAATGGTAAAGAGATATTACTTTTGCTATAACCACATAGAGGGTTCATTGGTTAGAGCATTGGATTTTAAACCGAAAGGTCAATTGTTCGTTTCTGACCAGCGCACCTGCGCTGTGTCCTTGGTCAAGAAATTTTGTTTCGATTTCTCACGTGGGAGGTGGGGGGGGGGGGTAGGTAGGGGTGGCACTGTGTGGGGCGCACTGCCTTCAACCGCTACTAATTCAACTCGTGTCGGTTTAGTAAGTTGGAGAGTCTTACAGTTGTTCGCCGCTTCTCGGTGGTTCTCTGTAGGTATCCCTGCTTCCACCGCCCATAAAACTCTCCGACACGATAAGACCCTGGCTGTTGAAAGGTTCGTTAGACTACAAAAAGAACAAAATGAACCAACAAACCACGTTAATCATTTACCCAACGTAGAGTTTATTATTTTAATTACAATTTTTAAAAAAAATTAAAAAACATTTCAACAAAACCATATGATGTGACCCCCTCATTGGAACGAGCTCGATGCGTGGTCACATGATACGGTTTTGTTGAAATAATTTGAAAAACAATTTTTTTTCTATTGCTTAATTTGTAAATTACGCAGGCGATTGCGGGCGATTCGTTAGGTAAAGGGTTAAGAATTAGTGAGGGTGGTGACTTTTAAGGAAATTACGTCGTAACGTCATTAAATGGGATAGCTGTTCAGTAAATGTGTGGGGGTTGACCAATCAATATTTTCAACGTGCAGCCCCGAGGCCGCACGTTGAAAATATTGATTGGTCTACCCCAATTAATGAATATAGACTATTCTAATTGCTGCCATTGAATTGGCATGGAAGATACCGCTAGAGTACAAAGGGTTAATTATCTTTTATCTATTTTATTTTAATGATGTCACATGTGTTTTCACAACAATTACTTGCTTTTTAATTGGGCCTTCCTCACTCGTCGAATAATTTCAAGAGAAATATATATACGCCGGGGATGCCCTTCAACCACTTGTGGCCATTGACGTAAAGAAACAATTTGGGGAAAATAACTTGTAGAAGCTTTATAGTATTGGTATCTCATGTGACTTAAAGCTCTTGGGTTAGATCCACATGTCTTACTTCGATAAAAATGTACCAGCCGGCTAAGATAAAAATGTAAAAGGCTTACTGAAAGACCGTGGGAGGCAAATATCACTTTTTGTTTCATCGAGTAATTGAAAAACATTCCACTTAGCCTGCCCTTATATGAGTATTGTGGTGCTGGTGCTATGTCACAAGACAGATCAATCTTAAACTAGCATGTCTTTGGCAAATGAGCTCAAAGGAGCTGTTTGTGATTGTAATATTGAAAGTCAGTATACGCCTAACTTGCTGCTGGTCGATGGACATTTGCGGATGCTCGTGCAATGGTGGCACTTCAGGGGGGTATTGCCTTCCCTTAAACGCAGACTATGGCCCCAATTTGCACCCCCACCCACACCCCCGCCCCCGCCCGCCCACACACACACACTCATGTATCCACTGTGAGTTACGTAAGATCATGTACATTGCCTTCAAAATATGGATCATGTTTTTCGAATTAGGACAGACTGGCACTATCTTCCTTCAATTTTAAAATTCAAATGAAACCTTCTGGGGGGGGGGGGTAGGCCAAAAACCACCAGAAGGCTCATTTGAAAGAACGGTTCAAGTTTTATTCTGAGAGAATTCTCCAGCCCCCTCACTCATGGTGCACTTTTTTTCTCCAAAGATAATCGTGACCGCCGTGATGCAGGAAAGACTGGCTAAAAAAACAACAAACTGGAAAAAAGTGGGGTTTTTCATCTGAATGGAACCTGGTCAGTAATGCAACTACGTACTCTTGCCACCTCCACCAGCGTCGGAGACCCGTACCAAATGCCTTCCCACGACTTTCAGCTCAGACGTACCGATACGTCAACCTACACTTTTCTAAAACATCAAAAATTCCGGGCCCCGAGAAGAAGAGCTGAATTGAATTGAATTGAATTGAATTGAAATGGAGGTAGTTCCGTTTTCTCCTGCAGCCATTTCAAATTACAATGGACTGATAGCATTCGGTCGCTAAAACACTTCCTCGGTGTCCACTTACTCGGAAAACATTATTAGCATTTTGGCCTCGCTGAAGGTGTTTCAGTCAGCGAACATGTGTCGCTGATTGATCTCGGCGACAAATGACGTTCACCAAATCCATTAAATGACATTGTCGGAAGACGTTTATGAGCTATTAAGAACAATAGCGGAAATTCTCTGATGGGCACAAAGCATTTTGTTGACAGCTCAGGGATTTTTAATTCTATTTCTATTTTTTGTATCGAGCAGAAATTGAATGGCGACTATTAGGTCAAAAATTGGGTTGCGTTAAACACAGGAAGATTTATGAGAGCATGACAAACACGACAAGAAAACGTTTGTGCAAGCACACACGCGCGAGAAAAGGCCCATGAAACACGTTTATTTTGTGCATATATCACACACTAAAAACTAAAGTGTTAAAACTGACACTTTAAAGGTGTGAAACCCATTCTAACTCTTAGGGTTTGATTTTAACACTCAAAGTGCAATGCTTTAAGCACTGACACATTACAATCGTCAGACATCTGAAACTTGAATGGATGGCACTTCCCATGTGTCTAGCATTGGTGGTTCTTCCAGAATCGTCCATAATTTGATTTGCGCTTGGTGGGTACATAATTATAAGGACACAATGCAGATGACGCGGATCAGGCTCGAGAGTTCGAGCCTGATCCGCGTCATCTGCGTTGTTTCCTTTTAAGTGTCGCGACATTACACTTGTCAAGTGGTATTATTGTAACACCTGTCAAGTTCTGGGATATTTACACTTGAACAAAGTGCTAGTTCAGCACTTAATAAGTGTTAAATACAGCACTTCAAGTGTAGTTTTTAACACTTTAGTTTTTAGCGTGCACGCAGTCTCTTCGTATTAGAAGATGAACAAGAAATATTTTAAGAGTAAACTGGAATCTATCTCACGTAGAGAAGATGAATATTACATCTCAAAGCATTTTGACTGGTGGTTCACAAGAAATTATTTTTAAATACTTTCAAGTTTATTGGACAGGGTTCTAAACTACAAGGGGTTAATTTCTTTATTCGAAGACACTTCAAAGGAGGGTAACCCACTCCCACAAACACACGCCACCCCACCCCAAAAAGATACGCTTTTTGGACGAACTTTCCAGGTACGAAACTCGACTTGGGATGGTTCATTCCCACTTGACCAATTCCCTTTAGACCAATTCCCACTAGGCCAATTCCCAAAAGACCAATTCCCCTTAGACCAACTCATGTGTTCTACTTTTAAAATAATTCTATATCAATAATTGATATATTTATAAATGTATTCAATGTTATTGATATTCAAGTCTGAAAGTAAGCAGTCTGTCATTTGTAGAATGAGGTCCCCAGAGGGGGAATTCGCTGTTGTTATCCCATACAGTGGACCAGTTTATCCTCTGAGTACCTCTTTCTGTTTATGTTTGAGACCCAAATTCAGATTGGGGTTCACAGAGGGTAAATTTAGTGATGCTACCCTGCTTTGCAGGGTAGCATCACCAAATTCACCCTCTGGGGACCTCATTTTTCCGATGATAGTCTGCTTATTTTCTGGCTTGTTGATATTTTATAAACTGAAATGTTACAAACCTATATTTGTTGTATGTTGTGTGTATAAATATTTTTTTATCAAATAAAGTGCTTATTAGTAAATAAATGTTTTCTTAATTATCCTTACTCAACCCTTAACCAATAACAGTATGTAGTTGGTCTAAGGGAAATTGGTCTTTTGGGAATTGGCCTAAAGGGAATTGGTCTAAAGGGAATTGGTCTAGTGGGAAGACACCCTTGGGACGAAACGCCCGAGCCGAGGTAGTTTTGAGAGGAAATGCAGCAGTACCATCTTCAAGTATTTTTATTGATGGTTCTCGAAAATTCTTTTTAAAGAATTTCAAGCTTATTGTTTGGGAGGCTACATTTTGGGGGTTAAAATCATCATTCGAAAATAACTTGGAACAGTACCTACCAACCTCCACAAAAACAAAATAGAGCGTTTAAATGTAGGCTATTGTGAAAGTTAGAAACAGTTCACAAAAACTTTCGTTGGCTGGAATTCTGGAATCAAAAAAAATAACGAGATAGCCAGTAAACAGGTCACAATTCCGGTTTCAATTTGCAGACACGTAGAAAAAAAAAACGATTTAAATACAGAGAAAGAATCGGAGATAACTGAAAGATAATTTCCCCTTTGTACTCCAGTGGTATCTTCCATACCATTTCAAAGGCAGCAATTAGAATAGTCCATATTCATTAATTTGGGTAGACCAATCAATATTTTCAACGTGCGGCCTCGGGGCTGCACATTGAAAATATTGATTGGTCAACCCCCACACATTTACTGAACAGCCATCCTATTTAATGACGTTATGACGTATCATGTTCCTAGCAGGAAAAACGGCCTCTAGGGTTTAAAGGGTTAATGAGGAATGCATAGGGTCATCGGCTCCCACTGTCATCGAACGCACCGTGAAGGTCAAAAACGGGAAGTGACGAATGCAACTGTCCATCTTTTACCGAAAAAAAGTTGCTCTACAGACATATCGCATGCAGACATCTTATCTAATATAATCGAGTGTGGATGTGTCATAACAAAAATGATTTTAAAAAAGTACTACTTCTAATGCGGAAAACGTAATTTGAAAACTTAAGTCATCGCCTCCGCCTCCTTGGCCACCGGAATTTTCGTTCAAAGTCTATTGGAGATGGCATATATAGAATAAATAGGTACTAGGGCCGGTAATCAGATTTAAACCACTAGTAGAATAAGGGTTTAAAACCCTTATTCTACTAGTGGTTTAAATCTGATTACCGGCCCTAGTACCTATTTATTTTATTTATACCATGCTATTAATTAATAATCGACTTTGTCACTTAAAATGGAGAAAACACGACACTTTCTACCGCAAACACACAGGTTTGTTTTGTTTACATCTGCGCCGGTGGGCAGTACTTCCGGCTGTACGTGAATGCTTGATTGACAGCTAGACACATCGTCAAAGTTGATTGAATTTTCCTGGCTTTTTCAATCAAATTATTATTAACAATTCTTAAAATTTATTTTAAATATTCAATTGTAGGTATTTTAAACTTAATGAGTCATTTACACGTAGTAGATAGTACCGAAAAATGTATGTTTGAATGAAACATATCGCGAAGTGTGAATGTATCGAAGTTGGCAAATTGCGTCATGCCAAAGGTCAAGTTGGATGACCTTCCGACTATAGCTGTAAATTTTTTTAAACCGGTAGTGGGGTTAAAAGCTAAAATTTAACATACTGGCTTTTCACAGGTAGTAACATTAGCGAGCATGGTATAAAACATGACAACATGACAACACCAATGCTCATAATACTGAATTCGGCGAATCCCACTTAAAACTAAACTCTCTATCCTAACCTTGTTGGTTATACTTGTTAAGGAGTAAAAGACTGGGGTATCTATCAATCTATTGTCTACAAAAGTGTAATTTTTTTACATAATCAAGGAAAAAGTTTCCTTATTATGAAAATTGGATTTTCATAGTATAGACAATATTCTTCCGAGGTTGTATTTGCTTTTTAATGAATCCGTTGAGTTTTAAGTCTCATTCCTGATATTTGTCTATGATTCCTCATAAACGTTATCAAGAGATTTCAAAGCGAATATGGGTTGGAAGTTGAAGACAAATGTTCAATATTGAAATAACCCTGTAAAATATACACTGTCATCAGGCCTGCAACCAGGGTCGGGCATCAGGGGGGGGGGGGCGGGGCGGCGGGCCATGTAGGGGGGCCACCTCCCCAACCTGGACATAATCCCATCATTTTTTCATCCAGAATCATTTTTATCCCCTTCCCCACTCCCCCAAGTGATTAAAGTTCACTAATTTGGATACATCTTGCCAAGGACATATACGCCGGGCCGACCATTGTTCGGCCCGGCATGGACAAATTTTAAAATTTGGCATTAAAAGGAGCAATTTCCTGTCTTTTGAAGGATCAATTCCTACTTCAACATACCCCAGAAAGTTTTATTTTTTCGGCTCAAATAACAAGATTCATTGTTTGAATTTTTTTATTTCTGCCCACTAACTTTTGAATTGACCATCCTGAATCATTTCACCCTCCCCCCCCCCCCTCATAGTGACTAAATTCCACTAATTTGGACACACCGTGCCAAGCACATGTGCGCCGGGTCGACCCGGAATGGGAAAATTTAAAAATTTTGCATTAAAAGGCGCAATTTCCTGTCTTCTGAAAGATCAATTCCTACTTCAACATACCCCAAAAAGTTTTATTTTTTCTGCTCAAATAACAAGATTCATTATTTGATTTTTTTTTATTTCTGCCCACTAACATTTGAATTACCATCCTGAATCATTTCAAGACCCCCCCCCCCCCCTCCTCTCCCCCTCATAGTGACTAAGTTCCATTAATTTGGATTCACCGTGCCAAGCACATGTGCGCCGGGTCGACCATAGTTCGACCCGGCATGGGACATTTTTTTTTAATTTGGCATTAAAAGGAGCAATTTCCTGTCTTCTGAAGGATCAATTCCTACTTCAACATACCCCAAAAAGTTTTATTTTTTCTGCTCAAATAACAAGATTCATTATTTGCAATTTTGAAGGACCATTCAGAATCATTTCATCTCCCCCCCCCCCCACCCCTCCACCTCCTCAAAGTGACTAAATTCCACTAATTTGGATACTCTTTGCCAAGCACATGTGCCCCGGGTCGATCATGATTCCACTGGAGTGTAAAAAATTTGAAATTTGGCATTAAACGGAGCAATTTCCTGTCTTTGTCCCATGAAAACTTCTGTTTGCGAGAGCATTTCTCCTACTTTCAATTACCAGTAACCACTCATCACTTGAAATTTTACCTGCTATTGAAGACAGATAATCTCTTCTGTAAATTAGTTAATGTTTCGTATTGTCATAGTTGTGTGTAATCTGTGTGTTGAATAAACACCTCAAATATTCCGTCACATGTTAGAGCAGAGGTGTCCGATAAAGTGACAATACCTTAGTGGCCGTGCGACTGCAGTGAAAGGAGTGAAGTGAAGAGGCGACCAAGGAAGAAATACCAGCGAAAAGGAGGAAAAACCAGCGACAACAGAGAATGCGGGCCCACAAGTGACTCAGAAACTGTGTGGGTAGGGGGTGATTGACGTTTTGTTTTCTTATTCTTTTGGATTCCAAAAATTATCATATTTATTTGTTTTATATATGTATTAAAATTGTTGTTTTCAGTGAACCCCTGTTGATTTATGCTTTTCGTGGAAACGTTATTAACCCCTTCAGGATAAGAACCACCCAAACAAAAGTGAAACGGGCGGGTTCGTCACGGTGAGACATACGTCCACGTACGGATTCAGGCAACACTCCTTGAGTTTTGGCTGAATACGCGGCGTGAATCTATTTCTTCCAGCAGCGACAAAGCCCCGGTTTCCGACATTGACAAATTGGTTTTTCGGGGTCCGTCATAAACCAATATTTGGCTTTCAGACCGAAGGAGAAAAATTATAAAAAATACATACACTTTTTAACTCTTTACCCAACGTAACGGCCAAAACCGGCCAGCGCGATTCACAAAAATCGACAATTAATTTTCATTATTCTTTTCATTTTTTGTCTCCAAAACAAAGCTTATGACCCTCTTTGGAACGAGCTCGTCGAGCTCGTTCCAAAGAGGGATCATAACCTATGTTTTTGAGACAAAAAATGAAAAAGATAGTTATTCAAGAAATTTGTAAGTGTCGTCTGCTTTTCATGTTAGGTAAAGGGTTAAACTACAAAACAGAAAATTCAAGCTATCACCTTAACAAGCTCACTAGACCATCTGCATTGCTATCCCCGTAAAAATATATTTTATGGAGTCATGGCTGACAATTTTGCTCATTGGAAGAGATTTACAGGAAAGTTAACTTCCCTTAATTTTCTAAAGTTGTCAGTAAATTTAACACTAAGAGTGTAGGAATTTCATATAAAAACTGAAATTTCGAAATGTTGAAATATTGGCAAAGTTGTATCATCGATGTAATCATTATTTCTCATTTTCCCGAAGAGTAGTATAAAAATACAGAAGCTGGCTTTTTAAATTTTTTTCCAAATCAGTTCGAATGTTTGACTATTATTCTCTTCTGAAATCCATAAGGGCTGAAACGGTTAACCGATTAATCGATTAATCAACGATCAACGTCTTATTTATTAATTTATTTATTAAGGTTTAACGACATTTTAACAGCCAAGGTCGTATCGTGTCGGTAATAGTTTTATGGGTGGAGGAAGCCTGGGTACCCAGAGAGAACCACTGAGCAACGACGAGCAGCTGCCAGCTCCTCAGCATCGTAACTCCGCACTGCAGCACAGGCAGGGTTAGATTGGTTGAAGACATGCGCACAAGCGATGTGCAGTACGCCTTAGTACATTGAGCCATCGTATCCCCATGTGGACAATCGGGGTTAAGTGCCATGCCCAATGACACAACGCGGGAGTCCGAATCGATCCCTCCGACGGTCACCCATCCAAGTACTAACCGAGCTCGACTTTGCTTAACTTCGGTGATCTGATGAGAACCGGTTACCGCAACGCCACCGCGACCCCGATCAACGTTTCGATCGATCAAAAAAGTAATTGATCGATTAACCGTAACTTTTGAACGACTGTTTTATATGGGTTAACAAAGGGGCAGACTTGCTCCAAAACAGGCAAACATTGTCACACTGATTCACATCAATTATATGAGACAGAGTAAAGCATGCAAGTTATTTGCTGATATACTTTTTCACTTGCATGATCGTTATTCTGTATCAGAAACTGGATATTGCCATTCTTGACCCTTCACTCAAAACAAAAAAAAATTATTGAATTACCGTACTAAAAAAAATTAATTTTTGTCTCAAGAACATAGCTTATGAACTCCTCATTGGAACGAGCTCGTTCCAATGTGGGGTCATAAGCTATGTTTTTGAGATCAAAATTGAAAAAATAATAAAATTTGAATGGAGATTTTTTTATATAGCGCTGGCCAGATTCCACGTTACGTTGGATAAAGGGTCAATGCTGTATCTCATCAACGATACGGCAATTACTCAGCTACCTATCAGGGAAAGTAATTAATCAGTTAACCAAGGTTAATCCATGTGATTAATCCATCAAGAAAATCCATTAACCATCTCTGCTCCAAAAATCCATTTAAAAACGAGAAAAACGGCTCTTTCACCATCTTTGGAAAGTGTCTGTAAACGCCAATTCAAAATATACATCAACAGTGTGCGCATCGTGACATATCGACTCCTCAGTCCCAATGTGTTCCATGTGCCAACTGGCACATAGAACACATTGGAACTCAGGGGACGATTTTCAGCTATCGCTTGTGATTCAAATTGTAATTACATTGCACGATTTGTAAAAAAATCCAGTGAAATTTCGCTTCTGTTTAAAAATAGTCCGTCAACGATTTCCGTTCCTCACATATGTGCTGAACAGATTTTCATTTTCCATATGGTTTAGTGTAGCTGCAGATGGGGATTACATAGAACAGGCATTCTAAGTTATCAGTGCGATGAGTGTAAGTTGTCCGCTTTATTAAACAATCAGGAGAATACATTGGAGCTCAGGGGACGATATAATACAGACACTATCCTTTCTATTAATACTAAAGTGTTGGAGGTACGATTTGCTATTTTTTTTCCAACATTACCGGACCCATTCCCAATCTTATCTAGTGAATCAGTTAAGGGGTTATATAAGTAATGGAATTTTGTTTATTTTGAAAATTCTCACCTCTGATATTCCTTCAATTCAAATTAAATATACACAAAATGAAGATTGAGATGTATAGAACACGAAACACAACCCATAGAGTCGACCGTAGGCACCACTGGTTCCTGGAAGTCTGCTACCGTATTCGTACCAGAAATGATAATTTAATAATATTTCACAAGAACAACCTGTGGCCAAATGTGCTTTACATATCCAAGAACAAAGCTAGGGTATCAAAACTGTTCAAAACACAGATACAGAGCTGCATGGGGGGAAATTCCAAAACATTTGTTTTTGTTCACATATGAATTTACTTTCGATTTACGGTCGACGTCATCGGACGGAAAAAGCATTTATATACAACGCCGTCTAAAATCAAATAATGAGAAAGATCGCCTTAATACAGTATACTGTTATTAGCTAGAGACTGCACAGTTGCCATATTCAATGCAAGGTATCATGATACCTGTTGAAATTTCTTAGAATTGCAATTTTGTTTTTCGATGGAAATTTGTGGTATCGAGTGATTTGCGCATGTCTGTCGGGCATGGAAACCATCTTCAATAACAAATGCAGACAGTGTTGCCCTTTTCCAAAATGCAGTCTATCGCTGCACTCGAAAGTGTTTTGAATACCTAGCTTTGTTATTGAACATCTGAAACACATTCGGCCACGAGTTGTTCTTGCGAAATATTATTTTATTATCAGTTCTGGTACGAATACGATATCAGACTTCCAGGAACCAGTGGTACCTGCTGTCAACTCTCTGAGTTGATTACATATGTGTTTCGTGTTCTATACATCCCAACCTTCATTTTGGTGTATATTTTGTGTATATTTAATCTGACTTTAAGGAATATCAGAGGTGAGAATTTCAAAATAAACAGAATTCCATTGCTTATATAGCCCCTTAAGAATTACCAGCCACATACCCATAACCATAAAACGGTAGATCGTTAAGGTAAAAAATAAACTCTAAGGTTTTGATAACTTGATGAGATCATGAAATCAGGAATTCAGGTCTCTCTTAGTTTTAGCAAGACTATGTCCCTGTCCTAGGCCTACCTGGGCTAGGCACTGTTCGGGCTAAAATTCTGGCTAAGAATACCTATTCCTAATTTGACACACTGCAGCAATAAAATTCCTGGTGGGTCGCCCCTCTTTTCCTTTCCCATAATGAACAGCAAAATCCATGGTGTGCCCGATTGTGCATTTTAGTTACGAGAACAAAAACATTATCTTTATATGCAAATTCGCGTTGCTCAGACGAATATAAATTATTTATAAACTGAACACATTCCAGCAGTAAGCGTGCCGATCCAAGTGCAACAGGCTTTATTTTATTGAAGAATAACTGTTCTTATAACATATGGATTGCAACAATAAAACATAAAGGTGCTATATAAGTAATAGAATACGAAACAAAATTCTATTATTTTATATAGCACCTTAACCAAATGCATTATGCCCCGGGGACAGTGTGAAGTCGTGTTGGGCGGGATTGAAGACCAGGAAGAAACACTGTTGTCACCATGGAACGGAAAGCTTCGAATGACCAGAAAACAACCATAACTGTATAACAACAGCAGTCATTAATAGCACGAACTGCGAACAATTCACCCAGACGTCAGCGACATGGAAAGACGCAGTTCTTCATCAGTGGGCTGACACTCACTGACACAAACACAAATACAGTGTGTTTAATACAACCCTCAACCATGCGATGCACGTGATCCGTACCTTTTATATATATTGATATGTGTACTTAATCAGAAGCAATTCGTGCCATAATTGATTACTATATTTCCTGACCAATGTTATTGATTCGAAATATCCAGAATGAACCACAAGTTGTCAATTTTATCTCGGTTATTTCTTTTTAGTCCCCTACGGGAACCGTAAGGGGACTATAGGATTGCACTCTGTCCGTCCGTCTGTCCGCCCGTCTGTCCGTCTGTCTGTCTGTTTTTATGTTACCACCTCTCCCTCCAACATGCTTTAAACTTCACCTTTCATATTTGGTACATGGATAATTGTTTCTGATGGGATGATGCACGCTCAATTTTTTTTTTCAAAATTGAAGATGACGGCTATTTTTGTTGAGTTTTTTAAGCTTTTTTTCTATTTTCATGTTACCACTCCTTCCTCCAACATGGTTCAAGCTACACTTTACATATTTGGCACATGGATAGAGGGTTGGGAGGGAATGATGCACGCTCAATATTTTTTTTTCAAAATCCACGATGGCGCCGTGGCGGCCATTTTTGTTGTGTTTTTTAAGCTTTTTTCTCTATTTTATGTTACCACCCCCTCACTCCAACATGGTTCAAGCTACACTTTTCATATTTGGCACATGGATAGAGGGTTGTAATGGGATGATGCACGTTTAAAATTGTTTTTTCAAAATTCAAGATGGCGCCATGGCAGCCATTTCTGTTGTGTTTTTTAAGCTTTTTTCTCTATTTTATGTTACCACCGCTCCCTCCAACATGGTTCATGCTAAACCTTTCATATATGGTACATGGATAAAGGGGTTGTGAGGGGAGTATGCACGCTCAATATTTTTTTTCAAAATCTAAGATCTGTCTGTCCGTCTGTCCGTCTGTCTGTCCGTTTTTATGTTACCACCTCTCCCCCAACATGCTTTAAGCTACACCTTTCATATTTGGTACGTGGATAAATGGTTCTGAGGGGATGATGCACGCTCAATATTTTTTTTTCAAAATCCAAGATGGCGGAATGGCGGCCATTTTTGCTGTGTTTTTTAGGCTTTTTTTCTCTATTTTTATGTTACCACCCCTCCCTCCAACATGGTTCAAGCTACACTTCGCATGTTTGGCACATGAATAGAGGGTTGGGATGGGATGATGCACGTTCAATATTATTTTCTAAAATCCAAGATGGCGGCATGGCGGCCATTTTTGTTGTGTTTTTTAAGCTTATTTCTCTATTTTATGTTACCACCCCCTCACTCCAACATGGTTCAAGCTACACTTTTCATATTTGGCACATGGATAGAGGGTTATAATAGGATGCTGCACGTTTAATATTTTTTTTTCAAAATTCAAGATGGCGCCATGGCAGCCATTTCTGTTGTGTTTTTTAAGCTTTTTTCTCTATTTTATGTTACCACCGCTCCCTCCAACATGGTTCATGCTACACCTTTCATATATGGTACATGGATAAAGGGGTTGTGAGGAGATTATGCATGCTCAATATTTTTTTTTAAAAATCTGTCTGTCTGTCTGTCCGTCCGTCCGTCCGTCCGTCCGTCCGTCCGTCCGTCCGTCCGTTCGTCCGTCCGTCTGTCTGTTTTTATGTTACCACCTCTCCCCCCAACATGCTTTAAGCTACACCTTTCAAGGTTATTATAATGATTGGACCGGTCCAGACAAAAATACTGCACCACCTAGGGCTGAACCGGACCATTACTGGCGGTTTTTGTACTTCTTAAACTACTAACCTGAAATGCAGAGATGCTTATATACTCTAGTGTCTTATGTGACAAAACACCGTATGTCACAAAAGCGCCGTTGGGGACTAATACCACCTCGGTGGTCAAACACTTGTTAAATAAATGACTTATTGTCAGCTCTACACACATAAATGTTTTCGAACCCAAAATACTTGTTATTTTCCGATTGGACTACAAGCAAATGACGCTTACGGCATAAACACTTTCAAAACTACCAGCACAATTGGCATAGTCAGAAGGGATCCTGGGAGGAGCATGCCAACCCAATAGTATTTATACACAAGAATATTAGGGGCGCTACTGGCACGTAGCGCTAAGTGCATTTCGCTGTGTATAACCTGCAGGCTGCAATGAGCAAATTAGTAAAGGATTTGCCCTTTATTCCAGATTGTCGTTTTCTTCATTCACATAATATTTTTTAGTTTTTTTTCCCCATAAATTGTTGATGCACCGGAATATTGGAAATTGTCTTGAGAAAAGTGGGTTGTTTTCAATTTCGAATCAAATGGTGATTTACAAACTTGAAACCACCAGAGGACTCCTTTGACATCGCATTTTAAATTTTTTTTATTGATAAACAAAATTAATAACCCCTACCACCCCAACCCTCAGCATATTTATTTATTTATTTATTTATTTATTTATTTATTTATTTATTTATTTATTTATTTATTTTATTTATTTATTGGGTTTAACGACACTTTCGGCAGCCAGGGTCACCTCGAGTCGGACGTTCACGGGTGGAGGATGTAGGAGTACACGGAGAGAACCAGCGAGCAACGGCGAGTAACTCTCAGACTCCTCAACATACCAACTCTACGCAAGCAGGGTTATCATTGGTTGGAGACAAGTGCATCATCGACGTGCAGTACGCATTAGTACATAGTGCCACCTTACCACCACGTGGGCAATCGGGATGAAGTGCTTTGCCCAATGATACGACGCAGTTACTCCGTATATTTCATTTACCTTCCCTGCAGATAAAATATCTGGCCACGCCCGTAACCTTCATAAAGCTATTCTAAACTACATAATATTATACATTCGTCCCTCGAGTGCATCAAGTCACGATCTGTCATGCTCTTGCATTGCAGATGTTATTTTGGTGTACTAAAGGGGCGAAGTACGCCAGCCTAATATTGATCGCGCTGAGCCGAACATGACGCCATACCTACCAAGTAAACGTCATGTAACGTATTTATCATGCCACCAAACGAATTAAATAATAAATCGATCAAGTTATGTGTGTCGAAAATGTGGCCACAATGAACTGTCTTTTATTTGCACGAAAATAGGTGAAAACTTAAGGTAGGAAAATTAATACGGAAACAAAATGGCCTACTAGTTTATACACGATCACTGGCAGCGTATGGACTCAAACCCACAGCACAGTTCCCCATGAATAACCTAATATCGCATAGTCCACCGATGCTATCAGAGCACGTTGATTGGTCAAATTAAACAGCTGGCATGATAATATTCTATCTTCACTTCACTTAAAATGTGGACTCTTTAAAACATGTTACTGAATTAACAAATGTCTCGTTTTTCTTATATTCGAGAAAGATACTCCACGTACTTCGTCTCAAATTCAACGATGAGAAGGATCTATAAAACGTACGGTGGCTGATTTAGAACATTGGGAATATTAATTTTATTCCGTTCTAGCCAAGGAGAATATTATTATATTGAGGAAGTATGCTGTTATAACGGGAAGGTTATAAGGAGTAGACATCTCGTTATAACGAGAACGTATCGCGTTTTGACCAAAAAACATCTGATAATAACGAAAAAGAATCTTGGTGTGACGGGAAAACATCTAGCTATGACCCAAAAGCATCTTGCTATGATGCGAAAACATCTTGTTGTGGGAGCGCGGTGGCTCAGGGTAGACTGTTGGACTTCTATGCTAGAGGTCTCGAGTTCGATCCCCGTCCGGGACGACCTGCGTTGGGTCCTTGGGCAAGGCACTTTACCCCGGTTGCCTACATGGGGGCACGATGACGTCGTGTACTAGGGCGTACTGCAGGTCGATGGTGAAATGTCTTCAACCGTTGTAACCCTGCTTGAACGGAGCTTGAACAGAGCTAGAATGTTGAGGAGCTGACAGTTGCTCGTCGATGCTCAGTGGTTCTCACCGGGTACTCCGACTTCCTCCACCCGTAAAACTGTCACGGTCACGATTAGCCATTTTGCATAAGTATGTGACTTTAAACACCAATAAATAAATAAATAATAAATAATTAACCTGATGTTTTTTCCTTATAATTAGTAGTTTCTGGTTATTACGAGGTGAGTTTCTCGTTTTATAGAGATCTTTTCTGGTAATACTGAGATATTAGTTTGCTATAAAGAGAAAAATTAACCCTTTGAACCCTAGCGACCTTTTTTGCGGCCAGGAACACGATACGTCATAACGTCATCATATAGAGTGGCTGTTCAGTAAATGTGTGGAGTAGACCAATTAATATTTTCAACGTGCAGCCCCGAGGCTGCACGTTGAAATTATTGATTGGTCTACCCCAAATAATGAATATGGACTCTTGCCTTTCAAATGGCTTGGAAGATATCACTAGAGTTCAAAGGGTTAATGTAATAACCACTGATTGGGCTGATATTCAGAATGAATGATATTACGAATGACATGTCAGTGGACAAAATAGATAACGTTTCATGTGTGTCGTGGCTGAAATCCTGATACCCAAAGAATGATATTTAATAGAAGACTGTTGGTAAAAACCGTAGAATGTAAATACTTGGGTGAAATTGGGATGTCAGCATTCATGTCATACGAAGCTGTATTCAAAGGTACTCAGACAATAAGGGGAGGACCAAAAGCATCCAAAAAACGTGTTGGAGGAGGGCGAATCTCTCGCATATGTCTTATTGAGATAGTGTAATTCATGAGAGGCAATTTACGTTTAGAGAAACCTTCAAAAAGTAGGTTAGTGGGCACGCTTCGTCCAAGGCTTCTTTCAAGACATCTCATCGGCTTGTGCGGGCTCACGAGTGCATACCACAAATATATAAAACAAACGAAGAGGGTTGTACTTATATCCAATGCAAGAAAAGTGAGCAGGGCAAATGTCATTATTTATTTATTTATTTATTTATTTATTTATTTATTTATTTATTTATTTATTTATTTATTTATTTATTTATTTATTTGTGTTTTAAGGTCACATACCTATGCAAAATGGCCAATCGTGACCGTGACAGTTTTCCGGTTGGAGGAAGCTGGAGTACCCGGAGAGAACCACCGAGCATCGATGAGCAACCGTCAGCTCCTCAACATTCTAACCCTGTTCAAGTTCTAATCAAGCAGGGTTACAGCGGTTGAAGACATGTGCACCATCGACGTGCAGTACGCCTTAATACACGGAGTCATCGTGCCCCCATGTAGGCATCTGGGATAAAGTTCTTTGCCCAAGGACACAACACGGGTCGTCCCGGACGGGGATCGAACTCGGGGCGACGGGGCCTCTATCATAGAAATCCAACAGTCTACCACTGAGCCATCGTGCTCCCGGCATATGTCATACCATATAAAATTTCAAAAGGCGGAAAGTAGCCGTTGTTTTTCAGATATTCACAGGGGTAAGGCGGCTGATCAGGAGTAGTAAGTAGTCTTACAATGACCTACATTAGGATGACCACGATGGGGCGGGAGTGACGGAGAAAAATCTGGGTTATACCTAACTGAATCCAGCCCTTACAAACTGATCGGACCCTTGTGTGACTAACAAATTGTATTCATACTTTAATGTGTTGTTGTATGAATACGGATGTATGTATCGATGAAGAGGACATTGTGATGTAGAAGGAGTGAATATTCTGACAATTTTTCGCTGCGAAATGATTGGATTTGCCAACGACATCTTAACATCATTGTTATGCACGCGACATGATGGAGATATTCGATCGCTGGTCAGTGAGTAAACATATGCTACATGGGTCATGTACTTTTCAGAGTGTGTCGTAAGTGAGTGATGTGGTAGTAAAGTAAGGACGATTACTACCGCTTCTAGTCTAGCCTTAGTCTTTTATTCTAATAATTCGCTTGATGCTTTATACTACTCTGGGGTAGCTATGGATGGAACGTGGCGTTATGGAACGTGATTTTGTGGGGTATGCTTGAATGCCTAGTGTGTTAGTACAGTATGAACTTTCGAAACCCCTTTGTTCTCTCTGCAGCTTTCCCAATCGGTTGAGTGGTTCTAGCCATGTTTCGCATGCTTCTGCCTTTGTTCATTTTAACCAATGACGGGATCAACCAAGCTTTACGTTGTGAAATCCAATTTATTGTAGAACTTTCACGAGACCACCGTTTTGATTCGTAGAAGGTCAACTACGGATATACCCCGAGGGTCATCACCACGAGCACCACGAGCAGGTGCTCCCCACTCTCGGCCAATGGTGACTTTATACTCATGAATAATAGCGTTTTGTAAAAAAAATAATTGTTCAAATTTGTTTTTAAGCTTTCAGATGGCTAAACCTGTGTAGTCCACGTACAGCGCAAGCAGGGTCAGGATTGGTTGGAGACAAGTTTTCCATCAGCGTACTGTAATCGTTAGTAAACGATGCTCGAAATACATAGCAGTAAAGTCATTTAAGAGTATGTTTAACGTAAGTACTGCGCGTGGAATACATTGGTTACAAATTAAACTGTATCCGCTGCTTGTGCTTTTATCGAATCTCCCTGTGAATCATAGTTTGGTTAAAAATGTTACCATACCACCCCACCCCCCACCCACCCCCCACCACCATTACCTCTACTTTCCTACGCACGCCCTCTCGTTTCATCATCAGCGTAAACGATTCAGCCTTCCCCGAAAATCTTGGGTACATCCTTGATATCAACGGAATTTACTGAAGAGTTTGAAATTCGACAGAAAAGTGGAAGCAGGTGTCGGCATGTATCAGACTTTTCCAACTGCTTTTCATTGTGGTCTGTCTTTACTTAATTCCAGTTGGACTATGTTCCGGCACGAGGTGATCCTGGCTGTCGAAAGTGTTGTTAACTCTTTACCCAACGATTCGCCGCATCCGCCCGCGTAATATGCAAATTCAGCAGTTGAAAAAATATTATTTTTCAAAAAATTTCAACAAAACCATATCATGTGACCCCTCGTTGGAACGAGCCCGTCGAGCTCGTTCCAACGAGGGGTCACATGATATGGTTTTGTTGAAATTTTTTGAAATATTTGAAAAAATGATATTTAAAATAATAAATTTTGATATCGTCTGCGTTGGGTAAAGGGTTAAACCCAAATAAATAACTTAGACTATATTCAAAACTTATTTTTTTTAGTGCTAACCCACCCGGAACCTGACATCAGAAGTTGTCTCCATTTGTTCAACTGAAAACAATCATCCAGAAAATGCACATTAAAATTATTATTTGTTTATTTATCGCTGCTGGGGGTCACGTCGTCATCTTTGGTTATATCATGGCTGAAACACCAGCATGAAGTTCAGTCAAGCCAATAGTATATTCCTATTGTGTCCACTTTTTGCCAACTTTAGAAGATTTCCATACTAAGTGTTGGATATCGTGTCCTATTTTATCAGGGAAACCAAATCTGTTTATCGTAGCAAACAAGTAATGTTCAACTTCTGGGGAATACCCCAATGGGGAATGGGCATTGTTGTTCTGTATAATAAGACATACGGCAGGAAAATAGCCTCCATGCTCTTTGACCAAGCCAGATATTCTGGTTGATGGTATTTCTGCAATGACAGATTTGACTATTTATATGCTATAACAGGAGTAGAATAAGAATTTTGGAAGATGCTATTTATTTATTTATTTATTTATTTATTTATTTATTTATTTATTTATTTATTTATTTATTTTTTGGGTTTGAAGACAGTTTCGACAGCCAGGGTCACACCATCCCTGACTTATATTGTAATGAAAACCGACTTTCGATAAAGTTATCTCCCTTGAAATTATGAGCCGAGCAAGGTTGGTCCAATTAAGAAACGTTTGTAATTGTTGGGAAAAACCATTGACATCAATTGAAAATAATGCCAAGTTTTCGTTTGTTACTTTTAATAAACGAAAACAACAGACAGCTCTTATCAAAAGTTGCAAAAGAAAACTTGGCTTTTTATGGCAAGCTAATTAGAAGCAACTACTTCATAGATAATCCGTCATTAGGAATATGTATCAGTATCACACATACCAACACTTGGTAAGTGTCCACGTTTGAACTTTGTTTAGCGAATGTGTTTTCACAGTGATTTGTAAGTTTTTTATGCTTCCCGGGGAAAAAAACATTAGCAAAGTTCACCTCCTTGATTTCTGTTTTTATGGAAAAGACAGAGCCTGTATTATAAGTCATGATGCACACACTGTTGATGTATATTTTTATTGGGGTTAAACCTTTACCCAACGAAGACGATATCAAAATTTATTATTTTAAATATTTTTTTCAAATTTTTCAAAAAATTTCAACAAAACCATATCATGTGCAACCTCGTTGGAACGAGCTCGTTCCAACGAGGGGTCACATGATATGGTTTTGTTGAAATTTTTTGAAAAATAATATTTTTTAAACTGCTGAATTTGCGTATTACGCGGGCGGATGCGGCCGATTCGTTGGGTAAAGGGTTAAACGACACTTTCGCCAGCCAGGGTCACCTCGCGTTGGAACTGTTGACATATTGAACTGGAAAAATACAGAACATCAAAAGATAGCGAAAACGCCGTTTTCGTATTTTTAATTGTGTTTCAACAGAGAATAATAGTGAACCATTCAAACTTATTGTGAAAAAATATAAATCGCCAGCTTTGTATTTTTACACTACTCAACATGAAAATGCCAAAAAGTTTCGTGAAAGGATGCGCACATGGATGATACTAATTCGCTAAAAATTTAGAAATTTAAATTTTTATATGAAATTTCCATACCTTCCGTGTGAAGTTTACTGACCACTTCAGGAAAATAAGGGGAGCTAACTTTCCTGTAAATCTCTTCAATGACGCAAATTGTCGGCCATACATGTCGGACAGTTTTACCGACGGAGGAAGCCATCAAACCCAGAGAAGACCACCGAGAATCGGTTGTCAACTGTCAGTACTCCAGCGTACTAATTCGACAGACAGTGTTACCAATAGGTGAACGCAAGTTAACCAGGGCTCAAAATAAGCGGTGTCGCGTCGCTTTTTGCTATGCAAAACTTGCAAAAGCTACACAATGTTAAATTATGTATCGCATTTTGCGATACAAGATAATCAACTGCAGCCTATTAGGCTGCAGTTGATTATCTTGTATCGCAAAATGTAAATGGAAATTTGCAAACAAATTTGAAAACTAGTTCACTGATGCTTTACTTCTGATTGTGGAACATTTCAGGCATAACTCAGATTAACTCTCCATCAAGCATCATAAGCAACTTCATATGTAAGATGAGTTCTGTTGGTTTAAATACTTCCTGTTTTTACAACATTTTGCATAAAATGTCCATTAAAAATAACTACAAGCCCATCAAATTAAAAATCCCAACTTCCTTTTTGAGAACTCTATTGAACAACCAAGACGCCATTTATAACAGTATACAAGTCCATGCAACCCTTAAAGGCAGTTCAGTTAAAAAAAACATAGTAAATGTTTCATGTGTTGCAGATCATTTGGAAATGCCCAGAAATGGATGAAACTATTCTATCTACTTGGAAGAATTCAATATAAAACAGCATAACAGAACTCTGGTATACAAAAATAGCTATGTAATTTTTATAAAATGCTATTCATTTTTTGGAAATGCGTAGCATTTTGCTACGCAAAGAAAAAAGTTATTTTGAGCACTGAAGTTAACCGTCACGGGCAGAACGCATTTGTACAAAGCGCCACCGTGCCCCTCCCTTCCCTCCGAGTTGGCATTGGGGATTAAGTGGCTTACACGAGAACAGAACTTAATTACAAAGAGCTGTTTTGATTATTTCTGTAAATGAGTCTACATCGGGAAAACCGTAAAAGCCAAATACATTATTCCCAAACTAGGTAGTTTTTCCATCGATATTTACTAATATTGACAGAACAAGAAGCTTTAGTAAAGTTTCGGTAGATGTACCACCGAGCTGTGTCCGGTCGTCCATAAACAGAAAAACTGCTAATAATTTCTTTCAATTTTTCAAGAAACTACAGATAATTTTCTACTGAAAAATCTACTCCGTGGTGGTTTAGTAACAATCCGCTCTCCCTGAGTTGTTGGTCTTCATCAAGTGCAGACATCCTGACCCATCTTCGTCATCGCAAACAATTTCAGAGCTATCAGCATCCCGCAAAATAATGCATAGAGAAATTCATGAGACCGGAGAAATATTTCAATACATGACAGGTACTGGACAAATATTTGAATAATCGGATTATTCCAGAATTGTTTTGTGTAAATAGAGAATTTATTAACGAAGTCACGATTTCACGCCACCCTCATATCAATTCGATTAACTTAAGCATTTGATATTTGTCAATATGGCGATTATATTTCTGCTAGTTTGTTGTGTGGAGATGTTTTTAGTTATGTGGCATTTTCAGTCACAATTGATGCGCTGCACTGATATCCAGTGCATTCTGCAATTTTTTAATACTGTGATTCATTGCAATACTGTGATCACAAATACGGAACGAACAGAAAATTTCAACCGGATCACGATTCATCGCGATCAGGTCGAAACTGAATGTTCGTGCCTCATCACCCTGCGCTACTCCGCCTCCCCTCTCACCCACCCACCCACCCACCCACCCACAACACTGTAGAATCTCGCCTGTGCAGAGTGAAATGCGAGAACATTGAATGTCAAATGTTATTTTCGTTCGTTGTTCTTCCTTCTCTTTTGGCTCCGCAATATTTCATTTAATTAAATGTGTCGGGACCAGATAGCGAACTGATCAAGAAACGGATCGCTTTGTGATCAAATTAACCCTTTCAAACCCAGAGGCCGTTTTCCCGGCCGTGCCACAAACTACGTCATAATGTTAAGTGGGATGGCTACAAGGTAAATGTGTGGTGTAGAATAATCAATATTTTCAACGTGCAGCCCTTAGGCTGCACGTTGAAAATATTAATTGGTCGAACCCCAAATAATAAATGTGGAATCTTCCAATTGCTGTCATTGAGCTGACATGGGAGATACCACCAGTGTCCAAAGGGTTAATGCACGATATTAAAATGAAATCAAAAGAACTATCTAAGCACAAAATATATAATTCTGCTAACAATCCGGCAACGAAATTATTTATCCAATAAGGTTTTTGAATTTGTTTCGCTTCCCATAAGATCTCGGCAGTAACTCGGTATGATATAAATGGTAAAAGTACCATTCTTGTCATTGCGAATATATCTAGAAAATGACTCCAGTTCTCCAGAAGGTGGATCAGGATGAAAGATGTGAAAACGAATATTGAAACAAAATATTCCTATGAGGGCCCCGAATTACTATGCTTTGTTTCATAGAGCATACCTGCCAAAAATAGTTCCTAAATTGCGTAGATAGTTTAAAGTATGCAGTGACCGAGAATGTTTTAGAAACTACGACTCTAAACTCGTTAAATGATAACGCTAGATATCTAGCGTACGACCAGGGGTACGGGTTCAAGTTTCGTATAAAAATACAATTGTGTACACCCGGGGCTACTTCTGAAATATTGTTAAATGATCGTTCTTAACTGCTTTTAAAAGTAAGCCTTTAATAGTCTGGAAAGGGGGTAAGATAATATGGTCAAGACAAATATTAATTACTCTGTGTCCATTCATTACGCAGGAGCCTAAAATCGATGATTATCATTTTGATTCAACAATTGAGACCACTGATTTTAGGTCTCAGTCTCACCTTGGATATAAGACTGGATGTTGATAATTAATGTTTTTGTTCTGTAGAAAGATCAGATTATAGTCGAAAAGGGCAAACTATTAATATTATCGCCATGCTTTATTTGATCGTTCGCGTGCGAAATGAGCAATAAGCGTGCGGTAACTTTTACCAAACTCGTCTATACATGTTTTTGCTCACAACAAACGTTATTCCGTTGAATTTCCACCCTGTTTTATACATCTCTAGTACTAGTGTCGCAATCCCGTGCAGTGCCAGACTACCTTGCCCTTCACTGTTATCCGCCCAACCAGACATTTGATGTTCGATAAACCATCGATGGCTTGCCACTGGATGAATGCACCCCATACTCCTTAACCCTTTTACCACCAATCTAAAACCAGTTGAGTTCAAAGTCAACCCAAATCATCTGGGCTGAGTGAATATGAACCCCAATAAGTTCATATTCACTCACCCCAGTTGATTTGGGCTGCTTTTTTTACCCAACTGATTTTCGAGTAACGTTTATGCATAAATGTTTGAGGAGTGAGAACAGCTGTGATACAATGCACAACAAACCATAAAGGAGAATCTAATCCTGTATCCCTGTACGGGTGTAAGATTCGTTCACTTTTCTGTAAAGTTTATTCTTTAGAACGATGCCGTTCAGATACTCGGCGTTGGAACGGTTGCCAACCGACATTCGCCATACACCCTACGCCCATACCACTACTTTACCGGACATAACTCGTCCCAGTGAGAGCGAAGACACAACCGCCCTATGTCCGCCCGAGACCTACTGTCTCGTGAAGGGGACCTCAGCCACAACATGACTCATTTTTCAGCCTCTGTCATGTTCGCCAGCGTAGTAAATTAAAATTTCAGTTTTTAAATTGGAATTTCAGTTTATGTATACTGATAGTTCGGTTTAATAAATTAAATTCCGTTTTGCGAGGGAAAGTTTGGGGGGGGGGGGGTGGGGAGGGGGGCACACATCAGCGTTCATTGTCTTGTTGGGCAGTAGTTGAGTGGAATACTATCGTCTGATGATAAGCGACAGGATTATTTTAATTGAGTCAATTGGAGACAGAACAGAAGTTACAACACTTGATCCTATATACAGTACGGGGAGAGTGTATTATCACTAAATCACCCGCAGAGTGGAGATTCCACCCAAGCAATAATTGCAAATTTGTTGCAAAGCACAACAAGCATAAGCAAAGTTTCAGCCAATGGACCTCCGGGTTAAACCCGGAGGTCCATTGGCCGAAATATTGCTTGTGTTTTTAGTCTATATGTCCAAAATTTGAAACTTGTAGTTTGGGTGATAACTCCACTCCGCGGGTGATTTTGTTACAATCCACTCTCCACGTACTGTAGATAGCTGCACGAAAAGTTCAGCTTCCTTGGGTGTGCCGTATTATCGAAAACGTGGAAGCTTGACTTGTCCAAAGTCCTCCACATAGATATACACCAGTCACAGGTATTTGCTAGTTTTGTGATATATAAGTCGGACAATCCCCTGAAATTAGACATCATCGGAAAATGCTGTGGTAAAAAACTGGTAGTATGTCACGGTGTTTTCCACAGTATTACCGAAGGCCACGGCTAATTTGGGTGATGGTACACTCGTTTCTGAATAGTTTGTAATTGCAAAATGCCAACATATTTGTACATAAGAACAAGTAATATGGTCGGTAAAACATGGTCACTCCTCCTCTCAATATTTGAAGATGGCCATGGAACTGGGTGCAAAGAACCACCGCGTGTCACCTGTCAAAAGTTTAATGTCTCGGTTCTCCACTAACTGGCAGCAGCCCCTTGAGTTACTGCAACTAATTTTATATCGACATATTTCGCCTGTTTCTCATTGTCTGTAAAGGTTTAAAATTCAGACTGAACAAACCCAAAATAACTGAAGGCAAAGTGGAGCAAAGACGGCGTGTATCGCCAACCAACGCGACCTGGCCTCAAGTCCACTTGTGCCTAATTAAAGTTAAAACAGTTGACAGTTGTTTCCCACAGCTGGGTGATTCGCCACAAGAATTCTAACCTTCTGAGCACTTACAAGTGGGAATTAAGTCCATACAAGCCATTTAACCCATAAGCAATCAGTACCAAACTGAATCTTGAACTCAAGCTAAATTGGGGGACAAAAACTTTTTGACCCAAGTGGATCAATTTCTTCGTGTCAGTCCACGAAAGAACCGTCCACTCCCTTTTGTTTGGCATCATGTTTGCTAAAATATTTCACAGGTAGTTTTGCCTAAATGGGAGCAAGGGTGCAATTTGTTAAGTCGTACTGCAAGTCTATTATACATACGCGGTAAGTAATTTGACGTGTTCGGCAGTTCATCACCGCTGATCAGTGGTTCTCTCCATGTACTTCCGCTTCCCCCATCCGTACAATGCCGGACACGATGTTAGCTCGGTTGATGAAAGTGTCATTAAATCACAATAAATAAACATAAATAAATTAATAAATGAATAAAACCCCCTGGCAGTTGACGAAGATGACGTTAACCTTTTTTTTTCTTTTTTTTTTAATTTGGGTTTAACGACACATTAACAGCCAGGGTCATATCATGTCGGTGACAGTTTTACGGGTGGAGGAAGCCGGAGTACCCGGAGAGAACCACCGAGCAACGACGAGCAGCTGTCAGCTCCCCAACATCGTAACTCTGAACTCTGCACCGCGGCACAGGCAGGGTTAGATTGGTTGAAGACATGCGCACCATCGACGTGCAGTACGCCTTAGGACACAGCGTCACCGTGGCCCCATGTAGGCAAGCGGGGTGAAGTGTCTTGCCCAAGGACACATCGCGGTTGCCGCAGGAGGGATTCGAACCGAGGACCTCTCGGCTTGCAGCCTGCACCTCTACCTACTGAGCCACCGCGCCCCCGTTAACCTTTTACCTAACGAATCGCCCGCATCCGCTCGCGTAATATGCAAATTCAGCAGTTGAAAAAATATTATATTTGAAAAACTTTCAACAAAAACATATCATATAACCCCTCGTTGGAACGATCTCGTCGAGCTCGTTCCAACGAGGGGTCACATGATATGGTTTTGTTGAAATTTTTTGAAAAATTTTAAAAAAATGATATTTAAAATAATAAATTTTGATATCGTCTGCGTAAAGGGTTAACCCGTACAAATAACTTGTGACGTAAGATAAGAAAATAATACTGCACATCGCGTACTCCTTGGCACTTATGGCCTGGATAGTGTTTTTATTCAGGCGTAGTCTGTATGGACAGACATACTGCACTTGACTCGAGTAGAAACAATTACTCAGATTTTACGACGTTCACCGCTCGCCGTTACCAGGACCGCCAGTGGCAGAGAACCGACAATATTACATCACGGGCGAGTTAACTGGACTTTAGCTGTGTTCTCACTATAGATTTTAATCCTACGTCTTTTATCTAACGTCTTTGGTCAATCGATTTTTGTCTGACGTCAAAAAACTGATGGCTTTCTCATTAGGCGACTGTCACACCATCGTACGTCAAGTATCCGATTTTTGATACGGCAGTCGTATATTTCATCTGATTGAAATGAAAACTAAGGCGGCGGTCAAACCATCGTACGTCAAGCATCCGATTTTCGATACGACAGTCGTATACGCCATCGGATTGAAATGAAAACTATAGCTTTCCATTGGGGTGGTCACATCATAGCAAAATGTCCTTCTCCCCAATATAAAAATTTCTGGACTTGGCCCCATTTTCATGATATTTCAGTTCATACGTGCTCCTTACAGAGTGCTTTACACCATGGAAAAGTACGTATGGTGTGACCATGCAATGATGCGAATCGCAGAGAAATTCGTGTACAATAGACGAACTCGAAAATCGTATTCGATGGTGAGATCACTGCCTTACTTTCCGTTGAGGTGGTCACACCTACGTGTACGATAAAATGTTCGTATACGTCGCTCCTGTCCGTCCGAATAAAATGGAACATACTCCATTTCTTGACGGACCGAATCCAATTCGTCTCCTGAGTTCCAATGTGTTCTATGTGCCAGGAGGCACATAGAACGCATTGGAACTCAAGAGACGAATTGTATACGAGTTTTTCAATATTTTGAAGGTCAAGGTCAAATCAAAGTATCAAAAACCACATAATTATGCATGTACTACGTCATTTTTCTGATTCGCGGAAGTGCCGCGTAGAAGATAGGTGTCCATGTTTGTTACTCGTGTCTTATATTTTCCCCAGTTCGGTAGTGAACTTATAAATATTGTGTAGATGATTACTTTTCAAGTGGTTTAACGTTTGCTTCACTGCCGTCCCCGATATTTAGATTTATTTTTTATTCAAATTTTTATTGAAAATTCGAGTTTGGTATGGGTAAATAAGTCAAACGTCATGCTCAATACATGGGTTCAGCCATGACTTGGCCACATTTTCATTATACAGTGGAGCCCACTTAATAGGATATCTCTTAATTGTATATCCCTGTTAATTGAATACAATTTCCCAACACAAAACCATTTACCATACCTCCAGTACAAATTTGACCTGTTAATTGAATATAAGTTATAGAGTTAACTCCTGTTAATTGAATAGAAAATCTGGCAACATGTCGAGAAATTACCCAGATTCTCCCCAGTTTTCCTTTGGTTATAGACCAATTTGACATCAGTACATTCGAATATGGACATTTAATCTATTATATCTTGTTTGACAGAGCTCATGGAGCTCTGTCAAACAAGTTATAATAGATTAAATGCTAAGTTTATCTCTAGAATACAGGAAAGTGACTCAATCCCTGTTAATTGAATATTCCTGTTAATTGAATAATTTTCATTCGCAAAGTGGCTATTCAATTAACAGGGTTCCACTGTATTTGAATTTATACGTGCTCCTTGCGTAGAGCTTTGATGAAATGGAAACGTGCATGTCGCGTGACCATGTAACGACGCGAATCGCAGAGAAATACGTGTACGATAGACGGACTAGAAAATCGCCTGTGATGGTGTGACCGCCGCCTTGTAGACTTTTGTCGTAGATTCTTCTCTCGAGACTGTGGTTCCTTCGACTGATCGAAGTAGTCTTTCGATAAAGGAAGTTGAAATCAAACGCGTTTGATTGTTTCGACAAAAATCGTATCTGTCAAAACTCGAAAGAAAGGCAACCGTCTTGCGTGTTCTCACTATAAATTTTTGTCGATTGACACCAACTTTGTCGTTTGCTGGAAAAATCGTACGATGAAAATTTCTAGTGAGAGCACAGCTTTAAGGTTTTTAGTGCGTAAAACTTTGACAAATTACTATTCTACGTTCCCAGAGCCAAAATGAGTTTTTTTCTGTACAAATTGATGAGCATATATTTCAATGATACCGGGAGACATATATTTGTCACACATTTCTTTTTGAGATACAAATCAATTTCATTTATGCTATCTATCTATCATCACTGTTTACTACTGTCAATGAATAATCATTTTCCCACTAATCTGCAGTTCATCATTGTTTTTAGTGTCAGGGGACATATTAGAATTTTATAGTCAATTCCTAGAGTTAAATATGTAGGCTTTACGACTCTATACAATGAATGAATCTGTACATGTCGGGCAAGTTATATTTGACGACAGTGGCGTAGTTATTTTATCCACGAGTTAGTTTCTTGTCCGACTGGTTTACGTGGACCACGTTTTGAGATAGGTTGTCTTTCCTCGTAACTTTTAACATTTTTTTTTAAAAACACCTACGTCCAAATGGTGCAGTCTTCTTGATTTTAAGTATCACACAACGGGCGGTTGTTTTTAGTGCTAACATGCAATCTTCCAAAGAAAATATCCTGCTGAACTCGGACGTATTCGTCAATTTTGCGCAAACAGTCCTTCTTTTTTACCCAATCATCATTTGTATGGTCTATGTGGGCATTGATTGTGTCTTCCTTAAATACCAAATGATGATTAATTCATTTGCGCAACAATAATGGCCAGTGGTTAGTTAGGGTCTTCCAGAAATTGATTTTTCAGAAATATTCCATGTTGATACGACAGACAAACATGAGGGTGTCGGGACAGAAATTAGCAATGCAAATGCTACGCCGTCTGCAGTTTGTCAGCACCTGGCCTTACGAATTTCTGTTAGCAATTTCAGAGCATCCCTCGTGTGGTCTTCCCACTGATAAAAAGAGCTATTTGTTCTGTTTTACGATCATATTTTTTGCAAAATGAAAGTGTATTTTTTCATCTCAATGTCGCGCGAAACTATTCACATTTACAAGTCGTAACAAATTAAACAGAATCAGTTGTTTATCACATTGTTTTCACAAAACCGCATTTTAGTATTGTGATTTTATCGACTGCACTCCAGTAAGGAATCGTGAGATATGTTTAAGAAAAACAGGAACAGACCGACATTTACTGTATGTATATGATTATAAACTGCATAAGCAACATGCCATGGATACCATCCCTTGTGTGCAACAAGGCGCCATTTGCAATGCTTTAGCATTGCAGATGGCGCCTTGTTGCACTCAATAGTCGAAATTTGTCTCTCAGCAGGTGACCTCTCTCATTAAATAAGTTCTAGAGTTTATTTAGTTCATCATCGGCGTGGAGATCCTTGTTGGAAGAACTTTCACTGAAAGGTTCGTAACCTTTACGAATAGTACTCACTGGGTCATAGTTGAGGTTTGATATCGTACTTTTTAAGAACAGTTGCCCACCGAACCACAGTTGAGGGAAATGATCGTAATTCTTAAGAATAGCTGTTCATTGTGCCACAGTTGAGGTTAGGGATCGTAATTGTTAAGAATAGTTACTCACTGGGTTGGGCCACAGTTGTATAGTCGCCCACTGTGCACCCATTGAGATTGAGGATCGAAATTTGTAAGAATTGCCCACTGGGTTTCAGTTGAGGGTAAGGGTCGTAATTAGTAAGAATAGTCGCTCACTTATCCACAGTTTAGGTTAAGTGCCATAATTCTTAAGAACAGTCGACAAGTGTGCAACCGCTGAGGTCAAGGATCGTAATTCTAAAGAATAGTTCCCCAAGGGGCTACAGTAAAGGTCATGTATCGTAATTTTTAAGAATAGTCACTCATTGTGCGACAGTTGAATGTAAAGCGAGCATTACAACAAAGTGAGGACCAGACGCGAATTGGACCCAAAAACATGACTCAAAAAACTTTGAGGAATCAATCTACAAAAATGTCCTGTAGGAGAAGTATACAGAATATCCGTCCTACAACGAACAAATCAAACAAGTTACATTCTCAGCATCTATCATCATTTCGGCAAGAAATACTCAAGATCAAGATATAACATTATGGTCAAATTCTCTGCACTAAATGTTGATATCAAAATAATGAAATTTCAAACTGCAAATTATCGCATAGTGCACCTAGGAATATAAGCCGTTCAATCTTGTTTAACAGATCTTAATGAGCTCTGTCAAACAAGAATTGGTTAAATTCCTAGTTGCATTATTGGAAATAAGTTGCTGCTTAAAATCTGTATCGGTATATTGACATAAGAATCTGTGCGGTGTTGGTTACGGATTGATTTTGGCACAAGTGCACAAAATAGGAGTCCAAATCACAGCCCTGTACAATTAGCCTAATCATCCTTTCTTCACCTGTCGTTCGCCTCAAAAGAAAAATGGCGATAAATTTTGGGGTCGATTACATCACAATATTCGACAAATATCAAGTACTTGTAATCGATTTTCCCCGTGGTATTGGTTTGTTAAATCTTCTAGTCCCCTGATCCACCTTATCAAGATGATGAAACTAAGCGTTCTCTGACTTTGATGATGAAAAGCGATGACGTAAAACACGATTGGATAGGATTAAGCTTTACCGTGAAAGAATATCATAAAATACGTTCTGCACACCATTCATTAGACAGATCTTCTAAATCCTTCTCGCCATCAATGTTAAATTTGTCAGTATTACTCCGCCACTCTCTTGTTTAAAAATCGACAAAAGGGTCACATGGGAAAATATTTCCGTGAAATAAATTGAGGTACCCCTTCTTTTAAGTTAAGGTAAGTCTTTTTTCAGGCCGCTGTAATTCCTACTCTTTTCTGGCTTGATTTTGCACAATGTTATAGCCCATTTAGAAAGATAACTTTCCTTGGAAGTCTCCATTCTCAAGGCAGACTAATTGGTACAGTACAGTCGCGTGGACCGGTCCTAATTCATGCATGGGCTTTCATGTTCACGCATGCGTTTACAGTGTGATAAAAATTATTATCAGCACAATTTTAATTAATGAAGCACCGGGTTCTACCCGGTGCTTCATTAATTAAATTTGTGATGATTATTTCTATAATTAGTGTTTGGAATCTAATATTATTGCGTCCGTGGAAATATTGCCCACCCGTGGAAAGTGGTCCAGTCCACGACGTCCGTACTGTGTGTGCATACTATCACTCTCCGAATCACAAGTTTCGTATCGAAATCCGAAACTCGGGTTGAATCTGAATCGAATCTCACTGTTTTTCAGGTTGTAGATATTGGACCTTCTTACATAATTATGTGGACTATAATAAATATTTGCACTTCTCCAATCGAGTATTGAGAACCGCGACAAATCAGCGGCCGGTCAAAGTGTTATTATTATGATGTATTATATGTAGAGGGGGGCGCGGTCACTCAGTGGTAGACTGTTGGACTTCTATGCTGGCGGTCCCGAGTTCGATTCCCGTCCGGGACGACCCGCGTTGTGTCCTTGGGCAAGGCACTTTATCCCGGCTGCCTACATGGGGCACAATGGCGCCGTGTACTAAGGCGTACTGCACGTCGATGGTGCACGTGTCTTCAACCGCTGTAACCCTGCTTGAGCGGAGCTTGAACAGAGTTAAAATGTTGAGGAGCTGAAAGTTGCTCGTTGATGCTCGGTGGTTCTCTCCTGGTACACCGGTTTCCTCCACCCGTCAAACTGTCTCGGTCACGATTAGCTACTGTGCATAAGTATGTGACCTTAAACACCAATAAATAAATACTTATCTGTAGAGTGCTGGAAGCCCACATTTAGGCTTTATTGTGAAATACAGGTACCACATCTTAAAAGGCTTCATAGTCTGTGGATGTGTTTCATATTACCTTTGAAGTGACATTATTTGGTCTATATAGTTTTGATTTGTTATCATTCATTGAAGACTGTACGGGCACTAAATGATAAGTCAAAAAAAAAACATGAACAAATTTTGACGACGAAAAATAATTTAGCACTCCACCAGTTAAAAGGTGACTCAACTTAATAGGCAAGTCACTCGAAAGAAAGTGTAATATTCCTGAATTGGGATAAAAGAAGTGGTGACCGGGTGGTATGTGTGGTTTAGTACTGTTTCGCTGGGCGATTGATGCCGGAGGAAACTATTTCGGCGTCGGCTAGAACCCCACTATGCCATTTGGTATCGAAGATGTTTCGGATACGGAATCTCCTTGATCTCTTCTTCTATCATGAGGTCTCCTGTACGGGAGACCTAATGTTAGAAGAAGAGTTCAAGCGGAGACACTGTGTAGTATTTTGAGAAGGTTTGGACGATTCGAAAAACTCCGTTCCGACACAACTCGGATCTAAGCGAATCAAATCATTGGGGCCATTTCGAACTGAATCGCATTTCGAAGCTTCGCGGGTACCAACATTGATCCGTGGCCATATTGCTCCAGATTAACGCTGTCAATTGATTTACTTTCCGTGACCAACCTCCTGTTATAATGACGCTAAAGCATTTAGAAGTTTCCAGGTTCTGCTCCTTGACAGAACTTGGCAAAAAAGGCATCGGTGCAACAATGCGGGTTTTTTACGTTAACATGTTAGCGAGTAGTACCAGCGTATTTTTTACTGTAAGTTTTTACAGTTTTCTCTTTCGATAACCTTCATCCAATCAAACGAGATCAACTGCGCTGTTCGCATTAATTGAGCAAGACAGTCACATTTCCTTAACATTCATTACTGATCATTGAGTAAGTCATTTTCACGAGATTTGGTATTGGCAAAGACACTCCTATTAGTTTGATTATCAGACATGCAAGGTTTCCGAGAAATCTGTGAAGAAAATGTTTCAGCAGGACATGATCTTAGTGCACTTTCCATTAAAGACGTCGCACTATGCCCCAATGTGTAAATAATCACATTTAATAGTGTCTATTAGTACTTCAATATTAGCCACATAACAGGAACTCTGTCGCACAAGTAAGTGTCAACATTAACGTTTTGTTAATTTATTTTGTGCCAAGCCCAATCTAATTCGCCAGAAATATTCCAGACTATTTCTTATAAGAGTGACAAATCGATGGAAAGAACTACATGACCCCTTCCCGATGGTATATATTTCTACGGTCACAACTGGCTCGCTACATAAACTCTTTGCATGCTCCTGACGGATATTCCTGCCCAGGACAGGACATTATCTTACCACCCAAATAAGTAAAATTGGAGCACATGTAAATTTTCTCCTGAAAATATTGTATCGGCTTTTGAACCTGCGATTTTCTGAGAAAAAATTTTCAGGAATTTTTTTTGTCAAATCTAATCATGGCTGCTTTACAGCAGCCATGACTAGATTTGTTGAAAAATATTTTTAAAATACTCAGCAGGTTAAGAGTTAAAGCCTACATTTATATTCACATAGATATATAGGTTATTACCTCCATGTTGGTTTTCGAAATGCTGTATTGAAGTCAAGACCTCGTCTCTGGGCATTTCTCGGACGAGTCGATATATGACGCAGAGGCTTGGTTGAGACTTCAATACACCATCTCGGAAACCCACTTGGCGGTAATAAGCAATTTATCTTGCAACAACCCTCTCTTTCTTGGCTTGTTTGCATATATTTTGGCAATCATTCAGCGTCTGTGAATTGATGCTTTATAAATGAAGATCATGACGTCATAGTATTGCGTTTTTGACGTGTACATGACGTAATCACCATTAATTGTACCACACCGCCGAAGTATATCGTCGTGTTTCAGCTGTCTGTTTCGTTATTTTATTTTCTGGGTTCAACGCACGGTAGACCTACATAAAAATATAATAGCAAAAAATGATCCAGTCTAATATATTTCGCGGAGTTGGTGATTTATTTATCATTTAATTACTTTTATTAAAACGGTGGCCGCGACATATGTAATAAGTTTTCGATAAGTACAGGTAAAAACTTTCTCTGTCTAGTTCGAATGATAACACGCGCGGTTGCCACCCTCAATACAGATTTGTAATTTCGTCGTGACGTTTTTACTTGTATTTGGGGGAAATACGTACGTTCTTGTGAGATGAATATATTTTATCAAGTGGATATTTATTGTCCATCGCTTGTTTCTCAAGAGAAAACTCAAAACAGTGAAATGTAGAAACTTTCAACCATGCATCAGGATAAGTTTGACTCGGTACAGGTCTAAAATCTACGCCTTCGTGCTTTTCCGGTGGTTTATAGTCTCGTTATATGATGAAAATGGACTAAACATGCATGTCCCAATTCCAGAATTCCAGGAGAAAAGTCATCCCATTATGACATATTTGACAAAGTTTTAATTGTTTCCGACAGTTTTGTATCAAGTGTAGTGTCTCCGAGTGGTAAACGTCGAATTCTGACAAACCCACAAGGTTAGAATTTCTCACATGTTTCTTAGTTTCATATGGGAGGGAACATCTCGTGAACTCGGTTTTAAAATATTTTTAGCGCCTTTCTCTCCAGAATGAAGAGTAGTAGTTACACATTCTCATGCAACGTGAATTTGTATTACTGGACTGCACGATCACCAAAACTGGCCGAGCCCGATGTACCAAATGCCATCACCCATCGATATCAAAGAGCGGAGATCGGTTTGTGGAAATAATGATCAAACGTAGCATTGAAATGGGCCAATTAATCATTCAAAACGGATACGTAGGTCGCGAATAAATATTTGAAAACTTGATCGCCGATACGAAAAGATCGAATCTAATCAAATCAGGCAACAAATTGACGAATTCGAATCGACACATTTGGCAAATGACGTCAACCAACAGGTATGTTGAAGATATTCGACATGGCGGATGTTGACATATGCAAAGAGGTGGTTAACTTCTTGGTCAATCATTTGAACACTGGCGAAACAGTTTAACGGTGTGACCTATTCTAGAATAAGAACAGTATCGTTGTGTGACATTGGTTTTTCTGACAAAATGCAGTCATGTACATACTGCTGGATAGATATCTCTGAGCGCTTCCCAGCAATGTGCAGTGTCATGGGATATCGTCAGTATGACCAAAAACAAGACTCCAGCGATGACCAGGGGTATACTGGGTCGATCTTGTTCAGATTTTCCCTGTTGACGAGAGTTAGCATTATGTTACTTCCATGGCTATTTAGCTCAAACACATTAACCCTTTCAACACGGTATGCATAAAGTTTGTGTAAATCCTTGAAAGGTCTTGTGTAAACAAAACAATAAACGCCTGACTGGACTGGAGGATCAGTGATAATTAATCCTACTGTCCCATGGGACTGTAGGATTAAATTATTACTGAACCTCCCCACAAATATAAGACAGAGTAGCCCATTTCGCTATATACTGTAGTGTATAAGGCGATACGATATAGGGCGTCAGTGTTAAAAGAGGTAAGGCTGATGTGCAGGCTGAAAAGTTGGTTATTGGAAAACTTTGTTCAACCGGTCGACCGCTTGCATGAATTTGGTTTCGCTTACTTTTCGGGAGAACGATATGATAGTCCCCGTAAAGTGATACACCTGAAATAGGAATTAATCAGAAAAAAATAAAATATACATTGATCTTCTCTCCATTCCATAAAAGATATTTGCTTAAAACTATCAACTTTTTATGCAATCAAATCAGTTGAATTATATGCTGTATTAATTTTTTACTTTTCTTCGTACCAGTTTTTTTAAATTTCATTCTTTCGCGATGCTGGAGAAGTGGGATGTTCTGAACAAAGCAAAACGTCGTCATCGATAGAACGAAATCGTAGCATTAATGGTTCCTTAACCCTTTGAACTCGAGTGGTATCTTCCATGTCAGTTCAATGGCAGAAATCAAAAGAGTCCATATTCATTATTTGGGGTAGTCCAATCAATATTTTCAACGCGCAGCCTTGGGGCTGCACGTTGAAAATATCGATTGGTCTACCCCACACATTTACTGAGCAGCCATCCTCTTTAATGACGTTATTGCGTATGATGTCCCTGGCCGGAAAAGGGTCGCTAGGGTTCAAATGGTTAAATGAGCGTTTTAAACGAAAACTGGATTTTGAATTATGTTAAACTGACCCAGACATCGAAATCTTTATTATTTGTGGTGAGTTAACTGATATCAATATTACAGGTGAGAACCACGTGGGTGTTACTTGTAGGATATAAAATATTAAAAGAAATAGAGAGTAATCGCTTGACTGGACTGGTTACGTGAAATAATTCAAGAGAGGTGAGGGACGTTGTACAAACACGAGTGCACGAATGCGCACGAGTGTTTTACAATATAGTCCTTCGCCTCGAATGAATTATTTCACGTAAACAGTCCAGTCAAGCGATTACTTTGTTTATTACTTTTCATTATTAACGATAATTATATTATTTAACCCTTTACCTAACGTAACGGCCAAAACCGGCCAGCGCTTTTCCCCAAAATCGCCAATATTTTTGTCTCTAAAACATAGGTTATGACCCCCTCATTGGAACGCGCTCGTCGAGCTCGTTCTAACGAGGGGTCATAACCTATGTTTTTTGAGACACAAAATGAAAAAATTAGTTATTCAAAATTTTTTGCAAGTGTCGTCTGCTTTTCATGTTAGGTAAAGGGTTAAAAAAAAAAACAACGAAGTCCCTATTACACCCACGGCAAAGCGTCTTCGTTTGCGCACACGGATACATGACGCAATTGTTGATTGCATAATTCACTTATGAAGTTATCGTTTATAATCAAACCCTGAAATCCTAGTAAATCACACTTTGGAAAGTAATAAATCCAAATCATCTCAGTATGAATATTGTATGTTCACAGAAGGAAGATTGGTCATTGGAGCATTCCTTTCTAAATCAGCAGTTTACGCCAGAATTTCGCAAAAGACCTGTTGTTAGACAGGTCAATCACTTGACTGGAACAAAAGGAGAGAAAAACACTGTGAGCAACCTCTTCCGGTGACAGTGGAGCTGGAGAAAACGTGTAAGAGCAGTCAAACGTTTTTTTACAAACAAAATGAAACCAGCAATACGGCAGATGGAGTTCAGACTTACTCTTGTTTTTTTATTAACCTAACTGAATCCAAATCCAAGAAGAACAATTGGGGGTATTGCATATTCGGTTACCAATGTTTTATTGAGTATTGTCGAATACAAACTATCCATTTACGCACTACAAAAAAAAATCATCTTGTTTGACGAAAATGTTAGAATACAAAAACATGGTAAAAAAATATCAGCGTAGTCTACAAAGGTTATACCTGTCAACACAGCGTATGTATCGAGGGAGCAATTCGACAGCGAGAGGGACTGCAGAAGACCTCTATAAAGAATTGAAAGAAATTATTTCTCGCTTTATTAGAGTATGAATGTGGGGTTGGCATGTGAAGTTTTTCGATGTGAGGAGCACTTCTTACAAAACGTAACCCATCTCTCGCCAATTCATACTCCAATAGAGTAAACTTGCTCCTTTTCAATAGCAACCTACTTTTAGTGGACAATTATGAATGGTTTGGGGGAAAACAGGTGAATGAATTAATTGCACCGTTCAACACAACCGCACTAATTTTTGACAAATGGGCGTTGAAAAAGGACAAGCATTAATGCGACAGGAACACATGTATCAAGTTATGAAAAACTCATCTCGACCAATCAAATGCAAGCAAATCGAATATCAATGATGAAACTTAAATTTTATATCAATAAGAGCAACGAGCTAAGAGAATATCGTGTTGTATCGTATGACCAGATAGATCTGACTATGAGAATTTCTTTGTGCGCTGTTCGCAGATTTGTGTGAAAACTTCCCTTCCAGACACCTTCTGTCACACTAATTCTCCGAGGTTGTGAAAGAAATGAAATGGACACTTTGTGTGTGTGTGTGTACATGTAAGTGGTACGGTACTAGGTTATTTCTGGACGTGTGTTTTCGTTCATTAGTAATAGTTATTATGTTATAATTATCAGCTGGCACCTTCAGAATACAGAAGAGTCGCCTTGGATTGGTCGTAATCTACGCTTAGGCAGTTATGTCCACACATGCATTTACCAGGTAATAAAAATCATCAGCAGCAAAATTGTAATTAATAAAGCCCCGGGTTGTACCCGGTGCTTCATTAATTATTTTTTTATGATTATTCCTATAATTAATGTTGGCAATCTATAATATTATTGCGTAGGTGGAAATACAGCCGACCCTTGGAATGTAACCAGTCCACGGCGTCCGTACTGTAGGAACAAAAATCCATGTAAAATATAATTTGTTTCTAAAAGAATGTGAAACACAGGCGAAGAAAATCATAACTTTATTGTTGCATTAATGAGCTACATCAGCTTCCAGATATGGGCTTCTAGCGAGGAACCAGTTGATTTTCCACCCAACATGGCTAGCAGATGACACGTATAAACAATTTCATTTTTTGCTTCAGCAATATATCTTATAACCTACTCTTCGGAACGATCCCAACTATGTATGTTTTGTGGCGAAAATTGAAAAATTAAAAACATTGGGTTTCGCTCAAGCCATTTATGGCCGTTTAGTTAGGTAACGGGTTAGTGTATGGGTGTCGGAAGCAAACTGCTATTGGTCTGCCAGCATCCGACGGGAATGGGGCCGTGGAGAGTTTCGCCTGAGTAAACCACGATGATGTCTGTCAAATTGAGTCTTCTGCAGAGACAGCCGGGTTAGTTTAAACTTTTGCTTCACAAATGTATAGTCATAGTTTAATCACTTGTACACTGTACACAACAAAACTGTTACTCTGTCGCATTATTTTAAAGAACACAGTCAAGGTTTCCTCCTGCACTGGATTCAAATGGGAGGCTTATTAGCGGATTTTTTCCTTGTGCATCTCTATACTTTCTTTATCTTACAATAAGTATGTATTAAGTCCGAAGTTACAAAATCTGTTTCTTGCAACTGCAACATACAAGCTCGTGCTTACTTACGATTTGTTTACTGTACTATTTATAGAACATTACACGTTTTGGAAAGGCGTTTGCGGGAGATCGTATATGTCTGTATGAACGAAAAGAGAAACCAGTTCTCAAAAATATAAATATTAAATTATTAAACCATATTACTTTTATGTTTCTGTATCTCAACCATTTGAAACATTTAAGTTGAATCAACCCAGCGTTTACAGCACACAGCTTTTTCGGAATGTTGCACTGAAGCTCCCATTCTGCTCATCCTGGGATTGGGAAAGTTCAAGGCAACCGAATACAATTTCCAGCGAATCGACCAGCGTTTTGTGTGAAAATGAAAACTTAAACTAAAATGCTAGTTAACAGCGCTATTGGCACCACAGTTGAGAGTTGTAAGATAAATCTATCATCACCATTATGTTTATGTACAAAATGTTCTATCAGAGTCCAATTCTTATTTCTAAGGTTATATCTCGACTCGTCTTCGACTTGTCCACATATAGACTTAAAAACAAGGGCTCCACTCTGATATAACATTTTGCACATACACATAATGGAGACAATATACAGTTAAAACTAGAAGTCCTGTCACAAACTGTGCGCTTATCGAATGGTACCCAAAGCACGGCAGGTTCTCCTGGTAACTCATAGCAAACGCAGGAAATGTTTCTACCAATGGACCTCCGGGTTACCCGGAGGTCCATTGGCTGAAACATTGCTTGTGCGCAGGCCATATGTACAGGATTTGATAGCCTTACTATGGTCATAACACGTAGATTAACGTGCAGATCGATGTGCCATGTGTGCACTTCTAGTTTTAACTGTATATACAGCACGAATATTTCTCGGGGAAAAGTTGAATAGAATATATGACTGTGGTCTCGGTAAATTAGTCTACGTGTACCGTTTGTCAAACTCATCCTATTTAGTTCTACAGCTGCCTACCCACACACCCGGGATAACGTGTAAAAGTCAATTACAAATATACATTTCAAGAATATTGATCCGGAACCTGTCAGGCCGCTTCCGACGTCTATGTAATAGCGGTATGCGGACTTACTTGAAAGCGTTTACGAACGTTCAAGCAACGTGATCAGACATTGAAGTTCTTACAACATTATAATACACCACTACCACTAGAATTGCTATGTTTTGGTGGTGCCGCCTTCGCGAGGTTTGTTACTGGCAACGTATCCAACTGAAATACCATCGCACCCAAGTTCGTAAGCCTTTACCCAACATAACGGCCAAAACCGGCCAGCGCTATTCTCAAAATTCGCCAGTTAATTTTCAATATTTTTTAATTGTTTGTCTCAAAAACATAGGTTGTGACCCCTCATTGGAACGAGCTCGTTCCAATGAGGGGTCATAACCTATGTTTTTGAGACAACAAATTTAAAAAAAATAGTTATTCAAGAATTTCGCTTGCAAGTGTCGTCTGCTTTTCATGTTAGGTAAAGGGTTAAGCCACATGTTAAATTCTTTTATCATATGACTTCTCCGTTTTCTCGGCTTCTTGTCGTTTCATATTTTCATATTAATTAGTGCTTCATAACACCTTCGGTTGATTTGATTGCTCAATTTCAAAAGAACGTGTTCTGATTGGTTATCACTGAAAAGATCTGGGTCAAACTAATGCGGTTATGACGTATGATTGATGCACGTCGTTCAAGGTGAAATTCCATTATTTAACTCTCCGTTTCTATCTAAAAGATGTCTTTCTGGTAACTGCGGTGATAAACAGAACATGAAATTCGTGTTTTCATCCATATCCTCTATAAACGAATCTGACTCTGTAGAGCTCTGGAGAGAACCACCGAGAAACGACGAGCAGCTGCCGGCTAATCAACATCGTAACTCCTCACTGCGGCACAGGCAGGGTTAGATTGGTTGAAGACATGCACACCATCGACGTGCAGTACTCTTTAGTACACGGCGTCATCGTGCCCCCATGTGGACAATCGGAGATGAGTGCCTTCCCAACGCGGGAGTTTGTATCGATCGCTCAGACGGTCACCCATCCAAGGATTAACAGGGCTCGACCTTGCTTAACTTCGGTGATCTGACGAGAACCGGTTACTGCAACGCCACTGCGCCCCACCCATATTATTAAACTTGTTTGTTGCCCTAAATAGTTATGAATGAAGACTCACCGCATCTGTGGTTTAATGATTACGCCGCGTTGTTCCGTCAATTGTGTAAATATCTTGATGTTGTCAAGTGAATTAAATACCTATTGCTAGTAATATCTATAACTGTAGCATGGACAAATATGTGTATCTTTGTGCGTAAAAGACACCACATTATTTCAACGCAGTCTGCGCGAAAACCAAGCGAAAAGTGGAGAAATAAACAGCCCAGAACAGCGTCGAATTCCTTACAGAATTTGACCGGTGGTTTGAAAGTCTGGGAAAAAACGTACGTATTTCTGTTTCCAGAATGCGGAGAAGTGGATGGTTCATTTCATTATTAATGGGCATTAACCCTTTATCTAACATGAAAATCAGACGACACTTGCAAAAACAAATTCTTGTAAAACTATTTTTTTCTAATTTTTTGTCTCAAAATCATTGGTTATGACCCTTCATTGGAACGAGCTCGACAAAAAAATAATGAAAATTAATGCGACTTTTGAGAATAGTGCTGGCCGGTTTTGAACGTTACGTTGGGGAAAGGTTTAAAACGGTTACAAATCCATCATGTGATTGCTTCCTGTGCCGCTCAATATTGCACAAGGTTAGTTGTAGTTCCAGACCCTTGCTAAGAGGAGGCGGTTCAAGCTCTGAAGCCACCAGTTGAATTTTTTAAGAAATTAGACGCAGTTATGGTCTGGAACCAGTCTAGCCCTTAAATAATCCGTCGTCTATGTTTAGATTAAGGCATCTGGAACACTTCCGTTGGTCCTAAAAGCGAACCTATGTTGGAATTACGCCGTGGATCTGGTCTAGAATTGTTGATTTAGTTTTGGTGAAGGTTGTGAGCGCTGTCTTCGACGGAATCACTAAGTTCCATACAACTGGACTCCTGAACATTCAATGGCCACAAGCATAAAGGTATCTCCGCTTCTGCCATGCTCAAGAAAAACGGCTTTTTCGATAATGTTGGGGCGCGGTGGCATTGCGGTAACCGGTTCTCGTCAGATCACCGAAGTAAAGCAACGTCGAGCCCAGTTAATCACTGGATGGGTGACCGTCTGAGCGATCAATTCGGACTATCGCGTTGTGTCCTTGCGCAAGGCAATTAACCCCGATTGTCCACATGAGGACACGATGACACCGCGTACTAAGGCGTACTGCACGTCGATGCTACGCATGTCTTCAACCAATCTAACCGTGCCTGTGTTGCAGTGCGGAGTTACGATGTTAGGGAGCTGGCAGCTGCTCGTCGTTGCTCGGTGGTTCTCTCTAGGTACTCCGGCTTCCTCCACCCGTAAAACTGTCACGGTCATGATTAGCCATTCTGCATAAGTATATGACCTTATTAATCCAAATTACTGAGTGAAAATTTTATTATATGTGCCCAAATTATACTTATTTTGGTGACAAGAGAAACCCTGTGGTGGGCAGAAATACCCGACCCGCCAGCAGCATGCAAAGAGTTAAACACCAAAAAAATAATAATTTTTGATAATGTTCAGTTTTCTGACCTCTCGCAATCTTAGAAAATTCATGTCAAATCATGACGAAATTAAAATTCTTTTAATTACATAATATGTAATTTAACCTTTAGCTAACTTAACGACTAAAGATGGCTAGCGCTGTTCACAGAAAGTGCTATCCAAATTTTATTATTTAACCCTTTACCTAACATGAAAAGCAGACGACACTTGCAAAACAAATTCTTGAATAACTAATTTTTTTCATTTTTTGTCTCAAAAACATAGGTTATGACCCCTCGTTGGAACGAGCTCGACGAGCTCGTTCCAACGAGGGGTCATAACCTATGTTTTTGAGACAAAAAATGAAAATATTTTAAAAATTAATTGGCGATTTTTGAGAATAGCGCTGGCCGGTTTTGGCCGTTACGTTGGGTAAAGGGTTAAAAAAAAATTGTCTCAAAAATCTAGCTATATTTTCGAGACAAAAGTGAAAATATTCTGTTATTCAGGACATGTTTTCTGCAAATGTCGTCTGCTATTTGTATCATGTAGAGAGAGAATGAAAATAAGAGAAGATTAATTTAATTCCACTTTCGAAACCAATTCACTCATAGCTTTACCACGTCGACTTTGACCTCTGACGTCATTCCCGTATTAGACGTGTTGTGAACGATCTTTTCCACAATAAGTTATTTCATGGTGATTATGTGGTAAAGGAAATATGTGACTGTTGGATTTCTCTCAAGTTAATTTAACCTTATGAACCCTGGTGATATCTTCCATGTCAGTTCAATGGAAACAAATGGAAGACGTCATATTTAGTATTTAGGTGTAGAACAATTAATATTTTCAACATGCAGCCTTTGGGCTGCACGATGAAAATATTACTTGGTCTATCCCGCACATTAACTAAGCAGCCATCGTACTTAATAAATGTATGGCATATCATTTTCCTGGACCGAGAAATCGGCCTTTCGGTTTCAAAGAGTTAACCCTTTACCTAACATGAAAAGCAGACGACACTTGCAAAAAAAATTCTTGAATAACTAAATTTTTTCATTTTTTGTCTCAAAAACATAGGTTATGACCCCTCGTTGGAACGAGCTCGACGAGCTCGTTCCAACGAGGGGTCATAACCTATGTTTTTGAGACAAAAAATGAAAATATTTTGAAAATTAATTGGCGATTTTTGAGAATAGCGCTGGCCGGTTTTGGCCGTTACGTTGGGTAAAGGGTTAAGCAATGTGAGCATCTGTAGTTGGGACATTTTCCAGGAGTTACTGATGTTATACGCGTACGCTATACCATGAAGGTGGAGTGTTTTTTTATTGAAAGGAGCCTCACAACGGACTATGTTTCTGAATGACTTATTCAAGACTTTAGAGATATTTCGACTAACTACCGTCTTTCTGGTTCTGCGCCCACCAGGCTAAACATCCTGGGTCCATATTATAACATCACAAAGATAATACTTCATTGATTTACACTGAATTTCCGCGGTTAACAAGTTAAATATTGGCGCCTCCGAATCCCTTCTCTGGTTGGGTATCTCTTGGTAACGATCGCTCGTCTCAGATTCCAGGGGTGTTCTAGGAGCGGTGTGTGTTGGTTTAACCTCAATTGTGCAGCAACAACCCCAATGGACTCTCATATCCATTCCATTTTGACCCAACAACAAACTGCCTTTTTTGGTTATGACATAAATTTCGGGTTGAAATGCTATATCTTTGTGTCTGTTTGTTGAACCAGGGCTGTTGTATGGAGTTAAAAGTCTGTTCGAGCAAGAGGTGCTCGTGGGCAACAATGAGATATCAGGAGATAGCCAATCTGAATTTGGCTCCCCATACAAAGTGAATACTCACATTCTTAATGTATATGGGGTATATTATACTTTGTATTTTCCATAGATTTTACTATTCATTTTGTACATTATTAACTTTTGTTTAAATAATATTTTATTTCTAAGATTATACATGATGGCTGCACAATATCGCAGTGTAAGTGCAATAAGCTTTTGTTGTTGTCTTGTGAGAATGGTGAATAGAGAGTCAGTATATTGTAGAGGAAAACTTCCCGTAGGCAGCCTTTTCCAACGTATAATAACTAATTTTATGAATGAAAAAACTTGAAAAGCACAAGCAGATTCATTAACTAACACTTTTGTGAGTAGACTTTTTAAGGCATTCGATTTGTTGTCGATGGAGAAATTCCACACAGATGGGTTTTTTATGTTCACTATTTACAATGACCAGTGGTGGGCGCGGTGGCGTTGCGGTGACCGGTTCTCGTCAGATCACTGAAGTTAAGCAACGTCGAGCCCGGTTAATCCTCGGATGGGTGACCGTCTGAGCGATCGATTCGGACTCCCGTGTTGTGTCCTTGGGCAAGGCACTTAACCCCGATTATCCACATGGGGGCACGGCGACGCCGTGTACTAAGGCGTACTGCACGTCGATGGTGCGCATGTCTTCAACCAATCTACCCCTGCCTGTGCTGCAGTGCGGAGTTACGATGTTGGGGAGATGGCAGCTGCTCGTCGTTGCTCGGTGGTTCTCTCCGGGTACTCCGGCTTCCTCCACCCGTAAAACTGTCACGGCCATGATTAGCCATTGTGCACAAGTATGTGACCTTAAACATCACTAAATAAATAAATAAATAAATAAATAATACAATGATCAGTGAACTTTATTTCGTTTTTAAGGAAGCCCATTGGGGCCAACGTGTAGCGGGTGCATTGCGAATATTCGCATTCAAATTGCGAATATTCGCATTCACATTGCGAATATTCGCATTCACATTGCGAATATTCGCATTGAACATTGCGAATATTCGCATTCAACCTATTGGGGCCAATATGTGTAGTGCGAGCATTGCGAATATTCGCATTCAACTTTTCGATATTCGCATTCAGTTGCGAATGTTCGCAATGCATTGCGAATATTCGCAATGATCTGCTAATATTCGCATTCAACATTGCAAATATTCGCAATGCATCGCGAATATTCGCAATTGAAATCGAATATTCGCAAAATTGAATGCGAATATTCTCAATGCAGAATGCGAAGAATATTCGCAATGTTTAATGCGAATACTCGCAAGGTTAAGTGCGAATATTTGCAATCCATTGCGAATATTTGCAATGCATTGCAAATATTCGCAATGTTCAATGCGAATATTCGCAATGTTCAATGCGAATATTCGCAATGCATTGCGAATATTCTCAATGCTTGATCCCCTGCTACACACGTTGGCCCCACTAGGCTTCCGTCCATTTTCGTTTTGCTTCTGATCGTGACAAATCCTGAAGGTAATAAAATGGAAGCAGATGAATACGTACGAACAAACACGGCACACTTTAAAGACTGCTTATAATGTTCTATTCAATTAGTTTTGTGTAATGTTTACAATGTTTAGATTAACTTCGCAATGAAAGCACTTCATCGAATTGTTCTTCCAGGAATACAACATTTCTATATTTTGTGTGTTGGTTAGTTTGATTGGAACACTGTTGTACAAAATTGTCTTCAAATTAACAAACAGATTTATTGTATTTTGTTGAACGATTCAATAAAAATTTAATTTTACAGCAGTTCTGAGTACTCCTATTTATCACAAGTGTTAGTGCATTGTGAAGTCTCCTTTTCAATAATCAACTTTTGCAATTCGCGAAACTTTATTTATACCATGATTACCTATTCTACTACATATAATAAGCCTATGACATAAATTTTAGCTGTACACACCAACAGTGTGAACACGCCAGCAATGAGATTTCACTAACATTTATACCTACAGTGGAACTACATCCAAGTTGACCTTTGGTGACATCGCCTTGAATGCAAACTTGTCTAAATTTATGACTTATCGGCACGTGAAGAGTGAAATGAAACCGGTAATTATTTATTACGCTTTCAAATAAGTTGACCTCATAAGATACCAAAAATTAGCAAACATACGTTGTCTCATGTTAATAAAGCATCCTATAACTCGAAATAGTATGTTATTAAAATGAAAATGGCCCCGTAATTTGCGCGTTTCGCTTTCTGTTTTGTTTCAGCGATAACATTGCCAGCGGAAGTACCGCCCTCCGGTGGTCATGTAAACAAAAACAGATTCGCACGGATGAATACTGATTTATTTAACATTTAAACTCTTATTAATCTGACGACCATGGTATAAATACAATTTTATTTTATTTATACCATGAAGTGGTGAAGTGGTGTTAACCGCGCGCCAAAGGCTCGCGGTTTACACCACTCGTTGAGAACATTTGGTACACCAAGTTACTATGGGTATATTCTATATGTACACCGACTCAAAGAGTTAGAGAAACACACAAACAGAGAACATCGTGCAAGGTTCCCACGGCGATTGAATGGCACGGCGAAAACTCGCGGAAATTATTACAAACAGTCATATCCAATACAAAGCTACATTTGTCTTGAACTCAGTTTATTTGTTTGGTTAAGGCTGTAAAGTGAACTTGATGGAGGGAAGCCTCACTGTCCATGGCTGAGACTTTTCGTCATTGGAAGAGGAAAGTTAACTTTCCTTAATTTTCTACAGTTGTCAGTGAACACAATGTGTATGGTAATTTCATATAAAAATTGAAATTTCGAAATATACTTCGTTTACTTAGATGTTTCTAATTAGCTTGCCATAAAAGGCAAGTTTCCTTTTGTAACTTTTAAAAAACAAAATTAACAGGTAGCTCTGTCTGTTGTTTTCGTTTATTAAAAGTAACAAAAGGAAGCTTTGCTTTATTTTCTGCTGATGTCATCTGTTTTTCAACAATTACATGCTTCTCAGTTGAATCGTCCTCGCCCGCCATATAATTTCAGGGGAGATAACTTTAGCGAAGGTTAGTTTTCATGACGAGATAGGGCAAGGTTGCTGCAGCGAGCGATCATCCCCGCTCGCCTTCCCATGTCGGGCCTCGTTTTTAAGTGGGCGACATATCGCCCGGCTAAGCTGTATTTTGTATAACCCTTTCAACATGGAGTCTCTGAAAGCTAGCTCCATACTTCATGCTGTGAACGAAAAATGGACACCTCTATTTGGATTTAATAATAATAATAATTTATTTTCTAGAGCGTAAAACCACAAATAGTGCTCTAAAACGCTTGACAGAATATAAATGCACTTTTCTGAAATAAAGAGTCACATCTGTTTTGGTTGCCTCTTACAGAGGTTCAGGAGAATTCTTCAGTGAATAGGAAAGTTTTAAGATTTCTTTTGAAGACATCGAGAGTTTCTGAAATTCTGACACTAATTGGCAGGGAATTCCACAGTCTGGGACCCACGATGGAGAACACACGATCATGAGCCTGATTAGATCTGCTAAAAGGTACAACTAGTTGAATTTGGTTTTTAGATCTGAGACTTCGTGATGGTTTATATACAGTGAGGATCTCTTGCAGGTAAACTGGAGCCAGTTTGTGGATACATTTGAATACCAAGATCAATATTTTGAAATCAATTCTCTGTTTAACTGGAAGCCAATGTAGTTGTCTCAAAACAGGTGTTATGTGTTCAAAGCGTTTGCTACCAGTAATTATCCTAGCAGCAGTATTCTGAACTTTTTGAAGATTCTGAATCAGGCACTGGGACAGCCCCACTAACACTGAATTACAATAGTCCAGTTGTGAGGTGATGAAGGAGTGCACAAGTTTTTCATTTGCTGACTGGTTAAGATCGCAGTCTTCCAACATTATGAAGCTGCCAGTAGCATTTTTGTCATATTTTATTGATATGGATGTCTAGTTTTAAATTTGAGTCCATAATCAGTCCAATATTCCTGGCCGATTCACTTTTCATAGTGATGTTGTTTCCAACCAGAATTGATGTAACAAGGGGTGTAGGCATGCGAACCCCGGATATCACTCAGAATTCAGTTTTAGAGCCATTCATTTTCAGTTTAAAGTCTATCATCCATTCCCGCACAAGATTTATGCAAGTTTCCATGTTATTGACTGCGGTGAATGAGTCACTTGGAACAGATGGGTTGAATGTGATGTACAGTTGGGTGTCGTCTGCGTACAGATGATATGATATGCCATGGTTTTTAAGAAGGCGACCCACAGAAGAAGTGTATAGAGTAAACAAGAGAGGTCCAAGAACTGAGCCCTGAGGAACACCACACTTTAACGTCCTGATTTCTGAAACGATCTTATTGACATATATTTGTTGACTGCGACCTTCTAGATATGATGCAAACCACGATAAGACAGTTCCACATATGCCATGCTTTGCCAGTGGCTGCATGAGAATTCCATGGTCGAATGTGTCGAGTGCTGCTGACAAATCCAAGAGAACAAGCAGTACAGCCTTACCCTCAGACACTGGTTTAACAATGTCATTGTTGACTGGCAGTGAGGTTGTTTCTGTACTGTGGTTGGCTTTATATGCAGTCTGGAAGGGCTCTAAAAGATCATTTTCATGCAGATGATTTTTGAGTTGTAAACCCTTTCCAACAATTTAGACAGGAAAGAGAGGTTCAATACTGGTCGATAATTCTTCAGGTTGTCAGGATCAAGATATGGTTTCTTGATGAATGGGGTAACAAGTGCTTTTTTCAATGGGTTTGGAACAAACCCCTCGTGTAGGGGTGCAGATATAATAGATGTTATGGCTGGTAGAAGATAATCGATTGTCTCTTTTAAAAGGAATGTTGGAATTTGATCTAGATCATTGGATTTATTGGATGATGATAAAATCATTTTTCGAATGTCGTCTTCTGAGACAGAGTGAAAATTAGAAAAATCACTTTTCATGTCAAGATGATCAAACTCTGGTGGTTCACATGATGGTATACTATCCAGAATTACTTTAATTTTCGTTATGAAATAATCGCTGAATTTTTCCAGAATTTCTTCAGTATTTAGATGATCTGGGAGAATGACTTTTTGTTCTTTACCAAGGAGACTATTGGTTAGCGAGAACAGCACCCTTGTATTAGATGACTCTTCTATAAGAGAATTGTAGTACTACCTCTTCGCCTTTTTGATGATTTTATTAGTTGTATTTCTTTGGTGGCAGAACATCTGCCGGTGAACCTCAAGCTTCGTTTTATTGTAAAGACGCTCAAGTCTGCGACGCTGTTGTTTAGCAGCTCAAACCTCTTCTGTAAACCACTCCACTTTTTTCCTACGAGTTATAATTTTTGACTTGGGTGGTGCATGTTCAGCCATGATGCCCTTAAGAGTTCCTTCAAATAAAGATAGTAATTGCTCAGATGATTCAGGACTACTACAAAATAGTTCGAACACAGAATTGATGAACTGATATCCATTTTTTTTCAAGGCATCAATATTTATGGATTTATATTTTCGATAAGTAATTTTCTTGGGAGGAATTTTTGAAGTTGCTAGTGTCAATTTGGCCAATACTGCATAGTGATCAGACAATGCTGGATCTGTGACATGGACATTTTGTACTGACGTGCTGTTACCTTGACGAACAAGAATTAGATCCAAGGTGTGTCCTCTCTTGTAGGTAGGTTTTGAGACCAGTTGTGAATAGCCAAATGATTCAAATAAATTTGTGAATTGCTTGGCGAAAGTGTCATTTAAATTGTCAACATGGATGTTGAAATCACCAGCAATAGCCATATCACATCCATACAAGGCATAGAAGGACAGACATTTTGAAAATTCATTTAAAAACTGTGCTGATGTAAGTTTGTTCTTTTTTGATGGTGGCGGTCGGTAAACTACGAGTAATCGAAGTGAATGGTTGCTCGACAAGAGGCAGTCTATCATTTCAAAATATGGCAGAGATTTGTATAAATCAGGATGCTGTTTTATGTTTAAGGCACCACTGTGGATGACTGCTACACCGCCACCTCGAATCCCCCGTGGGTTGTGCAAGATGGAGAAACCCAGTGGTAATAGTTGTCCAATGGAAAAACTGTCACTATCATGTTCTTTCAACCACGTTTCAGTTAGAGCCAAAACACTGAGATTGTTATCTAGTATGAAGTCCTTTAGATCATGTTCCTTCCCAGAAACAGATCTTGTATTAAGTAATCCAAAGTTCAAATCAGGTACTTTGTTCCTCACAGATCTGGCATTGACCGTTGAAAATATTATATTGGAGGTAGTTTTGTAATGAGCTGTATCTTTGTGGATTAAACTGATGTTACTGAAATTCACACCAGAATTAGTGTGTCTTTTGACAGCCTGTCTGTGTTGTAATTTGACAGTTTCCATTTGGTATACTTTGTGTGATCTGCTGATGGGATGACAAAACTCTGGTTTCAATATTCTTTCTTTTTCAAGGTTTTGAAAACACTAGCTTTGGGTCTATGCTTAATATGGTTCATTGTTTTGTTGATGGAATTGAGAGCATCCGAGGTGTAACTGATCGAACACATTTTGATTGTCCACAATTCAAAACATCAGTCTCTTGTAACATCAGGTGTGAAAAAAACTATTTCCAATTAGCAGAATTAGGTGTTAAATGAATCCGACAGTCCAAGCTAAATTGGAACAATGGGTTAGAATAATCCTGGTTAACTGATGCATTGAATTTTGAAACAAGATTGGAAAAATCTTCAACATGTTTCAAGATTTTTTCTCATAAAAGTACAGAAGTTGTTAACAAATTCCTTTAAAAGTCATATCAAAACAGTCTACAACGAGTACAGAAAAGCTGGAACAAATTTCAACAAATAAATCCAGAGATATCCACTTGAAAACTGTGAAAAGGGAGGAGCTCAGAAAGGTCGACCACACTTGGTGGCAATACAAATATTGTTTTTAGAAGGATTGTCGGAAACCGGGGGCGGGGGGGGGGGGGTTGTCGCTGCTGGAAGAAATAGACTCACGCCGCGTCTTCAGCCAAACTCAGGGAGTGTCGCCTGAATTCGTACGTGAACGTATGTCTCATCGTGACGAACCCGCCCGTTTCACTTTTGCTGGGTGGTTCTTATCCTGAAGGGGTTAATAACTTTTCCTCGAAAAGCACAAATCAACAAGGGTTCACTGAAAACAACAAATTTAATACATATACAAAAAAAATAAATATGATAATTGGTGACTAACATGGAATCCACAAGAATAAGAATACAAAACATCAATCACCCCCTACCCACAGTTTTTGAGTCACTTGCGGGCCCGCATTCTCTGTTGTCGCTGGTTTTTCCTCCTCTTCGCTGGTATTGGTTCCTTGGTCGCCTCTTCACTTCACCCTTTCACTGCCGTCGCACGGCCACTAACATATTGTCACTTTATCGGGTCGCTTTTCCTCAAACGAGTGACGGGATGTCACTCTACCACTGCCGTCGCACGGCCACTAGCTTATTGTCACTTTACTTGACGCTTTTCACACAAACAGTCGCCACCAATGGGGTTAAACTCCCCCTTATGTTTGTCTCAGGATAATATTCATACAGGCAAAGCCTACTCTGCCTATGTATGGCTTGCCTTCTAAAACAGGTAATGCCGTTTACCTAAATGCAAATTAGCTCCCTGAGCTCGTACTTCGTGTTTCTGATCCTATTCTCATATATGGCCACCGACTTGGCCCGCGACTGCTCCTATTCTGAATATGAGCTCTGTGGCTCCCCTACATAGCAACGTGCCTATACTTTCGCACCGATGCGGCACCTCCTCTAACCTATAGCATGGGACCGCCCCATCTACACGCAACGACCCAGAGCTTTACACACCTTCAAACTGAAATTGGCTGGAATGATTTTTTTCGAGAAATCCCCCTATATTTATTTAGATAGCCAGAACATTAATTCTCAGTTTAATCGCTTCTCTTGAACTTGGCCGCTCAGATCTATCTTAATTTAATACTCGCTTTAACGTTCCTTTGAAAAACTAGCACTTTGGCACATTTCGGAGACAGGCTTGCTGCGTAATATGGGTGTGTGTGTCCAGAACATATGAGATGTACTGTTTTGTACAACAACCACCTATTAAATGTTCATAATTATAGAGATAATGATTACCGAAGAATACTCCTTTGATCACTTATCAGACAGCCCATGTGGCGTTCAACAAATGCTCCCTAATCGACATTAAATTTCCTGCCTTATCAGCAGAATTTGAGCGACAAATCGGTTTCGGGGTCCGTTATATAAACGCACATTCTGGTACCTTGGCCCCAACGAGAACAATTATCAAAAATATATACACTTTTATACAACAAAATCGCAATTTTTAGCTATCACCCTGACAAGGATGTTCAGTAAAATATTTAATCCTACAACCTTATAGAAAAACCGTAGGTTCGATCTTGAGTCACGTAATCAGCATTGTGTTCCTGGGCAAGACTCCTTATCCCAATTGCCCAAGTGACAAACGTACTGCACGTCGATGGTAACCCAACTACTGAGGGGGTTGGTAAGTTGAAAAACCAAACAGTTACTTACCGCTACTCGGTAGTTCTGTACGGGTACTCTGGCTTCCACCACCTGTAAATTTGTCCGGAACAATAAGATCCTGGCTGCTTAAACCTTTACCAAACGAATCGCCTGCATCCGCCCGCGTAATATACAAATTCAGCAGTTGAAAAAATATTATTTTTCGAAAAATGTCAGCAAAACCATATCATGTGACCCCTCGTTGGAACGAGCTCGTTCCAACGAGGGGTCACATGATATGGTTTTGTTGACATGTTTTGAAAAAATTTAAAAAAATGTTATTTAAAATAGTAAATTTTGATATCGTCTGCGTTGGGTAAAGGGTTAATGCGTCCTTAAAACCCAATAAGTAAACAAAGAAATAAAAATACAATAAAAGACAAGAATATAAGTATAGAAGAATTGTATGTACCCTGGATATTGTCAAGGGGGGTAGAATGTCTTCCGGATTGCGACCCTTTCGTGATCCGGTCGTAATTTTCTAACCCCTTTGCTGCACACAGCATTGTAGAATCTCGCCTCTCGAAAAAAGTCTGTACATTGCATCTCAGACGCTATATTTTTTCATTCGGTCTTCATTTTGAAATTTATTATTGTGGGATGGATATAATTGTATTTGTAATGTATTTATTTATTTGAGTTTAACGATACTTTCGGGGGCCAGGGTCACCTCGTGTCGGGTTCTTTTATGGGTGTAGGAAGCCGGAATACCCGGAGAGAACCACCGAGCAACGGCGAGCAACTGTCAGTATCCCTAACGTACTAAGTCCACACACGCAGGGTTAGTATTGGTTGACGTCAGGTGTACCATCGACGTGCAGTACATCTTAGTACACAGCGCCAACGTGCCTCCATGTGGTCAATCGGGATTAAGTGCCTTGCCTAAGGACACAACGCAGTTATCTCTGGTGGAGATCGAACCGTGGACCTCTCGGTTTGAAGTCCAGTGCCATAACCACCGAACCACCGCGCTCCCAAGTTTTGTAATGAAAATTACTCTGTTCACTTCTTCCGCGGTGTCGTGATATATTAACTCTTTGGACCCGACAGGCGGCTTTACCGGCCAAGGAATATGGTAATTTCATTAAGAGGGATACCTGTTAAGTGAATGTGTGAGTTGACCAATAAATATTTTCAACGTGCAGGCCGTAGGCTGCACGTTGAAAATATTAATTGATCTATCCCAAGTAATGAATATGGACTCTTCCAATTGCCATCATTGAACTGACATGGGCGATACTACCAGTGTTTAAAGGGTTAAGTTTCTGCTGTCATCGCATCTACATTATTTTCACCCTGTCTACTCTGATTTCTAATTCCATCAATTTATTTCTAACATTAACTAAGTTGTATGTTGTTATGAAATAAACAGAAAATGTATTTTATGTATGCAAAGATTGGAATGAACGTTTTGGGATATAACAGCTGTTCAGTTGCCATCTTGAATACGTCATAGATCATGCATTAGCCATCAACTGTCTGTCGAACTCTCACACATTTTCTAGGTTGTATTATGTATGTCTTTAAGACTGGAAATGCATATTGTTTGAACTAAATAGTTTATTGCTGAAATCTAGATGCACAGGTGAAAATGTATTGAGACCAGACTCTGAACTGATCGAGAAAGCCGAGGCGGACTGAGCCACGAAAAGTTACCGGGGCATGCACCAAGGAGCGTGGGAGGGGAGAGACCCGGAGAAAATTCTGATTTTGACAACTGGACAAAAGCGGCTTCCTTGCATCTGAGCGATCAATAGCAGTCCACAATGAGGACATTTCGATGGCATTTTTGTATTATCTTCATCGATCCTTCGACAAAAATGGTTCTACCGGGGGGAGGGGAGGACCCATCGGGAAAACCATAGCTCAGCCTGATCGGAGAAAACTTTTATTTTTTAAATTAAAGGAACGCTGTTTCCTTGCATCTCAGCGATCAATGGCAGACCATGCAGTCAGATCCATTTCGCCTTTTGGTTATTTTCACGAAATTTCACGTACCAACAGTTGTTGGGCTGCATCAGTTTTGGAGGCGCCAGTGGGGTCCCAATACAGGGCCCATCGGGAATTGTTCCGGTGAACCATACACCCAGTCCGCCTCTACAAGAAAGAGACCAGTTTTGCGAACACAGTATTGTGTATCAAATGACGTCATAAAGCCCTGCAGTGTCAACTCTGTTGAACGGATTGCTTCTTAGTAAACCTCTATCCAATTTGTGATCATTTGTAAGCAAATTATATATTGGTTATGAACTTTGGTAAAATAATATAATCCGCTTTATTCCTACTTCTTCTCTCAAAACTTTTGTAATAATGAAATAATCTTGTCGTAACCTGTTGTATTCCGCCTACGTGAAATTCATGGAGAAAAGGCAGAAAATTAGCTTTCCGCGATTTGGGAACTCTTTTTTACTGTGTTTGTAAATTAATATTTTGATCCAATAAAGTGATGTGAATTCTATGACAGTTCATTACCTTGGGTGACGATAATTCAATATTGCCATAAACAGCTTATCGAAGTGTGTTATGAATGACGAATGCATGACATTTGATGCCAAAGTGCAAAAATATCACCTGTCAATTCCTTTACAACAAATGGAAAACAGTATCAGCTATCAACCCAATCGCAGTCTTGTTCTCTTGGTGATCATAGTGGAGGTTGTCCAGAGCCGAAACTAACAACTTTGTTTGGGGGAGCCGGGGGTGTAGCATGTCGGTGCCCGGCGGCTCGGTTATATCGCTCAACTATTTGGAACACTCCTAATTGCTTTTATCAAAGACATGTACACGCTACAAATATACTTTCCATTGATAAAATACTTACATGACAAAGACATTTTAAATTTTATGACAGTGCTGTCAATAACACACCAGCTAGGAAGAGGTGCCGGACCATCTTGGTGCGCTCAATAGGTTATGGTCATAAAAAATCACTTGTTATTAGTTACTCTCTCCCTGGATGAGATGTGGAATTCTACCGATTTACTGAGTCGGACTTCTATTGCACGTTCTAATCAGCACTCTAAAATTAGTTTGGTAAAAGTCAAGCCTAATCAACTGGGTTGAGTGAAAATGAACCCAATTGGGTTCATATTCACTCCACCCAGTTGATATGGGTTGATTTTTAATCCAACTGATTTTAGAGTGTGTGTATTTTTGTCGGGCAAGCAAGAGATTTTGCCCAACTGAGTACTCTAAAGCGTGTATATATTTTTGTCAAGCCAGCAAGGACGTCTGCCCAACATAGTATCTCATAATTCCCTGCCCCCTCCCCTCTGCCCGACGAAACCCATGAAAGAGATATTTAACCTTTTACCCAACGAATCGCCCGCATCCGCCCGTGTTATATACAAATTGTGAAGTTGAAAAAATTGAATTTTTCAAAAAATATCAACAAAACCATATCATGTAACCCCTCGTGGCAAAGAGCTCGTCGAGCTCGTTCCAGCGAGGGGTCACATGATATGGTTTTGTTGAAATGTTTTGAAACATTTAAAAAAATTATATTTAAAATAATACATTTTGATATCGTCTGCGTTGGGTAACGGGTTAAGGGGTGTCACACCCCCTCATATCCCAGAAGTTACGCCCTAAGGCTTTCATTGATGGACTGGATAATACGAAAACTTTATTTTGGGCGAATGATTGTGTAAACTGGTTTTGGTGCGGTGGTTTAGGTTTCTTTTTTTCGGGGGGGGGGGGGGGGGGTTCTGTTTTGGAGATCATTTCGTGAATTCATCAACTCAAGTCGTTCATGATGTATCTGATTTGTTCCAAATGCTTGGAATGATTATTCACAATATGGTTTTCAAAGAATATTGCTCCAATGATACAACGCTTTTTTGGCATCCGATCTCAATATTTTTCATTAAAAACTATGAGGGGCACGCGTGAAGCGTTATGTATTATGAGATCTGGATTTCAAAATGCCAAATGTGAATGTGACATAATCTGCACTTCTAAGAAAACGAAACGTTTTCTGCAAACTAATTGGATAGTTGAAAGAAATTCTGACACCCAATGTCAAGTGCATTAAACATTGTTCTTAGCGTTTGATTTAAGCTGTGATTCGCAATGATGCGTGCATTCTAGCAGAAGAAAATACAGAAAATTACTCTTAAAATGTGCAAATATACTCCTCAAAGTTTGCTAAGCACCAAGTACATCCAACTACCTGTTTTACGTTTTAGTTGAAATATTGTTATGAAAAGTGTATATATTTTTTATTTAATTATATCTTTAATGATTTAAGCACAGAAATTAAGATTTTGATTGTGTTTGACATTATTTTTTAGCTTTTGAATACGATAACCATGGAAAATGGATATTATTGGTAAAAGTGGAAATTTTTCAAATTTGCCAAACAGTTGACGGAACGAACTGATATGGGTTCAATATCGAGTATGAGACCCATTATTGTTAATTACAGCTTGACGAGGTCTTCTCATGCTCCCAATCCGGTTCCAGGTAGGCCTTTGTGGGATGTTGTTCCATTCTTGGACCAGCATGGCACCAAACTCCTGGACACTTTTTGGTTGGGCTGGACGGACTGAAATTGCAAGCTGCAACTCATTCCAGACATGTTCGATTGGATTGAGGTCAGGGGATCTTTCTGGCCAGTCCATGCGCTCAATCCCCTCCCTCTGTCGGTACTCCCGGACAACATTATCGTCCATCAGAATGCATCTATCACCCACTGCACCTGCATACAATCTGATGTGGGCATCCAGGATCTCATCAATATACCGCTGTGCAGTCAATGTACCACGGTCAAGGACACAGAGCTCTGTACGTCCATACCAGCTGATGCCGCCACAGGCCAATGTTGACCCTCCACCATAGCGGTCATGCTCAACAATGTTGGCTGCATAGAATCGCTCTCCTGGTCTTCTCCATACCCTAGAACGCCTATCTGTGTTGTCTAGGTAGTACCTTGACTCATTTGTAAAAAGGACAGGTCGCCAATCTTCTCTGGTCCACCCAACGTGATCCATGGCCCATTCATATCTTGCCTGGTGGTGGTTCTGGGAAAGCTGAATGCGAATACATGGTCTTCTCGATCGGAGACCACCTTCGTGCAACCTTGCCCGGATAGTCGGCGTCGAAACATTTACCCCGGTGCATTCTGAAGGTCACTGCGAAGCTGGGTTGCTGTGTCAAAACGGTTCCTACGGGCCTGAATGATCAAAAACCGGTCTTCAGCTGAAGATACTGCCCTGTCTCTGCCACCACCATGTCGTCTGACTGGTGTGCCATACAGCTGAAATCTTTCCCAGGCTCTGGTAATCACCGTATGGCGCACACCAAGAGCTTCACCAACCTGACAATGGGTAGCCCCTTGTCCCCCCATTCCTACAGCCCACCGCATTTCTGCTTCATATAAATATCTTCTTACATTTGCATTCGCCATATTCAATCCTTAAATCACAAGGGTTTGTGTTGAAATGAAGACTGAATACCCTACACATCTCATGTACATGTCGACAGTACACGAAAACATCATGAAAATCAAGGGGTACATGTTTTCCATGACTGTCACGAAAAGTCTGCCTGTCGAGAGAGCTAATGTAAACACTTGAGACCATCTCAGTACATTCCTCAATCATATCCACCAAAAATATCGCAAATCTGTCAAGAAAATTTCACAATGATGTGTCCAATATGTGGTGCTTAACAAACTTTGAGTAGTATAGTATTCTGGTTGTAACTTGAAAAGTCTCGAATTGTATGGTATTTTGCAGGATCAGAGCCCTTAGGAAACGCTTATGTTTTTTAGTTGGCAAATGCTTCCAATTTTAACAATTTTTGGTTTCCAACAATAATAATAACAATTCGGTCATCCGCTGATTTAACACTTTACCTAACGCAGACGATATCAAAATTTATTATTTTAAATATTTTTTTTTACATTTTTAAAAAAAATTCAGCCAAACCATATCATGTGAAGCCTCATTGGAACGAGCTCGATGAGCTCGTTCCAAAGAGAGGTCACATGATATAGTTTTGTTGAAATTGTTTGAAAAATAATATTTTTTCAGCTGCTGAATTTGCATATTACGCGGGCGGATGTTGCCGATTCGTTGGGTAAAGGGTTGTTAACTCAGCGGCCAGTCAAACTGTTAGTATATTATTATTTTTACTCTATTTATCACGTGAGAGAACAAATATAATGTGAATACAAATACATGAACTGAAGTGGATTCAGCAGTAAGCTAACAGTTTACACAAGGCTGTCTCCGAAATTTTTTATGAATACTGCAAATAATAGGAGGTGCTTCGGGAATATTTATTTCCTTTACACGATTGCATATTTTCTGAGAGACAAAAAAGAAGTAATAAAGCAGATAGCTCAATGAGAAAAAACAGGGTGTGAAAGGTAACCCAAGGTAGACCGTGACCAGTGGTATAGTGGCGCGAACCGATAATGGTGTTCAGTCTTTCGATTTTAGAAATGGGAGGCGCGCTTATACTGCTCGCTAACACCTGAAGTAAAGCGCGCTATCGTTGAATACCGGCATAATTGATGGTGTATTGTTCACATTTTCGTGCATGCATTGTATTATTTGGCCTACTTTCCACGAAAGGATTTTAACCCTTTACCTAACACGAAAAGCAGACGACACTTGTAGAAAAAATTCTTGAATAACTAATTTTTTTCATTTTTTGTCTCAAAAACATAGGTTGGAACGAGCTCGACGAGCTCGTTCCAACGAGGGGTCATAACCTATGTTTTTGAGACAAAAAATGAAAAAACAATAAAAATTAATTTGCGATTTTTGAGAATAGCGCTGGCCGGTTTTGGCCGTTACGTTGGGTAAAGGGTTAACCCTTTACAGAAAAATCATGATATCAAAATTTTTATTTTATTTATTTTCACCCAATTCTTTAAAAAAATCAACAAACCATATCATGTGACCCCCCCCCCCCCCCCCTCATTGGAACGAGATCTACGAGCTCGTTCCAATGAGGAGGTCACATGATATGAGTTTTTTGAATTTGTTTTTAATTTGTCCACTGCACAATTTGGATATTACGCTGCGGATGAAGCTGATTCGTTAAGAAAGATTTACTTGTTCAGTAGGTGTAACTGAGGCACGCTGTTGTCTACGCGCAAAAGGTAAAAGCTGCAGATGCGTTGGCGCGCAAGAGCGACAAGCTCGCCTTAAAATCGAAAGACTGGTGGTGTTTGTGATGTCGTTAACGGCTATTTTTATAACTTGTTGGAAACCTTCATTCTGAAGAATACACAAATGGACCTGCTCGAACATGGATTTATTCCTTTCAGATTCATAAAATTCACAGCCGTGGAGTAGGATACGGCGTAGTGTATGGCACTCAAAGTTTGCTTTCGTGTTTGGTTGTACATGCGGCAATCAAAGAAATCATGGTCCGAAATTTCGCGTTCGCCGCATCCACACAAAATGTTTTCGGAGTTGTTATGTGGGTCCTGGTTGAGGTTTCTACAGTTGAGACGAAGACGATGGTGTAAAATTTTAGCATGGCGTGAAGTATGATTGTAAAAGTAATCGGGCACGTGACGTCTGTTGCTATTGAGGTAAGTCTTAAAGTTAGAGAATGAGGCATTATCCCTAATTTCAGAATGGAACCAGTCATATTTCTGGGGATACATGGATCCATTCTGATACAAGTCAATGGACCATTTATTTTGATGTTGTAACGTGGATGTTAGCGGTCTATAGCATCTGAGTTTCTGTTATTTCCGTAGAAACTTTACACCGACCGAACATCAGAAGAAACTTTCTAATTTATTTTATTAATGTGAACAGTACTGAATATTTATTGAATAATTATATGGGTTAAAATACGTTTTTAGATCACCAAAATCGAAATATAAAACGAAGCGTATGTTGAACGGCTGCTTGTTGATATTCATTGGAATTCTTATGGATTCTGTACCTCTGTTAAACTCTATCACACAGACTTTAATAAATTATGAAGGGCATTTTGAATCCCGGACATTTGCCCCGAGGATATTTGCCCCGCATCACTTTTTAAAGAAAACGGACATTTGCCCCGATCAGCTAATTACATAGTGGACATTTGCCCCGATCAGCTAATTACATAGTGGACATTTGCCCCGCTATAAAAATTCTCTCCTGGACATTTGCCCCGATAAAATTTTGTCGTTTAGAAAGTAAAATTAATTTTTTCCCCCAGATTTCTGGACGATTCGGACCATGCTTATGGACGATATGGCAATAGAAAAACAACGCTTAAGGAGATTAAACTGACTTTTATTCAAGCCAAAATTTTACAACAACAAAAAAAACGAAGTGAAGCACATATATAAATAGCACAATTCATTGAAACAGCCTACACGCGAATCCTCAAGTCAAGATTAATTTTGAGAAACTGCCTGTTCAAAAATATTTTGAGGGTTTATTGTATAACCACTTTCCAGACATTTGTCAGACGAATGTTTGGATAGTGGTTATACAATTTATTTATGTTATTTAAAAGTAACATATAATAACATTTAAATATCTATCAGAATGTACCGTAACATTTAAGCACAATATTCTAGTAACATGGTCCGAAAACAGAACATTTCAAAGAATTCATTCAACATTCAACATTTCAGTTAACAAATATTAGAATCTAATGCAATGGCCAATGTCTTTTAGAAAGGCGCGGGTGTCTTTCTCACCAGTTGAAATTTGTGTACATAGTGTCTTAAGTTTTTTTTGCAACTTCAAAGTCTCTCGTCGAACTCGTTTTGTCGGTGGCTCTAGAACTGTGATTCTACATGTACGAATATCAGTCAGTGCAGATAGATGATCCTTTTGAATGCATGATATGGAGTGCCATACACCTGGGTTGTCATGTCCCACAAGATGACTGTATCCATTGTTCCACGATTCACACTCATTGTTCGTTCTTGAACGGTTGTTCATTGTGGCTTCATGAACACTCCAAATGGTTGGGGGGAAGCGTGGGTTGTTGGAAGATTTCAGCGTCAATTTACCATCCTTCATGCTGACTTTTGTTGGCCCACTGACATATGTGTTGTCGAAATAGTCAATAACCTCATGAAGACAATCATGTGCACTAAATCTTACTATGGCCATACCCTCTTTGAGCTTGTCGACAGGAAGAAATGCTAGTCCATCTAGCATTCCAACTGAATGTTTAACAGCATCGTTGTCTTTGTATTCAACACTGAGTCCACAACTCTGAATTTTTCTCCATGTATTTTGGCACAGGTGATAAAAACATCCCTGAATGCGAACTGAAAGACCGAACATTGTCCGTATGGAGTTGTGAATAGCTGTTTCATAATCACAGCTGATAGTCGATGGATTCGGATAAAGATCTAATGACTGACACTCATTCATTATTGCAGCAAACATCTCGTCGTAGCAAATTTGCTCTTTTGATGGAAGGAATGCATAAACACATGTGACTGTCGATCCATCCTTCTTTGCACGTATGACAAACAACTGTTGGAAAACTTTTGGGGCTGCACCAAACGTTCCATCCAGGAACCACTCATCTGAATCACACAAAAATGTAAGACTATCAATTGTACCAAAAACTAGCACTCTTTTGTTATTAGAGCCATCATCTTTGTAATTGTCATAGAAAAGAAAAGGAAGATTGTCGACACCACCAGTTGTTGTGTACTCTTCGGGGATGCATTGGAGGTCGGCGAGTTGTTTTGGCTCTTTGGGAGCTGTGCCCCTTTTGTACCTTCTAACAGCACGTTTCACAGTCTCTGTTGACCCGGCAGCTACTCGAACATCAACAGGGTACTCGGATAATTTGTCCTTCACTATTTGAACAGTCTTTCCACGATTGCAAGATACTGAATCTTTTATTGATTGGCGAGCTTTCAATGCTTCAATGGCTGTTTGATCTTGGGAATGATTATGCACGGTCGAAGTAATAACTTTCGTTTTATTCAAATCAGTCAACAAACTACCATTGCATTTTGTTGTTCTTCGGGAAGAACATTCCCAACGAATACTGTCCTTGTTTGTTCTTTTCAAAGTATATGAATATCCCTCTAAACACAACTTTTCACCACCACGTGTAGTACGTATAAACTCCATATTGAATGTGATATGCATTTGCCATCCATATTCCCTTTATATACAAAAAAGCAGCAAAGCAGCCGACTTTGTTTATCCAACAACTCCAACATGAGCGTCACTCATGACCACTGAATACATTTGATCAATTGTTTTCAAGTCAGTAAATACACTTATGATATTCACTGATTGTTTTCAAGTCATTAAAAACACTCATTGATATATTAACTGCTTGTTTTCATTGACAATTCATAGACAATCAATCACCACTGAATAATTTTGACTCATTGTTTTCGAGTCAGTGAAAACACTCATTGATATATTGGCTTTCGAGTCAGTGAAAACACTCATTGATATATTGGCCGCTTGTTTTCATAGACCTTGTTGACGGGAAAATACTGTACCCGGGAAAATGAGATCGGGGCAAATATCCGCCTAAGAAAAAAGAGATCGGGGCAAATATCCGCCTAAGAAAAAAGAGATCGGGGCAAATATCCGCTTTTGTATCGGGGCAAATGTCCGCGGGGCAAATCTCCGTATCCCGGGCATTTTACAATACAATCATTGCTCTTGGACAATAAAGATATATATTTAATTTACGTGGAATGAATCGACAATGACAGTGGGCGCGGTGGCGTTGCTGTAATCGATTCTCGGCAGATCACCGAAGTTAAGCAACGTCGAGCCCGGTTAGTCCTCGGATGGGTGACCGTCTGAGCGATCGATTCGGACTCCCGCGTGGTGTCCTTGGGCAAGGCACTTAACCCCGATTGTCCACAAGGGGGCACGATGACGCCGTGTACTAAGGCGTTCTGCACGTCGATGGTGCGCATGTCTTCGACCAAGCTAACCCTGCCTGTGCTGCAGTGCGGAGTTACGATGTTGGGGAGCTGGCAGCTGCTCGTAGTTGCTCGGTGGTTCTCTCCGGGTACTCCGGCTTCCTCCGTCCGTAAAACTGTCACGGTCATGATTAGCCGTTGTGCATAAGTATGTGATCTTAAACGCCAATAAATAAATAAATAATAATAAATATATCGACAATGACAACCGTAATCTTGATTAAAATCGTAACCTATCAATCAGTTGAATAACAACGAGCGCGTAGAAGTCGGATAAGCATGTGAGTTTTTATTATTTCTCATTGAAGAATTTTTCCGAATTAAGAACTATTGTTTGTTGAGAAAGTACGGTAACTTTGGTGGGGATCACATTAACCACTCACTATTCGTGCTATTCAACTGAGGCATAAAACGACGGTAAGTCGCATTTAAGTTTCACAGTGTTTCATCGATCGAGCAGGTGAGGTACTGCAATTTGAAATTATGAATGGAAGTTTAAACAGCATACGAAATAACAATAAAACTGGTCTCCTACTTGTGAAGATTAATTAGGGTTATTCTCTTATTTATTTCCTTAACTCTTTGTACCCTAGCGGGCGTTTTTCTGTCCAGCAACATAATACGCCATAACATCATTAAATAGGATGGCTGTTCAGTAAATGTGTGGGGTAGACCAATCAATATTTTCAACGTGCAGCCCGAGGCTGCACATTGAAAATATCGATTGGTCTACCCCAAATAATGAATATGGACTCTTCTAATTGCTGCCATTGAACTGACATGGAAGATACGACTAGAGCCCAAAGGGTTAAGGTCTACGAAGGATTGGTTTATTCTTACTTTGTGCTACAGTAAACGATCTGCTAAAGACATTTGCAAATTTGCGTAATCCATACAGAGCCACACAAGAGTTTGAATGAGTTAAGGTTTATTGTACTCGTTTGGTTTCGCGCCGAATACGACTCGAGGCTTCGCCTCTCGTGGCAGTATTGCGCCAAACCAAACACGTGCGATAAACCTTAACCCACTCAAATGCCTGTGTGGTTCTTCTGTCTATGATCGACAGGATGGAGCGCTAAGATTGGCATTCCGGAGGTTGTAGCTGTGAGTTTCAGAGATGAGTGGGGGAATTAGGTTAGACATATATGGGGGCATGAGGCCATGATACATTTTAAAATACTGGACGCGTTTGTGATTTGAGCGTCTGGTTTTTAGAGTTTGTCAACCCGTTTCAGTACAGAGTCAAGATTTACTTGTGTTTTCGTTCCCTCTGTTACGAGTCGCGCTGCTTCAACATGTATTTTTTCTAAATCCTCGGCCTCTGCCATAGGGCAGTTATCCCAGTATCGGTATAATAATAATAAAAACACTTTGAACGTCGCTAATTTGTCGCAGTTCTCGGTGAGAAGGCCTTGATTACATATCACCACGTCTCGCCTCTCCCCCAATACCCGGAAACAAACTTTTGATGACATCCCGTACCCGATTCTTTCCAATCTCTCCGACACTCACATATGCTTCATTCTCCCAACCCACTTCCTCATTATTCTCCCAGTGAATCTTATTCGAGTATCGGGAAAACAACGGCAAACATAAACTTTCTCAAAGGTGTAGGCTATCACAATAATTTTGATGTGCAGATTCGGTGTTGCTCTGCTTGAGAGGTTGGTTTTTATCAGATTGGGGCAGTGTCAATGAAAATTTCAGAAGAATATTATGAATGTTTGTTCACTTTTGTTCTAAAGATCGACGTAATTATACTATCAGCGTGCGAATAAAAATATGAAGAGAACCGGGTTTTGTTTTAGTTGACTGGCCCATAAAAGCGCAAATAACACAACTTCTTTCATCTCCTATTAATTCTTCTCACACTTGTCGGCTGTCGATTAAAACCTCTCGAAGGAAAGAGTTATCGAACTTACCGAACGCACAGATGTCTGGTTTTGGCATATTGACACCAGTTTCACTTCGTTCAGTGTACACATTTCGGACTGTGACTGGCCAACCCAAACACTTCCATATGGTTCGCAACTCCACATAATATTTGTTAAATATGAGTTTGTTTTGTAAAAGTTTATTGGAGATTTCCTACTTGCAATGGCGAAATGTTTTACAGAACAATTGAACAGAGAGTGACAATCAAATCACGATCATCCAGTTGACAAACATGCCTTGTCACAAGAGTTTACTGTAAACAAAATGAATATTATGTTTTATCATATGACTCGTCCGTTTTGTTCACTTTAAAACAGTTGATATTTTGCTTTCATATTAATCAGTGATAAATAAAGCCTTCTGTCGATTTCATTGGTCAATTTCAAAACTAGACAATTTGATTGGCTGAACAAAAAACAACTGGGCCATATTTTCATAATTTGCATAATTGGCGTTGAAAGATTTCATTGGTCAATTTCAAAATGGACAGTTTGATTGGCTGAACAAAATACAACTGGGTCACATTTGCATAATTTAAGTAGGGAGAATTTACGTTATCTGTCCTATTTAGGCTGGGTTATATTGCATTACCCCTTTACCTAACATAACGACCAAAACCGGCCAGTGCTATATACGAAACGTTTTCATTTTTGCTTCCAAAACATAGGTTATGACCCCTCATTGGAACGAGCGCATCGCGCTCGTTCCAATGAGGGGTCATAACCTATGTTTTGGAAGCAAAAAATGAAAATGTTTAGTTATATGATGATGTTTTTTCCAAGTGTCGTCTGTAACACACGTTAGGTAAAGGGTTAAAAAGTCATACTAAGTCGTTAATTTGTGCATATGTGTGTCATATGATAAACAGAATATGAAATAAGTGTTTTTCTCATATGATATTTATGAAACTCGTTAGAATTTTCCGTTTGGGGCTCGCCAGAGGCTCGCCCAAATGGAAAATTCTTGGACTTGTTTCATAAATATCATATGAGAAAAACACTCATTTCATATCCTCTATACATACATACATGCATACGCAACATAAAGCATAAAGATTGAATACAATAGTACAGAATACACAGCACATAAGATAACAGTAAACAAGTTTGAAACAAAATTGATAAGGGATTCGACGGAACGTTTTTATTTTAAAGAGTTTATTACGAGTTGTGACACACACAAGTGACTGATTTATATCGGGTGAGTTGATTTAGCAGACGTTAAATAAACAGCGGATACCTATAGTTTTTGAGTGATCACCATAATTATTTCACTAGTAACTAGCAGGTGAAAATTTATATTTCAGCTGCTAGTCACGAATGAATAATTCTCCATCAGCGAATAGCCAATGAACCGATTTTAGTGACAAATTAATCATTCAACGAAACAAAATAGTTTCCTCAGCTTTTCGCCAAAAGCTACAACGAAACGTTAATTAATGGATATTAATTTAATATCACAAATCACAATAACAACAACTCTTCACAACGAAATGGTACACATATCTCAGTTTCATAACCTATAAAGTAATCAATATTGAGAGGTTTATAAACAGCAGGATGCGTGAATGCTTAATCGGTTTATATCAATTTATCTTTGTCGCGATAATTAGCAAACAGGACAATCCCTAAATAATGTAATTTTGCGTTCGACAGACACCGATGAACGATTTTAATCTGGGCAAGGAGGGAGTGATTGGATTGTGGGGAGCGGTCATCGAAAATTCGAAATGAGATATGTAAAACCGACCTACGTCGTTCGCATCAAACGAAAGCTCAGTCCCTCAGATATCTGTAAATAGATAAACTCCAGTAAAGTTAAGTTGATATCGTATAAATCGCCAAATGTAAGTCAGTATCAGCAAACAAAATTATATTGCCAGAACATCATTAAAATTTCGAAATTCTGTCGAAGTATCTTCCATAAAAGTGAATTTCGTTATAAATATATTTATATTAGCCGATGTATGAAACTTCAAAGTGAGCAATTATGACAAAAAACGGATTGCTTCTAAATTGTATGAAATCTGATACAGAAATTGCTTTGAAGGTGGAGGCCAAGTTAAGCCTGTGGGTAGAAAACTGGTGAATTTATAACTGAACTGTGGCGACAAAACTTGAAAACGCGTGAAGACGCCGACGAGCAAGTACCATAAATAACTTTAAGAAAAGCTAGTCCGGGTGATGGTTTAGTCTCGTTATGCCGATGTGCTTAAATAAACATACCGAGATCGAGATCGAGGTGCTAATTACTTTTACTGGTCACTTTTACCCAGAATTTTAGTCGTTTTTTTTTTCTTAGTGAATACGGGATGTGAATACATGTCAGGGTGAACAGGGGTCATGGAGGCGGTTTAAAAAAGAACATCTCCATATTGTTGAACACGGGACGTTAATACCCGTCAGGGTGAACAGGGATCATGGAAAAGGTTTAAAAAGGAACATCTTCATAGTCCCTCTCATACATAGTTCTCGCAGTCATGGCAAGTCAACAAGTTTCAGTTATGTTCATTCCTAATAACAGAGGAGGTAGAAATCTAGTTTACGATGACTTTAAGTTCCGAATAAAGTCACAGAAGCCACCAAATATCCACTGGGTGTGTAGTGAACGCGGTTGCGGAGCCACAATAAACACAAGAGATGACATTATTAGTTCGCCTATGGGCACACATAATCATCTTCCGGACTTACCAAAAATCTGTGCAGATGCCGTGTTAGAAGATCTGAAGAAAACAGTTCGTCGTGATTCTAAATCTGTATCATCTATCAACCAGGACTTAGTTGGATCTTTAAGAGGAGATGAAACTGACCCAGTGATCATTGCTAAAATTCCAACTTTCTACAGTGTACGATCAGCTCTTTACCGATCCCGAGCAAAAACAAGGCCAGCTCTTCCAAAATCTCATTCTGATATACTTCTACCAGAAATGTTCCAGAAAACAACAGCAGGGGACAACTTTCTTCTTGCTTCTGATGGCGAAGAAAAGAAAATAATGATCTTTGCACCACAGCAAATCTTCAACTACTCAGTGAAGCGGCAGCATTATATTGTGATGGAACATTTGAGAAGTCGCCTAAACTATTCTTCCAGTTATATTCAGTGCATGCTTTTGTTGACAATAAAATGTTCCCACTTGTGTATGGATTTCTACCAGACAAGCAGCAGTCAACTTACGTTACATTCTATGAACTTACCTCAAATAAATGTCAAGATGCAGGTGTGACCCTCCAGCCTTCTCAGATTTTTATGGATTTTGAAATTGCTGCTCAGAATGCTGCGCTGCTCATCTTTCCAACAACAACGATAAAGGGATGTTACTTCCACTACAGTCAAGCGGTTTATCGCTTTGCATCAGACAAGTGCAGCCTTAGAAATGAATACAAAGACGACACAGCAGTCAGAACATTAGTTCGACGAGCCATAGCTCTTCCATTTGTGGCAGTGCCAGAAGTCAGCGATGCTTGGTTTGAAGTACTGAGTGCATGGGAAGAAGAATTAAATACTAGGGATATTGACCAGCGAGCGGTAAAGTTCACAGACTATGTAACTTCATTCTGGGTTGAAGGAGTTAATCAAAATATATGGAATCATTCTGAGACAAATGGCCCAAGAACAACAAACCACGTGGAGGGATGGCATTCTAAATTGAAGAAAATAATCAACGGAAGTAATCCAAATTTGTACTCTGTTGTGAGTTTTATTCAACAGGAACAGGCTTACACAGAAGCAACAATACTTCAACTCCGTGCCGGTGGTAAAGTTTGCCCACGACGAAAAAAGTACCGAAAAATTGAACATTTCATCCGGCATTACCAAAGAGAATACAGAGAAAGTAGAATGAGCATTTTACAATTTTTAGATGCCGTGGCCAAGGCCAGTCCTTTTTGAGAGTATTTAATTAATGCCCATGTTTCATGCAATGTTTAATGTTCGTTATTTGTAATTTTTTCTCATCTAAAATCCTGGGTAAAAGTGACCAGTAAAAGTAATTTTTTTGTAATTTTTTCTCATCTAAAATCCTGGGTAAAAGTGACCACTAAAAGTAATTAGCACCTTTCACTAATCCCGATCTCGGTATGTTTATTTAAGCACATCGGCATAACGAGACGACACCCGGGTGATTGTGGGTTTAACCCGGTGGAAGAAGTATCCGTAAAAACGAGCAAAATACTATAGTAAATACTGGTACCAAAACCGTATGGAGACGGGGAACCATGCCAGAGATGTATGGTTGACCCGGAGGACACAGCAAGTCGTGGGAGATGGCGTGTGCCCTTAGGCCAAACAAAATTAAATAATTGATTCTCAGGCAATGTTTTTTTTTAAACGAAGGTGCTTTTTATTTTTTGTTCTTGTTGGTGTGGCCGCTGATGTCTAAAATCCAGTTGTGAGATCCTAAAATTAAATACTAGAGCTTCCATGTTGATTTCATTGATAGTTTGTTTTTTTTTTTTGTAAATTTCAACATACAATATTTTTTGTGACAGTCATCATACAGCCCAAAAGCAATATAGAACAACTAAAATGGAGATCAAAAATAATAAGGAGTTTTTTTAACTGGTTGAGTGCTAAAAGCCACAATCAGGCCTTTCAAAAAATGAGGGTACCAGTGCAAAAGCCAACATTTTCCTTACCCACGTTTCGAATTCAGTCAAACGTAAAAAATAGTTTAATTATACAAATTTGTTATTTTACAAATTATTGGAGAGTGCCCGTTGGCACTCTCCAATAATTTGTAATAAAATAATTTTTGATACACAAATTCAGACTACCAAAACTAAGTTAGCCCTCAACCAGTTAAATAAATATTTATTTTGTACATACATATGAGAATCGTGTTGTATTTCGGGAAGAGAATAACAATACTGTATCAATGTATACGACATATTGCATCGCAAATAGGGATGCGATTCCGCTAAAATCACACCCTGTGATAGTTTTGTTGTGCAATTTGAATTTTGCCTCCGAGAGAATCAGTGATTAATTTTCTTTAGCCTTATGATGGGAACTGTAATTATGTGTAACTATATATATTCTCCGACTGATGAATATATAAGTAAAATGTATCATTTCTCTTTGCAAGTAAAACATTTTCACAGTGCTTTTTCGTTGGACCACTTAAAAATATTTCAAGTCATTGAACTCTTTGGGAACACAAATACTCCTAAAGTGATAGGACTTTGATAGGGTGGCGAGACATACGTTCGAACTGTGTTCCAGACGACAACCTCTGGGTGTCGACTGTCCCGCTAACAAAAACGCAGATCTCCCACCTTCCGAAAGGTATTAACCCCCTTGTTGTGTTACGCCTCCTGTGTGGCATAGTTTCGTAGCAACTCAAACAGTGTCAATCGAAATATTCGTTGATATCCCGTACGTCCTCCTTTTTAGTCCCCTACCAGCATCGCCGGAGGGGACTATAGGTTTGTCCATCCGTCAGTCTGTCAGTCTGTCAGTCACACTTTAGTTTTCCGGACTTTTTGGGGAAATGCTTCAACCGAATGATTTCTTTTTTGGTAACCTACTATAGAACGATGACTTACAGATCAAGTTTGAGTTTCATGCTGATTGCATTATTGTTGTGTGAGTTATGGCCCTTGCAAATATGGAAAATGTCAGTCACACTTTAGTTTTCCGGACTTTTCTTTGGAAATGCTTCAACCGAATGATTCATTTTTGGTAACCTACTATAGAACGATGACTTACAGATCAAGTTTGAGGTTCGTGTTGATTGCATTATTGTTGTGTGAGTTATGGCCCTTGGAAATATGGAAAAGCGCCAAAATATCAGTTTTCCGGACCTTTTTGGAAACACTTCGACGGAATGATTTCATTTTTGGTAAACTACTATAGAACGATGACTTACAGATCAAGTTTGAGTTTCATGCTGATTGCATTATTCTTGTGTGAGTTATGGCCGTTGGAAATATGGAAAAGCGCCAAAATATCAGTTTTCCGGACTTTTTTTGGAAGCGCTTCAACGGAATGATTTCATTTTTGGTAACCTACTATAGAACGATGACTTACAGATCAAGTTTCATTTGCACTCGGTCCATCCATCAGTCTGTCAGTCAGTCTGTCAGTCACACTTTTGTTTACCGCACTTTTTTGGAAATGCTTCAACCAAATGATTTCATTCTTGGTAACCTACTATAGAACGATGTCTTACAGATCAAGTTTGAGTTTCATGCTGATTGCATTATTCTTGTGTGAGTTATGGCTCTTGGAAATATGGAAAAGCGCCAAAATATCAGTTTTCCGGACTTTTTTTTTGGAAACGCTTCAACGGAATTCATGCTGATCACATCTAGGTTATAACATTTGTATAATTATTAATGTTCATTGGTCCGGTAGGGGACATTGCATTGCTTCAGCGATACGTGAGCTCTTGTTAATTTCCATATGGAGTACATTAAACATCTCCCTTGTGTCACCCATATATCCTTCATTGCCCATCTTTTTTCGTCATGATACACCAGGTAAATCTTATTCTCGTTCATTGATATTTTAGACATATCCGTAGAAAATGTTCCAGCGTCTGCATTACATTCGTTATTATCGTCTTTCCTAAATTTCTCCTTAGCTTCAGTGACCTCGACCTCAATCTGAACAACAGTGATATTCCAAACGTGCCATTAAAATGTTGGAAGCCCATATTCGAGCTTTATTCTGAAACACAGATATCACAACTTACATGTAGGGCTAAGTTTTCTGTGAATGTTCTCCATATTATCTTTGAAGTCAAATTAATTGTCTTGTTACAAACTATGGGAGAGTGTCTATAGGCACTCATCCATAAATTGTAACACGGCTAATACTTGTGAGCAAATTTTGATGACCAACATAAGTCAGCACACTACCAGTTAATTACTCCGCAAATTCGCGCTTTTCGTTATTCCGCATAGCGCCCAACGGTTCTCTTCGATCTCTCCCTCTCTCTCTCTCGTGCACCTTTTGTCCGAAGGCACTTCTTTTTTCTTTTATTCTTGCTCGCATAATTGTTTTGTCATTGGTATTAGTACATGATTTGACCTTTTTCCGACCATAAGACACATACTCTACTGGTAAAGACAATCATTTAACGACGTTCTGAAAGTAACCCAAGTTTACGATGTTATATTTCGGGGCGATACGTGATATGTGATAGATACTTGTCTATGGGCATCTATTTACATTCACTTCAGCGACCTTATTCAATGAAGTGTTAAACAGTTGGTTCAATAAAATTCTGTAACTGAACGTTTCAAACTATCAACATTAGAGACAATATTTTGGAGCAAAAGCTCTGCCAAACAATTTTCAGCAATGCAATTCGCGACCTCAAAGGAAGCATTGTTTGTCTCTCGAACCATTTAAGCATCTATTATCTGTGTTGAAATAGAATCTTTAGCTGGTTCAGAGTTTAAAGAGAAATTTACAAAAAACTTATCTATAGTTCAGCACGCTCTTGCACCATCAGTCAAATTGTTAATCGGGTCTAACGATATTTTGACCAGGATGAAGTATTGTCCTTAAATAGCCAATCGTCTTTTTTTAAATTCAATCGGATGGAATATTTTAGCTGACCGGAATGCGAACCTTAATACAAATCCTAGTAGACATGTTTGTGAATTACCTGCAGTCGCCGTGGACTGGTCGTAATCCAAGTGTGAGGAGTGATGTCCGCGCTTGCGTTTACCGGGTAATAAAAATCATCATTAGCAAAGTTTTAATTAATGAAGCACCGGGTTGTACCCGGTACTTCATTAATTAAATTTTCGATGATTATTCCTATAAATAGTGCTTGGAATTTAATATTATTGCGGCCGTGGAAATATTGCCCACCCGTGGAAAGTGACAAATCCACGGCGGCTGTGCTGTATTATGAATGAAGATTCACCAGTACTGCAGTGTTATGATTGCGCCGCTTAATTCCACTAATTGTGTTATTATCTTGATGTTTTCAAAGCAAATTAAATACTTACTGCCTGGAATACATATAATTGGAGCACAAAATAATAACTGTGTATTTTTGTGAGTAAAAGGACATAACAATACACTAACGCCAGTGTGTGTGCAAACTCCACGAAAAGTGGGTAAATAAACAACCCATAACAGCCTTACAGGATTTGACTGGTGGTCTGAGAGCTTGCCAGAACAGTATGTTAACGTCAACTTCAATCAAATTATATTTTCGTAAATCTACAATTGCGAAGACTGCAATGTATGTTGGTGTGAATATTTTTGTTTTCAATCGTAATCTTCAAGTTTCTTCTTTCTTGCCGACCAGGCTCCTCATATTGGTTTGTTCGTCCTGGCTGAATACAAATTTCCACTGACATTCGCCAAAACTAACTGCAGCGCTCAGTAATCTGGGAGCACCGACCGGTTGGGAGGTTTCGCCCAACTTTTGGTAACCCATGTGGCCTATTTTCTCGATGCATTTGTTTGCTGGATGTGCATAATAAGCCTGACAGACCTGATCGAGAAGCAAAAAGTGAAAATATAAAAAAATGAATGACGTTTTTCTTGTAGGTAAAAGATTAATACAATATAACCCACCCTAAATAGGACAGATAACGTACATTCTCCCTACTGAAATTATGCAAATGTGACCCAGTTGTATTTTGTTTAGCCAATCAAATTGTCCAGTTTTGAAATTGACCAATGAAAGCTCCAAACTCTAATTATGCAAATTATGAAAATGTGGCCCAGTTTTATTTTGTTCAGCCAATCAAATTGTCTAGTTTTGAAATTGACCAATGACATTGACGGAAGGCTTTATTTATCACTGATTAATATGAAAGCAAAATATCAAATGTTTTAAAGTGAACAAAACGGACGAGTCATATGATAAATTTATATTGCACATTCCTCGTGTTCCATCGATGAAGTCACCTGTGCCTCCATACCTGTTGCTCTGAATTGTATGGAGTTGACTCCTGCTGAACTTTCTTCATCAGGGCAAAAACAAGACAGAATGGCAGCGTTTGGGAATTGTAGATACCATAGACTGGAAATGGTCTTACTGCTCATTCTTCTCATGAATGACAAAAAGGTATCCTCGAGTCTGTACAAGAAAGATTGCAAAATATAACTATTCAGTCATTTTCATGTGTGTATTATTGTCAAAATGTTGGCCTATTACTTATGCCAAAGAAAACATTCAGGCAGTGCTCCCAACAGTATGACACCAGTTCCATGACAAATGTCAGTTTCCACATGTTCGATGTTTCCTTCCAAACATTTTGGTATGTACTTCATCGGGGTTATTTCTCTCTGGCCAGTTACGGACTTTGGAGAAAAGTTTCTGAAATTTGTCCAAAGTTAGGTTGGACGACCCCTAAAAGAAAAAAATAATAAGAAAGAAACAACGCAGACCGTTATTCGATTAACTTTCTTCAGACGGACCGACTATATTTAACTGATAGAGTGCTGGAAGCCCATATTTGGGCTTTACTCTGAAGTGTCAGTACCAGCACTTAAAGGCTTCATATTTTGTGGATGTTGTTCATACCACCCTTGAAGTGAAACTATTTAGTCTGTTAGGATTTGCCTTATTACAATTTATGGGAGAGTGCCTATGGGCACTCTCCCATGAATTGTAACAAGGCAAACATATGTGAACAAATTTTGATGACCAAAAATAATTCAGCACTCTACCAGTTAACTGTTGAGACACTGGTCTGTTCGAGAGGTCTGCTTGCTTCCCTACCCTTACCCCAACATATTAAAAAAATCAGTAAATGAACATATTCCAACATAATCTCCTTCGACGAATTTGATTCCAATAACCAAGCTACGTAAGACATTCCTCCTCTCAGATTTATTTATTAATTATTACATATTGGGATATTCCATACCAGTTCAGAGCCATCAGCTGGTAGAGTCTATATTCGTTACTTGGGGAAGACGAATCAAAATTTTCAACGTGCATCCAGACAAATTCACCGATCTACTTCATGAATGCACGTCGTATCACGATCCTGAACCGGAAACTGCGCTTATCTCTAAAATTATTTCATCGCAGTTCCCGCATTGTTCCACGGAATATAATTTACAATAAAATGAACGAATCATGTATTCCATTGATGTTTTAGTAATAATTTAATCCCAAAGCCCTACGGGGCTGTGGGGTTAACTTATAACTGAATCGCTTCACCATTTCTTGTTTGTCTTGCGGTGTTATCATTCAAAAACAAATTTTCGTTTACGAAACAATTTAGAAGTGTCGCGTTGAAAGGTTTAAGGCCTCCTACAATGCCGCGAGCGACGCATAGAAACGTAAAAAGCAAACATTTCGCCGCGAATTTTCAATTTACATTTGAATGAATTCTCTGAGCGATATTTCCATCGGAGAAGGAGAGGCTCTACTTTTTATTTTTGTTACTTCAACGAAAAGAGTACCAATATTGGGTTCACCTGATGAATGTTCGGCAGTCTTATTTAGATGAATGGCATCGGAGAGTGGCGGAAGAGGAAGTTAGAAAATAAAATCAAAAAGATATCTGAAAAAATTTAAAAAAGTAATATCCTTTCCAAGATAAAAGGTACCAACTGCAATGAAAAAAAAAAATTTTCCTCTCATGGAACGATAAAAATATTACAATGGCTGGCATGCCAGCCTTCCCTCCTTACCCACCCTACCAGCCGGTTACTCTCACTTTATCCAATCCCGTTTAAAAACACCACAAGTAGGCATGTGATAAAATAGAGCTCTCTGATTGGTCGGGTGGCGCGATGTCGCCCCGCGAAATCGAAAAAAGAAACGCTTGGAGAAATTGGTCCTGATTGTCGATCAGCGAAACTCGCGTGATCATTTTCTAGCGTTCAGTATAAACACTCCAATTCATTTTTCTGAAGCTATTTTTTTCACGTCGCGTTCATTGCGTCGCTCGCGGCGGTGTGCAGTAGCGTCTAACTCCAAGAGTTTTATTGAATTATTACAATCGACAATCTAATAATAATAATAAATAATAATAATATCCATTTATATAGCGCACATATCACAATACTGGAAGGTTCCATGGCGCTGTACAAAGACAGTGGTGTGATATTCACCTGGAACTAAAGCACCCCTGTTTTTTTACGCAGTTGTGTTAATAGAAACTGTAATTACTTTCATGTTATCAGAGATTATTTGCGGAAAGAATGGTCTATAGACAAATGAAAGACAACACAATGATGAAAATATGCAACTTTGTACTGGCGCTAATTACACATATCTGTCACTAATGTTTTTATGGAAAAATGTTCTCTCGACAAGTATGGTGCTGCAACGGTCCATGATGAAACAATGCCGGTAATTACCTACAAAAAAATATAAATTGTGAGCTACTGAGCACAATAACAGTGACTGACGTCAGAAGCGAGTGTATCCCCACGTGCCCGGATAGCAGCCTGAACCCTCCTCCTTATGCTACCAGTGAGCCTTCTGATACGGTCCAGAGACAACTGCTGCCACTCCTCATGCAATGCAGCTTCCAAATCGGCCAAATTCTGTACAGACGGATCCCTTGCTTGCACACGACGCCCGAGAAGATCCCAGATGTGTTCTAAGGGATTCAAATCGGGGCTCATTGCAGGCCAAGTTATTGTTGTAATAGCGTTGTTCTGAAGGAATGCTCTCATAGTACAGGAACGATGTGGCATTGCATTGTCGTCCATGATTGCAAGGCCAGTAGCAAACGGATGGTTGTTAAAATGAGGCACGACAACTGGATTGAGAATGATCCGGATGTAGTGATCACCATTGAGATTCCCACGTACAGTCCCCATATCAAGTTTACAATCATGAGAGAGGCATCACCGGGTCATTAATGATCCTCCATCATAAGGAACAGTAGGTCTGATGTTCCTGGGCACGTAAGCAATATTTCTATGCCGCCACACTCTCATGCGACCACCTGTGACGTGCAGCAGGGACCTACTCTCATATGACCAATGGACTCTACAACATGTCCTGAAATTCCAATGTTGTCGTGCCATACACCACTCCAAACGTCGTCTATGATACTGATCAGACAGAGCTGGACGCTTGATGACCCTTCTGGATCCCATACCCAGTGATTTGAGACGGTTTCGGAAAGTTTTGTTGCGTAAACGCCTATTGGGGAGCAAAGGCTTTTCAAAACCCCACTTGAAGCAAAGTGTTCACGCCTAACGAGACGTGCCAAACTCCGATATTCCCGGGGAAAGGTCTTGATTGTCCATGCCTTGGTCGTTCCTTAACATCCTTCATTTGTTGATTTATTTGGACAAATCTGCTGATGACAGAATGACTATAGCCAAGTTGCCTTCCAATAGCTTTTAATGATATGCCTGTTGCATGCATGCCAACGATTTGCCATCTTAGTGCCTCTGACAGTCTCCTCCTTGCCATGTCAACATTTATTGACAAAAGAAGTGACAACTTTTCTTGTTTTATGCCCAGATATTGCATGTGGACGATACTAGTTTTTGTGGCATTCGTGGAAGCATGCTACACGTGAAGGAGGGGATGTGTTTGGGGTACGCTATCGACTAGAAACATCATTTTCACGGGAAGAAATGTACTGCAAGACATAGCAATCATTAAAAAGAAAATAATCAGTAACAGCAACTTCACTGTCATGAAACAGTTCAGGGGGTACTTAATTAAGTTCCAGGTATATATTACACAATATAGTAACTCCGTGCTTAAGTGCTACTATGATTAATGATAGTACTGTTTAAAAAGATAGGCTTTCAACCTGAATTCAAACAAGGTCACTGGCCGTGCAGACCTCGCACAGCCGGGTGACCCTTTGAAGAGTCTAGCAGCACAGCAGGCAAATGAACGACCTCTATATGAGGAGATAGAAAAGGCACTTTCCCCCAGACAGTTCTGGTAAGATGATCGTAAAGTGCGGCCGGGTTCAGTCAGTGGGTCTGAACCATAAGATGGGCTAAGACCACCAGTGCATGCCTTGTAAGTGAAAAGCATGATCTTGAATTCTACTCTTGCTGAAATGGGTAACCAATTTAGAGCTTTCAGCGTAAATGTTACATGTTCGTGCCATTTTGTGAGAGAGACAATACAGGCTACTGTACTTTAGATATGCTCTAGCCTGTCTATTTGTTTATCGGGAAGACCATATAGTAATGGGTTGCAGTAGTCCAGTCTTGAAGTGATAAAAAATGGGACAAGGCATTTTGCTGCACTCATTGTTCAAATGTTTCTGCAGCGGCTAATCTTGCGAGTATGCAGATTAGCAGATTGACAAACCTTTGTTATATGTGAGCCCAATTGTTAAATGCTGATCTAGATACACACCAAAATTTCTCACTGTAATTTCTTGATTAATCACACCCCCACCTTGAAACGAGGCACCACGTCTGGTGCAGGCTTATGTCTGGAGGAAGCACAATGAGTTCTATTTTATCGTAATTCAACTTCAGTTTGTTTGCTGTCATGAACAATCAATATCATTGACACAATTTTCAAGACACTTGAAAGTTTTGCTGGTATCATGACAGTCAGTGGGATTGAGTTTAGCATATTTCTGAGAGTCATCACCATAGAAGTGATAGTCAGTCCCATGTGTGCAAATGAGGGTATCCAAAGGGTACATGTACAGTGTAAATAGAATTGGGCCCAAAACAGATCCTGGCGTCACATCAAATTTTAGTGGCACTAACTCTGATTGCGTACCACCGATAGTAATACATTGCGTCCTGTCACTCACATAGGATTGAAACCACCTCCGTGCTGTCATAGAGGAGTTCATGGTCGATTGTGTCAAATGCTGCTGAAGGATCCAACAGCACTAAGATGATAGCTCTTCTATTTTGTAGATTTCAGAATGTCATTTTGCAACTCAAAAGAGCAGATTCTGTTGAGTGATAGGGCCTGTATGCGGACTGTTTATGATCTATAAGGCAATTCTCATCCAGATGTACATGGGGCTTTTGCGCGATAGCTTTCTCGATGACCTTCGAAATGAAGGGAAAATTGGAAACAGGCCGGTAATTTTTTAGAACAGTTGATCTAGTTATGTTTTTTTAAGATTAGGCGTTACCAGAGTTGTTTTAAAAGTTGCTGGGAGATAACCTGGACATATTGATTCATTAACTATAGCAGTAAGAACAGCAACGAGGGATGGTAGATCTACTTTAAGGGTTGTAGTAGGGATAGAATCAAATGACAGATTTTGGCAGGTGATGACATTATGATTATCTCGACAGACTCATGGAGAATTCGTTGAACTGAGTTTATTTCGTCGAAGGGGACGGATGCTGAACATGTCATGTGGCAAACTTATGACTCTGTTGGAACTGGACTTGTTAAGAGATTTTCTTACAGTTGCAATCTTGCTGATAAAAATATCTGAAAAATTCTCAGCTGTTCGAGCCAAGGGACTCCAGGACCTGAAAGAGTTGTTTTGGCCTTTAATTTTTCTTCTGCTTTTATCTTTGTTCTGAAGTTATTATTATCATAGTATCAGACTCCTTCTGTGGTTCTCTGATTTTCAAATTAACCCAAGCATACTGATGTCAAAATCGTAAAATTTCATGTAGCATCTTTTCCTAATCAACTTGGAATAGAATTAATAGACTCTATCAACTCAGATTAAATTAGCTAAATTCCTAGTTGCATTATAGGAAAACATTTTAGCTTGAAATTTCGATATTAGGATGCCGGGGTGTAATAGCACTTACAGTATGTGTAGAGTGGATTGTAACTAAATCACCCGCGGAGTGGAGTTATCACCCAATCTATAACTTTCAAATTTTGTACATATCGACAAAAAACTCAAGCAATGTTTCAGCCAATGGACCTCCGGGTTTAACCCGGAGGTCCATTGGCTGAAACTTTGCTGGTTTTGGTTATGCTTTACAACAAATTTGCAATTATTGCTTGGGTGGAATCTCCACTCTGTGGGTGATTTAGTGATAATACACTCTCCACGTACTGTACGTGCCATGGTTTATCCAAAAGACTGTTATTCGGATTTCACTGCCTTCACGCGCGGGTTAGTTGACAAATAATAAATTGCCTTGTTAAAATTATAGGAATGCGATATGATTTGAAGCAAACTTAATGTCCCATTGTTTGGAAAAAACGATGATGGTAGAGAATAATCTAATTAAGCGATATTATTTTCATGTTGCTTCTATCTGTAACATCATAATTAAGTATTTTTCATTTTCTAAACACTAAAAATTCAGTTATCCATATATTTTCAGCTTCATTCCATTTCGGATTATATTTGATTTCGTAAAATTGTAAATTATGTTGTATTTTTATGACTATTGGGTTCAGTCTAGTTAAAAACATCAGATAAATTATAGTTGGTGTTTGCTTTCAGTTTCAGTTTTAAAAGATTCTTATAGTAAATTACATTGATCCTTAACAAATAATGCAATGATCATGACCCAAGATGATGGAATCCATATGACACAACATGTTGAACTTTGTATTCAAACAATTCTGTAGAAAGTAAATATGTCACTCCTTGAAAAGAAGACAAAATAATAATCAACCAATCATAAGGGGTTTCTGTAATAATTTAATCATACAGCCCTAAAGGACTGCAGGATTAAGTTGTTACGGAACCTCCAAATAAATATAAAACAGATTGGACACAGAAATGAGAGTCAAATTTGGACAGGGTTAAAATTCTCTAATAGCACCTGTCCCATGGGAAAATTCCATAAGAAACTGTTGATCATACAGTTGGGGTTTAAATGGAAGGTTATTTTTAAGGTTAGTTTGTAATCTAGGCGTGGCGATCTCATCTCTCCAATTTGCTTTGTCGGTATCAACTACCTACAGTCAAAACCAGAAGTTCTGCCATGAACTGTGCGCTTATCTAAGCTTAATTGCGAGTAGGAATTGCGCGCAATTGCCATATCAAATGGCATCCAAAGCACGACACGCTCTCATACTCATAGCAAACACAGGCAATGTTTCTGGCAATGGAGTTCCGGGTGACCCGGAGGTCCAATGGCTGAAACGTTGCTTGTGCACAGGCCATATGTACAGAATTTGATAGCCTTACTATGGTCATAACGCGTAGATTAACGCGCAGATTGACGTGCTATTTGTGCGCTTTTCATGCAGAACTTCTAGTTTTAACTATTGGGCCCTTTGCTCATCAAACATTTATAATCTGGATCAACCCATATCGAAAGTAACCACTGCTGGTGATAGAGCTGATGGTAGGGCATTTCTTGAACACCTCAGTTTTTAGGCAATATGTTTCATTGAACAGCCAAAGACTATAATATCTGGATTTAAGGCTCCAACATTATTATTATTATTATTATTATTATTATTATTATTATTATTATTATTATTATTATTATTATTATAGGAGTTGATGTTCATCTTGTAAACAATTGGTGTCACTAGCTCCAATTTTAAAAAATACACAGATGAATTAGATGACTTTTGATATTGTTGATTCTGTGGCCTTGACCCTGGCCCCTTTGAAAAGGTATTGGGTATCTAGATCTCACTAACAACTATCCCTAAATACACAGATGAATTAGATGAATTTTGATATTGTTGATTCTGTGGCCTTGACCCAGGCCCCTTTGAAAAGGTATTGGGTATCTAGATTTCACTAACAACTATCCCTGCCACACGTACACACACTCACCCGCGGGTGCATACATCTCACCCTAAAACACAGACACAAACAAACCGACAGCCCCCCCCCCCCCCCGGAAACCCTACACGACGGCCTTTCAAATATCATCTTTGCCCCCCCCCCCCCACCCCTCAAAAAAATAAATAAATAAATAAAATAAAATGGCTCCCCCTAAGTAAGTAATAAGTAACCCTTATTATAAAATCCTGGCCACGCGCCTGGGTTAAATGCAAGATATACAGTTTGGAACTGTGGGCCACTTTGTCTTTATTTGTATCTCATGGGTTAACAGAAAACATGTGCAACCGTAATGCCCACGTGACCAGTTTCAATGTGAGCGCTAATTAAATATTGAGTCCTCAGCGATATCCCTATTAAAACTACGACTGGAATAATGAACGACAACGGCTTTTAAAGTAGATGATCTCGTATTTACACACCTTTTTGACACAACTGAAAAGATGAACAGACATATCTCAGAGAATACAAGCCAGTCGTCAACGTTATGATAATTGGGACTGATGAAGCAAGAAAGTGTAGTTTCATTAAGCTTTCAAGACAGGATTATACTTTGGGTATCACGTCGTTTGGTTTGACATGTTTTTCCTTGAATGTCATTCTTAAACTTCCAAGTGGTTAACCCTTTCGTGTACGAAAAGGTAAAATCATTTGGTTCCTCTCAAATTCTTTCACTCACACTTCTCGAGGATGACACGGACAAAAATAAAGCAACTGAACGTTTTTAATTCTTACCTTAAATTAAAACCTACCTTATGGCCTCTCATTTGAACGAACTCGGTGAGCTCGTTGCAATAAAAGCCAATAAACTATGTTTGGCAATCACACTTTGGAAAAAAATAATAAAATATGAAAGGCGATTTTTGTGAATATCAGATATGATTGTCACGTTTATTAAAGTAAATTCCGTCCAACCAATATGAAATTTGTTTCGAAAAACTCGGTATTTAATAATAAAACGACACAGAAAAAGAACGAATCGCAAAGACGATTAGTGTATGGCCCATCGAACCTCAGGGGGGCGCGATGGCTCAGTAGGTAGAGGTGCAGGCGGCAAGCCGAGAGGTCCTCGGTTCGAATCCCACCTGTGGCAACCGCGTTGTGTCCTTGGGCAAGACACTTCACCCCCATTGCCCACGTGGGGGCACGGTGACGCTGTGTATTAAGGCGTACTGCACGTCGATGGTGCACCTGTCTTCAACCCTGCTTGTGTGGAATTGGTATGTTGGGGAGCTGACAGTTGCTCGCCGTTGCTCGGTGGTTCTCTCCGGGTACTCCGGCTTCCTCCACCCGTAAAACTGTCACGGTTAGCCATATGTGACCTTAAACACCATTAAATAATAAATAAATAAATCGAACCTCAGATTTCAGGTCGAATCGAATCTCGAATCGAATCAAGTATCAGATTTCGAATCGAATCGAATCTCGAAATGAATCTCACCGCTTCTCAAGTTGTGGATATTGCTCTTTCTTACAACCGTAAATATTATCATCCTCCACTCAAGTATTGTGTGCAACTACGACTAGTGAAAATCAAGCAAAAAAGTGGAATATTCCAGAACGGAATCAATGAAATTTCGGAAGCGGAACCTTGAACTCTTTTTCTATCATCAGGTCTCCTGTTCAGGAGACCTGATGATAGAAGAAGAGTTCAAGAGAAGACACTCTGTAGGATTTTGAGAACATCTCGACGATCCGAAAATTTTCGAATGTGCGACTGAAATCGAATCGAATCGAAACATGGGGACAATTTCGAATCGAATCGAATCGAATTTCAAAGCTTCGCAGGGCCCAAGATTAGTAACAATCGAATCCTACAACCTCATATGGTTGTAAGATTAAATTATTTCTTAGCCTTCCTTTAAACTCAAAATAGATTCACCCATTTTGTTCTAATGGACTTTATCGGAATCTTCCATTTTGATGACGCATGCCTCGCGTTCTCCTTTATTTACAAAACAATCATAACTAGCGTTTAACTCAAACTTTGCAAATTCCTAAATGATTGTTATTCACAGTTTTGACATCAATATCTGCCTATATTGATATGAATAGGGAGCGCGGTGGCTGGGTGGTAGATTGTTGGACTTCTATGTTAGAGGTTCCGAGTTCGATCCCCGTCCGGGACGACCCGCGTTGTGTACTTGAACAAGGCACTTTATCCCGGGTGCCTATGCAGGGGCACGATGACGTCGTGTACTAAGGTGTACTGCACGTCGATGGTGCACATGTCTTCAACCGCTGTAACCCTGCTTGGGCGGAGCTTGTACTCCGGCTACTCCGGCTTCCTCCACCCGTAAAACTGTCACGGTCACGACTAGCCATTGTGCATAAGTATGTGACATTAAACACCGAGATATATATATATATATAATATGAATGAAACGATATATTTCGAATTTGAAAATAAAGTGGCCACCACGTTGAGTATTTTATTTAACAAGAAAGAACTTTCGTGTTCATGTATATCTCACATCCGACAAACTTTTAAGAATTTTTTTTGGAATTAAGACATCACATGCAAGATATATATATATACCATACACAGCCTGTTGAGATACATGCACTGTAAGGTTTAATCTCGGGAACGGAAATTCCACGGTAACGGGTTGTGAAAGGCGGCCACGATGCCCGGGAAATCTATGATACGGAATCGGAATCACTGTTTGTGTCTTCAACTGAAGTATTCAAAATTGAAAAACTGCCCCAGTGTAACTTTGTAAGATTACGTCAGCCCTTCCACGCCTGAACCGTTTGCAATCCTGCTTTCTGGGGAACTCTTTTCAACAAATCACTGTAGCTCTCATTCAGTTCCGGACGACTCCTCTCTTCAACAGCAAGATCTTCACTCGCTACAAAGTTCAAACTCGTCTTCATTGTCAGAATCACTAGTATCACTCACTATTCACTACCTCTTTCAATATCAAGCAGAGAGACTGTGAGGGAAGTGAAAAGGGAGTTGAAGCCGGAGGAGGTTGTGGTGATAAAATTGGCGACTCTGGAAACTGTGACGATTTGGAATCCGGTTTGGGTTCTCCCTCTTCTCTTCGGAAAAGGACTTTTTCGTATGGGATGGCAGATTGCGAATAAAATATGCCCATTTTTACGAAAATAAATGCCTCTTGTTACACTCGTAAATTTACGTGGGACATTTCCCGGTTCGCGGTTCCGAGTGTAATTTCATTCCTGTTCCCGGTTACGAGAAAACCGGGAATATATTAAACCCCAATACACAGCTAACAGAGTTACCCCCATCCCGGGAGTGCGGTGGCTCAGTAGGTAGAGGTGCGGGCTGCAAGTCGAGAGGTGCTCGGTTCGAATCCCACCTGCTGCAACCGCGTTGTGTCCTTGCGCAAGACACTTCACGCCTCTGCCCACGTGGGGGTGCGACGGCATTATTTACCACGGCGTACAGCACGTCCTGCTTGTCTGGAGTTAGTACGTTGGGGAGTCTGACAATTGCTCGCCGTTGTTCGGTGGTTCTCTCCGGATACTCCAGCTCCCTCAATCCATAAAACTGTCCGACACGAGGTGACCCTGGCTGGCAAAAGTGTCGTGAAGCCCCAATAAATAAATAAATAATGTTGCTCAATCGAGACTTGATTTGCTCGAATGTTTGATGGCATTACCATTAGAAATGAAGACACACCACGGCGGTAGTTTTATGATTACGCCGAGTAGTTCCACTAATTGTGTTAATAACTTGGTGTTTTAAATACTTATTGATTGGAATATCTATAGCTAGGGTGAGAAAGGATATCTGTATATTTGTGAGTAAAGTGGTATTCATTTATTGATGTTTAACGACACTTTCGACAGCTAGGGTCACCTCGTGTTGAACAGTTTTAGGGGTGGCAGAAGCCGGAGTAGCCGGAGAAAACCACATAACAACGGCGTGGAACTGCAAGACTCCCCGACGTACTAATACTGCACAAGCAGGGTTAGGGCGGCTGAAGACAAGTGCACCTTACTACACAGCGTCACCGTGCCCCCACGTGGGCAATCTGGAATAAGTGACTTGCCGAATTACACAACGCAGTTACCCCGGACGGGGATCGAACCGTGGACCTTTCGGTTTGAAGTCCCTTGAAGTAACCACTTAAAGGGACATTATATTTCATCAACGGTAGTCTGCGAGCAAATTTCCACGACAAGTAGGTAAACAAATAGTCCATAACAGAGTTAGACTGAGATTTTGAGCATGTCGGTGACCCAATATGGTATATACACTGCCATAGAGACACTCTCCCAATTATGATGTATTAGCACAATAATAGGGTAGAGCGAAGGGTGTTTCCAATTCTACAACTATCGAATAAAGGGGAAAGCCTTCCGAAGTCTCAGATCAGGATACAGATAATCTAACAATAGTGAAATATACACACCATTGTCGTGGAACACGGACATTTTACAGCTATCATGAAGTTCTGATTCCATAATGTCAGATTTTGTAATATTATATCGAGTAACAGCTGTAACATCTGTATCGGTCGAGGTATAAAGATCATTTACAAACCAGTCTGGTTGGTCCGTATCTCTTAGACTAATGGTAAATCGGTCGGTTTGTGTGCAAGAGGTCGACGGTTCGAGCCTCGGCTCCCGCACTTCTCTCTCGGTCTGTTACGTTGGTGCCGTGACCATCCCTCGGCAGTTGGTGGTATTGTGGATGCTGTGGCGAAGCACGGTGGATGTTTCCACCGCTCTGGGATGGAACCTGAGATGAGATTCACGGTGGGTGAATCTCAAACAATGTGGGAGTAGTGTAGTGGTCGAGGTATAAAGGCTATTTACGAACCAGCCTAGTTGGTCCGAATCTCTCAATCTCTTGGAAAATCGATCGTTTCGTGTGCTGGAGGCCGATGGTTCGAGCCTCGACTCCCGCACTTCTCTCTCGATCTGTTACACATCTATCAAAGGAACCAACAAAATATCGATTTTTGGATTTGTCCGCTAATCTCCGTTATTGGCCGTCTCCGGCCACGGGCCGTTTAAGTCGTCACCCTTTATTTCAGGCAGCACGCTGTGACAAGATTGCAGAGTTAGCTCGCCTGTGTTACAATCAAAATGTGAAAATTTTACCTGTGAAACATGCTCGATCACAAAAATCGGCGAATTTAGTTCTTTTGGTAGATTCATGACGTCAGTTGGAAAAATAGCCTGTAAATGGAAATCCATATGGAACTCGTGCTCAATAGGGATTTGTAAATATGGAACTGGAGGCAAGGTCATAGGCATGTAATAAAAGTCTTGACTCACTGATGGATCGTTTTGACGGTTCTGACCACCCTGACACAGAAAGCGACCCACTCCTGATACAGCGTCTGGTACACCGATATCAATCAACTTTTGATCATCGATCTTTGGTTTCCGTTAACCCTCTGAACACTGATATCGAAATTTATTATACGCTAAACGATAGATTATCGAGGAAATTGAGGAAAGATAGAAATCGTATCCCCCACTGTAAAGATATAGAAATTTTCACTTTCACGGTATCAATCAAACTTGCGGCTTTCAAAGCATCACTTCAAGGGGAATACGAGTCAAATTATCACTGGAAACGATCAAAGTGTTCTAAAAACGTATAAAGAAAAGTAAATCTAGTGTTTTTGAGTGGATGCCGATCATTTCCAGCAATAATTCAACATATATTCACCTTGAATTGATGCATGAAACCCGCTAATCCAAACATGGCCTGAAAGTCCGTAATATAAGTTTTTGGTTTGGTACGTTCTTTCAAAGGACGTACCAAACCAAAAACTTATATTACGGACTTTCAGGCCATGTTTGGACTAGAAACCCGCCAACTGAATCAGATCGCAAGACGCCATCTGTTCCGAGTATCGATCAAATCACTTCCGCGTATCAATGATTTAATGCGCTGATTACTTTCATGCATCAATTCATGGTTGAAACGAGTGGAATTATCAGATCCTTATAAAAAACTCATAATAAAAAGAAACTCTAGTGTTTTCGAGTGGATACCAAAAATTATCTCACTTGTGACTGAGACAAACGGTTACTTTTGCTCGCTCAAGCGCTCGCGAAAAATAAACATTTGTATCGGTCATTCATGAGATAATTTTTGGTATCCACTCAAAAACACTTGATATCCTCTATATCATGATTCCAGCCTTCATTCTTTCCCTTAATACTACGTGGAATTTAACCATTTCAGTCCCTTTGGACAAAGCTCAACAAGATTGAATTGGTTAACCCTTCACCTAACATGAAAAGCAGACGACACTTGCAAAAAAAATTCTTAAATAACTAATTTTTTTTCATTTTTTGTCTCAAAAACATAGTTATGACCCCTCATTGGAACGAGCTCGGGTGAACAAGGGGTCATAACCTATGTTTTTGAGACAAACAATTTAAAAATAATGAAAATTAATTGGCGATTTTTGAGAACACCGCTGGCCGGTTTTGGGCATTACGTTGTGTAAAGGGTTAAATTCCAAGTTGTTGTTTGAAATTTGAGTATTTTTGTGATGGAGAGTGTTTAATAATAGATTTTTGTTCTTCTCATCTATCGTCTCGTCTCCTCCATTTGTTAACAATATCGTGCGTAAATGAAATTGTGTGTGTCCCAACGGAATCAAACATTCTTTGTCTGCTATACCTCTCATCCGTCAAATTTATTTCTAATTTTTTTCGGGAAGTATCACGTTTTTGACATTGCTTCGGTTATTTCGTAAGAAGACTAAAGTCGACAAAACCGTAGTGGTAAACGGCTTGGCTCTCGCCAACACACATGTACTAAATTCTACACACACTTTTGAAAGAAGTAAAGTAGACAGCGAACAGTTAGAGTCAGCATGGAAAACAATTTCGCCATTTCTATTTGCACTGGTGCTATAATTACGAGGGGGTTTAAGGACAAAGGATTAAAATAATTCAAGGTTACGTGGGGAATTGCGGAGGTATTTTTTAAAGGACAGGATCACATTCAGTTGGTGATGAATAGTACAGAATACTTTCAGACAAATGTGAAAGATCCGACTGAATAGATGAAACAAACGGTATGCAAGGTTAGTTTTCGCAATGCCGGCTCGCTTAAAATGAATACTTCTCTGAATGCCCGAACACTAATTCAAATGTCTTCCGCACAATGCAGTTAGGTCGCGTTATAGTTTATTCTACATTGGTGAACTATTTTCAGACTGCAGGTGAACACCGTAAATTTTCAGGCATGTAAGTAAGTAAGGTAAGTACATATTTGATTTAAATGTCACTTTTCATTACACGACACTCAATTCAAATTCCAATAACTGCACAAAAATAATGCAAGGAAACCCAGCCTAAAAGGGTTAAGAGGCTGCCCCTAATCCTAACTAGGACCCTTCGGTCGTTGCCCCTCCTCCCACTTCCTTGCAGGGACTAGTCCCTACCCCGAGAAAAGTTTGCAACATGTGGTGCTCTAAGCTCTAAGAGCGAATCTGAAGCATTTGTAACGTGTCCAGCCTCTGTATTGAAGAGCGTTTGGAGGCTCGATGTTGTGTGAAAGTTGCATTGGGCCAATGTTTGGGAGCAGCTACGCCACTGCTCTAGCCTGGAAAGGGAGGTGAATGATAAATTAATAATACATTGCTATTGTGTATTCGCCTATTTTGCCGTAGACTTTTGTGCATGAGACGATATCAGTGAGGGAATCGAAATTAAAAGGAGTAGACTTAACAGTATACAGAAGATTTGTGTCAGCAAATTACATTACTTAATTCTACATACTACACTTCACTGGAAATCATCGAGGACGTATTTTTCCAGATTTCCCCAGTGTCATCACATAAAGAAACTACCCTGGTTATATTACAAATGGCATACCAGAGGTTCGAACCCACGCCGAGAGAGTTTACCTCTGTACCAGCCGCCCACAGACAGACGGCAGACCCTAATAGGTAATTCCAGTAAACCAAGATATACTGGCCCCTTATATCCTTGGTTACCTGGCATTCCCTTCCATTAACTAACATTTCATTTTGGGGATGTGTTGGTGACCTAGTGGTGTGCGTGTGGGGTAGTATAGTTCGTTAGGTGGTTGTCTTGAAGGAAACGCTCTCGAAGAGGATTCGAATCCCGATATGCCATTTGCAAAATTAAAGCGTTTAATTTGAAACTGACAACTTGATCGGAATATGAACTGAAATCTTTTTAGCAACTTCATAGAAAGTTTGAACAGCAAGTTTTGAACACTAAAATAGCTTCACACTGTCATTCAGTTTGTAATATTTAACAAGTGCATCGCGTGCCCAGTCACCAGCGCGTACAACAATATAACAGTAACAGCAATATGTTATCATATTATCATGATTCCTGTATTTTGTTTCAAAACCACGTTTCTCATCTTTGGGTGCCGATATCAGAGAATACAATTTGTCGTTTCACCTTTCTGTCGAAGATGGTGTTAAGAGTAATAGCAGATAAATTCACCGCATCCAAAGCTCCAGCAGATGAGTCAGCCGGGATATCAATTTGTTTGTGAACATCCAGTGTGCAAGCGCCAGATATTACCAACATTTTAGCAATCGTGGTACCTAAAACACCATATAGATGGTATATAGTACCTGTGTATATTTGCATCTAGAGTCTAAAGTTTGTAACTCAATCGGTGAGGAACGATACACGGATACAGTAGGGTGGAACTGTATGCTCTTCACATGTAGTCAAGTTTACGTCTCAAACAGTTGAGGAATCGATAACAGGATTCTCGCACGGACCCATAAACTTACAGACCAGTATAGTGGGGACTGTTAGGATAATATGGTCGCCGTGTATTCAAAAAGAGGTTTATGGATAATGATAATAAGCATTTTTTTTTTTAACCCTTTACCTAACATGAAAAGCAGACGACACTTGCCAAAAAAATTCTTGAATAACTAAATTTTTTCATTTTTTGTCTCAAAAACATAGGTTATGACCCCTCGTTGGAACGAGCTCGACGAGCTCGTTCCAACGAGGGGTCATAACCTATGTTTTTGAGACAAAAAATGAAAATATTTTGAAAATTAATTGGCGATTTTTGAGAATAGCGCTGGCCGGTTTTGGCCGTTACGTTGGGTAAAGGGTTAAAGAAATCCACATCAGAGAAAGCTCGCGTCTGTTGCCAGAGCCACGTGTCACGATAATATAAATATTCCAACTGCAAAGCAGTTGACACGTTTATGCTTTCAATGGATCCTATGTGGGTGCGACTCTTCCGACAAAATTGTTTGTGCTTTTCTGTATCATCCATAGATGAACACGACTTCCAAAGGTAACTTCAAACAAGAGGGTGTGTCGAGGACTGCATAGTTTGTGTGTAGGTGAATATTGATGGCAGTGTGTAGAAGAAAGAATACCCGTAAAAGTGGACCACCCATAGCCAGACTTCAGTCAGTACTGAATATAAAAACAACGGAGACAAATGACAAACGGTTTGCAATTACCTTTCACATATTACTGAAAGGACGTCTTACCTTAAACGCCAGCAATCGCTGTTCCCTCAAAGAAGGCCTGATAGTCCGGCACAGATTAGTAGATTTTGGATCGAAACTGGAAATTTTGGAATGGACGCAATATTTTTGGTGTTTCTTGGGTAACTTTTTGAACTTAATGTTAATCCGTTTGATGCCAGTCTGTAAATTTTGGGGAATTTGAGTTATTTGCATTTTTTAAAAATGGCGGACAAAATTGCAGCCGAATTTTCGGAACATTAAGAATGAACCATTTTTATGCTATTGTACCGTTATTTATAGGGTATGTTATTGTGCTAAAATGAAATCAGCCTACAGATTACACTAAATCCAAGGAATTCAAGATATTTTACCTTTGTAGGTATAAAGATGGCCGCCAAAATGGCTGGAAAATCAACCAGTTTGTCGAGGAAATAATTTTTTTGCCAGCCGTGAGATATTTGGAGGCTTAATTAGGAGATCAAGTAAGACAATGTAGCAAAACGTTCCTGGTATAGATTGTGTGCAAAACGTCAACTTACTCCAGTCCACTGAGTTCAGACATGGCACCTAACATGTCCACTACTTTCACGAAAATCCGCCCATCTTGCACAGAGTTCATTTTAAGTGTTCGTCATCAGCGTCATCATCTGAGCTGTCGTGTGACACGACATTACCCAAAGTCAGCTCACTGTGTCACGCGTTTGAATCACACTGAATGTGCATCTTGCTTTCGTCTTTCTACCAAAATGAAAAAAATGGTAAACTAAAAGCCTAAAATACTATATTTTTATAACCTAAGTGTTTTGCGGATTATCCGTACTTCTAGATCACAATATTTGCTGGTAAGACAGTTGATAGTGTTTAACGGCAAGTGTATCTTATTTGACCACGTGCTTCACTTCAAGGCCAAAAATCGAAGTTGCGCGCCACCTCAAACGTTAGATGGTGCCTTGGATTTAAAGGCTACAATTTTATAGGGAATATATACACCGAGACTTGTCCCAACTGATCAAGTAATCTGTTCGCAGTCCTCCAGGACTTGATTATAGATCGATATATTACAAACAGTTACCGTTACAATGACGGTAGGAGTACCGACAACCCGTTGCCGTCACTTCTATCGTAAATATCACGTTAGTGTCTGATACTACTTGAAGTATTATTGCAAGAGTGTTCGTGAACAATGGAGCAAAGTTTGTTTGAGAATGACGCATTCATCTACTTCTCGTTTTGTTTTTGGGCTTTTTTGTAAAATGGCGTCGTCTATTTCGAAAGTAACCAAATTTCTTAAGAGTTCATTTTAAGGTAGACTAAGTAATATCTTTAACCTATACCCATGCGACTGCGGGTTTAAGATATTAATTGGTCTACTCTGTGAGACAGAAAGACAGCTTTCTCGTATACAAAGAAAAACTAAATATCAGTTCCTCAGTTTCGCTCCACTGTCGAATAAAATAGAGGACGGAATTGCCATAAGTAGTTTAATACGGTATTTTCACTTCAATATTTTACGATACAAGTATCGGTAGTTGGTTGCCAGCTGTTTGACCGCATTTTAACGATATTTTGTTATAGTGTGAGGCACCCTACACGATGCAAATCAATGTTTTAAATTCTTCAACTTTCCCTCTGTCTTCCATTAGACCAGTCATCCACATGTTGAGTAGCACTTAATCTGATTACTTAGAATTAATTACCTAATTACAGTATAAAAGGTTAGAATCAATATTTCTACATGACAATAAAGAATTGTTCCATATTTGCCAACGAAGCTTTTGCATTAAAAAACCCTTCGCGTTTATTTTTCGGTTGGTGAATTGATGAATGTATCACTACTATGGCGTATATCACTGGTTTATTTTTTGGTGGTTATCGACACTTTCAACAGCCAGCGTTGATTCCCGTCTGGTTGTTTTACGGGCGGAGGTAGCTAGAATAAATGGAGTGAAAATCAGTAAGCAACAAGGAGTAATTATCGAAGTACCGAATTTATTAACCCTTTACCCAACGAATCGGCAGCATCCGCACGCGTAATATGCAAATTCAGCAGTTGAAAAAATATTATTTTTCAAAAAATTTCAACAAAACCATATCATGTGACCCCTCGTTGGAACGAGCTCGTCGAGCTCGTTCCACCGAGGGGTCATATGATATGGTTTTGTTGAAATATTTTGAAAAATTTGAAAAAATGATATTTAAAATAATAAATTTTGATATCGTCTGCGTTGGGAAAAGGGTTAACCTGGAACAATTACGATCAGCAGTGATTGTAAAAAGAAGACAGTGAAAATGTTGTACGCCTTATCAAAGAATGCTACAACTTGGGCATTTGCAATTTAGTGTTTTGTCCAAGTACACAGAACACATGACGCAGACGCAAGTGAGGATCGAACTGGTTTATAAATATTGCATAGTTTGAGATAAGGCCGCCGTTAGTCTTTCAAACCATCTTTAACCTCTACTCATGCGACTGCGGGTTTCAGAGCCATCAACTGGTCGAGTCATTATTCGTTACTTCGGGAAGACCAAGCAATATTTTCAACGTGTAGCTTTGGAGCTGCACGTTGAAAATCTTGCTTGGTCTACCATCCAAATACAATAAGCAGCTATCTACTTTATGAACTCAAGTCTTACTACGATCCTGGGTCGGAAAGGGGGCTTTCGTGTTCAGTGGGTTAATTTTTAATTTTGATTTTGGAGATATTTTACGGCAACCCTTGTCTGATAGACAAATGTGAAAGGCACAATTTATTAACTATCTGCAGGCCTGCCATCTACGTTCTCAAAAAATCTTAGCTGTAAATGAAAGAATACTTTTAGCCCAAGAACATTAGGTTTCACTGGGGAAAAAAATCGGAGAAAGCTGATTTTTTCAGGGAATGTCGAGTACATGTCACTGAACGATTAGACAAAAGTCCCCTAAAATCCCAGTTGAGCTTTTTTTTCTACAGCCTTTTTTCGAAAACGCGTTTGAAAAAAATAAAACAAAATCGCACGAACTTTGTAACCTCGAATTGATCCAACAGTATTTTTTGTTTACGCGTATTTCGAGCTACATAATGTCTAATATACATTTACCTAGAGGAAAATGTGCATTCTGTGACAATTTCTGCGAAAAATTATTGAAAATTCACAAAAAAGTATCGGATTTACGCAAAAAATGACGATTTTCCTAACGGATTTGCCCAAAGGGTCGTAGTACAGAACGGGATGTTAGTTGGACAGACGATAAAAAATCCAGCACCATTTGAAGACTTTTATCATTGCTTACAAAATAGACATTATGGAAGACCCCCTCTGCTTCTGGCCGAGTTCCCCTTTTGGCATAAAATTCGTCAGCATGAGAACTCAACTATTTTCGGGCTTGGGACCGAACAGACACGTCTGTGTCTGGCAGCATTAGACCAATAAATAATATTTACAGAATGTACAAAAATCAATTAAAAATATTTACAGAATGTACAAATCAATCAACATGGATTAAGTTACATTGACTATTATCAACGCTATATACAGAAATGACATGACCTATATACATATTATTCATCGAACTCAGAAATTTCCGACAGGACAGTGTTTCTGTGGTTGTTACAAGAATCCGAACTGCAATTACACAAACCTGAGCAAGAGAGTCCTGCCTTCTTACACCCACACCTTTTTGTACAAGCACTCTTGCAACCACAACTGATCAGATTCAGTAGGTTATCGGGGGCACATGGCTTTGTGGCTGCAGTCGGTACAAGAAGTCCATTGTCTAGCGACCACCCCCAATCCGTCGGAGGAAGCGAAGTGCCCAGCCATTGTTGGACCTGGAGATAACATCTGTAGACATGTTGTTGTGCAGCATCGCTGCTTGGTGGGAGTGAGGCTAGGTCGATGGGTTTATTCAGTTTAGATTTTGCTACATAACGCTTGTAAGTGACATATCTATATTGGTCGAGAGAGGAAACAGTTTTACTCCCGTATAAGATCAGGAGAAGTTGTTCCCCGGCAGCGGCTACTGCACTTGGTGTACTGTCATCCGCCAAAATTGTGTTGACATACTGTTGTGAGTCGCTAGTAACATCGGAGACAATTGTACTGAATACTTTCTTCTTACCAACTCGAAAGAGTGCAGAAGTAGTGTCACAACTACTTACAGAATGTGCTACAAGGAGGTTGCTTCTATGGTCACCCATTTTGGTTGCTATTTCACTAACTGAAACTAGTAAGTTTGGGGTAATGGAATACATCATGTGAATATTACATCCCGGTTGAACTCGAGAGGTAAGATTGACTAACAAGTCTGTGTCTGTTCCCACAACGACAACATTGTTGTCATCTTGAGCGATGTCAAGTGCAGTTTCGGCTATCAGTACATCAGCATCAGCCTCGGCCTGCTTGGACTGAATATTGATAGCAGATAGCTCCTGCATTAGAAGATCGATCAGTTGGGTTTTGTTCTTGGCATTTGCAAGGAAATCGGATTGGGGTGTGGTGGCTGGTAACTCGGGTGAGATATTGATATCAATGGAATACCTGTCTTTAGATCTACGGGCTTGTTCCATGCCCTTTGTCGACATTGTACAAGCATAACCATCAAAAACAACCACGACGTTCGCCCCAAAATGTCTCACTAGATAATTGGAATATGATGTACATATGTCCTTATATGACGACTGTTTAGGCCATACAACTGCCCTCAATAAAAATCCACCATCTACAACAAACAGAGATGTTCTGGGATTTTAGTTTGCTCGGAACCGTATGTTTTGAGGATCTTACCGAGCGTGCTTTTCTGTGTCTTCCTCATTCCAGCAGAATCAAACAATGCTGGTGGTTTCGGGGCGAGTTCATATTTGAGATACTCTTCCATCTCTGCTTGTGACTGAATAACACATGTGATGCGGTTGAACAGAATTGAGGGGTCAATCACTACCTTACTTCCACGGACTTTGATGCTATTTGCCATCGATGCGAAAGACTTCACAGTGTCAACACGTCGTAGTTTGATGCTGTTGAACGTTTTGCTTACAACATTCGATACGCAACATTCACCAATTTTGCGAACTTGGTCACAGTTCACAGTTTCGTCGGCCACAAGCCCGGTCGCTATAGAGACTAATTGTAGTGGATCTCTATTCTGAAAGGGGGAATGCACTCTGAGCCAGTTCAATAATTTGGTGATATCATTGGCATCAGTCAATTGTGAACTTTGACGGAGATCCCGATGTTGTTCGCCATGACCAGTGTGAACATGAACAAAATTTTCGAGAGCATTACATATCGGAAGGCAAAGAGGTAGTCCATGTACCCATTTCGCAACAGTGCTATCGGTTATTCCCCTGCCATGTGTGAGACCACCAGGGAGCTTGAACATTCTCATTAAACACTGCTCTATGGTCTGATCAGAATATATCCCGTCCCAGAATTTATCTGAGCGCCTTATGGTAAAGTAACCTTTCTCAGTGAACAACTTCAAATCATCCTGTTGCATTATTTCTGTTAGCTCATTCATCTGCTGCAAATAGAGATGAGAACTTTTTGCGTATGCAAAATGACCACCTGCGTGAAATACTGGAATCATATTGCGAACACAATATGTGTGGAGTTCCCAGTCGCCTGTGCGCTCTGCTCTCAAGAACAACTGGAGAAGACCTATTTGCTCGTAGTATTGTACCCAAAGCTTTCCTGTGCGTCCTACGGACGCATTCTGGAGCAGTTCGTGTAATTTTGACAGTAGATGGTTGACACTTTCTTGATTGGCAGCGTCAGCTGTTGTACAGTCACCTCTGGCAAGTCCACAGAATATTTCATTGACTTCTGTGCAGTCTATGTTATCTAGTGTTCGGCTTTCTTCAAACACAAGTTTTGTAATGGCAATTTGTGTTAGCAAATGGGCACGAACTGCTCTTGAATATGCATGACCACTGATCAAATGATGGATTGACCCACCAGCATAAACAGTCCCCCAAAGTTCATCCAAGCCGCTACCAGCCATGATCGAACCAATTGCCCCCTAAATATGACATAATCATATGGAAGCCGCCGAGTCTAACGAAAACTTTTGTCAACTTATCTGACGAAGACACAATCTCTGTACAATATAAATTTGTTTATGAGTACACATCAAGGGCGTGCACACATTACATGCCAATGCATCTTGAGTGTAGGCGAACACCACATTATGTGATTTAATCGAACATGGAAATTGAAACAGTGATGCTATAATACGGTATTTGAATGAGAAAAGTCGATGCCGTTTGAATTTGAGTTTAGGGGGTATGGTTAATATTTCACATGTTTCACCAGTTCATTATGGAATAAATGACTATTGTTATATATCATTATAAAGCCACTGCTTTTCTGCAATTTTTGATATATAATTTAACTCCCAAAGTAGTCGTAGATTTGATTTAATGGACGTTGTGTACCGTTTTGTGTATGAAAACAATAAAAAAATTTTCGTAATTTTGTACATTTTCGTGAATATTTCACCATTGAGTGTGAGGATTGGTACAAAGTTGGCATTTTCTGTTGGGGATATGTATTCTCAATATAATTCAGCACGATATTTATGATTCTCACCCTACTAAGGCGAATAAGAATGAGAAATATGGAGTTGGGTCGAATTTTTTTTTAATTTTTTTTTTCATCAAAAAAAACGCTATAACTAAAAAAGCTCAACTCGGATTCGCGGGGACTTTTCACACTTTATCCGCAATGTGTGTCCCGGAAACATATAAAAAAATCAGCTTTCTCCGATTTTTTTCCTTACTTTCTCATTTTTATGTCTAATGTGCCTGGACTATTTTAGTTTAGAAACTTTCGGAAGCCACCGTACGAAATTTGTATAGAATTATTCTACCATTTTAGTCCCAACTTCGATCCTCAGGCCCCAAACTATTGTTGGTGCGCTGTGCCCTTTAGAAGTACCATACCACGGCCTTTTGATACTCAGTGGGATTCAGAACACCATCTTCGATTCTTCCTAGCTGTTTTAAACAAAACACCACGGACGATTTATACTAATGATAATCGATCGCTGTTTGATGACTACTGTTATGATGAAATATGTGTCAGGGCCTATAACTATTTTAAATGTGACTATTATTTCATGTCAACAATAAATGCGCGTCATAGACGTAAAACAAAGTATCAACAGAGGCCTGCAATGCGGTGATATAATGTTACGTCAGTTGTTCTCACGAAAAGCTCTAGACTGAGAAGTCACAAATAATATTTGAACATTTTAGATCGATGCTGTAGAGAATCGATTGATGAAGACTATATAAAGTACCATTTTTGACTTCAGGATTTTGCCGACCAAAGAAGCAAGCATCTTTTTCAGAAGCGGTAGAGTGGTAGCATGGGATGACACTTGGGTGAACTAATTTAACACTGAAAATTAGAACAATTAATATTTTCAACGTGCAGCCTGAAAGCTGCACGTTGAAAATATTAATATTAATTGCGCTACTCCTGAATAATGGATATGGACTCTTCCAATTTTTGCCATTTAATTGGCATGGAAGATACCACCAGTGTTGAAAGGGTTGACACATGTCGTACCTGTATTACAAATTGGTCACACGGAGACCCCCAATTTATTTAAATATTGGAGTTTAACGACACATTCGACAGCCAGAGTCACCTCGTGTCGGACAATTTTACGGGTGGAGGAAGCCGGAGTACCCGGAGAGAACCACCGAGCAACGGCGAACAACTGTCAGACTTCCCAACGTTCTAACTACACACAAGTAGGGTCAGTATTGGTTGAAGTCAGGTGCACCATCGATGTGCAATACGCCTTAGTACACAGCGCCAACGTGCCCTCACGTGGGGAATCGGGATTAAGTGTCTTGCCCAAGGACACAACGCAGTCACCCCTGGTGGGGATCGAGCCGTGAACCTCTCGCTTTGAAGTCCAATGCCGTAACCACTGAGCCACCGTTCTCTCACTGAAACCCCGAAAAACTCAAATCGTGTACAACAGATCCCCATTTAAATCACCAACTGTGTGTGTGACACAAGTCTAAGTAAGTACACAATTACCAGCCAGAGAGAACTGATACCTTAGACACCAATCATAACGAAAATGTCCCGACTGGAAAAAATATTGTGGATCTCACCCTCCTAAAACCGCCCAAACCCATTAGTAACGCTCCTGGATATGCGAGCACTTGCTGGATAACATCCAGATATCAATTTCAGATGAAACTTTACTTTGGTCGTTTATACTTTTTCACAAACTCTTAAATAATAATAGCTACACGAGTAAATCATTTCTGAAATGAGTAACTTTTGGTAAACTCGAAAATCAATTGGGTTAAAAATCAATCAAAATCAACTGGGTTGAGTGAATTTGAACCCAGTTGGGTTCATATGCACTCACCCCAGTTGATTTGGGTTAATTTTTTTAACCCAGCTTATTTAGGGTGTTTTCATAATCAAAAGTGTTATGTTGAATTAACTGGTGCAAGTCGTCTGCTCTGTATTAAACTCATCTCTCACCTTTGATCTTGTTAACCGACTTACGCCGAGAAATAATTAAAGCTTTGTGTATTGGACACATTGGCCCTTTACCCAACGTAGCACAGCGCTCTTCACAAAAATCGCGAATTAATTTTCGTATTTTTTGTCTCAAAAACATAGGTAATGACCCCTCGTTGAGGGGTCATAACCTATGTTTTTGAGACAAAAAGTGAAAAAAATTAATTATTTAAGAATTGTTTTGCAAGTGTCGTCTGCTTTTCATGTTAGGTAAAGGTTTATAGAGGTCTTGGGGTTTTTGTCGATTAACGCAATGTGGCTACGACCTTACTGCATATGCCGATTGAATTCATTCAAAGAAATCAATAACTAGAGAAACAGAATTTACTGCCACCAGTAAATTCAAGTCTGTGTGAAAAGGGTTAAAGTATCAGGAAAAAATATATAAAAAAAGAATTTATGGAGGCTTATTTTCTGGAATAAAATAGTTTTTAACAAATCAGAAATGAGTTTTCGTTAACAGTATTTACAGATATTCATACAGGAATCTGAACAATTTTTCTAAGAAACCAGAAAAGGCATATATGTGCACACCATTTATAGGGTTCGATCAAGGAATCAGAAATTGACATTACTGGCTCTGCCATTTATTTGAATGATGAGATACATGTATAATCTTCAGAAATGCATTAATTGGTATAAAATGCAATTCCTAATAGGTCGGAAACATTTGCACTTAATGACCTCTGTTGACCGCATAGAGGTGGACCACATTTTGCACCTCCAGCAAGTTTCAACTCATTCGGTGTAGGTACAGTTTCTAAAGGTCATACCAAGCCTGAGGTATGAGCATAAACTACTTTATAAATATTGGCTCCACCGACACAGATCTGCCATATTTGTAGATGATGGCAAATGTTCATATTAGCTAGAAAATGTTGAAGTGCATGCATGGTACCTCTGGAAAATATATTGTGAGTAAAAAAGTTCAGTAATGTTGGAATATAGACGTTGAAAGGCCTTAAAGGCCCACAAGAGCCTATCTGAAGACTTATTGGCATTGTCAAAATACCGAGGTCCCTCTATGTCCATGTGTATTCAGAACAACATTGTGAGAATGGAAAGGGTTTTCATTATTCTCAACTTTGCATACAATAAATATTTTGACGAGAGGTGCACCATCGATGTGCAGTACGCATTAGTACACAGCGCCACAGTGCCCCATATTAAGATCTTCAGAGGGTTAAAATACTCCGTTTAAATACTCCATTTTAATCTTTTAAATGGGAGCGCAGTGGCTCAGTTGGCAGAGGTGCAGGCTGCAAGTTGAGAGGTCCTGACTCTGTCCTTGCGCAAGACACTTCACCCCAATGCCCACGTGGGTGCATGGTGGCGCTGTGTACTTAAGCGTACTGCACATCGATGGTGCACCTGTATTCAACCAATGCTAACCCAGTTTGTGTGGAAATAGTATGTGGGGCATCTGACAGTTGCTCGCTGTTGCCCGGTGGTTCTCCCCTGGTACACCGGCTTCCTCCACCCGTAAAACTGTCGTGGTCATGATTAGCCACTGTACAGAAATATGTGACATTAAACACCAAAAAATAATTAATCCTTTAAAAATGAGCTAATTCCAATGAAGGGTCATAAGCAATGTTTTTCAAGCAAAAATGAAAAAGTAATTAAAACTGAATAGACATTTCTGTGAATAACGCTGACCGGTTTTCGCCGTTATGCTGGCTAAAGGGTTAAGAATCCCTTACTTTGGAAGGCACACCGAAAAGGTGTCCCATTCCACATAGAATTAAATGTTACAGAAAAGAAAGCGAAAAACATTCTGTAGCCATGAGTTATACTAAAGGTGTTTTCAACTCACATAGAAGTATTAAGAAGGTTAAAATTTGACCATTCAAATATTCCAATTTATTACTTTGTAATTGCGATAGGTGTTTCGAGAAAGCCACACACCACTCCACCCCAAAACCTCTCCATCCAGAGTTATGATTGAGAATAAATAGATTTTTGAAAAATGCTTTGAAAAGTGAAGGGTTCTCTCTTCAATGATTGAGAATAAGTTTGAAACATGATACAAAATAAATATACAATGGAGCTCAATGCAACAAAAAATTCTATCTAAGCTTTCTCTCTGTCCTTTGTTTAATGGAGATTACATTCTGTTTTAGATAATGGTTACTGCTTCAGCTAACTCATTTCCCAGTAAATGTTGTAAACATATCTTTAACCTCTAGAGCCCCAAGGCCCTACATGCCTCCAAATCATAGATGACCGAGTACCAATGACAAGCAGTCTATCAGTATACCAAAAACATTGAGATTGGATTGACTTATTTGGGTTATTGTATTGACAAACAGTGCACAGAAGACAGAAATATTCCAACTACACCATCAAGGCATGCCTTCTATGAATGTTATTTATTTATTGGGGTTTAACGACACTTTTCAACAACCAGGGTCGCCTCGTGTCGGACAGTTTTTACGGATGGAGGAAGCCTGAGAACCCAAATAGAACCACTAAGCAGCAGCAAGCAACTGCCAGGATCCCCAGCATACTAACTCCACACAAGCAGGGTTAGTGCAAGTGCATCATCGACGTGCAGTAGCAGTATGCCTTAGTTCCTCACGTGGGCAATGGGGGTGAAGCGTTTTTGCGGAAAGACACAAGGCAGTTGCCGCAGGTAGGATTCGAACTGAGAACCTCTCGGCTTGCAGCCTGCACCTCTGACTATTTAGCCACCGCGCCCCCTATGAATGTAATGGGAATACTTTGGAGGTTATTTTGGGGATAAAATAGTTTTAAAGAAATCAGAAATAGGTTTTCGTTGACAATATTTAACGATATTCATTCAGGAATCAGTCAGATAATTTTTCCAAGAAACCAGAAAAGGTATATATCTGTACAGCATTCAAAGGAACCGATCAAGGGAATGCACTGGGAGGTTCAAAAATATGATTTCCAGCAATTCTGAAAATAGCCATCAGTAACTGCTGGGCGACCTTGGCCCAAATTTTGAACCTCCATCGACTGTCGACTCGTTTAGTATTGGTCCCAGGTCCATACATCATACCATGCTTGAGATATGAGCATGACCTACTTTCACAAATTTTGGCCACGCCAACTTTTTTACGCAGAAATGGATTTATGGACTTCAGGAATGCTTTAGAGAGTCAAAAAATATGATTTTCAGCAATTCTGAAAAATGCACTCAATGACCCTCAGATGACCTCCGTGACCTTGACCCATATTTCAAACCTCCATCAAGTGTCGACTCATTTAGTGGTGGTCCCAGGTCCATGCATCACACCATGCTTGAGACATGAGCGAGACATTAAATTGAACTTTTTAGTTATTCGGGTTTTTTTTTCCTCTTCATATCAGGTAAACAATTCCTGAAAAAATGCATGTCTGAATTTTGGGAATGCATTTGGAGGTCAAACAATGTGATTTCCAGCAATTCTGGAAAATGCACTCATTGAACCCCTTGACCTCAGTAACCTTGACCCATATTTTGAACCTCCACCGAGTGTCGACTCATTTGATGTTAGTCCCAGGTCCATGCATCGTACCATGCTTGCTTGAGTTATGAGCGTGACCCACTTTCAAAAATTTTTGGCCACGCTCACTTTTCTCGTGTAAAATTGCATGTATGATCTTTGGGAATGCATTATGGAGTCACAAAATGTGATTTCCAGCAATTTTGATAAATGCACTCAGTGACTCCTGGGTGACCTCAGTGACCTTGACCCACATTTTGAATCTCCATCGAGTTTCGACTCACTTGGTGTTGGTCCCAGGTCCATACGTTATACCACGTCTGAGATATGGGCGTGACCCACTTTCACAACACCGATACGGACACCCCTAAAACCCTATGAATCTGGAAAACATAGGTAGCCGAGAACTTGTGACAGTCTATCAGTATGCCAAAAATCAGCGAGACAGGACGATTCGTTTTCGAGTTATCGGACAGACAAGGAAGCGCATAGAAGATAGAAGAAGAAGAAGAAGAAGAAGAAGAAGAAGAAGAAGAAGAAGAAGAAGAAGAAGAAGAAGAAAGAAAAAGAAACCGTACAAAAAAATAGTATGTGTGTTTCACACAGACTAACTAGACAGCCGTTTCAGATTCGTGTTAACCAGTAAATTTTTTTTTTTAATTTATAGAGTCGCGTATAAAAGCAAATATGGAGTTCCTGTGTTCATTCGGGTGATCTCGCATTTACATGCCACTTATTGACAAGTGGCCCAGAAACGTTTTACTGGTTGGGTGGGACTGAGGACCACAAACTTTTCTTCTTCAAAAACTACAGCGGTGCAAGCATCCCCGTGTGCCTCAGGTGTCACGCTGTCGTTGTAATGAGTAGGTAGAAGGGGCTGTTAAAACGGCAACCCTATCCAGTTTAAGGGGCATTTAGAATATGAAGAGAGTCAAGCTCTCGGTTCGTCATTCTAATTCTGTAAGGAAGTCGAAGCTGTTATGGGCTCTTTATTTATCCACTTCTCGTGACGTGTTCGCCCTTACTACCGTGGCTATAATGTTATATCCCTTTACGCTCAAAGATATATAGATATCCTTTCGAGCTCGTTGAGTTCGTTCCAATGAGGGGCGTATGCTATGTGTTCGAGACATATAATTGAACTTTTTAGTTATTCGGGATTTTTTTTTTCCTCTTCGTATCAGGTAAACAATTAATGAAATATAAGAGAAGATTAATTCTGAAATCAAGTCACTTACAATGTTACGACGTCGCCATTGTCTGACCATCTGACGTCATGCGCTTATTAGCCGATTATTAGCCGGGTTGCAAATGCAAAGATAAGAGGTTAATTCCGAAACCAACTCACGATGTTACGACGTCGACGTTAACTTCTGGCGTCAAGCGTTTATTAGACGTACTGTGAACGATATTTCCGTAACGAGCTATATCATGAGGATTATGTGATAAATAACAAATTCGAAGGATTTTTTAAAGATTTCTCTCTCTCTCTCTCTCTCTCTCTCTCTCTCTCTCTCTCTCTCTCTCTCTCTCTCTCCTCTGATACATTGAAAGTATAGTGAAAAGTAAGCTTCGTTCCAGCGCTTCGAAGCCGAGAGTTAATTTTAGATGCGCTGCGTTCTTAACCTTCTACACACTGACATCGAAATATCAAATTTTCAAGATGCAAATTTTATTCATTTTGCAACCAAGAATTTAACTAATTCAGTCTTGTTTGACAGAGCTCATTGGGAAAGGGTCGCGTAGAGTTCTTTGAAAAATGTCGCAATTGAAACAAATCAATAACTTTGTTATATGTTTTCACACAATATCTTAGGACATATTCTGGCAATTTGGAACAACATATCGATTAATGAAAGCATGTTGAGTACAAGTTTTATCGTCGGCATGACTTTAGACTGATTGTGATTTTTTCAGTATAGGTGTTTGTGGAGGTAATTTTAATGTTGTATTCTCTCTCTCTCTCTCTCTCTCTCTCTCTCTCTCTCTCTCTTTCTCTCTCTCTATCTCTCTCTCTATCTCTCTCTCTCTCTCTCTCTCTCTCTCTCTCTCTCATCTAACCCAAAACAAAAGATAACAATAATATTTTACTCGAGGTAACGAACCCCTTACTGGAACGTGCTCATCGCAGGGGTGTAACTAAGTGTCTCCCCACCCGCCTATATTTTCTTCTAGCGTGTACATTTTCGTCTGAATAATAGTCTCGATTAGCTGTTTCTGGTCACCACATGTTCTTTGAAGAGACCAGATTTGATACTTCGACGTATGTCACCCATACCATCAGTCATACAAATTTAGGTCTGGGGGATCCCTTTCGGGCTGTACGGGGCCCAGCATGACCAGTTCGGAATATGATGCTTGTTAATAAATAAAGAAGTTGGGAAAATCATGCATCACATGTAGTTATTCACAAATAAATTTCCAAGAACTGGAGTGTTTTAACTTTTATCTCGATTGACCAATATTCCAGCTGTATCATCAAGGCATGCCTTCGATGAATGCATGGCCCGAGGATGTAGCTGGAATATTTTGTCAGTCTAGACTTGAGCCATCACAGTCTGGACAAATCAGATTTACAGCCCAATGGGTCATCGTGCCGACGCTCCTGGTCTCAAGCTAAGGTTTTGAGGTGAAAATGAAAACGTTTAGTTACTCGAAAAACTTTTGCAAGTGTGATTTCCTATTTGTCTTTGATAAAGGGTTATTCCTTTACCCAACACACAGAATATGAAAATTTATTGTTTTAATTATTGTTTTTTAAGTTTTTGAAAGAATTCAAGAAAACCTTGTTACGTGACTCTCATTGGAACGAGCTCGTCGAGTTCGTTCCAATGAGAGGATCATATGATATGATTTTGTTAATTTGTAAATTACGCGAGCAGATGCGGCCGATTCCAAAGGTAAAGGGTTAGCTTACTTCTGCTCAATATATCTACTCACCCGACTGATGACCGGCTGGTATGAAACTACCCTTCAAATCTGATTTTCACGTGCATTGGAGAGGCTGGCGAGTGCATCAAGGCAAAGCCTGTCTAAAAGGGGGAGGCCCCCCTCCCCCGACTTTCAAGTCCAGTTTGTACATCCCAAGACCAGGTATAAGTGTAGAGAACAAGCTTGTTGATGGAGACTTGGGTTTCGACTATTTAGGAGTGAGACTTGGGTTCGGCCGATTAGGAGACGCCACATAATAGGGTCTCGTGCAAGTGGAATTGCTGGGTAATCCACGAAGATTCGTTTATACGTCGCTGTTGTCAGATTAGGTGGACGTAGGAAGGCTACGGGCCCGAATTTATAGAATAGATTACGAACCCAAGTAAAGGCTTAGTTTGGATGTCGTTAGCGAGGATCGACTCGCACCTGTCTCGAAGCGAAAGCTATTGTATTGTGGTATTAACCCTTGAACGTAACAGTTGATCGCGTATTAGCCTGTTTTAGTATCGGAGTGTTGTGAATATCGACTCAAAGTCGACCAGCGACAGTTCCCGCAAGCTCGAAAGCGCATTTTGAAGATGTGAGTTCTGCCATGAAAGGACACATGTATAACGTGTGTGACGTAGATTTGCTAAACTAGGCGACCGAGTGGGTGGATGAACCGAATCCAAATCAGAACTATGTTGTCACAAGGTAATTAACATTGCTCGTCGCGATCCCCCGACAGTCAGAGCTGCAGACGCGCACAGACGAAAAATATTAAGACTCGGTGTATAAAGCTCATGTTGCGATCCCGCGACAGTGACATTCTCAAAGTGTGTTACAGCGCCAGTACAGGGCTATAGATAAACTGAAATTGATGAAAAACCACTTAACCCATGTGATAAATCTTCTGCCATGTTGATCAACTTGTTGAATGTGTTATACATGTATATATTGAAATAATTTATTTTAAATATAAATAAAAGAATCGTTATTACTTCAATCATTGTTTCCTTTACACAGCTTGAAGTGATTAGGAATCACACCTAATGAAGAACGAACCTATTTCGAGTTCACTTGGCAGGGAAGAAAATCATAGAGCGATCCCAACTCAGCTCTGCGGGCCGAGTTTGGCCATTCCCGGATTCCGACCCTCCTCGTTGGCTCGTCCTCCAATATTGTGAACAGCGAGGCTAAACAACCCCAGGTCATTCCTCCCACGCGGATTAAGGTGTTGAGAGAGTGGTTGTCCTGAGCGGTGATCTCGCTGTACCAGCCGGATTCAAAGCTTCAATAACTCAAACGCCATACTTCACAGTAGTTCTCACGTAAATCCTCGATTAGGCAAAGGAGTGAACTTTCTGCTAACCATACCAACTTACCAAAAATCGCCAACTGTTCATGGAACACCCTTTTTCTGACCGGATGCTGCAATTTTAGTATCCTCCGACCTCCGAAGGTTGATTCGGGGGTATCTAGTGGAGACCTCCGGCTGTCCATCCGTCTGTGCTTACAAACGTTTTGTATTGTAATTTCCCATCGGTCAGATTTGAATCTCCTTTGCTATGCTGATAGACCCACATGGGGGACGGATATGCACAAGGGTCGAGTTTCTTCCAGTAACTTTTCCCAGAGTTATGGCCCTTTTCACTCTTTTGACTTAGATAATATTTCTGTCCCACAATACCTTTAAGGCTACTTCGAACATGCCTACGGGTCGGGGGCAGTCGCCCACGCTTTGCCTAGCCCTTGTTAATTTTTTTGCGGCCGCTACCACACAAAGGCGACCCATTCCCAACTTTATTCATATCTGAGATGACTCTCGAGATAGTTAGCTCACCTTTTTCTTACTACATCCACAATGTGTACCGCTATTGTGAGAAACGAAACAAAAATTGCGTCCCTTGTATGCTACAAGGAGCCATCCACAATGTTAAAGCATTGCAGGTGGCTCATTGTACCAATCAAGGTACGATATATTTCTGCCAGTTTTTAATGAGAGACAGAGAGAGATGGAGGAAGAGAAAAAGAAAGACAGAGATTTCCAGTTCCATGTAAAGCTGACTGATAGAATAGTCCAAGCACACTGGAAGCGAAAGGGGAAAAGTAAAAAAATGAAACGGAGAAAGCTGTTTTCTATATTATTTATGTCGTAACATCGCGGATGCGTCACGAAAGTCTCTTAAAATCTGAGTTGAGCTTTCTGAGTGACACAATTTTTGGCATTTAAAAAACAAACATTTTTTTTCTTTTTCACAATCAAGGAAATAATTGGATGCTATGACAATTTTTCAGCCTAAAAATAGACAAAATGGTACTCCATATTGTCCAATACTCAATTCTACAACCAGGGGCACCCATTCAAAGGGGAACTTCAAATACATTTCGCAGATATGGATATGAAATAACATTAAAACCCTCCAAAAATGACTTTTTCAGGCAAATTGTCGCATTCAATGTTGGATGTCTCGGGATTATTAAAATATACACGCGGGAAATCTGTCTCTAAAACTGCACAGATATCACACCGTTACTATTATATGCAGAATTGGCGCCTGCGCATTTTGTAAGTGGTCAATACTTGTAAAAACATAACCCTACACTCTAACCTTGTTCGCAATGATATAGTCTCTTCTACAGTGTCTAATTTCGCCTCTTCCTCCAACAGATGGAAGCTCCCCCCACCCCCTCCACTCCCCGTACAGACACATGATCAATGCACGTCGATGACTTCAAGGTGTTCAAGGAGAAGAGATTCTTCGCGATCAGAAGGCCTGGCAAGGTCTGGGATGGGATTTATTTCGACCAAACTATGGAGCAGTGCCTAATGCGGATATTCAAGGTAGCTGGTGGTCTCACAAGTGGTAGAGGAATAACGGAGCGCACTACTGCGAAATGTGTTCACACCCTTCCCCTTTGTCTGTGGATCTGCAATGCTCTTGAAAACTTTGTTCAAGTCCACACTGGTCACAGTGACCAATATGGGACCTTCGAAAGAGCGCACAACCAAATGACATCAGTGACATAACCGAATTTCCCAATACATTCTCCGTTCCGCAACAGAGTCCCACTGCAGTTAGTCTCGCTGTCATCTGGCACTGTGGCAGACGAACCAGATCGATAGAGCTGGTAATGGTTGTGTATCAAAGGTTGTAGGGAAAGCTGTCAGCAACATGAATCTGCGTCGCGGCGATACTGTCTAATCGATCGTATCAATGGCCAATTCTATCGCAGTAGTCAATCCCCCGATACGTTTCGGTCACATCACGTGTGTGATTCAGTCCCAGTCCGAAATGGAGGGATATCTTAAGTATGAGTTTGCACCAAAACCACCGCCCGTTTTATTCTGGTGAAATGAGAAAGACGCAGAAGAGCGTCCTTGGCGAAATACTCCAGTCCTGTGCCACTGAACGGGAAGACCTTCCAGGAATACCGACAGCTAGATTGGTAACTGACCTACACCCTATATTATGTTTAATAAATAAAACGTACTCGGGTATAGTCAGCAGACGAGAGGTATTCAAGTGACGTCACTTGAACACTCGGCCCATTGTTCTATCAGGTATTTCAAGTTGGTTACTAACCCCGAAAAGACAAAAGGTTTAACTCGTAATATCTGATAAAACAATAGCTAAAGTGTTCTAGTGACGTCACTTGAATACGTATTCCAGTGAGTATACCTGAACCGCGCGTTTTGTTGATTGAAGAAGGGACAGGATGCGAAATAGTTACCAACCTCGATGGATGTATTCATGGGTTTGAACAACCTGACACTATGTGATGAGTGACACTGAGCCGCATAGCAGTGAGTTGTTACAGCGCGCTCCCGGGTTGTTCAAATTCACAAATACCGACAGCTAGACTGGTAAGTGACTTACACCCTGTTTTTTGTTCAATAAATAAAACGCACAGACTGGTATACTTAGCAGACGAGAGGTATTCACTTGCATACTCGACTCATCGTTCTATCGGCTATTTCTAGCTGGTTACTAACCCCGAAAAGACAAAACAACCTGTGTGTAAAAGTTAATTACCATCCTTGAGGTCAGTATTTCTTGACTTTGAACAACCTCTCCTTGTGGTAACCTCTCATGGCTATGCGGCGTGTCATTCAACACACGGAACGGGTTGCTCAGTCATTAATTACCCCCAACTCGCCGCAAAGATGATTGACTGGGGGAGGGAAGTGAACCCGATTTATCGATTGGAATATCAGTCACTCGAGTCTATAGTTTAACATGTCACATTCATAGCCATCAAATAGAGCAATGACACTGGATCCAGGGCAAATGGCAGATATTCCGCAGATATCAACATTTCGTTTGAACGGCCAGTAACCACCTCCTAATCTGATCTTCTTGCCAATCGTCGGAACAAAACACAACTAATCCGTCTGCTGATGAAGGGATTTGCCCACATCGATGTCCAGTCGAAGCAAGCAAACGCAGATGTTGATATTCTGCTCGCTGAGACAGCATATGACTTAGTCCAGAAGGATGAAACCTTTGTGGTAGTTGTAGGAACAGACACTGACTTACTTGCTATTCTAAAGTCGCGCTGTCGTCCAAAATGGAACATATAATGATGTTCTCTGTCGCACCCAAAGTCCTCTTCTCAATCGGAGAAATTGCACACGCTATCTGCGGTTGTGACACAAAGTCGACGCATTTTCGCCTTGGGAAAGAGAAAGTCTTCAGCTTCATGGTCTCTGAACTTGCTAGAGAAAAACATACATCGATTCTTTCACGACATATGGCGGCAGAACTCAAGAGAATGCCTTGACGGGGGAACAAATTCGGTTGGTGTTATTTGGAGCGAGAAAGTTCGTTTCCCTCGACCATTATCGATACGTTGTTTATTAGCGTTCTGTAGCCAAAACTAAGCTGATTAACTACTTTCTCCTTACTTCCCTTCCACCAATGTGCAGTACATCGGCATGCCTTCCGAACATACCTACGCGTTAAGACATGTGAGGGTACTCGCTGTCTCCAACAAAATGGGGCTGGTCGATGGACAGTGGAGTTCTTAGACCAACTGCAACAACACAGCCCTTCGCACCTTACAATCTTGAACCTGGTCAGTTATGAATGTAACCGTGGGTGTAGTGAGAGATTTTGATGTAAGAAACCAAACCTGTCGTGCTCTGGATTGTGCAGGTGTAACTTGGATTCTTGTAGCAATCACAGGCTCACTGTACAACTGGCACTTCAGAAATAGTAGTTGACGTTGATGAAAAACCAGAGATTAATTGGAGACCCTTTACTACTGGAGACCCTTTTCAGTGTTTCGCCTATCGTCAGTTTGCTGTTATGGGCTATGTTTTTGCGATCAATTTTGTGAAATTAGTCATACTCAGTGTCTAAATGATCCAAAAGAGTGTGTCGTCGTCGCCGCCGTTGTTGTTGTTGTTGTTGTTGTTGTTGTTGTTGTTGTTGTTGTTGTTGGAGGGTGGGGGTACCTGGGTCACCTTTGATATATACATCATAACATGTTATCAACCCCGCTGTGTTGTTCGTATGATCTTTCCTGACATGATTATTTGTTAGGTTGTCTTTTTAGCCTTTCAGACACTCGAAGCCGTGGTGTATGTTTTAGGGGGTGGTATAAAGTTTTTGGCAATAAAATCATAAGAATGGTGATGTTTCGATATATTCTAGCGGAAAAAAGAAACTATGCATGTGGAAAATTTCCAGTATATTGTCAATGGTAATTACTTCGGTACAAAATTCCTCGTGAGGATCACGTGAACACCTTTTCGGAGTCGTTTTGGGTGAATGCCTTTGTCGCGCGGATGGTTTCTCGTTTTCAGAGATAATTGTGATTGCACGTTTTTTGCGGGTGGAAATCTGGAGCGATAAATCTTTGCAACTTTATCACTGTCGGGTCAATATTCGGACGCCAGATAACCAGAAAAACAGGGTTTTATTCACACGAAAGTTTCCTGAACGCTGTGCCTACACTTGACGAAAATGATCGACTTCGCGCCACCGGCATGATACAATCTGGAAGGAGCCATAACGATGTTGCTATCCAGTGTGGCGTCCACCGTAACACAATTCATAACCTCTGAAGACGATTTCAGCAGTTCGGCAACACCAGAGACCTCTACGATCAGGACGTTCGCGTGTGACGTCAACACGACTCACGTTATCCCCTTCCCCCAACAACACGATGTCACCATTCAGCACAATAACGCTAGCAAGCACGTTGCCCGTGTCGTAACGGACTTGTGGCAGCGGAAGATGTTGACGTGTTACCGTGTTTCTGGCAGTTTCACCCGATCTCTCGCCCATTGAACATGCCTGGGATGAATTGCAACGTCGCGTACGTAATCGTCCACAGCAGCCCGTGACGTTGGATGGGTTATCACGAACGTTGATCCAGCTAGGGGATGACACCCCCAAGAGTTCTTTCGTCACCTTGTCACCTATCGATGCCGACGGTGGACATACCCGGTATTGAGCCTGTGAACTTGTTTTTCAGACACCGTTTATTCATAACGTCATAACGACGCCTTTGTTAACGGTGTGACAATGTACCACACATCACATGGTCACATGTTGATTAGATTCTAATTGAGCAGTCTGGAAACTATTTGGTTCTGTATGTTCTCAACTTATCGTTCTTTGGCACATGTTACCGATGCACAGTTTCTTTTTTCCGCTACTATATCTTATCAATTTCATTATCTGAATTAACCTCTGTCCTAGCAGAAGGGTTCATATTAACTCATTGTTATCTGAATATCTTTACTCGCTCTCCTTTGTGTGGGAAATTCTGAATCGTTGTGCAATTGCTTTGCTCTCTTCGATGAGAACTTCGATAATAATATCATCAACATTACGGAAAATCAACTGGTCGAAAGCTCTAGCATCATTTGTACATATCTAGCGACACCTGCTCCACGAAAGATGGATACTTGTGAAGATTGAGTCCCTAAATTAGTCTACATGCATTGATTGCATTGGCATATGCCATAATGGAAATGCATCAGTATTTGAACTATTCTGAAAAATCACTTCTCAAAAAGGTCAACTCAGATTTCCATGGTCTTTTGCTGTGTTGTTTACATATAGAATATACCCATAGTAGCTTGGTGTATCAAATGTTCACCACGAGTGGTGAACATTTGGTACACCAAGCTACTGCGGGTATATTTTATTTATACCATGATCGTCAGATTAATAAGTGTTTAAATGTTTAATAAATCAATATCATCACAATTACGGAATATCAACTGGTCGAAAGCTCTAGCATCATTTGTACATATCTAGCAACACCTCCTCCACGAAAGGTACTTGTGAAGATTGAGTCCCTAAATTAGTCTACATGCATTGATTGCATTGGCATATGCCATAATGGAAATGCATCAGTATTTGAACTATTCTGAAAAATCACTTCTCAAAAAGGTCAACTCAGATTTCCATGGTCTTTTGCTGTGTTGTTTACATATAGAATATACACATAGTAGCTTGGTGTACCAAATGTTCACCACGAGTGGTGAACATTTCGTACACCAAGCTACTGTGGGTATATTTTATTTATACCATGATCGTCAGATTAATAAGGGTTTAAATGTTGAATAAATCAATATTCACACGTGCGATTCTGTTTTTGTTTACATGAGCACCGGTGGACGGCACTTCCGCTGGCAATTTTATCGCCGAAACGATAGAAAACGAAACGCGCAAATTAAGGGACCTAGTTTTCATTTTAATAACAAAATAACATACTATTATGAGTTATGGATGCTTTATTAACATGAGACAACGTCTGCTTGTTACTTTTTGGTATCTTATGAGATAAACTTATTTAAGAACGTAATAAATACTTGCCGGTTTCATTTCTCTCTTCACGAGGCGACGAGTAATAAATTTAGATAAGTTTGCATTCAAGGCGAAGTCACCAAATGTCAATTTGGGTGTAGTTCCACTGCAGGTGTAAATTTTAACTATTGGAATCCCATTGCTGGAGTGTTCACCACGGTTGGTGTGTAAGGCTAAACTTTATGTCATAGGCTTTTTATATAGAGTAGAATGGGTAATCATGGTATAAAAACGTGTTATTAATCTCTGAAAAAATCATTAGCTTTCATCGATTTTTATCCCTAGTGAACCCTAATGTGTCTGGACTAGAACTTCAATCTGTGAGATATTTCATTAATAAGATTACAGTACGACCGGCGTTAACTGGCCACGTTCCACGGGTGGGCAATATTTCCATGAACGCAATAATTCATTAATTGGTGCTTCATTAATTAAATTTTTGCCAATGATGATATTTATCACCTCGTAAACGCATTTGTGGACATCTTTGCCCATGTATGGATTACTACCATTCCATGGCAACTGTACTGTGTGACACCCCCAAACCTGCAAAAGAGAACGCAGGAAGTTCATAATTGGATTCAGTCCGTGGACGTTCCTTTCTCAATAATTAGTCTGTGTTCAGTTTCGCGGGACTGCATGTTAATCCATTTATATTCCTCTTGAAGGGACACTATCAATATTTTACCAAAGCGTGCGCACACTTTTGATACAATTACGAGAAAGGATTTTACAGACCACTACACATCTGTAAAAACGTTATTTTCATTTTAATGCCTTAAAACATGTCACATATTTTTAAATCACGAGGGAAAAAATTCGAGCTGCTACTTTATTTTTATAACACCCGAGAGGAAAATGTCCATAGTTTATGAAATGATGCGCACATTGTTGATTCAATTTTTGAAAAATTACGAAATTGTAGGTTATATTCAGAATTACCATACACTTAATATTTAATTTACTGACAGAGTTACCAAATTAAGAGGAGATAACGTTTTTGAAAGTCTTTTTGAGCTCTGGTGAAACAAAGCGAAGACACGCCTTGATGAAGTAGCTGGAATAATTTATGACTCGCAGCGTGAGCAACTACATTCGGAACAAGTCATCTTTACACTGATTCACCCCCATCTCCGCGATGACGCTGCCGTCGATACATATTCAGATTATTTGGGGTTGGCCAAACTCGATTATATCGCAGTGAGTATCGTCGTTTGACCCTTTCAACCTCGTTCCCGTGTTTTACCTAACACGAAAGGCAGACGGCACTTGCAAACAAAACTCATGAATAACTATTTTTTTCATTTTTTGCTCTCATTGGAACGAGCTCGTTCAGCTCGTTCCGATGAAGATCATAAGCTATGTTTTCAGACAAAAAATGAAAAATAATAAAAATCGAATGGTGATTTTTGTGAATAGTGCTGGCCAGTTTTGATCGTCACGTTGGGCGAAGAGTTAATGCAACAACCCGCAGGGCTGTTGATTAAATTATTATTAAACCTTCCAAGATAAATAGAAGGATCCGCCCATTTGCTATATTCTTAATTGTATATGCGGCAATCCCATTCAGAAACTTGGGGCTGAGAGTGTTAATTGTGGTAGCTGACATATATCACTCTCACTGCAACTGCAAACTGAGAGTGTTTATCATATTGTGAAGACCGTCAAAACTTTCCCGACACACTGTCAAACTCTCGTCGCGTCTCGTGACTACCTGTTGAATCAACGTACTACATGTAGTGCCATTTTGGTGTGTTCCAAAATTCCAGGTGGGGCATTACGCCCCGCGGTAATTGACCCAAACGATCCACGAATACCCGCCTTAATTCACCTAAGATGTGCCATAATTCAACAACCCAGGGGAACCAATTTCTCGGAAGATTAATTCTAGTGGGTTTTCTATGGATTTTCGTCTTGGTTTTGTTGCACAAGGTTTTGTTGCAATGATTATTTTTTTATATGAATGTAAAATCTATATTGTTTTAACCCTTTCACTGCCACGCCTCTTTAGCCATATATGGAAGACCTCTATGTACGCCTTTATGCGAGGAGGTTTAATAAAACTTAAGACATACTTGAAACTCTATCATCTGATTAATTGTTGGAAAGGGCTCTCTGAGCCCTTTCCAAAAATTAATCAGATGGTAGGTTTGATCTGCGTATGCCAGAACGTACAAATAACCATCATAAAATAGGTGACAATAGTCGCATTCGGCAGCGAAAGTGTTAAAAGCACAGCCGACATACCAAAACAATAGTATGTGAGGTTACTCTGCATTTTATTTGACAATAAAATAATAAGAGAACGCTCAGATCAGTCAACTTTGCGTTTGTTTTTTTTTACTTAGTCCTAGTAACTTGGTAATGAGGGATCATACGCTATGCTTTCAAAGTGAAAAATATGAAAATCTCTTTTAGGAAATATCGTCTGCAAATCGTGCAAAGTGAAAGGTTATGGTGTAAATATATAGACAACTGATGCAATGCCAATTATCGAAAAGAAAATATATGGTATTCGGTTCAGTATTACAAATATCCCTCACTGGACTACCAGAATGAAGGATTTGTCTTCTTTTGGCACCAATTTTCAATTTTTTAACGGCCTGTGGGGACAAGTTTGGACTTGGCCGCGCCATGGTCGGCCGCTGCGTTAAGTGTTCCACGGCCCAGTGCAAGTTCTGGCTACAGGTCCCCCGCGGCATCCGGCGGCCATTGGATACAAATAAGGTAGTAACTGAATGAATTCTTCGTATACCAGCCTGTTGTTATGAAAACGTTTGAAGATGAGATATAATAATAAAAACAATTGAAACTTATTAAAACGTTGATTTTCGTCAGGAACGAGACAATTTGATCCGAATTTGTCTTTTAAAAGTGTTCTCCCTGAGACAGTACATTAACATATCGCCACCTGGCATCACTAACATCACAGCAATCAAAGAAAATGTGTTCGACGATCAAAGGACATTGACAAGGAACACATTTTTTTACAGGTTTTCTTCTTGACAGAGGTGTATAGTATAAGGTCTTTACGAAACAATGTATTCGTGATCCGAGCAACCAAAAGGGTTTTATCGTACTTATAATACGAAATATCATGTCTTTTTTTTTAATCCGTAAATTTCTCTCAATAAGTACAGAAGTGACACAGTACGTCAACAGAAAATGTTCTACTTAGACTAAGATTACCGCCCTCTGATTGGATGAGAGCTCGCTTAGTTTTTGCTGCGTTTACGGCTCCAAAAACGTCACCGCGTGAACTATTAGAAAATCTGATAACAATGGGATGAGATTCAAAGCGCATACTGCTTATAAAATAGTGTTTTTCAAGGCCACTGATCATTCTATGAACGAATACTCACAGAGAAAAATGATACGGATTAAATAATTTCATTTCAAAAATGAAGCCTTTAAGTTGAGGTACCTGCACTTCAGAATAAAGCCTAAATATTCTGCCGGTTAATGGAGTATTTTATGTTGATTATCACAGAGTGAGTAATTTAACTCCTTTCCTAACGAAACAGCCAATCACATCACAGCAATCCAGTTTTCACAGATCAGTGATTGTTGACGATATTTCCATAACTAATGGAGTGATGAATTATTTTTGGCCGTTAAAATTTGTTCACGTGTCTTTGCCTTGATATAATTTATAGGATCTCTCCCATAAATTGTAACCCATAAATTGTAACAAGGAAAATTCATAAGGACTAAATAATTTCACTTCAAAGATAATATACTACTCAAAGTTTGCTAAGCACCACATATTTGACACATCATTGTGAAATTTGCTTGTGACATATTTGGGATATTTTTGGTGGATATCATTGAGGAATGTATTGATACATGTATGGCCCACAGTGTTTTCATTAGCTCTCTTGACAGACAGACTTTTCGTGACAGTCACAGAAAGCATGTACCCCTTGATTTTCATGATGTTTTCGTGTACTGTCTACATGTACATGACATGCGTAGGGTATTCAATCTCCATTTCAACACAAACCCTTGTGATTTAATGATTGAATATGGCAAATGCAAATGAAAGAAGACATTTGTCTGAAGCAGAAATGTGGCGGGCTGTAGGGATGGTGGAGTAAGGGGTTACCCATCGTCAGGTTGGTGAAGCCCTTAGTGTGCACCATACGGTGATCACCAGAGCCCGGGCAAGATTTCAGCAGTATGGCACACCAGTAAGACGGCATGGTGGTGGCAGAGATAGGACAACATCTGCAGCTGAAGACCGGTTTCTGATCATTCAGGTCCGTAGGAACCGCTTTGCCAAAGCAACCCAGCTTCGCAGTGACCTTCATAATGCATCCGGGGTAAATGTTTCGGCGCAGACTATCTGGGCAAGGATGCACGAAGGTGGTCTCCGATCGAGAAGACCATGTATTCGCTTTCCCCTGTCCCAGACCCACCGCCAGGCACGATATGATTGGGCTATGGACCACGTTGGATTGAGCAGAGAAGATTGGCGACCTGTTCTTTTTACAGATGAGCCAAGTTACTGCATAGACCACACAGATAGGCGTTCTAGGGTATGGAGAAGACCAGGAAAGCGATTCGATGCAGCCAACATTGCTGAGCATGACCACTATGGTGGAGGGTCAATCATGGTCTGGGAGGCATCAGCTGGGATGGGCGTACAAAGCTTTGTATCCTTGAACGTGGTACATTGACTGCACAACGGTATATTGATGAGATCCTGGATGTCCACGTCAGATTGTATGCAGGTGCAGTGGGTGATAGATTCATTCTGATGGACGGTAATGTCCGTCCTCGTGTTGCCCGTGCTGTCGGGGAGTACCGTCAGGGGGAGAGGACTGAGCGTATGGACTGGCCAGCAAGATACTCTGCCCTCAATCCAATCGAACATGTCTGGAATGAGTTGCAGCTTGCAATTTCAGCCCGTCCAATCCAGCCAAGAAGTGTCCAGAAGTTTGGTGTCATGTTGGTCCAAGAATGGAACAACATCCCACAAAGGACCACCAGGAACCTGACTGGGTGCATGAGAAGGCGTTGTCAAGCTGTAATTAACAGTAATGGGTCTCATACTCGATATTGAAGCCATACCAGTTCGCTCCGTCAACTTTTTGGCATATTGAAAAATTTCCTCTTTTACCCAAAATATCCATTTTCCATAGTTACCCTATTCAAAAGCTAAAGAATAATGTCAAACACAAATAAAATCTTAATTTCTGTAGTTAAATCATTAAAGATATAATTAAATAAAAAATATATACACTTTTCATTACAATATTTCAACTAAAACGTAAAACAGGTAGTCGGATGTACTTGGTGCTTAGCAAACTTTGAGTAGTATACTTCCAGCGTCTACCAATTAATGGAGCATTTGATGTTGATTCAATGTGATCAAACAGACACGAATGTTCGACCAGTTTGAACTATCAACTTGTCAGTTGCTATTGATTGCAACTTACGTTCCACAAATCCCCAAAGAAATGACTATTAAATGACTGTCAGCAAAATTTGCTTTCCCCACAAATATGTATTATTTATGGGTAACTTTGTTATCATTCCCTTTGTCACGAAGTCACACTGGTTGCAGTTTCTCAGTTGTGCTAAAACCCCCAAAGTTGAAATTTATTTTTTTTCTTGTATGCAGAGCTCGGTCCTTCCCATTTTCTAATGTATTTCATTAATAGTTTTTGATGTTTAATTGTTTATTATCAGGGTCGTCGATACCTTTGTGGCGAGTGATGGCAGGGGAGGCAGGAGCCATGGACTCATGGCTGTTACTTTTCGTCATAGGAAGAGCTTTACGAGGAAGTCCCCTTAATTTCCTAAAGCAGACAGCAAATTTAAAGCTAATGGAATAGGAATTGCAATTAAAGATTAAAATTTCGACATTTGTATCATCGATGTGCGCATGATTTCACAAACTTCGGACAAGCACAGAACGACACACGCGTGTGAGTGGGTTAAGCGATATGGCACGAGTGCCAGCGCGGAAGGATAAAATGAGAGGCCTGCGGCCTCTCGTTTTAGCCTTCCGCGATGGCACAAGTGCCATATCGATTAACCCATTCACACGCGTGTGTCGTTCAGGTTTTATTACACACCTTTGCGTCTATAAAAACAATTATTAGAAGGACACTCAGAAATTCATTTGACAACTATCAACAAAAACAACACATTTTATCGCTAACCAATTCGTCCCCTGGGTTCCAATATGTTCTATGTGCCAACTGGCACATAGAACACATTGGAACTCAGGCAACGATTTTCAGCTATCGCTAGCGATTCAAATTGTAATTGCGTTGCACGATTTGTAGAAAATTCCAGCGAAATTTCGCTTCTATTTAAAAATAGTCCGTCAACGATTTTCGTTCCGCACATATGTACGGAACAAATTTTCATTTTCTGCTTGGTTTAGTGTTGCTTTAGCTGGGAGTTACATAGAATAGGCGTGTAATAAATAATATTCCAGTAGAGTTGTATAATAACACAGAAACTGGCTTTCCACAATTTTTCCCATTGAGTGTGAATGGTTAACTAATTTGTGAAACCCTTTTAAAAATAAGAGAACGGCGTTTTCACCATTATTTGATATTCTCTAACTTTTTTCGGTTATATCAACAATGTGCGCATCTTGACATATAATGCAGACACTGTAGCTTCCATATCTATGAGGTGTCATTTGCTATTTTTTTTCTTGCGAAGAATGAAAACTTGCATATTACTGTAAACACATATTCGCTAAATCCAGGAAAATATAGTACAGACTTTAACTTAAATCCCTATTGTCTACCCTATTAACACCTTGTTATGAGAACAATACCTGATGGCAATGTGGGAACACCCCCTTTTAGTATTGAGAGGTGTGACACTGATAGATATTCTTAACGACGGATTATCTGTGAACCTATTCTAATTAGCTTGCCATAAAAAGTCAAGTTTCCCTTTTCGAATAATTAAAAGTAACAAAAGGAAACGCCATGGGACATAGGTGATTTCTCAACAATTACTTGCTTCTAAATGGAACCTTCCGCGCGAATCTAATAATTACAGGGGAGATAACTTTATCGATAAAAGTCTGGGATGTTTCGATATGATACAGTATGATACCTCATATCAACAATTAAGTCGAACATGCATCTTATAAAATGGACTTATCTTATGTGTTATACTAAACCGTGTTGACGCCCAACGCATTGCCACCCAACTATTCTTTTTCGTATTAACCCTTTACCCAACGTAGACGATTTCAAAATTTATTATTTTAAATATCATTTTTTAAATTTTTTCAAAAAATTTCAGCAAAACCATATCATGTGACCCCTGTTTGGAACGAGCTCGACAATATTTTTTCTGCTGCTGAATTTGCATATTACGCGGGCGGATGCGGGCGAATATTTGGGTAAAGGGTTAACTCAAACCATATTACATCTCACTGGAACAACCTAGTAGAGATTTTGATTCTGTAATTTGTGTTACTGCTAAGAGAGAAAACTTTTCATTATAAAATTTGTTTGATTTCCAGAGGGCTTTCCCGACAGTTTTTCAATCTGTATATGCTTATCTTCAGATAGCCGCGCTGTCGAGCCCAAACTGTCTTCAGATGTCTCTGAGTGTGCGACTTTTGTGATCATGATATGAATTCGCCCGACGATTCTTATGTGGACATACGCATGCTTATCTGTGAGCTCTCCAGATAAGGACCGAGTAATTAGCCGCGATAATCGACAATGTCGTGTTAAAAATCCGTGATTAAATGCCACGCTTTTTACCCCAGCAGTGTTGAATGTCCTGGCTAATTTCTGAGCTAGAACCAGTATAATAAAACTTTTTCAATTGTATTTTCTAAAACTGTATTTTCTAGTTACGACTTTAAATGAGTTGAAATGAATCATGAGCATTTTCAAGTTGGCAAATTTCCACATCTTTTAAAATACTAATGATTCATTTTAGTCACTTATATTAATAAGTAGAAAATACAATTCTAGAAAATATAATTGTAACATTTTTTTGTATTGGTCCCTGGTGTGTCTCACATCACCATACTAGCAGCCCCCTGCAAATGCTTCAGTCGGGATCTTTTGATACGACAATTAACTTAAGTAAAGGTTTATAAACGAGGCTCATGACATTCTGCATAATAATGGTCGCGGGCGAAGTCCGAGAGCATTATCAGGCCGAATACCCTGTGCCGAGTGTTTTATCTGACGTAAAACCCACTTTACATTTGATAGGTGCGTAATTATAGACTGCATAACTCGCTCTGCAGTATCAATATTAATCTTTGTTTTCATTTTTGTTTTCATTTTTTACGCTACTGGATTATACTCTAGAACAAAGGAACATGGCCAGATAGGCGAAAACTATTGTATATATAGATAGAAGCAGAGAATTCTGAAAGAATTCGAAATAGTACAACTTGTCGGTTTTATTTGGGTAATTAAACGAGGATTCTGAGGAAAATTACTCTTCTACAAAGGAACACACCCGGTACCCCCTTGGTACTATAGCACTACGCGCTATACCGATAAACGGGGAATCCGTAGTAAATAAAGTCAATTTCGGTGATTTGGAGGGATTGTCGGGTTGTTTGTGGTAATTCGACGAATCGGGAAATTACTCCTGTTTAAAGGAACACACCCTCCGAACATATCCCTGTCTTGTTAGAAGGTTTTGGGTCACATAGCAACCACGTGCTACCATAGAAACCAAGATGGCGGCCTCCAGTATACAAAATGGACGACGGAAACACTATCACCCTAACAACACGCGCTGTGCATGCGCTCTCATACCACGTATTACTATGGAGATGACGTCACAAGATGGCCGCTCACGCGGGTTACCACGACAACACAACATGGCACCACTAGGTCACGTGACATGACGCCACTTCCGGGGTTCATCCAATGGGCCCCGGTTCATCACTCTCCTACTACTGACGTTAACACTTCATTGACGGTCACGATTAGCTATTGTTCAGAAATATGTGATCTTAAATACATTTTATTAATTAAACAGTTCAATGGCGAGTTGTCGTTCAGGGTTACTTATCGAAGAAAACAGAATGGATGTTGCAGTGTAAACTCGACATAACAAATCAGTCAGGTCACGCTGAGTGTTTGTATTGGAGCAGCAACTGTGTATTATTCAAAAGAAAGGCCGGTCATTCCTCTAAAAGATGCCCGGGGTCATTCTTAAAAATAATGTACACTTATCGTTCGTGGCAGTAATTTTTTCGGATAAGAGGGGAAGTGAAACAAAGGAAGCTTTCGGCACTGAATGGGTTTAACAGGCAATACTACTCCACACCATTACTACTCGACGGACGAAACAAAGAAATTATCGGGGCTGGGGAGGGGGGGGGGGGGGTACACTTTATAATTTCCTCCGATTTTACGCTTTTGTATTCCGTTCAGTTCCAGTGTAAAGCACTTGAAAAGTGGAAGAATGATACGTGATGAATCATAACACGACCTCAAAATAGCTGAAAGTATTGCAGTCACTTCAGCTACAGTTGATTGTCTGATGGTGTCATTGGTTTGTTACACGGCTTTGAGTTATTAGTGAATCGCGGTTTGCGTCCGTGTAATGACAATTTCTGTCATATCGTGATTATATTTGTTAGCTGAAAATAAAATTCACCGTGAAAAACATTGACCGAGATTCGCGCAGATTTTAAATTATGGGCTGAAACTCCATTTGCTTCTATGCTTCCATGTTCAAAGGAACGGATTTTTTTTTTTTTTTTTGCCATATCCATAACAACATTTTATTTCATTCCGAACTCTGTAACAATCATTTGAATCTCATATTCGTGAAAGCTGTAATACAGTGTGCTGACAATGCAAGGCGCGTAGCCAGGATTCTATAATAGGGAGTGCCCTATCCAGTTTTTTTTTTCGGGGGGGGGGGGGTGATATTGGAAAGACCGTTGTTTTGGGGGGGTTTCGGGAGGCCTCCCCTAATCATAAGTCATAACTAGGGCCTCCAGTCGTTTCCCCTCCGATTTCCCTGCCGGGAAGTAGGATATAGGGATAACCACCGGTGGGTATTACTTAGGACAACCCCTCCCCCCGAGAAATGACACAAGCGGCGATTGCGGGCAAGTGTACCGAAGACCTGAAGTACGCCTCAGTACACAGCGCCACCGTAGTCCCTCGCGGGCAATGGGGATTCAGTGTTTTGTCCAAGGACACAACGAAGATGGCGCGGGTTAGGATCGAACCGTCGACCTTTCCGTTTAAAGTCCAATGCTCTAACCAATGAGACACCACACTCCCCAAATGTTTCCCATACTGAAATCATGCATTTAACCAATCCAGTATTGTTTGGCAGAGCTCACTGAGCTCTGTCAAACAAGATTGAATTGGTTAAATTCTTTGTTATATACGGGGAAAAAAATGCAACTTAACATTTAGTGTGAGGGGGTTACTATAATATTTCATACAAACTTGACTTCCATCCACTTTTCCGGGGATAATTTCTAAAGGCGATGATAGTCGGGGTACGAGATGGACCTTCCAGGGCTTTTGTCTCGAAGCATTTTTCACGTGTTAGGGGTTGCTTGATTACATCGGGGTAAAAATAGTTAATCATTTAATAATTATTGGTGAAAAGATCATTGATTAGAGAGAATATATTGAAAGATCTTTAATATTTTGCAAAAACAATAAAATTAAATCGGCCTCCCATGTGAGAATAAATATTTAACAAGAACTATTTACACACTGAACGACACAAGAGTGTGAATGGGTTAATCGATAAGGCACGAGTGCCAGCGCGGAAGGATAAAAGGAGAGCCCGCAGGCCTCAAGTTTTATCTTTCCGCGATGGCACAAGGGCCATGTCGATTAACACTTTCGCATGCGTGTCGTTCTGTGTTTATTACACGCCCTCACATCTATAAAAAACAATTATTAGAAGGACACTCGGCAATTCATTTGGCAACTATAAACAAAACGAACAGATTTAATCGCCAACCAAATTTGCGAGGGAAATCCGAATTACTATTTTGTCCCCTGAGTTCCAATGTGTTCTATGTGCCTAATGGCACATAGAACACATTGGAACTCAGGGGACGATTTCTAGCTATCGCTCGCGACTCAAATTGTTACTGCGTTGTACGAATTGTAGAAAATTCCAGTGAAATTTCGCTTCTAGTTAAAAATAGACCATAAACGATTTTCATTTCCGCAGGTTCAGTGTTACTGTATATTGGGATTACATAGAACAGGTGTGTAATAAAAACAAATCCTGATCAATGCATAGATGCATAGTAAAATACTTCTTTCGTGTTTTGTAACTTCATGTCGTCTACCATTCCTCAGTTTACAGTATCTCAGTTGGGCGAAGTTGTCAAAAGGCATCAAACGATATTATTTGAAGGAAAGAGCGAAATTATTCAGTTATCAGGGTAAATACTGCCACTTTCATAGGCATGTTGTGGGAAATTGGCAGGGGTGTTTTTTTCTGAGAAATGGGCTGGGTTGGGCCTCAGGCCATAGTTTTAAATTTTGAATCGTTTCATGGCGGCTTAGGGACTCCGTGGAGTGCACCAAAGAAATCTTGATGAATTGCTTAACATCAATTGTATGCAGTATCAAAGAACGTTAGAAGCCTACAGTATGGCCGCCGTGGACTGGTCACTTTCCACGGGTGGGTAATATTTCCGCGGACGTAAAAATATTAGATTTCAAACACAAATTAGAAATAATCATCAAAAATAGTTTAATTAATGAAGCACTGGGTACAACTTGGTGCGTCATTAATTACAATTTTGCTACTGATGATTTTTATTACCTGGTGAACGCATGCATGCACATCACTGCCCACACGTGGATTACGACCCAGTCCCCGGAGACTGTACTGCATTGGCCCATGTTTCATCCCCAAATGTCTCCAATTGAAACTATATAAGTTCGGGCCTGTACAAATTTAAAATTACGTCTACCTGAAAAATGGGTTACCTCGACCCATTTCAGGCAATCTTTTTTCCTTAACCCTTCTGTTTTTTATAGCACGAAACTACCAACATGTAAGTAATAGTGATATGTTTGCCAGCGTTTGCGCAGAGGTGCAAATCAGCTTCCGAGAGTACTACCACTTATTTCACTGGTTCCTTCCATTGAACCGACTACGTGCCATGGTGTAAAACACGATGGAAGGGACTCAGAGAACCCTTTCCAACTGTGTGTTACATCACACTATTTATTTTCCAAACTAAAAAATGCTTTAGTATTATTATAAATACGATCGAGGTCGTAGAAGGGTTAACAAATTAGTACCAAAGTTAGTTCCAGTAAACTCTATTGCTGTTCGTCAAGTCTGGAATGCAGGCGAACGAAAAACCGGTTACGTTATTTTTTAGGTTAGCAATGGGTGAACGAAATGATTGGCCGTTCAATTTTTTCAAGCTTGTAATTATTCCTATCCATCGGAGTCAGTGGCTAGAACATTGGACTTTATACCGAAAGGTAGATAGTTCGATTCCGACCCTCGCCATCTGCAATGTGGTCTTTAGGAAAGATACTTAATTATGACTTGTCACGTGTTGGCACAATGGCACTATGTACTGACGTATGCTGCGCGTCGATGGTGCAGATGCATTCAACCACTGCTAACCTTTCTGCTTGTTCGTTGGAGGGGCTGACAGTTGCTCGCCGCTGCTCGCTGGATTTTTTCCGGATATTCCTGCTTCCTCCACTCGTAAAAGTTAGAGCTGAAACGGTTAAATGGTTTTCTTGATCGATTAATCATATGGATTAACCTTGATTAATCACTTGTTTTAGTAGGTAGCTGAATTATTGCCGTGTCGTTGATGATTTATAGCATTAACCCTTTACACAAAGTAAAACGTTGATCATTGGTTGATCGATTAATCGGTTACCCGTTTCAGCTCTAGTTAAAATGTCATACACGATATCACCCTGGCTGTTAAAGGTGTCCTTAAAACTCCAATAAACCAAAGAACAATCCTCTCCTCCGAGAAAATATTTTTAGATGCGTTAGAAACATTTTACGAGAAACTACACCGGTTCAACCCCTGCACAAGCCTGGAAATAAGCAGACTGTCATCTGCAGAATGAGATCCCCAGAGGGGGAATTTGGTAATGCCACTCTGCGCAGCATGGTAGTACCACTAAAGTTCCCCTCTGTGGGCCTCAATTTGAATCAGGGTTTTACACTTGAACAGACAGAGGTACCCAGATGATAAATTGACTCACTCCATGTGACAGTATCAGCAAATTCACCCTCCGTGGACCCCATTGTGCTAATGACGGATTGTTTATTTCCAGACTTGTCCCTGCATGAGGCATGAAGCCGCCATTGGAAATGGGTAAACGTGAACATTAATTTGGCACGTTTTAACAACTTCCAAATGGATGCCAAAATTGTTTCGCCAGTAATGCTTCGCACTTGGCAAAGAATCTCGACAAAAAACCTATTCTATCCAACTTTTGAAAATTGATTCTTGCTTCCTCTCCTTTGTTACTCGTGTTTACATATATCGCAAATATCAAAAGAGAAATCTGAAGTGCTAATTTGCAAAAACGTCTTGAACGTTTTACTTGCCAGGCGTTTTGCGTTACTCGTATCTTGAAAAATAAACTTTCTGACATCGATATGCTCACTGAAACAAGTTGTTTGACTGAGTCCCAAGCATTTGTCAAACAAAATATTGTGGTTATAATAACACTTCTTGCAAATAGGTGTATCAGAAATGAATTGGAATCATTTAACGTGATACTACAAACATTTAACCCTTTACCTAACACGAAAAGCGACGACACTTGCAAAAAAAATTCTTGAATAACTTTTATTTTCATTTTTTGTCTCAAAAACATAGGTTATGACCCCTCATTGGAACGAGCTCGTTCCAATGAGGGGTCATAACCTATGTTTTAGAGACAAGAAATGAAAAAATAATGAAAATTAATTGGCGATTTTTGAGAATAGCGCTGGCAGGTTTTGGCCGTTACGTTAGGTAAAGGGTTAATCAACAACACAGTGTTCAACGCCGGGGAGGTCGGAGAGATAAAGGCGCTGGACAAATATTTTTGAAGCGTTTGTAGTTGACTTTTACTTGTTGTTCCTGGTCTGTTTGAGATAAGTTTAATATTTAATAGAGGAAGATAATGTGTTAACTTACTGTTAAGAAAACTACCCCGCAGTAGGTTTAGAGTTTCATCCATATAAAACAAATCCCAAGAAAGCCATTAAGAACCAGGTGAAAACGGGGGCGTAAATTTGGAGAGCACCCCCCCCTCCCAGTCCCCCTCCCCCACCCCCCAAAAAACAATCTCCCGATCATGGGTTTCGTCGGCAGAGGTTGAGCAAGAAATTATGAAATACTAAGTCCGACAGACGCTCTTGCTTGCCTGATGAAAATATACAGTACAGTACAGTCTCTGTGGACTGGTTGAAATCCACGCGTCGGCAGTGATGTCTACGCATGCGTCTACCGGGTAATAAAAATTATCATCGGCAAAATTTTGATTAATGAAACATCAGATTGTACCCGGTGCTTCATTGAATAATTTTTTCATGATTATTTCTATAATTAGTGTTTGGAATCTAATATTATTATGTCCGTGGAAATACTGCCCACCCGTGGAATGTGACCAGTCCACGGCAGCCGTGCTGTACACACGCTTTGGAACACTCATTTGGGCAAAATATGTTGCTTGCCTGACTAAAGAATACACAGATAAGAAAGTGCAATAAATGCTCGACTCAGTATATCGGTAAACAAGTGGGGCACGGTGGCACTGTGTACTGAGGCGTACTGCATGTCAATAGTGCAGCTGTCTTCAACCAATGCTAACCCTGCTTGTGTGCAGTTATTACGTTGAGGAGTCTGACAGTTGCTCGCCGTTGCTCAGTGGTTCTCCCCGGGCACCCCGGCTTATTCCACCTGTAAAACTGTCCAACACGACGTGGCCCTGGCTGTCGAAAGTGTCGATAACCCCAATAAATAAATGAATAAATCCGATGCTTGGATTTTTTGGGCATTTCCTTGGACTCCCCACCCTCCAACCTTCAGCATGTTCATGAGTTGCTTCTCAAATACAAAATTTTGGAGAAAAGATCACAGTGCAGTAGAGCTGAAATGGTCAATGGATTTTCTTAATCGATTAATCGCAAGGATTAACCTTAGTTAACCGATTATTGTAATTCAGTGTTAGTGGGGCTGTCCCAGTGCCTGATTCAGAAGGTTCCAAAAGATCAGGATACTGCTGCTAGGATAATTACTGGTACCAAACGCTCTGAACACATAACACCTGTTTTAAGACAACTACATTGGCTTCCAGTTAAACAGAGAATTGATTTCAAAATATTGATCTTAGTATTCAAATGTACCCACAAACTGGCTCCAGTTTGCCCGTAAGAGCTCCTCGCTGTATATAAACCATCACGCAGTCTCAGATCTAAAAACCAAATTCAACTAGTTGTACCTTTTAGCAGATCTAATCTGGCTAATGATCGTGTGTTCTCCATCGTGGGTCCCAGATTGTGGAATTCCCTGCCAATTGGTGTCACAATTTCAGAAACTCTCGATGTCTTCAAAAGAAATCTTAAAACTTTCCTATTCACTGAAGCATTCTCCTGAACCTCTGTAAGAGGCAACCAAAACAGATGTGACTCTTTATTTCAGAAAAGTGTATTTATTTCTGTCAAGCGTTTTAGAGTATTATTTGTGGTTTTACGCTCTAGAAAATAAATTATTATTAAAATAAATTATTATTATTATCAATCACTTGCCCTAATAGGTAGCTGAATAATTGCCGTATCGTTGATGAGTTACATCATTTACCCTTTATCCAACGTAACGTGGAAACCGGCCAGCGTTATATAAAAAAATCTCCCTTCAAATTTGATTTTATGTTCAATTTTGGTCTCAAAAACATAGCTTATGACCCCCTCATTGGAACGAGCTCATTGAGCTCGTTCCAATGAGGAGTTCATAAGCTATGTTCTTGAGACAAAAATTGAATTTTTTTTAGTAATTCAATAAGTATTGGGTAAACGGTTAAGAATGACCATTTCCAGCTATTGATACAGTATAATGATCATGCAAGTGAACAGGTGTATCAGCAGATAACTTGCATGCTTTACTCTGTCTCATATAATTGATGTGAGTCAGTGTGACGATGCTTGCCTGTTTTGGAGCAAGTCTGTTCCTTTGTTAACCCATATAAAACAGTAGTTCAAAGGTTACGGTTAATTGACCAATTACTTTTTTGATCGATCAAGACGTTGATGGTTGGTTAATCGATTAATCGGTTAACAGTTTCAGCTCTACAGTGCTGAGTCGTATTGGTGTCCCCATTTTTGCCTGTTTTGTCGTCATTCCGGGCCGTCATTTTTACGACGATTGATTGATTTGACTTAAGGGGTGCCCCGTCCCAACCACAAGCTTAAGCTCACCATATCAGCTCGTCAAACCTTGCTGGCTTGGCAACTTTTACGGGACCTCTCTATGAGAAATCACTGCATGGCTACAGAGCTTGCCAAACAAAGCTTCTACCCAGCTGGGCAGGGTAAGAGTTATCCCATCGGGTACGTGATCTACCATAAAAATTAATTATTCATAGATTAACAATACCCCCAAGCGTGAGCAAAAGGCTTTTTCAAAAGACCGTCTCTCAATTTTGTCAGAGAAATCTTTCTAAGCCATACAGGGTTTGCACTGGGATTAAAAATTCTCTTGCCAAATGCAATTTTTTTTCCCAAATTCTAAAAAAGTTTCCAACTTATTGGGACACAAAAACAATGAGAAAAAAAAATTGATTTGCAACACATTCTAAAATCATTGGGATTAAAAATAACCCCAAATCAACTGGGTTGAGTGAATATGAACCCAATTGGGTTCATATTCTCTCAACCCAGTTGATTTGGGGGTTATTTTTAATCCCAATGATTTCACTCGACCCGGCTGATTTGGGTTAATGTTCTCGAGTCGAGAAAAACAATAATTTAGAAACAGGGTATACAAACATCAAGAAGTCAGTGCTGAAATGATCATGATTAGGGTGTCAAGCTGCAAAATTGCAACAAAATACTATCAGAGGATAAAAAAATAAGCATAAATTGTTGCATGCTTTCAGTCAAATCCCTCCATTACTTACCAATTTGTTTATTGTTAAATATATGTTTTTTGTGAGCTGCTATGCTTGCACTGTTACTTTTTCTGGTGTTCAGCTCTGTGATGCACAGCGTATTCATTGAATAAAATATTGTTTGAACGAAATTTATGTGTTACGTTAATGTAGACTTTTATTTCCGAATCTAATGTTTCGATGTGTGTCCTGTGCTTGAAATAGTGCTTAACGGGCACGAATGGATCAAACCAATATCGCAACCACCAGTACAGAGTCCACCGCCGGCTCAACAATCTCAAACTGGTCATTGTCGCATAAATCTTTTCCTTGGTAATATTTCCTTCCACTTCGAGACAGCCCAGTGTAAGCCTTTGGCTTGTTGCTGAATCCATTTCTATGTTTGTTACTTTTTGTCAATTTATGCTTGTTACTGTATACTTTAAACATACTTTGGAAATAAATATTGTTCAAACTAATGTTTTTTTTTGCGCGCCAAAGATGCACGGGGACCTTGTGGGAAAAGCCCCTTTCGATCCTCCTTGGCTGCGTAATTTAGTATTTCTTGTCCGGGCGTGGCAAAGGAGCGAAAGGCTGTGGTACTCGGTTTGTGGTATCTGTGCTTCCGTGTGATCTTTTTTGGAGGTGGTGGCTTTGGCGGGGATATTTCTCTTGGCGGAGTTGATGGAGTTGTGGTGGACTGACTTGGTTTGAAGGGTTTGGTCCTCGCCGTCGCCGCTTCAGGCGAGTCTGGTGTTTTCTTTGCATATTCCTTGAAACGGATTAGGTCGTCACGCATTCGTGTTCCATCAGTATTTATCGAAGTATGGCTGAAGCTCTAGTCATTGTTCCTCGTCATTGATCTCCACTCCTAAGGACTTGTCAACGGATTCCGTGATGTTAGCCTCCTGATTGGGGCCCCGGTCCGCAGAAGCCGGAGACGCAAGAGTAGGAGGGGTGGAAGGTGCGTTGTCGGGAACAACTTCCTGCACCACAGACAAGTCTCCCTCCTCCATCTCCTCTTCAGATGAAGAGTCTGATTGGATGGAGTTTGAATTGTCACCTCACAACCCAGAGTCATCCGCACCCTCCTCCTGTCAGGTGTGCCGGGATGGACAAGGGTCGGCCAGGGGTGACAGGTATTTGCTTTCAACGCCCTCACTTGCCTCGCTCTCTTCCTTCTCCTTTTTCTTCTTCATTTCTTCCGTCATTCGGCGAGCATCACGTCGACTGGTGGAGGGTACCTTCTTTCTGTTCCTCTTCTTGATCTCAGCAGTGCGGATCCGGTGGTTAGAATCATCATCCAGCTTCTCTGAGTCACTTGGTGACGAGTGTGGGGGAAGATTCCCCTTCCCTCCCTCACTACACCTTTCCAAGGACGTTGGCTCAGTTTCTCTTTCAAAATCCACTGCTTGATGAAATTTAACCCTTGCGCACCTGGATACTCCAAGTGGTAGCAAGAGTAGCTTTCAATCTGACCAGTGTATCATGTATATCAAACGGGAGCTCCATGTGAACGATGTTGACACCTCGGAGTCCAAAGTGGGAATGGCGAAAATCCCGTTCGATCGCGATGTAAACTTTTATTGTGACAGAAAATGATTTTTTAAAAGGTGGAAGCATGGCCGCCACTAAAACAATCTCTATCAACAGGCCTGGCATTTTTAGGAGTGCAGGAGTGCTGCACGCCTACTGCACGCTTAGAAAAAATTGAGGAGGGCAATTTTTTGCACCCTTTGATTTTCTGGAATGCCAGACCTGTTTGGACTGCCTTTAAAATCTATTATCATTTCGTCCCCTGAGTTCCAATGTGTGCTCTGTTTTGCACTCCTTGGTTTTCTAGATTGCCAGGCCTGTACCAAAAAAAATTTCCCGTTGCCCTATGGGAACCGCAGGATCTAAATATAGAAAAAATTTAAAACGCCCATACCTTGAAGTGAATATAACCAAAATGGCATACAAGTTTTTGCATTGAAAATTTCAGGTGCAATTGCACTCCCAAGCAATCTGAGGAGGGCAACTGTTTTGCACTCCTTGATTTTCTAGATTGCCAGGCCTTCTATCAAGTCTATTGTTTAATCTCACAACCCATAATAGAGCTATTGTGTCTTGAATTGGAGGGTAATAAAAGTAATTTCGATGTACAGTTATTGTTTCCTTGATGTTAACGGTCATAAGAGGGAATTAAGAAAATACCAACCTTCTGCATTCTCGTGTAACGTAATTACTCGCACCAGCCTCATAACAAACTGTACACAACATCACATCACACTAACGGTCATAGCAGATCAGATTGTTGATCCAAGCTAGTGAACGACAACGTTTTTCATACATGGTTTTCGTTTTTGAGAAGTTAAATTTTTCTTGCCATTTCTTTTTGTCAATTACTCATTTTTTGTGCCAAATTTGAAAAAAAATTTCCATTGGCAAGTGTGGCAAACACCAGCGCGAAACCTGACACTATACTAGCCCATTCCTATTTAACGGTGCCGGACCAATACTTCTCAAGCTCATGGAGTGTGGGGAAAAGTTTCGACAAGTTGGCAGAAGCAAAATATTTCCCTCACTTCACATCATCTCGTGTGTAAAAGTGTGTTCAGGACCTTCACATGGGAGACTGTCCATGGCAATCGGAGCACTCCGAGTACTTTTTGAAGACTTGAGTACCCAGAATATGAAGAAAAAATACTATAGAAAAGTGACTCAAGAAATATCTGGGCGAGAGTTCATGAACCAGTTTTAGGGACTTTAGGCAGGAAAAACGTAAATAAGGCTCAAACAAAGTAGTTTCTCGGGCCATTTTTTGAAAAATGTTCATTTTATTTTTTTATTGTTGTAATTATTTCTCTGCCATCAAAAGTTCATGTTCTTTGTTTCTTTTATGTTTTAGGCCTCATAATCTCCAGAATAGTATGAGTGGTGGTGTATTTCGTCCCTTGAGTATAAGAAGGCTTTGCAGTGATAAAGCATTGCTAAGACTTCTTGCACTCAAGGGACAAATTTATCAATTTTATTAACTTGGGTAAAATTTCAGACATAAACAATTTAATTATTATTTTTTTAAGTTTGCATTGTTTATAAAAAGAGAGCATACGGCAGCCAAACGGACCAGGTGGGAGGGCCTATGAAACAGATTTTTAAACTTGTTAGGCCTAAGGCTGTAATTATCTGGACAAGAGGGGGTGTCCCCGTCCCATGACTACGTCACCAGGCGTAAGGGACACGGACACATATATTTCCAAGTGTAAAAGTTATAACTGCAAACATATTTACTAACCTTCAACGATCCTTGTTCCTATGATTGAATCCAAATTAATTATGTGATATTCATCTCTGAAGAATTCAAGAGCCTTTCTCAATGCTTTTATGGTATGTTCTAACAAACGCTGATGATTTTCTTGAGCAAAAAGTACAGGAAATAATATTGAACAACACGCTGTAACAATAAACAGATGCTTCAAGACTGGTCTCATTTTCCAATAACCCGGAACAAACGAGTCTGACAAATCGCTATCAAGAACTTCGTTTTGATAACCGAAGTTCGATTTTTCTGTTTTGTTTTAAAGCGAAAGGATATAGATTTCCGTCGTCATCTATTCGATCAGAACAGCCGAGCGCTAATAGGATTTCACTGTTCATTAACGTCGGAATATTTCCCGCGATGTGAGTACAATCTGAGCATCCAACCCACGCTACACACGCGCACGTGCAATCGGAAAACAGTTCCTTATCGCAACATGGGATAATTATGGAACTTTTATTTCATTAACAGGTTGGCCGATGACATATCCGATAGCCATCTTGGAAAGGTGAATTAATTTAGGTCTGTTAGTATACAAGTCATCAGAAAGTGTGATTTTATTGAAAGGTAATGGGAAGTCATTACGATGATAGTATGGCTAATGTTTTATGGCTTCCGTTGATAGTGAAAACTCATTCATCATCTCGATTTGGGGTGTGTGGAACAATATTTAGATTTTAGTTGTTTTAGAAAAGTGTTTAGTCAATTACTAAGCCACTGACTGCAGTAGAAGTTGATTATAGGACAGATGGTGGGATCTATAATCAACTTGTACTGTAGTCATCCAATACTATTTGTTCGAACTAGTGACTCCACACACAACTCTTATGCTCATCTGGGTACTGCACGATATCTATTTCATGGTGTTGTACTATTGGGGGTACCTTTTTGGAGGATATTTATCGGGGGATATCTGAAGATAGTTATAGCTCCTAGCTCCCGTTCAGTTCCTGGTATCTAGACGCTGCATGGCCTCCGGTCTAAGACCATTACTGCCGACTTATCCATAACCACCGTCCTCTTCCATTAACTTTTTACCCAACGTAACGGTAAAAACCGTCCACCGCTATTCACAAAAATTGCCAATTAATTTTCATTATTTATTCATTTTTTGTCTCAAAAACAAAGGTTATGACTCATCTTTGGAACGAGCTCGGCGAGCTCGTTCCAAAGAGGGGTCATAGCTTATGTTTTTGAGACAACAAATGAAAGAAATTAGTTATTCAAGAATTTTATTTGCAAGTGTCGTCTGCTTTTCATGTTAGGTAAAGGGTTAATTAGCTTCCGCTCTTTACTGCCACTACTACTTGTCTGTACCACTACTACTGGCTACCAAGCTTACAGCACTGTGCGATTACTACTGACTACTATGGCTCTAAGGACCTATCACTGCACTATTACTGCGCTATCACTGCTACGGTTCCCAGTTCACATCGCTATCAGATTTGGGTGGACTGCTACTGGCAGTTGAATAAAGTCTACTTCCTCGAACGACTCTTATCAATCAAATGAGCCATCCAGCAATTGCTCGAAAGAGTGACTCGACATACGAATTTTATCCTCATTTTAGAAAAAAGGGATTATATAATCACAGACGTTTACCAAAAAAGGATTCTTGTAAAGGGATGCCGTAAAAAGGATACCACTTAGGGGATATCTATTCGAGCATAGTTATGGCTCCTAGCACCTGATAGGATTTCTAGTTTCTTGACCACCCCACACCTCCATAGGTCTAAGAACACTACTGCTGACTTATCCACGCTCACCATTATCTCTCCTATGATCAACTTCTACTATAGTCGCCCAATACTGTAGTCTTCCTTACAGTCTTGTACGGTTACTACTGGCTTGTAGCGTTACTACACGTTTGCTAGCTATCTCAGGTCACGACCTCTGCCCTGGGTCAAGTCTTAGAATGTCAATAATAGGACCACCCATACTCTATTATAAGACCACCCATACTCTATTATTAATGTCAATAATAAGACCACCCATACTCTACTACGACACTAGGAACCAAGCATACACGACACACCTGTGGGGTAGTACTAACCATTAGGCGGTTTTGTAGTACTAAGGGATAACAGTAGACCACCAGGGGTAAATATCGCACATTGCATACTACCGTACTGGACAATGAAACATATTCCACCACACCACAGACAATAAAACATATTCCACCACACCGCAAGACTAGTAGAACAGCAGTGTACATACAATACATCTTATACTACCGCACCAGACAGCCATGCATACCACCGCAACAATGCAAGACCTAGCATTACGCACCAATTATACCAACAGTGGGTCAGCACAGCGCCTTAGGTAGGTTAGTAGTACTAAGGGCTAACAGTAGACCCACGGGGGCTATATGATTCCCATACTATACTACCGCTCTAAACTACCAAGCATTACCCCACAGTACACACTGCCTAGAATTACGCACTGCATATAACAACCCCAAATGGTGAAATGCATTCAGTGGGTTAGTAGTACTAAGGGCTAACATTAGACCAACAGGTATACAGACCGTACACCCTGTACTGCCACATTTGGCAACAAAACATACCCCGCCACGCCGCAGGACAAGTAGAACAACAGAATACAAACAGTACGTCCTATATTATCGTACTAGACAATCATGCATACCCCACAACACTGCATGACATAGCCTAACGCACTATGTATACCAACTGCGAGTAAGCACAACGCCTTAGATGGCTAGTGGCACTAAGGGATAACAGTAGACCTATGGTGTATCGACAGGTAATCCTATAATACTGTATCAGAGAACCAAGCAAAACACTACATGGCCTAACATTTCGTACTACCCATACCAATTATATATAACGCATTAGGTGGACTCATAGTACGAAGGGCTAACAGTGGACCACCAGACGTACATACCATACATCCTATACTACCGTTCTAAACTACTAAGTATTACCTTGCATACCACATGACACAGTATTACGCACCATCTATAACAAACCCCCGATTGTAAAATTACTGGGTTAGAAGTATCAAAGACCAACATATGATTAACATGGGTACAAACCGTACTCCCCATACTACCGAACTGCACCAACCTGCATTACCCCTCCACCCCTACCCCAAAATACCGCTTGGTCTAGCATTACGTACTACTTATACCGTAGCGCAGCATAACGCTCGGAGTTGATCAATAGTACTAAGGGCTAACACTGAATCAGCAGAGATACAGACCGTGCATCCTATACTACCGCTCTAGACAACCATGCATTATCCCCGCCTACACCGCAATCCCACCTGGCCTCGCATTAAGTACTACCTATACCAGTCATAGGATAATACAAAAATTCGTTAGGTTAGTAGTACCAAGGGCTAACATTTAACCAACAGTAGTACAGACCGTATGCCATATGCTACCGCACTAGATAAACATACATTGCCTGCACCACACCCTACAATACCGCCTGGCCCAAGATTACGTACTACCTATACCGGTCATAGAATAATGCAAAGCATTCGGTAGGTTAGTAGTACCGAGGGCTAGCACTAGACCCAAGGGGTATATACCACCCATCATGTACTACCCTATCATTAGTAACTTTAACCGTTTCGCTGGTAAAAACTTTTAACAACTCAATCCCCCACCTCCATCATCCCTCCATTATGTATCCATACTATACACCCAATGCCATGTACATACGTAACCAATACATGTCATGTCCATGCATGCATATATACCTTACTATACTATTGAGTATACGCTGTACATACACGACATGCCGGATCAAGCAGGATAGAGCAGTGGGTTCGCACCTGAAAAAGCTGCACCAGCAAAAACTCCGTTTTCTATGAAATTTTACATTGCTTGCAGCAGCAAAGCTTCAGGTAACGAGACCAGAAAAACTTCTGCTTTTCAACTTACGTCTTTATAATAAAATTGTAAGGCCGTGGATATTTCTTTACAAATCCGAACAAAAATCGACGTCAATTGAACTAGCTGAGTTGCTTTCTGTGAACTCCACATTTTAGAAGGATTCGTGACAACCGTTTCTTATTCCCAGTGCCTTATTCGACATTCGTTACCAACCGATAAAATCGGTTGACAACGAATGTCGAATTAGGAACTAGGAATAAGTAACGGTTGTCACGCCCGTAGTTTAGGTTTGATATTTTCAAGTAACAAAATGTGTGAATATTTCAATTGTCAATTCGACGAATACACAGAAAGTGTTGAAAAATTAAAACGTGTCTCTGCATTTGAATTGACAAATGTAAAATGCATTTGATGAGAGCAAAATTTAATTTCACGGTCCTTCGAAGTATTGTTTTAATTGAATAATGAAACAGATATATTTTGGTTTTTTTCGGGCAACCCACTACGGGGCTTTCGTCACATTGGGGAATATGTAGTTAACCCGAGTCATCTGTAAACAGAAAAGAAAGACCTCCTCCACCCGTAAAACTGTCACTGACACGATATGACCTTGGCTGTTAATGTGTCGTTAAACCTTAATAAATAAATATAATCGCGTTCATTTTCCCTTTGACAAATTACTTGAAAATCTTACATTCCGAGGTTGTTCTGAGCACCAAAAACTCGAAACAACTTACAATCTGATTTTTTGACTACGTTGTGGTCACCGGTTTCTGTCACTGGAAGGGTTGGCAGATTTTCACGACACACGCTCCCTCCTAACTCCCAGATACACCATTTGTGTGTGTGTGTTTGCATTTATTTTAATCCACAGGCACCATCTCTCTCTCTCTCTCTCTCTCTCTCTCTCTCTCTCTTGGGGTATCTTCACAGACATGAATTACTGACATCGCTTTCGAACTGCACACGTTTTACAAAAAAAATCCAGGTGCGATTGTATTACTCCACACCCTTGCCCAAGTCATCCGCGGTTTTTCTTGATTTGTTTTGTTTAGTTGAGTTTTGGGTTTTTCTGTTTTTGTTTGTTTAATTGTTCTTTTCTTGTTTTGTTTTGTTTTTTTTGTTTGTTTTTTTTTTTGGGGGGGGGGGGGAGGGGGCTGGTCTGTCCCTCAAAGTGTCAGTGACTTTAAGTATTAAAATAGATCGACGACGATTCACAATTTATATAATTTATACAATTTTTTATTTATAATTTTTATACAATTTATTTACATTGCGCAAACACACGAAAGATCTTTATTTACATTGCCTTCCAGAACTGATATTACACACATAAGTTGTATACCTCACACGCCTTAACCCCTCTTTTGGGGGAGGAATGGATGGATATTGTTCTGTTGCACAAGAGTATATCTAATTACCTAAATTGAGCCGACAGTTATTTTTACTAATTCTGATTTCTTCAGAATCCTCTGCTGCTATTTGTGTATATATAAGCTATTCCGTCTACCCAACACAATTCGTTTGTTCTGGGGTACACTCCAGTAAAATAGGAGAGCCTGTCATATGGAATAGTTTTAGCTTATTGTTACTATTTTTTAGATTTCCTGTTCTTATTTATTTATTTATTTATTTATTTATTTATTTATTTATTTATTTATTTATTTATTTATTAGGGTTTAACGACTATAGAATCCCGTCTTCTGAGATGAGAGTAGTGTGTTGAGTCACTCGTTCGAGCAATTTCTCGATAACTTATTTGCTCGATGAGATTTGAGAAGTCTGAGCGATGCCTGTTCCAGTCACTGCTTGATTGACGCTTGGACTTAATCTTAGTAACCCTTGTTTCGGGTAATTATGTGACAGTGGACGGGGTTTTGATGAATGGGGTGATCTGGTTGGTTAGTTAATTGCAGTATATAGGATCTGATTGGGTGATCCGGATAAAAGGACATGAACCATGGTGTTAGGAAACAAGAACATGAGTACCCGGAATATGATCACTACTAGTCAGAACAGACCAGAAAAATTAAAATAGTAACAATAAGCTAAACCTGTTCCAACTGACAGTATCTTCTGCTCTATGACGTCACTTCCGTCTTACCCATCCTCTGCCTAAAAGGAGGGCTGAAGCCTGCGAGTTACACTACTCACATATAAGGAAGGTCATGTACAAACACATCCATGTCATCTGTCGTCATGAAAATCGACTTTCGATAAAGTTATCTCCCCTGAAATTATTTGACGAGTGAGGAAGGTCCAATTTTGAAGCAAGTAGTTGTTGCGAAAACACCTATGATATCAGTGGAAATAAAGCGAAGTTTTCTTTTGTTATTTTTAATAAACAAAAACAACAGACAGCTTGCGGAGTTGTCTGTTGGTTTTGTTTATCAAACGTTTGAGAAGGAAACTTTACCTTTTTGTGGCAAGCTAATCAGAAGCAATTACGTAACTCTCTCGTTTGGCTTTTTGTTTAGCGAATGTGTTTTGACAGTAATTTGAAAGTTTTTATTCTTCCCAGGAAAAGATATAATAAATCTTTCCGCCTAGACTATTATAACCAATACATGTCATGCCCATCAACGGGAAGGGTAGTGTCTGTATTATATGTCACGATGCACACACTAGATATAATGAGCAGAAATAAAATGTTACAGAAAGTCAAAATGTGGTAAAAGCGCCGTACTATTATTTTAACCCTTTACCCAACGTAACGGCCAAAACCGGCCAGCGCTATTCTCAAAAATCGCCAATTAATTTTCAAAATATTTTCATTTTTTGTCTCAAAAACATAGGTTATGACCACTCGTTGGAACGAGCTCGTCGAGCTCGTTCCAACGAGGGGTCATAACCTATGTTTTTGAGACAAAAAATGAAAAAAATTAATTATTCAAGAATTTTGTTTGCAAGTGTCGTCTGCTTTTCATGTTAGGTAAAGGGTTAAATGGGTTTAAACGGAGAACAATAGTGAAACGTTCAAACTGATCAGAACTGATTAGGAAAAATTGTAAAAACCAGTTTCTGTATTTTTATAGTATTCTACCAGAAAATACGAGAAGTTTGTGAAAATAATGCGCAAGTTGCAATTTCGCTGATATTTCGAAATTTCAATTTTTACATGAAAATCCCAAACCCTTAGTGTCAAATCTACCGACAAGTTTAGAAAACTAAGGGGAGCTAACTTTCCTGTAAATATTTTTCAATGACGAAAATGTCAGCCATGAATTCATAAATCTTCAGGCCGATATCGTATCACTGTAGCTACTGGCGTCTCCTTGGTTAATGCCAGTAGGGCCCTGCGAAATATCGAAATTAGATTCGATTCGAATTTGAGTAACGTTGATTCGGAAGTTTACGACTCTTCGAGATGTTCTCAAAAACCTACCAAATGTCCCCTCTTTAACTCTTCTATCTATCACCATATGATAGAAGACTTAAGGAAATTCCGCTTCCGAAACAATTTTTATTCTATTCTGGGATATTCCCGATTTTGACTGACATGTCAATACCGACGAGTCGCTGTTGAAAACAATACCTAAAGGGAAAATGGCAGTATTTGCGGTTGTAAGAAGGAGTAATATTTACAAGTTGAAGAGGGGTGACATTCGATACGAGATTCGATTCTATTTGCAATCCACTGCCTGATTCCACTCGGGATTCGACTTGACTCGAAATTTTAAATCGTTGGGCCCTAAATGTCACTTACCTCAGTCTTGTTCTCTTGACTCTTACGTTTACTGTCCCTCTTACACTCTGAAATCAGTTGGGTTAAAAACCAACCCAAATCAAAAGGGTTGAGTGAATATGAACCCAATTGGGTTCATATCCACACAACCCAATTGATTTGAGTTGATTTTTAACCCAGCTGATTTTAGAGTGTAGTACCAGGATTTCACGTTGCGTTCTATGGTTTAACCTTTTTTCCTCAGATATTTTTATGCTCGCTTAGCATGTGTCACACAAACACTCTTCGCATGGCGAAAACAGTGACTGGCATCATCGTTTATCTCACACTGAATGTCCATTTGCACTCACCACTGAAGTGCCATTATCTGAGTTAAATCTATGTTCTGTCTACCTAATGCCGTCAAGGCTTAGACGTTCACATCAACAATATCATCAATCTGCCATTACGCCTTGGCTGTCCGACTCCCGAAGATAAATCGGCAACTATATTTCGAGCTCCCTCACACTCACCTAGCTTTCGAAGTGTCAACTTAGCTCTTTGTCGCTCTTAAAGGTTACAGACTACAACTAGCTTGTTTTACCCCTCCGCGGGCATAACTGTACGTACCTACACGGTCCACGCCACCAGTTGATACTCCCGACTGCTTTTGACTTCTCTCTAAATGAGACTGAAAACTTGAACTCGATCGTTACTGATTTTAAATCATTCCTCTTTCGCCGGGCCAATCCTATAAAACGTTTACAATTGTACTTTCCAGAAATGCTTTTTTCACTTATGAATAGAACGGATCATCAGTATTTAAAAAGAAATTCAGACTTTTACGACCTTCTCCGCAACCTTTTCCAGGAATAATAATATATTTTCCTCAGAGAGAGAGAGAGAGGGAGGGGAGAGAGAGAGGGGGGACTGAGAGACTTTAGGTCAACATTATATTTACCAATCCGTCATTGCCATATTATTGAGGAAGGGTCCACGGAGTCCTAACTCTAAGGATGTAAAGAGATTCTCTCGTTTGATTTGATTTGTCTCTACTACGGTCTTTAATCCTTTACCTAACACGACAAGCAGACGACACCTGCAAACAAAGTTCTTGAAAAGCTATTTTTTTTATTTTTCGACTCAACAACATAGCTTATGACCCCTCATTGGAACGAGCTCGATGAACTCGTTCCAATGAGGGCCATAAGCTATGTTTTTGAGATGAAAAATGAAAAAATAATGAAAATTGAATGGTAATATTTGTGAATAGCGCTGATCGGGTTTGGCCGTTACTTTAGGTGAAGGGTAAAGGTAAAGGGTGGGTGGGTGGGTGGGTGGGTGGGTGATCAGAGTAGCCAGAAATCAATTTTTCCATGACCGAATTTTATTTTGTTTCATTATTTTAAGGATTTTATGGGTTTTTGGGGACAGATACATCCATATAAATGTTGATTTTGTCATTTTTATAGATCTGCAACAATCATTCAATGAGTCATTAGTAACTTTTTTTCAACCAGTTCGAACCTTTCAAGCTTTTCACTCAACAATGTTAACCGCAACAGCAGTAGCGACATCTGATATTTATGAATGAATGAATAGTTTATTTCACAGCATAATATTATAACAGTGTACATTTTCTTTTAAAAAAACTGAATAACATATATTATACCGTGGGGAAACAGCATAGTCACAGGGACTGTCTTCCCGCTGTCCCCGATAAACCGCTGGATGAAAAGAGAAGAGACTTACTATCAAGACATACCCAGAGTATGCACTTTCAGAATGATTATTCTCAACTGACTCTCCTGATTTTTGAAATGGCCATGCGATGACATAAACTAAAGATAGCACAGTGGATAGGTGCTCAAAATTAATGAAAGTAATTCGTAGTAAACTGATAATATATGTATTCTTCAAACTGTTTCCAACAGAAAGAAAAATTAAAATATGTAGACTTCTGAAAGACATAATATTAACCCTTTACCTAAAGAATCGGCGGCTCCCGCCCGCGGAATATGCAAATTCAGAAGTTGAAAAAATAATAATTTTCAGAAAATTACAACAAAAGTATATCATGTGACCCCTCATTGGAACGAGCTCGTTCCAATGAGGGGGTCACATGATATGGTTTTGTTGAAATATTTTGAAAATTTTGAAAACATAATATTTAAAATCATATATTTTGATATCGTCTGCGTTGGGTAAAGGGTTAAAAAAAAGTGTAAATCTCCCTGAAATGGATAGGCTAGAATATTTGAATAATGATCAGGTCGAGATAGATATATATGATCTGCTAATCCAAACACTTTCAGATGTACAAAGACTTGTTCCCATGCGGTTATCATCAGTGTCAGTGATTACACCAACGACAACCAAATGTCGTAGACAAATAACACTGGAGAAAATAATATATCTTTGAAGACCATCTCGTCAACATTTTTTAACTGTAGAGAATACTGAGCAGGGCTGTGGATATCCACCAAGGCGGGGGGGGGGGGGGGGAGGAGTGGTGTCAGAAATTGGTCGAAAATGACAAAAATGGGGAAAAGAGGTGAGTGGGTGGTCTGACATGTCGAAAGTGAAAAAATCATCATCTGTTCCTGGAGATTTTTTCTTTGGTTATTGTATTCCTACCATTCCACTGAGAGAGCTGGGCCACCACTGATATATATCAGTCAGTACGCGGCTGTCCTTGTACGTCCATGCCCCATCACCAAATTCAGGATACTTCTTATGTGTGCATTAACAGTTATCACCGCCAACATGTATGGTATATTGAGATTTAATACCTGGTTGTCGATTTTTAAACACCGAGCCTCAGGCGAGGTGTTTAAATGAGGCATCCAGCTATTAAATCTCCATATACCATACATGTTGGCGAAGATAACTTTTTTGCTCCGTTCGAAACACAATGGAAACATATTGGAAACAGATTTGTGGACGCGTTTCTCACACTCCGCAATCAGTTGGGCCAAAAGCGCGAATAATTGTTTTGTTTTTACAAACGCAAAAGGCAACAGATAGAGTTACACCCCTTTCCCTTGGAAACGCGCAAACATATCGACTCTTTTGTTGACAGATTTGCTCTTATATTTTATTTTTCTCAAGTTGTTTGATTTATCTATTCGACTATTTAATTTATAACGGCAAAATATGATCGAATTGTCAGAAATCTGATGATATTTGTGACAATTTTCAGGTTTTTTTGGTTCGATTTTTATATCGAGGCGAGCGAATACGAAAAGTTTTCATTTAAACTATATACCCCCGGTGTTTCGCGTCCCTTATCCCCTGGATGTTACACGCTCTCATATACCTTGGATGTTGGGTGCGCTGTTTGCCATGGCTATTTGTCCTAGGCATTCTGGTCAATTAAAATACAGAATGTACCGGGCTATAGGAACAAAATATTTCAGTTTTCATCACTAACGAATTGCTCTTTGTCATCAACTGTTTCGAGCCTTACAAAATTACAACAAAAGATACATTACTCCGCGGCCAGGAGCCAATACTTTAAAACCTTTGTAATTGTATTTTCTAGAATTGTATTTTCTGCCTATTAATATAGCTGACAAAAGTGAACCATTAGTATTTTCAAAGATGTGATAATTTGCCAGTTGGCAAATTGCCACATCTTTGAAAATACTAATGGTTCATTCAACTCATTTAAAGACAGAACTGAAAAATACAATTCTGGAAAATACAATTGCAAAAGTTTTATAGTATTGGCCCCAGGTGGAGAATCGTAAAAATATTGAGTGAAGGTATGCCGCTTCTTTCCATCCGGCCATATTGGTGACCCATCACGCCCGGATTTGCCAAAAAAAATTACACCTGACTTTTAGGTACCCACCTCACAAAGTTTTCTAACATTTTGTGCCAGTCACTATGTAACCCATCTCTTAACTATGGGATCCCACACTTAGTCAATGATTCACAACAGCCTACATGGCTGTCTTACATGTACTTCGAAAGAACAGAGATCTAATCATCCTTGAACAATTTTCTGTCAATGGAAGTCACTAGTCTATGATAGCCATCTACTGTCTTTGCTTATTATGGCATCAACATTGTTCCAGACCTTTGTAGAGCAATCATTGTAACATCAGGCTTTGAAGAGTGAAGAAAACATCAAATTGTCAGTGATTGATCATGCTCACTCTATTGATCTTATCGAGTTAGCTCCTAAATCAGCTTTGTTCAGTCCATCAACCAGTGCATCAACTAACATTTTTAACTAATAAAATTTTCATCGCTCAACTGGATCTACTGGATATCCAATAATAACACAGCTAGATGACAGGTTAACAAGAAATCTCTGATACTCTTGCAAATGTTTTGCAAACTTGGAAGCAATGAACCTATTCAACTGAGTTCAATTATTGGGTTCATGTAATTTCAAGAACAAAACCCCTTTGCCAACAGTATCAACAAAATCAGTTTTCGAAAACCTGTAATGTATCATTTTATGTCTTGGTCACTGTTTTAAAGCTATATTTTTAGAAGTTAGCTGACTTATGATTTTGAAGTTATCATTTGTGTATTTATTTTTCTCCACTTCACAGTTTTTATCAGACAAAACCAGCTGGGCAAAACCAAGTTTATTTTATTGTTAATATTTAAACCTGTTTTATTTGTACACGACTTTTGTTCTTTTTTATTTATATCCTATAATCAGTTCTGTCAATATCAGATTATATTCCAGTAAGACGTGAATCCTCGCCATCTGATTGGGCGAGAACTCGCTTGTCGAATGGAATATATTTTTTTTAATTTACCATAATTACAAAATATATATTAGGTTAAATTGTAATATACAGCTAAACTGCGCTGTAGGAGTTATAAGCCTTTAAATTAAGTAATATGCACAAAAGTGTTTCATTCCCGGTTTTGGAGTAAAATTCAATAAAATTTAAATTTGAAATTGTACAATTAATTTAGTTTTCAATAACGTCAGTTGTTGTAAATGACTAGATCAATTTCAAAATTTAACTACCCTCAAAATAGAAATCATGGACATGATCAAATATCACATTTGGCCCTGGTGTCCAGCAGTTATGCGCGATGATATCATCAATGAAGGCAATTGTAGAATATTGATTCTCTTTAATTTATTTTGTTTTTCTCACTGCTCTAAAACAATACACTGTAAAAAACGCAATTAATAAAGACTGACAACCACTGCTGGTAATGCCCAGTAACATTTTACTCTAAAACAGCCGTAATTTTGTAATTGTGACCATTTTGATTTGTACAAAGAGTAGAACCTTGTAACTGATCTTTGGTTTAGTTTCATTTTACCAGAAGTCTATTTACCATGAAGTTATTTATTTATTTATTTATTAGGTTTAACGACTCATCTACAGCCAGAGTCATATCATGTCGCTGACAGTTTTACAGGTGGAGGATGGAGGAAGCCGGAGTACCGGGAGTGAACCGCCGAGCAACGACGAGCAGCTGTCAGCTCCCCAGCATCGTAACTCTGAACTCTGCACCGCGGCACAAGCGGGGTTAGATTGGTTGAAGACGTGCAGTACGCCTTAGCACACAGTGTCATTGTGCCCCCGTGTAGGCAATCAGGGTTAAGTGCCTTGCTCAAGGACACAGCGCGGGAGCGCGAATCAGTCGCCGAAATGGTCACCCATCCAACTTCCAACCGCGCTCGACGTTGCTTAACATCGGTGATCTGTCGAGAATCGGTTACCGCGCCCCCACCGCGCCCCCATTTACCATGAAGAGTAAACAATTAATATTGATTTGGGGGCATTAACCCCTTCGCATACTGCAGGCGCTTATTCCTACCCAAGAGAGGATTTCTCTTGTCACTGAAACAAGGTCAATTTGGGTACATTTAATCAACTATTCACCCAGTAAATTGAATTGAATTTCCCCCATTTTAGATGAATTTGTCAGCAAATCTAGTCATGGCTGCTTCAAAGCAGCCATGACTAGATTTGATAACAAATATCTTGAAAATGCGCAGTGCAAAACAAATTAATATTCTGTCTTCCCAGACAAGTAACTTTTCGACAATGACGATGCCATTTTTGGGACAAAACGGAAATGAAAGATTTAAATGAGGAAAATGCCACTCGGACTGAAGTAAGAGAGTTTTCCCATAAGACGTGGATACTCCTCTATTAGTATATCGTATATGGGACATTAAGCAGAAACAGTCGGTATAGTAAAATTTACAATGACTGGATGTAAGCTAGTTGTTAGTAATTTATCGGGTTTTTAACAGAAAATTATTGCAATGTCAGAAATGTCTAGCACTTCCAAAGTCGAGGTCGAAGTTAAGTTAAATATCACATTTGGCTTAGATTTGGTATAAGAGTAAAGCACTTCTTTTTCATTTGGAGTTTCATGGCGACTAATTAAATTTCAAATGAAGATGATAACCTTTTTGACTAACTGAAAAGCATTGTATGGGATAACACTTTTGCCTCGTGAATTCTTTTTTTCTCTGTTAGTTCCATTTATGTTGTTTATCGCCTGCAAATCCCAAATAATTCTCTGGCACACCTATTACGCGCATAATGGGGTTTCCGTTTTGAGTAGAAATAAAAGACCTTGCTGACGTCTATTTATTTCTGTTTATAAGTTAGCTGTGAACCATGATGTATAGCAGTTTGCTTCTTTCAATGTTTATTGGCAGTAAAACTACAATGTAACACTGTCATTAAAAATAAAGGTTGCATATCTTATATGGAAATTCTAATTGTAAACTACTTCTGATGAAATTCAGCCGTGATAAGTGTGTTCATAGAGATGGATAACTTTAACCCTTTACCTAACGAATCGCCCGCATCCGCCCGCGTAATATGCAAATTGAGCAGTTGAAAAAATTACATTTTTTCAAATATGTCAACAAAACCATATCATGTGACCCCTCATTGGAATGAACTCATTGAGCTCGTTCCAATGAGGGGTCACATGATATGGTTTTGTTTAAATTTTTTGAAAAATTTAAAAAAAATGATATTTAAAATAATAAATTTTGATATTTTCGGCGTTGGGTAAAGGGTTAAGCGAAATTTCATTGGTCATGACAAATTGCGAATATAGATAGAACTAGTGAATTGTAATTTGTTGGACAAATTACAGGCTTTCCCACGTTTTAATGTGAAAAGGCAGACTGTATTGTATAGAAGGCACATTTGCTATGTATTTTTTTGTTTTGGAGAAAATGAGTGCAGAAAACTGTCAAATTCACTGAAAATCACAATATTTAACACTGTACTATTCTTTAAGTAGCCAAAGCCAAGTTATGTTGAGTTTAGCCACAGAGACAAACTTACAACAGGAGATTTGTTCAGCGAGCATCTCTCATCGTAGCAAAGCACACTGTTTGAAATTAACCCTTTCAAAATTGATAGAAAGTTGCAGCCAAAGTTGGCCAATTTTGTCATTTTTAAATGATACTCTTTTTATAGCAGTCAGTGTCCTGGAGATTTAAATGTGAGACTAAAACATGGACAGCAACGTTCCTGTACATATGCAAACATTTTCCGTCAAACAGTTAGTTACTTTAATAGCCACCTCAGAGGAATCAATTTGTTTGGGCTTGGATTTATTGACAGAAAAAAATTAGTATAGAGTGCAGCAAAATTCACGAAAATTAAAGGGTTTTTTTCTGAATAATGCTGTCAAAACAATGCATAGATATGTAGACTATACCAATTCTACCCAGGGAAAATGAGTACAGAAAAGTACGAAATTAATCAGAAAGAGAATTTTGTCTGACGGTACTCATATATGTATGGCTAAATTTATTTATTATTTATTTATTGGTGTTTAAGGTCATATACTGTACTGCTAAAACTGGTATTGGATAAAACGAGACATTAAAACATATAACTCAAAATGTGTTCCACATTGATTTTTGAATGCAGTTATGGAAGCAAAGTGAGCTCTTCCATTTTTGTTTTTGGACAAATGAGTACAGAAATTTTCAAAATTCACTAAAAGTCACTTTTTCGGACAGTGCTATTCTTCAAGAGGCTAAAGCATATGTTGGGTTAAGCCCCAGAGCATAATTTACAGCAGCAGATTTGTTCATTAAGCATCTCTGTATATAGCAAGCAATGTGTTTGAAATTAACCCTTTCCAAAACAATAGAAAAAAGCTGGCATATTTTGGCATTTTAAAACGGTACTCTTATTCTCGCCCAATTGTGCTCGAGGGTTAAATCTGAGATTAAACAGTAAACAGTAACTTTCTTCTGCAATCATTGTTGCATCTATACATACCAAAATAAGAGTTGCAACAACCTTGCAATTCGAGAAATTTGCCCTCAAAGTTGGTCAATTTTGAAGAAAATATGATATATTCATGTCATACTCATATTTGTTTGGCCGAAACTGGTACTGGATAAAGCGGGACACCAAAACATACAAAACAAAAAAAATTGTTCCCCATTGATTTTCGAATGCAGTTATGAAAAGCACAATGAGCTCCGGAATGGCAGGCAGACTGCATTTCTTACAACTCTTTCGACAATACTCTCACTTTGGCGTGAATGCTGTATGGTTAATGTCGAAGTCAAGGCGGGCGGGCGGGTTCAGGCGGGCGGCAGGCAGGCAGGCAGGACTGCATAACATCTCTATCGACTGTACTCTTTCACACTGGCATGACTGGTGTATGTTTGGAGTTGAAGTCATGACAGGCTTGCTATCAGGCAGGCAGGTAGGCAGGCAGACAGACTGCATTTCTTATTATTCCATCCATAATTGCTGGAAATCCCTATCTACATCTCTGAAACCATGCATTTCCAAAAAAAATCATTAAAAGAAAGTAAAAGAATATTTTGAAAATTTCAGTTTTTTAGACAGTACTTTCAAAAAGCTTTGGTTACGTAAAGGGTTACTCGAGGCACAGTGATATTCAAATACTTTGTGTAAGTGATAAAATGAATGCAATAATTGACTGGAGAGTTGACTGGAGAAAGAATACTGGTCAGCTTTTAATGATAGTTAAGGCATCTCAGTTTCCAGAGGTCTGTTATCAATCACAGATTGATTTTCTGATAAGAGACATGGAGGAATCTTGAATCTTGGTATTTGAATAAACATGTACAATTTGAGGGTACCCCAGTCCATGGCTCGACAACTGGGTGAGGGTTAAACCTTTGAATAAAACATATAACAGCAACATTGTTCTTGGATGAATGCCCTATCTTCTCATTGGAAACGTTTGGAGAGAATATGACTCCAGTGCTGATAAATCGCAGATAAAAGTTGGCGAAAATAAACATTATTCCGACAGTACACTTATGGGAAGTCTTAAATCTGTCAAGGGTTAAACTTTTAATAACAACATATAAAACAAAAGTTGTCATACTTTGACTGCTGCATGCAGCCATAGAAAACATTCAGCAATCAATCAATTAGAAATGGAGTAAATTGTCCCTTAAACTTACCAAATTCTGAAAAATGGGAGGTGTTTTTTTACAGTACTTAGGGTTAAACTTTACAACCAACCTTACAACAGCAAATATGCTCATTGGTCAATTTTGAATTCGGACATGCAAAGTGTTTGAAGTGATAGAAACAAACAACCAAAGATGTTTAATTTTGGCATTTTCAAACGGTACTCTTATTCTCGCCTTCATTAATTATGATAAAACAGTAAACAAGTTTGAATCTAGCTTACCTTGAAGTCTCATATAGTGGGTGGTTCTTGGGGAAGATACTTAATTCCACTAGTTTGTTTGGGTGAGTGGTGACTCAGTTTGATCAGGAATTTAGAACATGCTAACTGTTTACCCTTTACCTAACGAAACGGCAAAAACCGGCCGGCGCTATTCTCAAAAATCGCCAATTAATTTTCATTATTTTTTCATTTTTTGTCTATAAAACATAGGTTATGACCCCTCATTGGAACGAGCTCGTTCCAATGAGGGGTCATAACCTATGTTTTTGAGACAAAAAATGAAAAAAAATAGATTTTTTTTGCCTGTGTCGTCTGCTTTTCATATTACATGTAGGTAAAGGGTTAAATACTGTCAGTACTTGCGAATCGCGTTCAAGGTCCGGATCGAGCTCTGAAACCAACAGTCAATTCTGTAAGGAATTCAACGCCGTTATCGTCTGGAACCAGTCTAGTCATTAAATGATACATCGCCTGTTTAGATTCAATCTTATGGAATATTCCCGTAGGCTCGCTTTTACAAACAACCGAAATATTCCAGACGATTTAATCTAAAAATATAATAACCATTTATTTTCTTTGATACAACGCAAGAAATTGTCTCAGTTGAGACTTGTTATTTCTTTATTTATTGGGTTTTAACGACACTTTCGACAGCCAGGGTCACCTCCTATCAGACAGTTTTAAGAGTGAAGGAAGCTGGAATTCCCGAAAGGAATCACGCGCAATGACGAGCAACTGTCAGACTCCCCAACGTACTAACTCCGCACAAGCAGGGTTAGCATTGGTTGAAGACAAGTGCTTCATCGACGTGCAGTACGCCTTTGTACACAGCGCCACCGTGCTCCCACGTGGACAGTCGGGATTAAGTGCCTTGCCCAAGGACACAACGCAGTTACCCCTGGCGGGAATCGAACCGTGGACCTTTCGGTGTGAAGTTCAATGCTATAACCACTGAGCCACCGCGATCCGCAATTGAGATTTGATTTGGCTGAATCTTTAATGACTTCGCAGTACCATCCGACTTGTTTGTTTATTAAATATTATGAATAAAGACTAGCTAAATCTGTTTCTGTGTGATTACCTGGGGCAGTTCCACCTGTTATGTTAATATCTTTATGTTGTCGAATTTAATACTTATTGATTGGGATATCTATAAAATGGTATTAACGAATATTAATGGTATTAAAGAATATATGTATATCTTTGTCAGTAAAATGGCACCACATTTCATCAACGGCGGTCTAACCGCAAACTCCCACAAAAAGTGGGAAAACAAATAGTCTGTAACAACGCCGGATTGCTTACATAATTCAACTGATGGTCTGGAAGCTTAGGCCAGGATTTGATAGATCAGTACGATGGAATATATGACAGTTACTTGTAAATAATCGGTGGTTTTCTGCCGATATTCTGATTTCATCTACCTATAAAACTGTCCGATTTGATTTGGCCTAAGCTGCAGAAAGTGTGATTAAGCCCAAACAAACCACAGCTATTGCCACTAAAATACTGCGATCAATAATTTGACAAAAGGAAAACAACTAGTCACCGAAAGTCGGTACATTCATTCCACAATTACTGCTTATCAAATATTATGTATGATCTTGTGTGGAAATACGCTTCACCGTTGTGCATTGAGGTCAAGTTCCGTTTGTGGTGGATTCGTAAGTTTGGAAGCGTAATATTCTCTTGTCGCTTCTCGACTGTTTTTTCTGGGTACCCCGGTTTCACTCATCCGCCAAATGGTCCAACACGTAATGATTCTGGTTGTTGCAAGTGTCGCCATATCCAGCACACAATCCAAGTAGTGCTGTAACAGACTTTGCCACATCGCATTTTTCAGAGCGTACGCATTTTAAAGGCCGTTACATGCTACCGTGAGTGACGCGATGGACGCGACGCCAAAATAAATAGATTGAATGAAATGAACTGGAGTGTCCACACTGGGCGGGATGCGACATGACGAAACCGCGGCCATGCAAATTTCGCTGGGCGACGACCAGAGGGGATTTCTAGTGACGTTTTTTTTTTTCGCTTTCGCATACCGCCATCACACCGATCAAAGAATCCGAGACCTCTATCTTATCACGTGAAATATTTGCGGTTTGTGGATATATCGACTTAAAAAAGTACTCTGTAGGTAACAGCACGTGTAAAATGGAAGGAAAAAATCTTAAATTGATTTTAAGCAGTTGCGTATTTTGCTTTGTTATGTTCGGGTCAACCACATTTAAGAGTTTCCCAAACAACGCAGGGTTCATTCTGAAATAATGTCAAAATCATGAGAAATCTTGCATCAATTTCACCATAAACTGGTGATATTCGCCTAAATAAGGCCACAGAAAATTTATCGGGTTTATCCAATACTGAAGTCTGAGATGTCTTCTTCGATGAATTAGAAACAATAACAAGAGGAGCTAATTATTCCACGAAGTACATTTTTGCAAATGACTATAATTCGTTCGAAATATCACTTAAAGAATTCGCTCTGGTGTGAAATGAAAATTCGAGGCGACATTTTCGCTTTCAATGTTTAGACGCGACGTTCGCGACAGTGTGTAGTGGTCTTAAGGTCGTTACACACCGGGCGCGACCGACCGATTTTATCTGTCTCAAAATTGCCGACGACAGGACATGATGAGATCGATAAATTAGAACAAATGCAATGCAATCATCCCGTGCACACTGACAGCGACATTTTCGTGCTGGTCGCAGAAATTGGACGTTTGCTGTATTTTTTACGTCTGGTCGTCAGTCGCTGCTTCTGGGTGCTTCAGGAAGGGGCATGACGGAGTTTCCAGAAAAAAATTATATTGGAGGAAAAAAATACCCCTGTTTATATGATACGGCTGACAGCTCCTATAAAGATACGAGGAAGAAGACAAATGCCTGGGATGAGGTAGCAAAGGCCGTATATTCAACTGCTAAGTAGGGCTTCATGGTATTTCGATATTTCACCGAAACTGGGTATTTTTTCAATATCAATACAGTACCGAGCCAATTTCAACTCACTCGATATACCGACCTTCACGATATTGCCGATTAGAAATGAGGATATTCTCAAACTAATGATAAACTTAACTTTTTGGACTTGAACTTCATCTAAATTCATCACACGCACACTATAAACTACCATACATTTATTTAATTTAGATATGGTTCCAAGCCAGAAAATAAGCAGACTGTTAACTGCAAAATGAGGTCCCCAGAGGTGAATTTAATGATGCTACCCTGCACAGCAGGGTAGCATCACTAAATTTCCCCTCTGTGAACCTCAATCTGAATCAGGGTCTCAAAATTAAAAAGAAAAAAATGTACCCAGAGGATAAATTGGTCCACTGCATGGGATAGCATCATCAAATTCACCCTCTGGGGATCTTATTCTGCAAATACCAGACTGCTTATTTTCAGGCCTGTATGGTTCATTTGCAAAATCAAATACACGTGGTTCTGTTCGTTCCAAGCAAGAACTATTGCAAAGTACGAGCAGTATTGCGTGTGTTTGGAATTCTGCATGGTCAAATCAAACAAGGATTGTCAGTTCTCAAATACTCGATATTTACTCATGTCGCGGTATTTAAAAAAATACCGTACTCGGTATTACAAATTGGAATACCGTGAAGCCCTATGGGTAAGGTCATGTAAATTTATAAATAGAGGATATGGAATGAGTGCTCTTCTCGTATAATGTTTGTGAAACGAGTCTAAGAATTTTCCGTTTGGGCGAGCCTCTGGCGAGCCCAAACGGAAAATTCGGACGAGTTTCATAAATATTATATGAGAAAAACACTCATTTCATATTCTGTTTATCATATGACACACACACGCACAAATTAGCCACATAGTATGACTTTTTAACCCATCAACTAACGTGAGTTGCAGACGGCACTTGGAAAAAACATCCTCGTACAACAAGCAATTTTCATTTTTGCTTCCAAAACATAGGTTATGACCCCTCATTGGAACGAGCGCGACACGCTAGTTCCAATGAGGGGTCATACCCTATGTTTTGGAAGCAAAAAGTGAAAATATAAAAAAACATGAATGGCGTTTTTCTTGTATTGCGCGAGACGGTTTTTGCCGTTACGTTTGGTAAAAGATTAATACAATAATACCCACCCTAAATAGGACAGATAACGTAAATTCTCCCTACTGAAATTATGCAAAAGTGACCCAGTTGTATTTAGTTTAGCCAATCAAAGTGTCCAGTTTAGAAAATGACCAATGAAAGCTCCCAAAACTAATTATGCAAATTATGAAAATGTGGCCCAGTTGTATTTTCTCAGCCAATCAAATTGTCTAGTTTTGAAATTGACCAATGAAATTGACGGAAGGCTTTATTTATCACTGATTAATATGAAAACAAAATATCAAATGTTTTAAAGTGAACAAAACGGACAGACATATACATCCGCAGCACGTGTCTCATGTACACCTACACCAAAACAAACATGCGTCTATTGCCAACACATCAACTCCACCCTCCCCCCCCCCCCCCCACACAGCTCACATACCTTGACACACACCCTGACGCAAACACCCTGACACACACTCCCTTACACACTCCCCCTGACTCACTCCCTGATCCGCACACAATGACACCCCCCCCCCCCCTATAAAAAAAAAACACACACACACAATTATAGAACACGTATATATCACCACAACCCGAGTAGCACTGTGTCCTTCAATAAATGAATAAATGAAATCAACAAAACTGAGGGGGCATTGGGTCGAACGGGGGGAGTGGGGTGAGTACGGGGTGAGTGACAATTTGGTGAGAAGGGGAGGGTACGGATGGGAAATGAAGTGGTAGTGATAGGGTATCGGGTGGGGGGGGGGGCAGAGAGTGAGAGAGAGAGCGACGGACAATGCTGTTTTGAAATATCGTTTCATAAAAAACATCACGGGGGGTGGGGGTGGGGGAGAAGCACTCAGTACATATTATATACATCCTCGTTGATTCTTCCATGTTCTGAATTGGTCGATGTTTGTGAGAGAAATGGGAGAACCTGCGGGACAGTTTCAGTCGCCAACACCGGAAGGTCTCATCGCACAAAAGAGGGCAGGGTTGTGAGAAGACGAAGACGTGGAAATATTACGAGGTCATGGGCTTTTTGAAGGTATCTACAAGTAGCAGGGCAACATGTTCTAATTTGTCACAGGTAGAAGACAGCGATCCTGAGTTATCTGACGCTGAGAATGCTGAAACTGATGAAACAATTGTGACCCAGGGGAGTTAACCCGTTGGGGAAAGTGTTTTGGATAGTCAAGTAGTGTCTGAAAATGCACCATCGGCTGCGTCGACAGATTTCTCTTCTGCCACGCCCGTTGTGAGGAAAAGGAAGAAAAGAAGAGCAAATGATTACTTTAACGAAAAGATGTTGGAAATAGCGGGAAAACTAGCTGAACCTGAAGATCGGATAGAAAAGGAAGACGACGTTAGCCATTTTCTGAAAAGTTTAGAACCCGCAATGCCAGCTTTGCCAGAGAGGAAGCGATCTCTAGCAAAAATAAAATTACAAACATTGCTGCATGAAATGACATACAGTAACGAGGGTATGAAGTCCTCGTCATACTTTCCGTCTGAAAGTGGATACACCGGATACAACTATCAGTCAAATGAAACGTGTGAAGAAGCAACACGAATACCTCACTGTAATGTTCTACCAAGAATAAATGTATCCACGGATGTTAAAGTTTCTTTACTTTTAAGCACATGTCAGTATATATTTTCATCATGCAACTCTAATATATGATGAACGTGAACATATACAGTGATAACCCCGGGGGAGGGGGTGATGCTTTTGCAAGAACTTAAGCCTTTATTTTTTCATCTTGGCAAACTGGGAACCTCCACCCCAAAAACGTGCTTAAAATGTTTTTTAACCCAACTTTCAGACGCCTACCCCTCAATTTGGAGAACCGCTCGGTTTAAATCGACTTCCGATGGTTGATCATTGCATAAAATAATCACTGCATTTGTGTTGAGGTTGAATTGACGAGTTATGAACTGATACAAATTTATAGTCACCTCAGCCGCAAGTCTCGATAAATTTTCACTTCCGCAGGTTAGTAATTCCTCATATCAAACTCAAAACAATGCAATAATTATTTTCACTGGATCAAGCAGATTACATCCTGTTTCATAAACTGAAGTTTATGTTGTTTTGAAGAAAATAAATGACACGAGTTGAGGCAGATGAACTTCTGGATCCCAATACGAGAAGATATGCACAACTACAATGAAAAAATTAACAAACGAAAATCAAAACGTCACAATGCGGAAACCAATTCCGTCTGCCAGGGCACTTGTCCATTTTGTGAATTAAAGTACTCTGTAAATTTGTATCGGACTGACATAGCTACCACTCCAGATCGATTTCCCCTGAGTTGGGTAGCGTCCTGTAAACATGGCTGGGAATCGGAATCCTCTATGAAATTACTTGTTGGGTCTTCGGAGCAATTTTGTAACATGTTGTGCAGCAGCACCGTGGCCTTCACTATGTGATCTACGTTTTATGGTTTCATTATTATACGGTTTCGGAAAACTCTCCGTCTCTGGGACAGAGTCCCAAATGCATTTTCTACGACCCACCTTGCTCTAGATAGACGGTAGTTAAAAATCTCCCGTCTGATTGTCAGACACCTCCTTGGAAATAGGCGCATTAAATAAGTCTTTAAAGGAAAGGCTTCGTCGGTAACAATGGCAAATGGCAACAGCTCGTTTGACGTGTCTTCCAACGGTCTGGGATCGAGAATATGTAAACGTTTTTCGGCATGTGCCTTTCCCAGATCAGAGTCAGTAAACACACCTGCGTCATTGTCGCGGTCATATGAACCGATGTCCAGTATTCTAAACCTGTATTCGGCATTCACTCATGCCTGTAGAATGACAGAAAAGTGACCTTTATAGTTAAAAAAACTGCGATCCAGAATTCGGTGGAGCCTGAATTGAAATGTGTTTACCATCTAAAGCCCCAATACAATTTGGAAAATTCCACTTGTCCATAAAACCTCGGGCTATGTCTATCCAGTCAGCGCATGTTGGATTCGGCATGAATTCTTCCTTGCATACACTCCATATAGCCTTGCAAGTTTCAATAACAATCTCTCTCACAGTGGACACGCCAAGTCTGAAATTAAAGGCCAAACTACGATACGAATTCCCAGTAGCCAGGTTCCTCAAACAAACTGCTAGGCGTTCATCGGAACTCACTGACCGCTTGTAGTGTGTGTCCTGCTTTGATATCACTGGATCAAGTTTTTGAAGTAGGCAATCATATTCTTTGACATCAACTCAGAAATATTGTTGGAAATCGAACAGGATCCCTCCTAAGTTCTGGAACGAGCTTATGAAACTCGCCATATTTCTCATGCTTTTTGCAAATGGGGTGTACCCAATGCTTTTTGCGTCTCTGTTCCCTTTTACGGGCCACCACTAAAAGCCACAGACTCAAGAATTTCCTTTTCTTGAACGGTCTAGCACGTCTAGCAGTGTCCGACATGTCGATGAAATGACCTGTAGTTGGGAATGAAATCCTGTGCAGCAGAAATATGTCACGCCTGTACCCGGTGTGCACGAAAAAATCGTTAACCGTTGAAACCGTCACGTCACTTGTAAAAAATCGCTCGCTGACGTTTCGGTCGGTCGCAAACGGTGTGTACGCCCAAGTCGCACAACGTTTAAACTGTCGTGTCGCCTTGACGAAATCGGTCGTCTATGTGTCGGTCGGTCGCTCCCGGTGTGTAAAGACCTTTAAGCCGGAGACACACTGCATGCGTAAAGACCGATGACATACGACATACGACACACGACAAATCACCAGAACGACGGTGACACAAAAAACGGAAATAGGCTTGAACACACCGCCGCCGGCGATGATGACACGTGTTGATTCGAGCAAACAGGATTGGCTGACCTGAGTGCGTTACCGGCGATCCGACAGAAAAAATTGAGACATGTTCGATTTGTGACGGCACGATTTTTACAAAATAGTCGTCACGAATGCGATGTGTTCATTTTGTTTACATGTAATGTGCTCGTATTTTTCGGCCGTTATCGCACTGTCGTCGGCGTATGTCGTCGGTCGTTACGCATGCAGTGTATCTCCAGCTTTAAGATCTGTACAGTCTTGGAATGATGCCAGCGCTACGGACGTTGCGATAAAGTCATAAATAGCGAATTTTCTTTTCATTTTGCAATTTTAACACAATGCTTTGGGTTGTTTTTGTATTTGCTATAGAACAAAGACAAGTATCACGGGAACTCAAGCCAATGTCAGTTATGGAAATATATAATTACTGAATTTGATTTTGACGCAACGATTCGTTGCGTCAAAATTATATTAAGTGATTTTATATTTCAGTCCGTACATTGTACTTAGTTTTTGTGTTTGTTGTACAGCGAAGCTCTCATTAAAGGCATCACAGTTGTGTAATTGTTACATTTTGGAATTGCTAAATTACAAAATGGAACAAATATTTGATATTTGTCTCTCTATCGGAATGCTTCCATCTCAGCTAGTTTGTAGATGCCTTTCATTGCCTTATGGAACAGATCGCGATCTGGTTTCGATTCACTCACTCCAGTGGGATAAGATTTCGCAAATAAAACATTGCGAAATCAAGACCGAATTAAGAAAAACGAACAAAAATAGAGCTGGGAGATTTTGATTTTTCGGATTCGATTTCGGTTTTTTGTTCGGTTTCAGGAAAAAAGCTCGATTAGGTTCGTTTTTTGTATGTGTTAAGAACAGATAGTACATAACACTTTAGTCTCCTTAACTTGGAAAAAATTCGCAATAGTTTTACGATACCACTCGTCACAAAACCTCTGTCTGTATTGGGTTCGACTTAACTTACCCTTTGGATTCTCCGGGACCAGTTGCTAATCTTATTCAGTCAGAAAAAAACATAAATCATGGTAATAAAGGAACAAGGTGCATCTAACCTATATTGTGTTCCTATTTTCATATTTTCTCCCTTATTGGCGAGTCAAATCGGATGAGTCAATAAGTTAAAATATGAGACAATCGGCCGCATCCGCCCGCGTAATATGCAAATTCAGCAGTTGAAAAAATATTATTTTTCAAAAAATTTCAACAAAACCATATCATGTGACCCCTCGTTGGAACGAGCTCGTCGAGCTCGTTCCAACGCGGGGTCACATGATATGGTTTTGCTGACATTTTTTTTTTAAAATTTGAAAAAATGATATTTAAAAAAATAAATTTTGATATAGTCTGCGTGGGTAAAAGGTTAAACTAAGTGACGAATGTCCATAGTGGTCGCTAATCCAGTTCACTCCCAGTAAGATAGATTCATCAGTTTATGTTCAAACACAGTAAAACCGGTCGCTCGGTTTTTTTTGGTTTTTTTTTTTTGTTTTGTTTTGTTTTTTGTTTTTTTTGTTTTTTTTTTTGGGGGGGGGGGGGTCTTGGGGTTCGGTTTTCCGGTTTGTCGCAAATACGGAGTCGAACCGGAAAAGGAAGAAACCATGCAGCCTTAAACAAAAACATTATCTGAGTTCCAATGTTCTGACATTTGTTCTTTGGAGATGTGAGATTCTATAGTGTTGTCAGGAGGAAGCCGGAGAAAGAATTCGAGCGGGTCGTGAACCAGTCGCGATCAGGTCGAAATTCTCTGTTGCCTTTTGACATCACAAGTAACTATTTTTATTCCCTTGCTACACATGCGCGAAAATCAGAGTTGTTCAAAATTTACTTTAGAGCTTGATGGATAAAATAATTAAAGTGAAGATTTAAACAAAACAATGATTATTTTTGTAATGAGCTGACTTAATTTCATCAAGTCCACGACAAATGCTTTCCAATGATGTGTGATTTAGACCGCTAGTGTGATGCTCTTGTACTTTCATCCTAATTTGACGATTAACCCTTTTTTACTTCACGACTCTATGTAAAACGAAGACATCGTCTTACTGGAGCTCGTTCAAAGTTGATTTATCATATGTGCCGTTGGTGCAAACACCCATTCGGACATCGTTTCAGAACAAGCAAAGAATAAACTTTGTAAATCGAAAGTAAACTACAAAATAATTGTAATCTTTTTACTTCCATTTCACTTTGAAACTGATGGTGTTTTTTAAACTCCGCTGAAATTTCCTAGATCGTATGAAGTCAGCGAACTGATAAAATATTTTCGGATCTACGCCCCCACTGATTGCGATGTTTTATCTGGCCGTAGTTAAGGGAGACAAATCAAGAATCCACCCTTCAAAAAATAGATATTTATAGTTCATATTGTTACAGAACTGTAATATTAACAATGCTCTATACCATATCGGATTTGAATTTTGGAATCACTTTGGAAAGTTTCATTTTGTTAGGCATGTCGACACGATTCCGTGAACAAATGGATTATTTATGATGCGTTTCAAGGTTAATGCAGTTTGGATTGTGTTTCAGAAGAATTGCAATAATATCATCACGCTTTACTTGATTTGAATTTTATTGATTTATTAATCTTAACGGCTTCTGGTGAAGAAGATGGCGTTAAGTAAAAATTCTTTGGACAGTTTTGTTCTGTGTAATGGAAAAGGGTTTGTTATGACTTTGTGTCTTCTTCCCTGTTCTGTTTTCTATGTTCACCAAAAAAATCATCAACTTCACTTACTATTTTGTGGAGGTTACTAAATTCATGATCGTGCTTGGAAGAGATAGAATGATGCTTTGCGCTGCGTTTGCCTTTACTGTTTCCCCATTTAGAACTTGTCATGTTTTGCGAAATTTGTGTTGGTTTTCCATTAAAATATTTCAATAATAAATCGCTTTGCTTCGCTTTTTTCAGCCTTTGGAATATTCTACAATAAATGTGTAATATTTTATACTGCCTTATTGGGAAGATTTAACCTTCTAAGATAAAATTTATTCTTTGTGGTTTGGAGTAATCTTCTTTACTAGGAACACCCCATTGCAGGCAAATGCACCGCTTATGCCGATGCATTTAGACCGTCATGGGGTAGTTTACTTACGTTATCCGAGGAAACATTACTGGTAATTAAAAGTAACTGGAAATGTTGAATAATTTCAGGATTTATAATATGGGGTGAATCTGTATTTGCTTCGTGGTTGTTTGCAACATGAAATATCTAAAATTGTCATAAACACATGTTAAGTCTATGCCATTTTCTGAAGTGGATTAAATGTTGTTTGAACAGATATGACAAACGAATGTGACTAAATGAGTGATAATTCTAGTGGGGTTAGTAATAAATTGTTGGAAATCTTAGCTGAATATTAAGTCAGCAAAGAGTCAATTTATCATGTGGTAATCTGCTTTTAACAGATCTATATCGCCCCTTGAGTGCATCAATGAGCCATCTGCAATGCTAAAGCATTGAAGAAGGCTCCTTTGTGCCCTCAACGGATAATATATATCACCCAAAATGTCGGACAATTTCTTTTCCGGATTCATCTTAAGCCTTTTCCCAACGTAACGGCCAAAACTGGCCAGCGTTATTCACAAACATCGCAAAGTAATTTTCTTTATTTTTTTTCATTTTTTGTCTCAAAAACATAGGTTATGACCCCTCTTTGGGACGAGCTCGTCGAGCTCGTTCCAAAGAGGGGTCATAACCTATGTTTTTCAGACAAAAATGAAAAAAATAGTTATTCAAGACTTTTGTTTGCAAGTGTCGTCTGCTTTTCATGTTAGGTAAAAGGTTAACTGTTATTTCATTTAATTTGAGTTGAAAGGCTAAATATTTGATTTGGTGGAGTATTCGTTCAATATATACACCCGACTACTCTTCAGACTTGCTAACTTTTGTTTTGAAAAAAGAGGCTCAGTAACTTGTGGGCGAAAACAGTCGGGACGAACTGCAACATCAATCTCTTATATGATAAACAATCCCACCCACCCTACTATCATAATCGATGGGTTGATTTTTTAAAATTATTTTTTGAGTGTTTGATATCCGTTTAAGACATGTTGGGATGTATACGTTGTCGCTGGAAGGCATAAGAACTAAAGAAGGTATGTACAGATATAGTCTTAATTGTATGCCAGGGGTCTCCATTCCGTAATCGGGTTACTTATATTAACTCCTCTCCTTGGCCCAATGGCGCAGGTGTGTGGGATGACCTTCGTAGCGGCAACTTCGTTAAATGTTGTTCATCGATCATTGTTCCATAGATAATTGAATTTTTGTCAGATTACACGTGTTCTCAATCGAAATTTGGCTGATAAGCTGTCTCGTTTGGTCTCTCGAGCCACAGGCGCTCGTCGTATTATCAGAATTTAACATACTTAATAATATATCTATTCTGCAGTCAACACTAACAGGCACACGGAGTGACACTTCTCTGTTCGGAATTGTCAAGAAACTGTGTACCAGCGAACAATTTACCCATCTTGCTCAAATAAACTGCAGAATTGCGTTCTATTTACAAAGCTACCGTCATGACGAGACCTAGTTTTGCAAACACCCTTTCACCATTTTTATATCGTGAAACGGTAGAAAGCATCGAGTGCCGATCGTGTTTATTGGGTATTCGTGTGGTGAATATTCCTTTGCTGCTGTTCGGATGACAAATAACCACCTCTGCTTCAGCTTTCGTTAAATTTTTTCTCCCTCTGCATTTCACTTAGTAGATGGAAACGAGATTGTAAATAAACAACAGTGAAAGCCAGTGATAGTTTTTTGACCAATCACGGTCGACACTTGACTCTTGTTTTCGCTTCACGATGTGAAAATTAGAAAAGAATCAGAATCAAAATTAATGTTTCTCGAATTTATGAGGTACAGATGTATGGCGATACAATATATATATACGTTGATCCACCTTGTGATTATTAAGCAAGGGTCATGTGTTGTGATTGTTCATGTTGCTTATTTTTATATAACCATCTGTTCAGTGATATTAGGTTACATGCGACACGCAGTGGAAAAGCAACTAAACTTTCATAGAGCTGGAAGCTGATAATTAGTCGTGGAGAACTTCGAAGTCTTGTTAATGTTAACAAACAAGAAGCGTAATTTCGCGCTACCCGAATGCATTTTCTAAATTTCGATATTACCCAGCGACTTGTTGGAGATCCTTTATTTAAAATGCCCCTTAACCGAAGAAGAAAACTTTACAATTGAAGATTTACCCATCACATCCAAAAGGTATCTGAAAGCAGTTGAGTTAATGGAGCTATTACTTTCTTATTAACGAATTCGAAATCAATATCATCGTTTATTAATTAGAGGATCTGTAACTCGTCCCCAGTGTATCTCGAAATGTACAAACAGAGTTCAGTAAAATAGGTCTGGACTTGGGCTGTCACGATTAATCGATTAATCGATTGTCGATCGGTCACGCCGAAATCGATTAGTATTTTTCGTTGTCGAAGAATCGGTAAATTTTACCCCGCTTTAAACGTTTAATAATTAAAGAAAAATTGTTGAAAAACTATTGTTTCTAAAGGTAAAAGATCAAGAACGTCGCCATTAAATCTCAAGAAGTCGTTAGAAGCATTTGTCTTTTAGGTACATTCAAAGCATTGATGTTCTGAACTTTTGAACCGTCAGTGTAATAATCAAGACCTGTCGGCAGTTGCGAACTTGCGAAGTTCGCAACTGACGGCCCGTCTTGATTATCACACTGACGGTCCAAAAGTTCAGAACATCAAAGCTTTGAATGTACTTACAAGAGGATCGTCTTCGTCGTTTACTTGAGGTAGGCCAACTGATTTTGAACTTCATTTTTAACGACTTCAGAGAGAGGGAGAGGAGGGGGTCGTCTAGGTACGATTGATCGATTATTATCGATTATTTGCGACGATTAATCGATTCCTAAATTCAAAAATTGTGAGAGCCCTAGTCTGGACCGAGCTTTTGCTCGGTCAAGACCAAATTTACTGGACGAGTTTTGTAAATTTTGATATAACCTGTGGACGAATTGAAGATTTTATTTATTATATGCTCCAAAAGAAGACACTTAAATACACTAAAATACTCCAAGCGCTATATCTGTTAACTCATTTTTAATGAATGGGCTCAATAACCAGTGAAAAGGGTCAGATCTTATAACAAAACTGCAAACAAACACCCTTTACAAATGATTTTATTGTGCTCAAAATCATTTCCTTCAAGACTGTACTGAAATGAAAGACACACATTCAAGAGTGGATTTTTGTAAGAAAATCAAATATGCGTTTACTTGTCTGGGCAAACATAGAGTTAGTTCATGTCGTTTACTTTGTCGGTGTTTGAACCGCAAACAAAAACATCACAGTAGTTCTTGTACTAACTGTTAAAAACCTCTTACCAAAATCCGAATTCATAATCGTTGCATCTGTAAAAGATAAAAGTCACCCGACTCACAAAATAATTCCGACAATACAGATATAAAGAAAAACGCAACTGTTGGTTCTGCACACTCGATCTCAATACTGTTGGTGTTTCCAACAAGCATCGAACTTCCTCGACACCTCAAGTTTTATCCAATGCAGCTGTAAGTAATATTACTAATGAGACATTCCAAAACTGAATAAGCGAACTGATACTCTTTTTGGCGATGGGTCGTAGCCAAGTTTTGTCACTCAAGATCTTGTAAATGAATTGAAACAGGAAATCCTTCAAGAACGACTCAATAAACATCTCCACCTTTGGCGCTTCTCTCTTTTGATATTCGGGAATAGGGTATCGCCATTTTAATATAATGTGTCAGGACAATGCAATCTTGCCCTTAAATACGCCTCGGTCTATGTTTTGATTCACTCATCTGGAATATTTCATTTGGTTGGAAAACCGAACCTATGGTTCGCTTTTCTGACCACCTGATATATTCGGTCGATTGAATCTAAAAAAGTATAAAAAAACATCCATTTTCTTTATATCTACAGAAGAAGTGTTGCTCAATCGAGACTTGATTTGGCCAAATTTGTAATGACATTACCATTAGGAACGACGACTCACAACTTTACGTAACGTAGTTTCAAGAATTGTTCTGTTTATCCTTAGACCCATATAGTTCCATCAATTGTGTTAATATATTGATGGTGTCAATGTGATATAAATATTTATTGACGGAAATATCTATAACTGGAGCACGAAAGAAAATATATATATGTTGGTAAGTAAAAGGACTTCTCATTACAGCAAGAGTAGTCTCCGTGCAAAGTTATACGTAAAGTGGGCGAACAAATATACCATAACACCGTCGAATTCCTTACATAATAACACTGGTTGTCTGAGAGCTTGATCCACATGATGACACAATCTTAAGATGAAATAATTAAAAAATGATCGTGGTCCAGTTAAGATTAGGTCAACGCCTGAGTACCTCATTTATTGTGCAACCCTTGATATGAACAGGAGTTGTCATAGAATCTACCCCACTTCATGTCTTTATGTAGCCTTTTGAAACTGACCTAGATCTTCAAGCTCTAAGGTCACCAGTCGAATTCAATAAGGAATCCGACGCTGTTATGGGCGTTTGTTTACTCACTTTTCGTGGAGTTTGCGCGCAGACTACCGTTGATTTAATGTGAAGTCCCTTTGCTTCCAAAGATATACAGATATTCTTCCGTGCTACATTATACATGTTCAAATTAATAAGTTCTTAATTATCAAAACACCAAGATATTAGCCCAATGTGTGGAACTACGCGCCGTAATCATAAAACTACAGCCGTGGTGAGTCTCCGGCCACGAATAATTACTTACAAAACGGATATGTTTTAATAATATCGGTAAAGTCATTAAAAATTCGGTTAAATCGACTGGGAAACATTTTTTGCTTGATTCAAAGCTAATGAATCGACTAGAAATAGACTTCACCGAAAAAGTACCAAACCCTAACACAACGAACTCAAGTGAAGTGCATTATCTTCCTCACAACGCAGTATTCAAAGACTCTTCGGCAACTGTCCATTACGAATTGTTTTTTATTGTAGTTGATATGAAGGCGACCTTCCATCACTGAATTCATGCTTCGAATCTGGACGTCCACTGATAAGCGATGTTTCAGCAATCCATTTTAGATTTTGCATCGGAAAATTTGCTGTTAAAACAAAAAAAAACATGTCCGATTTGTTGATGATAGAGGCAGTAAAATATATTTTTTTGGCTGAGTGACTCAGAAAATCTCGAAAGCTACATTAACGTCTACAGATTTAAAAGAATTTTATTTGATGTAAAATATCCACCAATCACATTCTTATCTGGTAGAGTGCTAAATTATTTTTGATTATCAAAATTTGTCCACATGTCTTGGCCTTGTTACATGATTTGTTAAAAGATTTGGTTTGTTCCAATTTATGGGAGAGTGCCTGTAGGCACTCTCCCATAAATTGTAACAAACCAAATCAATACAGACTAAATAATTTTACTTTACTTATAAAATATATCCACTGAGTATGGCACCTTTATTTTGTGGTACCCGCACTTTAGAGTAAACCCCAAATACGGGCTTCCAGCACTTTACCACTTAATAGAACTTTTCATACTTCATCATTTACGAAACACAGCATCATCATTCTTCACCAATTACATAATTATATTATGATGAAAAATATTTAAGTCGACAATATTGTTACCAGTTTTGGACATATTGAATAAGTTATTTTATGATAACTCTCCTGCGATTATGTGATCTGCAAATTTTAACCTGAGAAGTTGGTCATCAAATTGCGAAAAGGTTCAGAAATTTACATGACAAGATGATATTTCTGAACCGAGTTTTGGAATGCGAAACACGATTCTTTGACTTTTCTGTCTGTAGTATTTTACCAGACAAACATTCTGTCATAACTGAACGACATATATTGCAACGACTTTCCATTTGGCATTTGGTGACGGTGCACCCGAAATAGATGATGTGGTCCAATGTCACATTTTTATCCACATTGTCCGGAAATATTCAACGTCGTGATTCGAATTCCGGCCATCGACCGGAAGACGTCAAAGTTAAATTCCATTGATAAAGTTGAAACAAAGTAACATAAAAGAACTCAAGATCCACAGTCCGTCCTTGTACTGGAGTTGTTCGTGTTTCATTGAAATGAAATGAAATTAAATTAAATGAAATCGTTTATTCGCAGAATATCAATTACATTGAAAATACAATAATTGAAATAAAAATCCTTTAAACATGTTTTGATACACTGCAAGGAAGCGACATAGCAAAGTTAGCTGTCTTCCTGTCGCTCCTTAGAAAAAGCAAAATTTCCCGACAGCAGACCGGCTTCTTTGTGAAAGGGGGGGGGGGGGGGGGGGGGGGGCAATGCTATCACCTTGGCAATATGGAAAATGGATCACAGCTGTTGAGAGTGCAGTACGTACTAGAGCACTAAGAAAAAGTGTCTTGATTGGTATCATATAGTACAAAGTTCGGAGTTGAAGAAAGACATACAGAAACAAGGTCTCCGTCTTATAATAATAAAGCCAGGCCCGGTGGCCGAGAACTTCTTTAGAAAATGTCTCGGATTCCGGGCACTGTTTAACGCACCTCGGTGTAACTGCATGTAATTGCTGTCTGGGTACATCATGGAGCAGATGATAATTGAATGACTTTTAGAGCTTAGCTTTGCAGTCTTAAATCCATCTAGTGATATCCTGATCATGATTTATGTTTTGAGGATTTCTAATAAGTCGCGATTTCTTATAAAATGTCTGTACCGAGTTCACTAAAATCGATCATCTGAGTCGGGATCACCGATATTAGTGATCAAGGCTCAGACATTTCACGTCAAATCGTGACGAATGTGAGATTTTGTTATCACAAAATGCAGCATAATGTGTAATTTTTAGCTAAAGTAGTAACAACTAAGACTGGCCAAAGCTGTTCACTAAAATCTCCTGCCAAATTTCTTTTTAAAATTTTGCCTCAAAAACATAGCGTCGCCTGAGTGCTAGAATGTCCTATGTCCCCTGTGGGACATAGGACATTCTAGCACTCAGGCGACGATAGGTTACGACCCCTGAATGAAACGAGCTCGCGACCGGTCATTCTAATGAGGAGTCATAAGCTATGTTTGAGAGACAAAAAAAGAAAATATTTGGTTATTCTGGAAATGTTTTTTCTACAAATGTCGTCTGCTATTGTATAAGGCAGACGGTTAATGAAAAATAAGAAAAGGTTAATTCTGTTCTACTTCGGATACTAACTCACAACGTTCGACGTTGACGTTAACTACTGACGTCATTCCCGTATTAGACGTGTTGTGGACAATATTTTCTGAAATTAGCCATTCTTTAGTGATTTTGTGAAAATTACTGAATTATCAGATGGTATGTATTTGTTCGTCGCATGTATGGAATTGTGATCATAAAAATAGACTGAATATTTCGATCGGATCGCTACTTGTCCGATAGACGTTATCTGTCAGTTTTCATCCTCCCTGTACAATAGAATGTCACCTATCTGAAAAGACATGCGAGAACATTGAATCTCAAATACCAAATACTATTTCTGTGGGTTTTTTTTTTTCTTTATTTGATCACGATTTCGAAATATTTTATTTATGAACTGACTTATTCCGGACGATTGAATCTGAACATAAGCGATGGACTAATAAAACGTTTACAATTGCATTTTCTGAAATTGTATTTTGCTCCTATTAATATAATTGACTAAAATGAATCATTAGCATTTTTAAAGATATGGCAATTTGCCACCTGGCAAATTGCCATAGCTTTGATAATGCTAATGGTTCATTTCAACAAATTTAAAGTCATAACTAGAAAATACAATTCTAGAAAATACAATTGTAAAAGATTTATAGCACTGGGCCCAGGTCATAGCAGCGTTGAATTCATTTCAGAAGTTGACTGGTGGTTTGAGAGGTTGCATCTGGTTATGATCGTGATATCCATCAGCTGGATCAGTACTTTTGTTTCTTCGAATAGTTCAATGCAAGTATCTACATGTAAGTGATAACTCCACGTCGTACATGCAGATACTTTCGAAGGAATTCAAGATGTACGCACTGTAAACTTGAACCAACAGTTTAAGTTCTAAAGTAAAAAGCATTACATGTAACATTTTGCAAAAGCGTACAGATCATCTCGATCAGACCGTGACTGTAGAATCGCATCTGTCGAAAAGATGTTCGAGAACATTGGATCTCAGATGTTCTTTTTCAGTTCGGTCTTCATTTCGTAGTACTGTTTTATTTATGAAATCTCGATTAAATGGGGAAAGTGTGTCGCGACCAAATCGATATTTTTGTAAGATCAAGGAATTGGTTTCGACCACAGAAGGGGCGCAGGGGCGGTTTGGGGCAAGCCCCTTTCGACCATCTTTAATTCTAAAATTTTATATCATGTATCATATCTGGGAGTGTCTGAGGAGGCAAATTTCCAGGAAAAGACTTTTTGTTTTCAGATGCGACTTCTGGCAAGCATAGCCTCCCACTGAAGGGAGTGTATTAATGAAGACGTCTAGAGCAAGTCGGCCTCGGTTTTGTCTTTGAGCTGGCTCTTGGTTGGAGTCTGTCGTTTGTTGGTATTTGTTGTCGTCGTTGATGGGGTGGATGTAGATTTTCAGGCAAATATAATCTGCCGCTTGATTTATAATAGTTGGGGCCGAATTGGGCAAGTGTAGTCTGCCTCGGATTTGTTTGGGTGAACGGTTTTGGATTCGGAATTACAACTGAGCCATTTTGAAAAATAATGTTTTTGTTTCGATATTTCCATTAAGGCCGGTCGTTATCCGTAGCCTTTTGGCTTGTTGTTCGGCTTGGAGTGGGTTTTTTCACTTCACCGTGAAGGCGATGGTCGGCCGTTTTGACTTCGACTTTTTGGCGGGATCGCTCTCAGATTTAAATGCGCGAAGGGCCTTGCGTTTGGTTTTTATTAATGTGAGTGTGTCCTTGGAAATTGTTTGTCTCTGGGACGCACCTCTTCCTTGAGACATATTTCATTTAAAGTCGAACTGAGTACGGTTTTGATGCCCGTACATTCGTCTTCGAGGGGACATGGTGGGAGAGTTTCGCGTCGACAGTATCTCTGTAGAGGCCCCAGTCAATTTTAGCGCAATGTCTGCGTATAGTGGTTTATAAAGTGAATTACTGGTAATTATTAGGTTAAGGATGTCGGATTGGTGGCCCGGGTTACTTTTAATGTAAGTCACGGGTTTATCGTCATTGATCACATGAAGATTATATTTTTCGGTTATATTTTATAGGGCATCGCCGTTGGGGCTGGTTGTTCTGGAATCAAAATACTGATGTTTTTGCATTGAAGTCTCCAAGAAAAATAGAGTGTTTGTGTTTTCCTGTGTATTTATTTATTTATTGGTGTTTAATGTCACATACTTATGCACAATGGCTAATCGTGACCGTGACAGTTTTTCGGTTGGAGGAAGCCGGAGTACCCGGAGAGAACCACCGAGCATCGACGAGCAACTGTCAGCTCCTCAACATTCTAACTCTGTTCAAGCTCCGCTCAAGCAGGGCTACAGCGGTTGAAGACATGTGTACCATCGACGTGCAGTACGCCTTAGTACACAGCAGCATGTTTGTGGCACACTTTCATGAGTTTGACTGTTGTCTTTTGCGAAAATTAAAAGTTTTTCGTTCACGTACACATAGTTTTTTTATATTTTAATATTACAGCCGGATTACATTATAAGAAATAACTGTTGTTTTTCTTCGGTTTATGCGATTTAAACCGAAAATTTTCAGCACAAGCTTAATCATAACTCGCTACGCGAGTTATGAAGCTTGTGCTGAAAATTTTCGGTTTATATCGCATAAACCGAAGGAAAACAACAGTTATTTCTTAATAATACAATGTTGTTGATTTAATAAGGTCAAATTATTGCTAAAATAATGCAGAGCTGATATTCGTGGCGGTCATTCATTCCGAGAGCAGTGAAGGTCAAATTATTCCCCACATGTATTCAGAACTTATGTTACGCTGCTGTGTTCACTTCCGGTCACTTTCAGGCAACTTTGTTTATCTCTTCGCAATGTCGTTTCTTACTCATCGCGCTTGAATGATCTGGAGAAAATAAGTTTTCAGTGGCGTGAGGTTACGCGTCTTACTATCCGTATACCTTATCATGAACTTATATGGATTCCAATTTTATGGTAACATTGAGGCAGTGCCAATTGCCCAGGTTGGAGCATGGTGATGCAATGAGCTGTGGCATACCAAACGTCAATGGTACACGTGTCTTCATTGGCTGCTAACCCTGTACGCGGAGGAACGGTGGCGCTGTGTACTAAGGCGTACTCTACTTGGATGGTGCACTTGTCTTCAACCAATGCCAACCCACTTGGACTTTGGCTGTCGAAAGTATCGTTCAACCCCAATTAACCCTTTACCCAACGCAGACGATATCAAAATTTATTATTTTAAATACCATTTTTTTAATTTTTCACAAAATTTCAACAAAATCATATCATGTGACCCCTCGTTGGAACGAGCTCGTTCCAACGAGGGGGTCACATGATATGGTTTTGTTGAAATTTTTTGAAAAATAATTTTTTTTTCAACTGCTGAATTTGCATATTACGCGGGCGGATGTGGGCGATTCGTTGGGTAAAAGGGTTAAAACAAAACATGTATTGTGTTACTAAGTTGTAGAGACTCACAGTTACTCGCCACTGCTAGGTGGTTCTTTGCAGGTACTGCGGCTTCCTCCACCCGTAAAACTATTCGACATTTATGGCCCTGGTTGTTGAATGTGTCATTGAACCTAATAAATAAAGCGTCTTGATTGCGCAATATTTTATTCATGGGATCTCGATTCACTGGAGTAAGTGTGTCCTAACCAGATCGTGATCTGATTGATCCTCTTTTGCGATCACAGTACTGAATGGTGGCGTGACCACAGAGATCTGAGGGCCTTGACCTCCTTTAAAATTTTCACTCCCCCCAAAACATTGGCCCAATGCAAGTTTTACATAACATAAAGCCCGGAAATGGTCTCCAATATTGGGCAATACACGATACAGATGCCTGAGATAGGTTGTTAGAGCACTGAATTTGCAAGACTGACCCCGGTGGTGGGGATTTACTTCTAACTAGGACGCTCCGGTCGTTGCCCCCTCCCCCACTTGTCTGAAGTGGGAGGCGGGTTAACGGCCGAAGAGTCCTAGTTAGGACTCGGGTAGGGACTCGACCCCTTCTCCCACAACAGCCTTCCGGATTTCATGTTTGCCCCCCCCCCCCCCTAAAAAATCTGGTTTGGACACCCCTTAGTATAGAACCTTGGCCACACGCCTGGTACTGTAAAGCAAAAATTACTTTCGTTGTAATGATGCCCTCTCCCTGTTCAAAACTTATATTTCTAAACAGAAAGAATTTCCATTTTGTCACTGAGTTGAGAGAATTCTGTTAAATATATATTTTTAATTATGTACTTCCTTCAGTTGTTCTATTATTATTCTTCGCCCTGATGTCGATTTCCAAACCGACAGAAAAACTACTAATTGTTTGCTGAAATTTTACGGTCTACTAATGGAATTGAACTTAACTATGGCCAATTACAACACGAATCGAACAATGTTTTCCCATTTGGCGTCGATATATATAGCTCTTCAATTCCACATTTATGCTTATTTTCCTAAAGCAGATTGATGAACGATATACTTTGTGTCTTATTAGCACTTATTAGCACAAATTTATATTATAATTGTTCGAATGAAGGAGATGATTGAAGGGTTATCTATGTTTGTTTCTGCAAATCAAGTGCTGTAAGAGAAGTTCTGGTGAAAATCCTCCGTGTCTTCTTAGGTGTTTTGAAAGCCATATCTCCAACTGAAAATACATGAAAGGGTTTATTTTTCTAGGATGCTTGAAGCGACAGAGGCGATAAACGAGTTACCTTCTCGTAACGAAAATGTGACGTGGATTCTGTCAAACATAATAGTGGTTTATTTGGGGGGTTTTCTAACTGTAACTCGATGAACCCATTCGCGCTTAACCCTTTACCCAACGTAACGGCCAAAACCGGCCAGCGCTATTCTCAAATATCGCCAATTAATTTTCAGTATTTTTTCATTTTTTGTCTCAAAAACATAGGTTATGACCCCTCGTTGGAACGAGCTCGTCGAGCTCGTTCCAACGAGGGGTCATAACCTATGTTTTTGAGACAAAAAAATGAAAAAAAATAGTTACTCAAGAATTTTTTTTGCAAGTGTCGTCTGCTTTTCATGTTAGGTAAAGGATTAAAGGCGACCCAGCATTTTACCGCTTGACATTTTGCAGCACGTCTTGAAAAAATGTCGCGTTGATAAAATGTTGTGACGATAAAATGCTGATAAGTCAAAATGTCGCGCGACAAAAATGCAACCATCTAATGCACGGAGGAGGCGAATCAATGAAACCGGGCGGGGGATATTTGATTTATTTTCGAAAAATAACAGTAATGCTGTTTTGTGGCTAACTTCTTGGTAATTATGAACATTGCTACAGACAAAAAGCATAATTTGAAAGCAATAACACACGCATTATGCAAAACTAGTCTTTAACCCTTACCATATTGATGACGAAAATTTAATACTGCAAACTTTTCCCATAATGCACTGGGGAAATTAACAAAATCAATCTTGTTTGACAGATCTCATCGAGCTTTGTCAAACTAGACTGTATTAGTTAAATTCCTGGTTGTATTAAGGGAATACTGTGCCAATTGGAATTTTGTTTTTTTAGCATCAGTGTACAGAGAGTTAATGAGGATGTGAATAGTGAGTTGAACACATGGACACTTACAGTGTGTTCCATGAAAAGACATGAGAAGCTCGAGTACAGGTTCAGCAAGGTGCCACTACTTGAGAATTTCCAAATACTTCAAAAGTTTCTCCATTGGAAATTAATGATTATTCCTTTGACATGAACTCAACTAGAATCTTTCTTCATTCTTCAAATATGTTTCTTTGCTTATTGGGGTTTATCGACACTTTCAACAGCAGCGGTGTCGGGCAGTTTTACGTCTGGAGGAAGTCGAAGTACCTAGAGATAACCACCGTGCAGCGGCGAGCAACTGTCAGGCTCACCAACTTATCAACTCTGCACAAACACAGATGGCGTAGTTGAAAGCGAGTGCACTATCGACGTTCAGGCCGCCTAAGTACAAAGCGCCGCCATGCCTCCACTTAGGCAATTTGGATTAAATGTTTTGCCCAAGGACGCAACGCAGTTACACACTAAAAACTAAAGTGTTCAAACTGACACTTTCAAGGTGTTAAACCCATTCTAACTCTTAAGGTTTGATTTTAACACTCAAAGTGCGATGCTTTAAGCACTTAGACATTACAATCGTCAGACATCTGAAACTTGAATGGATGGCACTTCCCATGTGTCTAGCATTGGTGGTTCTTCCAGAATCGTCCATAATTTGATTTGCGCTTGGTGGGTACATAATTAAAAGAACACAACGCAGATGACGCGGATCAGGCTCGAGAGTTCGAGCCTGATCCGCGTCATCTGCGTTGTTTCCTTTTAAGTGTCGCGACATTACACTTGTCAAGTGGTATTATTGTAACACCTGTCAAGTTCTGGGATATCTACACTTGAACAAAGTGCTAGTTCAGCACTTAGTGTTAAATACAGCACTTCAAGTGTAGCTTTTAACACTTTAGTTTTTAGCCTGTATGGTCAGGATGGAACCGTCGACATTTTGGTTTAAAGTCCAGTGCTCTAACCATTGAGTTATCACGCATCCCCCAGTTATCAAGAATCCTCCATTACATGGGATAGGAGAGGGGTGAGGAAGTGGTGCGGCGTGCTACCCATACTGTTTTCTTGTCGAAGAAAACATGGGAAACAAGTGGTTACCGCTCCAGTGAAATGTCCCCACGAGTATATTATATGCAACGTCGGACTTCAAAGCGTAAACAAGATTAGAGGTATTGTCTGAAGATACGTACTGTAATACTCCTTTCATGTGCAGTCAGGAGGGTCGCTAAGGAGGGTTAGTGGATGTCACATCCCTCCTCCCCAGACATTCCAGTCTGGACATGTTCATCTGGATTGGGCTCTTAACCCTTTACCCAACGTAACGGTCAAAACCGGGCAGCGCTATTCTCAAAAGTCGCCAATTAATTTTCATTATTTTTTCATTTTTTGTCTCAAAAACATAGGTTATGACCCCTCTTTGGAACGAGCTCGTTCCAATGAGGGGTCAAAACTTATGTTTTTTTGAGACAAAAAATGAAAAAAATCAGTTATTCAAGAATTTTGTTTGCAAGCGTAGTCTGCTTTTCATGTAAGGTGAAGGGTTAAGATATCGATTCTCTCTTACTAGTAACCCTGTACTTTCTTGTAAGATTGGTTTTGAAAGTTTTTGAAAACGTCTTGAAAATATCGCCTTTAATAAAAAAACTGCCAATTTATAAAAGCCTGAAACCCATCATGCTCTGTGCAATTATGGAATTGCTGTCATTCCCAAATTTTTGACACGATTGTCTGAAATATTTGGTCCAATAAACATCTAGGTGGGGGTGGAGGGAGGAAGAGAGGAATGTGCCCTTTACCGCCTACAACTACACTGACAATACATTCCCACAATACATTCCACATTGTCCACCCGTCTCTCTTAACATTCCTTGGAAAGCTCTGAGAGTAGAAAATGGAGGTCTGTATTACCCAGTTTTGGCTGTTGGGGGCTTAGCATGACCAACTCGGAGTACCCGAACGGTACGTACCGTTCGGGTACTCCAAGTTGGTCATGCTGGGCCCCCAACAGCCAGAATTGGGTACTACAGACCTCCATTTTCTACTCTCAGAGCTTTCCAAGAGTTATGACCAAAATTTTTCTCACCGATATAGGTCTTCAAAGGGGTTTACTAGGGGTAATTTTTTACCAGGAATCTAATGGTGAGGTTTAAAAAAGTGCCGGGGTGGGGTGGGGTGGGGGTGTAGAGGGCCACCAACAGTTATGACCAGCAAAATATAGTATAGATTAAGGGAGAATACTCTCCTCAGCCCGAGCAACGCCGGGTAACCCTGCTAGTTCACTAATAAATTTCCAACAAGTTTCGTGTTCTAACTGCAATCCCGATCCAGTAATATTCGAACTAGTTCATCAAGGCATGCCTTGTACGAAGGCTTGCCTTGATGATTTGGTTGGAATATTAGTCTGTCGGGACTTGAGTCATCACATCTGCGACAAATCAGGTGTACAACACCAATCGGTCATTTTCGCGACGCCTCTGTGTGCAGATGGGAATCTTCTGGAATTATGTATACATTAAAACAGATTATCTCCCATGGGTGCCATCTTCACTGGACAGTCTCCAGTGTTTCTGTCATCCATCAGCGTAACTTTGACCTGCCAAAGGCATTTCTAATTTATTCTCTTCCAGAGAAACCGAGTGTCAATATAATTAAACAAATCACTGGAATCCCCGATTATACATTTTTACAAGAAGAGCATGCTGTCTTTATACACAGAAAGCGACATATTAAATGGGGATTTTGCGTGACAACTGAAACTTTTGAGAGAATAAATGCTTTCTGATGTTTTTTTTTCTCTCTTGAGTCATTCGTAATTTTAGGGAATGAATAGAAATCTCTCTTGTTCACCTCTCTAATAACTGTTTATGATGAAACATTTGCACATTTAACTTAATTCTTTACATTTCAATTTGATTTCAGTAAATGGATAGCTCTTTACGGAGATTGTTACCATAGAACTTACACGTTTCCTACTTAATGCAGTTCTATACGGATTGTGGCATACTTTGAGAGAGGGTGAAATATTACTTCGAGGAGGTACTCTTCTGGACTTAAAGAATATTTTAAAACTTGATATTTAGATAGTATTATTGCATTGAAACTAACTAACAATCATTTTAGCGTTGGGGGCATCGCGGATGTGAAGCGCATCCGACAGAATTCGGACAACATTTTGCGGTGGTGCGGCTGCCTTACACATTTCCCATCCTGATTTACAGTGTGTGGCAACCAAGAAACTAATACATGCACACACATACTATCAATGGCAACACTCGTGCGTTTTAACGAAATGTAACGGGAAAACTCTCCTATCGGTAACAACCGGTGACATTGGCGATATCAAGTTGATCAAAAAGTCCCCAGAGTGCATACCTAAAATGTCCCCAGAGTCCCTTTCTACAGTAAATTCACTTTATTTCCCAGAGTGTCTCCGTTTAATGGGACTAACACTTTTCATCTCTCGTGTCTTTATTTTGCCTACAGGGTCGTCTGTGGGGAAATCAGTGTTAAGTGTGAAGGAATACATTTTACGCCAGACTATTTTTTAGGATATCTCTGATTGATACAACACTCATTACCAACAATCTGATAAAGGCTCTGAATTTAAAAATAAGGTGGTACAGAAATTTTTGAAGAGAAAAAATATTCATTTTTTTTCTCTACAGAAAATCCTGTAACAAAAACAAGTATTCCAGAACGATTTCAAGGTACACTGAAAACACGTATGTGGGAATATTTCACACACAAGCGTACATTAAAATATATTGATGTTTTGCAAAACTTAGTGGATAGTTGCAATCATACTTTCGATCAGAGTATTCAAAGAACTCCTGCTTCTGTAGCTATAGAATATGAAGTAGAAGTCTCTCAACATTTGTATGGACAAAAAACTCCAAAGAAAAGATTACATTTTCAAGCTGGCGATTTAGTGCGTATTAATAAAACCAAACGTACATTTCAAAAATGAAATTTACCAAACTGGACATTGACATCATTTAACCCTTTACCCAACGTAACGGCCAAAACCGGCCAGCGCTATTCTCAAAGATCGCCAATTAATTTTCATTATTTTTTTCATTTTTTGTCTCAAAAACATAGGTTATGACCCCTCATTGGAACGAGCTCGTCGAGCTCGTTCCAATGAGGGGTCATAATCTATGCTTTTGAGACAAAAAATGAAAAAAATAGGTTATTCAAGATTTTTTTTTGCAAGTGTCGTCTGCTTTTCATGTTAGGTAAAGGGTTAAAGTCACACATGGGAAACGTACAATACCACCTACTTGCAAACTTGAAGATTTAGGTGGAGAAAGGATTCAGGGTACATTTTATCTTCAGGAAATTCGAAGTATAAATGATGATCAAAAAAATATAATATCGAATCAGTTCTTGATAGACAGTCAAGACGTGTAGGTAAGAAAATTAAGGATATCCAAAGACATTTGATAGTTGAATAGCAGAATCAGATTTGGTACAAAAAAACATGTTATCAAATGAAACTTCATTACCTAGTGAAAACAGAAGTGTTGAAGTACAAAGTCAACACAGCCAACAATTTAAATTTTGTGGGAATGGTGTTGCCAAAAATCAAGTTACTTATTTTGCACAGATTAATATCATTTCTTACTTTCCAAAGAGTGATTTACTGGGATTTCAGGGTTTGATTATAAACGATAACTTCATAAGTGAATTATGCAATCAACAATTGGGTCATGTATCCGTGCGCGCAAACGAAGACGCTTTGTCGTGGGTGTAATGGGGACTTCATTGTTTTTGTTTTTTGTTGTTTTTTTTCAAGGGCTATTTTTCGCTCGCCTCATCTAACTAACCAGTCAGATCAAGCAATCTGATTGGTTAGTTATAATCTAGATAAATGAAACAAGAGTACTTAGAATAGGGTCAGAACTAACAAGAATAGACCAGAAACTGCTAAATATAACAATAATAAGGTAAGCTGTTCCAGTTGATAGGCTCTTCTACGCTACTGGAGTATACTATAGAATAAAGGAACATGGCCAGATAAACGATAACTATTGCATATATAGATAGAAGCAGAGAATTCTGGGAGAATTCGAAATAATACAAGTTGTCGGGTTGCTTGTGGTAATTATCCAGGGAAGTCGTTCCAGAAAATACTCCGATTCAATCGAACACAACCTCCGAACATACCCCCGTCTTATTGCAGAAAAATTGGGTAACATAGCAATCACGTGCTACCATAGAAACCAAGATGGCGGCCTCCAGTATACAAAATGGAGGACGGAATCAAGTATCACCTTAACAACACGCGCTGCGCATGCGCACTCACACCCCGTATCACTATGGAGATGACGTCACAACATGGCCACTCACGCGGGTTACCATGACAACACAACATGACGCCACTGGGTCACGTGACATGACGTCACTTCCGGGGTCCTGCACCGGGGTCCTGCAACCTTTCCCTCAAATGTACCTGACATACTACTCATATGTACATTGCAGAATGTTCAGAGGAAGTGTGTCCAGTGACTATACTATATAATCTACACAAGAAAGTAAGAAGAGTGAACCTATTAGAATATTGTGCAACTGTGAACTTTGAAACAGACTGCCATAAAGACATTCAAATTTGGGAAGATTTAGTAAAAAAGAAACTGGTCCTATTATACAGCATATCTTGATTAACGGGTCCATGCCTGACCTTTTCAGGGCTGAGAAAATGGAAACTATATAATTACAATACATACTTGACAGTTCGTAAAGGTTATCATTTTTAAATGAAAAAGTGTGTTAAAAAGACTTGTTACCAAAACGAAAACCTAAACATAGACAAGCATATATTGTGAACATAGATTCTTCGAAAGAACCAGGAGAACATTGAATAACAATATATTTTAAAGACAATCATTCTGCTGTCTACTTTGATTCGTATGGTTCACCACCAATGGAAAAAGACATATACAATTCCACAGCGAAAAACACTGATTCCTGGACAATAAATACAATGAGACTACAAAGTGATCTTAGTGCTGTATGTGGAATGTACTGTATATTTGCTTTAGATCATCTTGCAAAAGGATATGATTTAGAGACAGTTCTTACTATCAAATGTCATACATTTCAATTTTCTAAGAAAACGACATAGATGTTCCACATTGGTCTGAGCAAAACTATAGACAATATTTAAAATGACTGTGAAGGAATAAAAACATCAGTGTCAAAACAAAAACTTCAAAGGTATTTTTTCTGTTGTACTTTTTCATTTTCTTTTAAGTTTTGTTAGACAGTAAAAAACCCCAACTCATCCATGTATTTTATAAATGTCATAGAAATTCATTATGTAACACGCCTAGGATCTTTTAGTTCGTTCTTATTTTTTATTTCCTTCAAACATTAACTGGTAGAGTGCTAAATTATTTTTGGTTCTTAAAATTTCTTTGTGCATCTTTGCCTTGTTATAATTTATGGGAGAGTGCCAGAAGGCACTCTCCCATAAATTGTAACAAGGCAAATCCTAACAGATAAAATAATATCATTTTAAAGATAATATGAAGCACATCCACAGAATATGAAGCCTTTAAATTGTGGTACTTGCACCTCAAAATAAAGCCCAAATATGGGCTTCCAGCACTCTACCAGTTAAATGAGAGACTGAATACTTTCATTCGGTATTTTCAATCATCTCGATGTAAACAGGTCTTCATAGATAGGTAAACTCAGATCTCAGTGTAAATATGTTCAGTTCATGACAATATATTGAATTAACTTTAAATAAATTTTGTTATTTGTTAAAACTTCTGCGACAGTTTTGACGAATTGTTAGATTAATCCTATAATCCTTTTCATCGCCGCCTCCCCCACATCCCATCAGTAAAAATAATGTCAAGAGTCACTTCTCTATTTTATTGTGAGTGCTTGGTTACTATTGTATGCAGATCTATCAAATTTAATATTTTGAATTTTTTTTTCAAAATCTGAAAGTTGATAGATAATCATATAACCATATACACTTTTTATCTAAAACAACTGTCACAGAGAGTTCGACCACAACGCGTATCATAAAGTTTTTTCCTGTGTTTTTTTCTGAAGCATTGAGAGAAAACCATTATTTCTTTATGAACCATAAAGAAATAATATTTTTTTCACTCAAGCTTGAAAAACGCATTCCCCAGCCCAGAAACACAATAGGAATTCCCATAGACATCATTAAGGGAAATAAAGGAGATGGTACTGGTTTTGTTTTTGTCTTCTCATGAAAAAAGACTTGTAATGTGTTTTTCGGAGAATTTCTTTCAAGAATGTGTGGGCTCTGAAAAGGGCCTGCACGAAGCCATTTTGGTGGTGAAATTCAACCCCCCCCCCCCAAGGAGCGGCGTTGAGGCAATGATATTCCCATTTCTTCATCTGTGAATAATTCCTTTTCCCAGTTCTGTTAATCTGTTCTTCCAAAAATGATCGTCTCATAGACGGCCGTTACAAGATCACAGATAGGTTTTGCTCTGTTCCGAAACTGTACTTCTCCAAACGGCCGTCTCGCCACTACCACCTCCGGAAACCTTCTCATCATTTGTCCGTATTCATCAGGTGGTACGGCTGAACTCCACTATCAAAAGAGGGCTAAGAAAAAAAAATCGTTTGTCCCCTGTTCCCTCTCTTCGAAACATTTCTTAGCTCCTCTCTCTGCATTTCACTTTGGTGCAAAAATCCATGTGGGCGAAATAACCCAGCTTGATTTGAATCTTATACTTACTCCAACAACGTGATAGTAAACGTCGTAAATGATTGATTTTCTCCCGCCTTGAAATCAAAATAGCACGCGAGCGTTCTTTGGAGAGATTTTGAAAAAAATGACACTTTGTCTTGGCTATAAGAATTAGTAAACATCGCATGTGCTCATCATTTTTTCTTCCAAAAAATGAATGTGAAATTCTCTCTAGATCAAGAAGAGTACAGAAAGTGGAGGACCGGGGGAATATCTGATAACGAATGGAATAAGGGATTGGAAGAAGAACATGAAAGGGTTGAGAAAGAGAAGTTGTGGTGAAGACAATAATTGTCAGAGGATTGTTTTGGACATATGCGCTGTACCGCTCCTCTGAAGTATCCTTTTCAGTGGTGCGAGCAAATTGACAAATGGGAACGACGTGCAGGGATAAGACAGTTCGTTGTGGCTCGTGGTTATGAACTGGAGAAGTACCAAGTGAAAAAGGTTGATCTGTTTCCTGACCTTAATTGGCAACCTGAAAGAGAATATAAAAAATGGAAGGTGAAATTCAATAAACTATACCCGGATTTGAGTGAATTCTATGAGGATTCCTAAAATCAAAGTATGGGTTTTTGATCTTTTTTACTCTGACATACATTCAGGATACAAGTTAATCTAATTCATCCCTCATTCTTTTTATCTCTACACTTCGTTTTAACCCTTTTACCTAACATGAAAAGCAGATGACATTTGCCATTTGCAAAAAAAAATTCTTGAATAACTATTTTTTTTTACTCACAAACATAGGTTATGACTCCTCATTAGAACGAGCTCGACGAGCTCGTTCCTACGAGGGGTCATAACCTATGTTTTTGAGACAAATAATGAAAGAATAATGAAAATTAATTGGCTATTTTTGAGAATAGCGCTGGCCGGTTTTGGCCGTTACGTTGGGTAAAGGGTTAACACACATTCTTAAAAGAGATTCTCTGAAAAACACAATACAGAACTTTTTCTAATAAACCCAAAGGTCTCAGAAAGAGAGACACAGTTCTATCAGCCTTTCTGTGAGTGATTGTTGGTACTGAATGTTTGTTGGTAATGAGTGTTGTATCAATCAGAGATATCCTAAAAACAGCCTGGCGTAAAATGTATTCCCTTACATTTATCACTGATTTCCCCACAGACGACCCTGCAGGCAAAATAAAGACATGAGAGATGAAAAGTGTTAGTCCCCTTAAACGGGGGCACTTAGGGACTCTATCGAAAATTACTATAGAAAAAAATCCTATGTTAATTTCCCATTACCCATTAGTATGGGCGGCACTCTGGGTGGACATGGGAATTTACTATAGAAAGGTACTCTCGGGACTTTTTAGGTATGCACTCTGGGACATTTTTTCATCCTAAAAAGTCCCCAGAGTGCTTTCCTATAGTAAATTCCCATGCCAACCTAGAGTGCCGTCCCTTCTAATGTGTAATGAGATTTTTATATAGTAATTTCCCATAACGTCCCCAAATGCCACTCTACAGTACTAACTTTCATGTAAGTCTTTTGCAATGACGAAAATTGCCAACCATGCTTACCAAAGGTATGAGGTCAAAAGTCACGGCGAACCACATGCATTTAAAATGCGCATTCGCCAACGTAGCAGAACATATATAGCATGTCTATCGAGATTGTGAACAGCATCGGGATCTTTTGAAACCTGTCCAACGAATCAAATAGCGAGGAGTGATCCGCTGTCAGTGTCCTGGTCACGTGACGTCAATTGATGAAAGAATGACGATTTGATATCTAACCCATTCTTTCGAAGAAAAACATCTCGTGCTTCTCAATTTCGTTTCGCTGTCCACATTTGCAGAACCAAACTTGGAACGGTAATTAGTCGTTTGGCTGAAAAAAACAGGGAGTTTATTTTGGCCTATTTCTATGATCGCACAGATTTGTAACACTCAGAGTGAGTTGTTTTCGAAAGCAGAATTGAATAAATCGTCTCCTGTTTTAACCCTCTGCATTCTGATGTCAAAATGAAAAAAGTTTTCTGCAGCAAATACTTCCCATAATGTAGTTTAATATTTAACCAAATATACCTTGTTTGACAGAGCTCAGTGAGCTCTGTCAAACAAGATATAATTGGTTAAATTCGTAGTTAAGCAAGAGAAAAACAGAGTGATTGGCGAAAATTCTGATGCATCACCAGAGTGCTAGGGGTTAAGTAAATTGTGTCATTTAATAACATATTATGTGATAAGAAGAGTCACAAATTCGTCCAATTTTCATATGAAATTTCTGAACTTCGTTCACAAAAATCGATTAGAACCTCAGTAAACCTCGGCTCAAATCGACTTTAGTGAATCCGGTTCAGAATTTTCAAATGAAATTATGGGATATTAGAGATCATTGCAGCAACTATTTTGATTGACGTGTGGATAGAACTCAGGATGTGATATCTGGTTTAGTTTCATTTCATCAGGAAGCTGTTTAATAGTAATGCATAGTATACTCATTAAAGTATTTTACCAAGCTCTCAAGAATTCTGTAAGGAATTCGATGCTGTTATGCCCTGGAACCAGTCTTGTCCTTAAAAGGCCAATTGACCATCTTCAGATTAAATCGTCTGGAATATTGCAGTTGATCGAAAAAGAGAACGTACCGTTCTCCGTTCCGACGACTGAAATATTCCACATGACTGAATCGAAAAATACCATAAACATTCATTTTATTTGAATTAACGCAAGAAATGTTTCTCAGTCGAGGTGATATTATTATTATGAATGAAGACTCACCACAGCTAAAGTTTTATGATTACACCGCGTAGATCCGCCAATTATGTTAATGAGGTTTTCAAGGCTAATCAAATACAGAAGTGTTAATGACTTCACCAATACCACCGACGGCGCGGTGGCTCAGTAGGTAGGGGTGCAGGCTGCAAGCCGAGAGGTCCTCGGTTCGAATCCCACCTTCGGCAATCGCGTTGTGTCCTTGGGAAAGACACTTCACCCCCATTGCCCACGTGGGTGCACGGTGGCGTTGTGTACTTAGTCGTATTGCATGTCGATGATGCATTTTTCTTCAACCAATGCTAACCCTACAGAGTTAGCATTGATTGAAGACAAGTGCATCATAGACGTGGAGTTAGTATGTTGGGGAGCTTACAGTTGCTCGCTGTTGCCCGATGGTTCTCTCAGGGTACCTCGTCTTCCTCCACCCATAAAACTGTAGCGGTCATGATTATCCATTGTGCAGAAATATGCGACCTTAAACACCAATAAACAAAAAGATAAATAACCAATACCGCCATTGTTTATTAAACATTTACGAATGGAGACTCATTACAGCAGTAGCTAGATGATTACGCCGCATGATTCTACTAATTGTGTTAATATTTTTTATGTCTGCATGATGAATTCAAGCCAAGCAGTATAAGCGTCTTAAGTGTGTATATGTGTATATCCATTGGCAGTGGCGGGACAGCCTATGGGAGTGGGTGGAGTAACTCCAGGGGCACCCGACCCTTGGGGGCCCCCAAAGTCATGAGGGGGTTGGTAAAATTCATCAACTGAACAACGAACTATATATACACCTGCTTTCCTTATGTCGCAAAAAGATCAGACCACTAGTCGCTTGTGACACCCACAATTTACAGGGGGAGAGGGCATTCATACATTTTTCCCCGGCTTATGCGCTACCTGCCACGCACCGGGGCCCCATATTTCACGTTTTCAGGCCGATTCAACCAACGAACCAATTTCATTCATGCACAATTAACCTTAACGAAGGAACTTTGTGAATATTTATCGAAATTGTTTTGTCGACGCATCATTGTGCATTCGGAAAACCCACTTGGCCAACGATTTCGTATCGGAATACCACTTTCACTGGATGAAATTGAGAAGTCCAAATTTTGTTACGTTTCAGTTACATATCTAAAACTGCGCATATTCTTCAATCTGACGTCACAATGTGTGTGGTGGTGTGAATTTCATTTCATCGATTAACAGCGATGAAGCGTCAATATGAATCAGGTGCTCAAAAGCGAAGGGAGCGGAAACAGAAGCAAAAACGGGTAGAAGAGAGCGTTTCTAAAATAAGTGACTTCTTATCTCCGAGAGGCACCACACATGATAATACTGTGTCACCGAGCACGAGTTTTTCTGTCCGTGAAGAAAATGGAAATTCCGATTTTTGCAAAACAATTCAAACAGACATCGAGTCTGGAAATCAACATCCAGAACTCGTTCATCACGAACGATCTTTTGAGGAGCAGACTGATTCTGGTGATCATTCTGCAAGTTCAAATATTATTTTCGATCCCACCTTGAAAAACCCGACTGATAGGGGTCATTTTCCTAGATTAATAAAAGACACCAAGATAATCGATTTAATCTTGCGACACGGTCCATGTCAGCCAAGGGGCCCGTTTCCGAAAGGAGAAGATGGGTATTACACTTTCAGTGAGAAATACTACGACTTTTTCTCAAAAGCTCAAATGAAAGTACATCGGAGTTGGTTGTGTTACTCCCCAATATTACGGAACGCTTATTGTGAGTCTTGTTGGCTTTTTGCTAACAAATCGGACCCTAGCCTTAAGTGGGAGTGGATTGATGGTATTTCTGCGTCGGTAAAGCACATGGCTGCGAAGATTAAAGTTCACGAACAATGTAATGTTCACATAGAAGATATGATAATAGCAGAGAAATTCCGTGCTGGGAATCGTATCGATGAGTCTGATCAGCGGCGTTTAGCTAAGGAAACGAACTTTTGGCACCAGGTCCTATCTCGCTTGATCAATATTATCATCACACTTGCGCAACTCTGTCTTCCGTTGAGGGGTCATAGGGAGAAGACTTCTGGTGGACATTGTGAGGGTGGAAACTTTTTGGACATTGTGGCAATGCAGGCTAGATTCGATCCTGTACTGGAAAAACTGATCGCGATGCCGAATAGAGGAACCAAATACATCAGCAACAAAATTCAAAATGAGATAATCAGCCTTGTGTCATCCACAACTAGAAACAATATTTTGAAAGGAATTGAGTACACGCCATTTATTTCATTGATTTTAGACACGACCAGCGATATCACAAAAAATGACCAAATATCGATTATAATTCGTTGGATAAAAATTGTTTCTGGAGAGGCAAAAATCAAGGAAAGTTTTCTGGGCTTTGTCCCTTGCACTGATTCTACAGCCGCGGGTCTCACAAAAACTGTAACAGAATGGCTTGAGAAGGAAAGTATCCCCCTGACAAAAATACGCGGACAAGGGTATGATAGTGCTAGCGTGATGAGTGGTGTCCGCGGCGGAGTTCAAAAACTCTTGCGCGAAGCTGTTGGCAATGATAGTCCTATCCCTTACGTTCATTGTGCGGCACACAACTTAAATCTTGTTGTTAATGACGCTGTTGAATCAAACGTAGAGAGTGTAACATTCTTTGGGACATTATCTGAAATATTCGTGTTTTTTGGCAGTAGCCTGAACAGATGAGCCGAGCTGGCATTCACTGCAGAGAAAGCAGCTTTGCTGAAGCTTAAGAAGTTGTGTCCAACACGCTGGAGCTCGAGAGTTGATGCAATTCGAGCTATAAAAAATCGTTATATCGATATTTTGAAAGTTCTATCGAGGTTGTGTCTTGAAGCAAACAAAGCTAAAGAAAGGTCGGACGCCCTGGCGTTGAAGAAAAAGATGGAACATTACGAGTTCATTGTGTTCGTTGTTATCTGGGAGCGCGTTTTGGTGGCCATAAATAAAGCTTCAACGGAGCTGCAATCGAAATCGATGGATCTTGGTAGAGCCACTCATTTATTATCAATAGCAATGGGGGAACTGAAATATCTCAGAAACTCATGGGACAGTGTGATTATGACCTCCGAAGCCCTAGCGACTTCATGGGGGATCCCACCTAATTTCCATTCTGGGAGAAAAAAGCGCACAAAAAGGCTTTTTGACGAACTCTCGGCAGACGAACGGCCATCTGATCCCGAACTTTCTTTCAAAGTCAGATCATTTAATGTTGTTGTTGACACAGCTATCGGTCAGCTGTCTGAGAGCTTCCAGGGACAGCTCATGATAAAACAATATTTTGCTTTCTTACAACCACAGACTCTCCTCTCACTCTCAGACGAAGGACTCCGGGAAGCATCCAACAAATTGATAAATTCATATTCAAATGATCTGTCTGATGATTTCCTTGCAGAGGTGTGGTCTTTCAGAAGGGAATTCAAAAACGAAATAGCTGACAGTGACAGTATCATTGGCCTTCTGAATATTTTATTGTCATCTAAATTAGACTCGTCAATGCCAGAATTGACTACAGCTTTCATCCTTTTCCTAACACTGCCCGTCACCGTAGCCACGGCTGAACGATCATTTTCGAAACTAAAACTCATCAAAACTTATTTGAGGTCAACGATGTCTCAGGAGAGATTGGATGGTCTTGCGGTGATTTCTATTGAGGCAGCGGAAGTGAAACAAATTGAGATGGACACATTAATTACCAGTTTCGCCTCGCAAAAGGCTCGGATGGTGCCATTTTGTCACATCCCGTGAGAAATGGATCATGGCTGTGATTTGTTCATCACGTCAGTCGTTCATGGAAATTGATATTGAATAAGTGCATTAGTTCATCAGACACAATCAGTTATAGGCCTATCATGTTTAATTCCAGTTATTATCAATGAATGAAAAAAAAAACCTTGGTTGACGCCTGTAAATTGGGCTGTAATATGTGTAATCTTGATTGATGCTCCGAACCCCTCCTCTACTAGATCTCTGTTGTTTCGTGGAGTGCACATTTCGGTGACCTATAGTTTCTCGATCTGAGATAAGATCAATGGTAATCTAGAAGGCTGCCGCTGTTGACATTTTGAAGTGCATTTAGGTTGTCGGAGTTTGTGTCTCGTGCCATGTCGAGGGAACCTATTGAGTTCCCTGAGATGATACAAGGCACAAACTCAAAAAAACGCTCACCATCTTAACATTAAAATGGTCGAGGAAGAGAAAAAAATCCGTGACTCACGAAGTTTATTTGGAATATATTGATATGGGCTCACCAAAATTAACACCAAATGTGTGATTGCAGTGTGAAATGCCAATAGCGGGACGCGAATTAACGGTACCCTGATACACGGAACTCGCAAGGACGACCGAATCACCCATAGTAGTACATGTTGATATATATATATATTATCATGACAATGTGCACGTCCGGAGATTTGTATCAGAGTCGAGGTTGTTGTTTACAATCGGAACCCAACGAGCCCGTAAGGGCGAGTTGTGTTCCGAATTGTAAACAACTACCGAGACTCTGATACAAATCTCCGGACATGCACATTGTCATGATAATAAATTTATCTAACATTTTCATCTATCGTCTGAAAATGCGAAAAAATCACCCGTTTTTTCAAGAACTATTTTTAAGGCGCAGCATTACAGAGACTTGTGTACTTCCGTTTTAGATGCGCGATTCGCCTGTCTGATACGGAAAAATATCGGGGGGGGGGGGGGTTGATACAAACTAATTTTCTGCCGTTTCCAGTCGAAATTACGTCAATTGTTAGATAAAGATCTATTGTATAAGTTCTGCAAAATATGTTTAAAATTTAAATATCGTAATTCAAACTATGAAACATCAAGTTCGGCCATAAATTCGCTAAATTCTGTCCCAACTCGGTATCACGTTAAAACTACCTGGAATGCGGGTAGTGGCTTGTTTTCAAAGTAGGAAAGTAAAAGTTTCTCACACCCGGGCAAACTTGGTCGCATCGATGTGTTTAGGGGCCCCTAACCGTTATTGCTCCAGGGGCCTCGAACACCCCTGTCCCGCCACTGTCCATTGGATCTCAGATTTACGTCTTTGATTGACAGTATTCGGTGCATCCGGGTCGGAGTTCAGTACCTGTATAATGCGGAAACCCACATGTAGTTGTGTGTCATCATCTTGATTAAAGGAAGGAGATTGGCGTTCCTCGTTTGTTCTGTATGTCAACTAAGAGTTCACAGATACGGATTTGGAAACGTCTTTTAGTTTCCCCGACATATAGTTTGTTGCATTTTCGGCAAGTATGGTTGCTCGCAGTCCATTAGGGATAATAAGGTTTTGGCTAAGACATTTTTGGAGAAATAATTTCTGGTGCTCTAGTCTGTTTGCTTTACTGACTAGTTTACCTATGACCCTATATGCCGACCAATTGTCCTCCTGTCTGACCATGTTGGTTTGGTTGCCGTCAGAGATGGGGCGCTTTCGTGGTCGGATCTCGATATCACTTTCCGCCATTATTATAGTGATTACGCCTGCATAACATATCCGTTGAAAATACCCGATGAGACATTAATGTAACGTCACAATTCACGTCACTGCTTATCCGCTATTTCTACCCGAATAGGCACTATATATAAATGACAGGACAGGACCCAGCGAAATTACCAGCCCCTGATGAAGCTAGAAACAGAGCGAAACCGGTTAGGCAATATCTCACGGTATTACTATCAATAAAGGTCCTCTCGCACTTTTTAGTGACTTGTTGTATCTGAATTAAATACTTATTAATTGGAATATCTGTAAGAAGAACACAGAAGGATATATGTACATCTTTGTGAGTGAGGGGATGTCACATTACAACAACAGCAGTCTGTGCACAAACTCCACGCAGAATGCATAAACAAATAGACTATAATACCGTCGAATTCCTCACATAACTAGACTGGTGACCCGACAGTTTGGTATTTAACATGCAGCCGTATGGTTGCAGGTTAAATCTATTAATTATATATACGACCTTAAGAATGGACTCTTTCGATACATGTCACCCTTCAATATCGCTTAAGGGTCAAACTCACGAACTAAAGAGATGAATGCGTTCATTCTGAAAAAAAACCAGTTTGCTCCACTGAACAGGAATACACACTCTTGTATCGGTATTTAGTGTGAATGCACCCGAGGCAGTAAGAGTTGTTTATTGTGACAGTATCGTCAGATGGTTGTCAATTATTTTATTTGTATTTTAATGATAGTTATTCAACATCGTGTGTCGACAGTAGAGTGCAGTTCAAACTAGAAGTCCTGTCACGAACAGTGCGCTTATCTAGGCTTAATTGCGCGTAGGAATTGCGCACAATTGCCATATCGAATGCCATTCAAAGCACGACAGGTTCTTCTGATTGCTCATAGCAAACACAGGCAATGTTTCTTCAATGGGGCCTCCGGGTTACCCGGAGGTCCATTGGCTGAAACATTGCTTGTGTACAGGCCACCTTACTATGGTCATAACGCGTAGATTAACGCGCAGATCGACGTGCTATTTGTGAGCATTTCATGACAGGATTTCTAGTTTTAGCTGTAGTAGTGCGCAGATTTCAGCGATATTCAAACGTTATATCTTGAAAGGAACAACAATATCTAATAACATTATCTGAACCTTTTCCCGTTCATTAAACCTTTATCTAACTAATCGACCGCACTCGTTCGAGTAATATACAAATTGAGCTATTAAAAAAACAAATTTTCAAAATAATTCAACAAAACCATATCATGTGACCCATCATTGGAACGAGTTCGTTCCAATGAGGGGTTACATGATATGGTTTTGTTGATTTTTTTGAAAAAATTGAAAAACTAATATTCAACATAATAAATTTGATATCGGGTGCGTTGGGTAAACGGTTAAACACAAACTCACACTTTGAAAGTGGCATAACACGATCAATCAATAACAACCCGGAAGTAGCAACAAATGACGTAGTTGTATTAATGAGCGAAACTTGAATCCCCACCCCTTGTCTTCTATTTAAAATAACATTATTCGATGATTTGGATTATTGTCTAAACAAATAAGTTACTGAATGCTTCCAAATATTTAGATCACATGGGCCTTATTCTGATAAAAGATTTTTCTCTCGCCATCCCCGCCCTAGGGGCCTGCGAATCTCAAATTCGGGGTCGAATCTAATCAGACGGAGGATTTCGATACCAGTCGAATCGAAGCGCATTGCACCTTCTTACGACCTAAATATTGCCAGTCACCACTCAAATATTGTTTGTCTGGGGGTTTTTTGGCAAGTCATTCAAAAAAGGAACATTCCAGAACGGAATGAAATTAGTTTTGAAAGAGGAATCTCCGTGAGTAAAACCTTTCCTTTTATCTTCAGGTCTCTTGTATGGGAGATTTGATGCTAGAGGAAGTGTTTACGGGAAGATACTTCGAAAGATTTTGAGAACATGTTGACGATTCGAAAATATTCGTATTTGTGCGTCTGCGATTGAATCGTCGGGGTGATTTCGAATTTAGAAGCCCAGCAAGCCATACCCCACCCACCCAATATCTAAGACCCCATCTACTTAAAGTATATAGTCCGACCGCAAAGCAGCGAGACATAGAATTCCACACTACACCTATATTACAAATCTGATACTTAAAAATAATGTTTTTTGTGATTGTGTACTGAAGAAAACAAGTTTATTAAACAACGCGATCCTTATCGCCTCACTACAGCCATGTAATATTATAATAATGGAAATATTTTATTACATAATAACTGGGGTTGTTTTTGAAGGATTGATCGCTAGTGGCACCCTTGTGTGCTTGGTGCTGCAATGCTGTCTATTTCAGCCCATAACATGTAGCCCCCCCCCCCCCCCCCCCCCTCCCCCGGTCGTCCACATCAATAAGTTATCTTGCGTTTTTGCACTCAGATAGTCTGTCGTTATTAAGACCCCAGTCCGACTCCTTGACAACAGGTTAGTTAAGTACCTGGGATCTATTCCTTATTGACTTATGCTTCACTTGTTCCCCCTTAACTCCCCTCCAGGTCTTAAGAAGAATTAAACATGAGATTATCTCATCGTCCATGTTTTCTAAGAGCCCATTCGCAACGGGCTCACTGGTGCCCGGGGCTGCCTTTGGGTCCTGGTCATTCTGGCCCATAGGACGAGCCCCTAATGATGGTGGCATTAATGTTAATCACACTAGAATTAGCCGAGATCTAAGTTTGGGGACAAAATTAGTAGGGGGGGAATTCGAACAGTCTTTATTCGGAATGCACCCTCTAACTGATTCTAGTTGGTGGATTTTTTAGGGGTACAATACCAAACAAATCCCGATTTAATAATATGTCTACAAGCGTGCTACCGAGACAGCCATGGGTGTACAAAATATGGGGGTGCTCAGAGAAGAGTAAGGGTAGGTCTGATTGCAAAGCAACCCTCCTCCCAGAAGCTGGAAAATTTTCAAGCCATTCAGGGTAAGGGGAGAGTATTTTTAGGGCAAACCTATTCAAAAACAGGACACTTTGTAGTTAAAATTCGTACCAAACTTCGTTGCCACCTCTCCAACAAATTAACTCCCATGTGCCAGTGCCACCATAATCCTTCAAGCTACGGTATATCGTTTTCAAGTAGCATATTCATATCATTAGAGCTTTACACTGGGACGAAATCAAATTACGGCCAAACATGTATCCTTTGTCAGCCATATATCACTCTGGTGGTCTCAATATGTTATTGAAGGTGACGCAAGTAGTGGGGCGTGTCATTATAGGGGGAACCTTGCAGTGTGTGAAGAATGAAATGATCAGATGGATATGACATATCCAAGTCGGCATATTGTTCATCACATTGCTCAGTTACTCAATTTGAAACGTTCGTCTGCTCGTTCATGCCCACTCAGGAGCTGGAATTTGTTTTGCAATTTTCAAATTATTCAGGGTAGTTTCTGAAGCATGAACGCCCAAATGAACATTCTGGCAATCAGATAATCTGCACGATTGATTCGCCTTTGGTGGCATCGAGTTAACCCTTTAGCCAACGCATAGATTATCAAAAGTTATTATTTTAATTACTGAGGTATTTTTTTCAAAAACATTCAGTAAAATGAAATCATGTGACCCCTCATTGGAACGAGCTCGACGAGCTCGTTCCAATGAGGGTCACATGATATTGTTTTGTTAAAACTTTTTGATAAATAGAATTTTTCAACTGCTAAATTTGAAAATTACCCGAGCGGATGCGGTCGATTCGTTAGGTAAAGGATTATGGACAGGGGACTCATGGGAGAGCTCTGGGACTTCGGCTGTTTATACGGTGCAACAATTCAGCTATTTATACGGTGCAATACTATTTCCCATAAGGGAAATATGTGGTATTTTGTTCAGTAATACATGCCTCCCATTGGTTTATTTGACTGAATGAGTTTGCTTCTGTTGACGGAAATTTTCCAAATTTTCTTACACTGGTCCGCACCGTGGTCGGAGCGGTGCGTTTGTCCCAGGAAACCCATATAAGCTAAGACCAGCTGCATTCGGTCGTCACTGACCACCAATTGTAAGGTTATAACAATGGAATTGGGTAACACTATCCGTGAGAAAAAATTATAACATTATCGGTTGATTTTTGTAACATTATTTGTTAGAAGATTTTGCAATAAAATGTAATTTTATCGGTTGATTATAACATTATCAGTTGTTATAACATTATTTTATAACATTATCGGCTGTTGTAACATTATTGGTTGTTGTAACATTATCAGTTGTAACAAACGCACTGTGTATCCGAATTTCGGGTACAAAATGTTGTTTTGAGACAAACGCGCTTGGGCACGCGTACATTTTACATGCTGAAAATGATCTGTTCACTACATTTTATTCCAGGACGCCATTGCTGGGTTTGTTGGGGGTTTTTTCGTTATTGCGTGGAAATAAACTGCCCACCAAAATCGTTCAGCTTAGTATATTTTTTCAGAGATTTACAAAAGGTTTCATAAAATAAAGACACATTACTATCGTGTGCATGTACATGTTTAGTATCACAACCGAGTGAAATTCGTATGAGAGTGGAGCTATTGATTATGTTCGGCTCGTTATATATCCGTAGAAATAAAAGCTCGACTCTAAAACTAAGTTAGATTAAACATATTTTATTTGTTATAACAAAAGGGATTGGGTAACAAGTGCCTAGCACTTAGATTATATCCTTTCCGTAATATACATCAGAAAATTACAAATTATGTTTACAAATATTTATAAGAAGTTATAATGTGCATATAATGGCAAGAGAAACATGTGTATATATTGATACAATATTGTGTATGTACACAGTTCGAAATAAAACCTGACGGGTATTCAACTTCACAAGAGTCAAAGCAGAGAGATGAGAGGGAGAAGAGAAGAGAAGTGAGCTGCCACTCTACAACACTGTTGGTTTTAAATTACATACCAACGGGTCATATTTCAACACAACCACGAATCCAGCGGAACCCCATAGCCAATGCTATAACCAGGACATGCAGGACAAACATGCGGAAAGTCTTGTGTGAAGGAAACAGAGGTGGACACGAGTTCATATTATAGGTCATTTGACTAAGATGTTGTGAGTCATATCTGCTCGGTTGTCGTCTTATCTAAAACCGCTTCGTGGCCTTGATGAAATTTTGTACACTTCGAAAAAGGTGGATGTTGACGGATTCCGGTAAGTTTGGAATACCATAAAGAAGATCATTGACCGATCTTATTGTAAGATGCGCAAGATTTCTCTGTAAGACTAGTCTTTCATTTGAATAGTTACTACAGTTGAAAAAGTAATGGTTCACATCTTCAGCCTCGTAACCACAAGAACATCTTGGTGTGTTACGAATATAGTTGGAGTGTTTATCATAATTTAGGTCGCTGCAAGAATTCCTCAGCTTGCAGTGTATACTATTGACGGCCCTATCGCCATTATTAAAGTACTTAGGTGGTTTACAATTGCCTCCATCAAAATATTTGACAAAGTTGTTCAGTGAACTCGACTGTCTTACTTTTAAGGGTTGTGCATTCCATTCCGAGATACACGAGGGGATGAATGAGCGCTTCTATGTTTCCGTGTATGTGAGTGGTAATTGAAAGTTGGAATGGGACCGGGTGCTATACGGGGAAATGTCCTCAAAGGTCCGTGGCAATAAGTCAGAGAGGTATGTAGGGGCCTGGTTATTTACAATTTTAAAAAACGTTATCATTTTGTGGAGATGATGCCTCTGCCCAAGGGTTTCCCAGCCAAGTTCTGCATATAGAGCAGATACCGGGGTTGATCTTGTTAGACCGGATATTATTCTCGCTGCATCCGTGTGGATTCTATCCAATTTGGTAAGTAGGTAATCCGGAGCACCGGCCCACACCACGTCTGCGTATTCAACAATCGGGAGTATGAATGATTTGTATAGCGTCTCTAAGCTTTTTCGACCTAGGATATACTTTAATTTTCTTAACTGAGATAGCCTGGAATTAGCCTTTTGGCATAATCTGTTAATTTGGGCATGCCAGTTTAAGTCTCCCTGTAAGGACAGGCCAAGGTGGGTGTGCGACTTTGTGAGTTCAAGTGGCGTGTCACCAAACATCACACCAGTACTTAGGTTAACACGTTTTTTGGTGAATAAAACGGTTTCGCTTTTTGATGGGTTAAATGTAACAAGCCACGTGTTTGCCCATTCGGAAACAGCCGCAAGGTTTTCATTAGACTTTGAAACAATGTCATCCAGTTCAAATCCACTTTCTGTTATACTTGTATCATCTGCAAATAATCTACAGGCGTCCGGTGAATCTAAGTTTTCAGTAATGTCATTGATGTATATAAGAAAGAGGAAGGGTCCTAAGACAGATCCCTGGGGAACTCCGTAATTAACAGGTGAGTACTCAGAGGGAGTTGCGTTAACAGTTACCCTTTGTTTACGATCTGACAAATAGCTTTTGGTCCACTCGATGAGTGGGCCAGATATACCGTTTTGTTTCAGTTTGTAAATTAACCCTTCATGCCAAACCCTATCGAATGCTTTTGATATGTCACAAAATATTCCAAGCGAAAACTGGTTCCTATCAAAGGCTAAACAGAGATTATGATATATTTGAATGAGCTGATAAACGGTGCTATGTTGGGGTAGGAAGCCAGACTGATATTTAAAAAATAAATTATTAGCACAACAGTGTTCATACATTTGGTTAAAAACAATCCTCTCCATAACTTTGCTGACACAGGTTAGGAGGGAAACGGGTCTGTAATTGCTGGGGTTGTGTGCGTCTCCCTTTTTAAATATCGGCACAACGGTGGCTATCTTCCATTCTGATGGATAGACGCGTGAAGAAAACGAAAGCCTAAATAGGTGAACCAGAGGTTTGCATGTTGTGGCTTTTGTTTCTTTAAGCATGCGGTTGCTTATACCATCGTGCCCAGTTGCCTTTTTGGTATCTAGATTGCCCAGGATTCGAGTCACTTCGTCTTCAGAGAAGTTTATTTCAGACAGACTCTGAGAGCACTTTCTTCTAAAGACAGGTAAACTATGTCCCTCGTCATGTATCTTACTATTTGACAGAAATGTTTTGTTGAGCAAGGTGGCTTTGTCTTTGTCGTCTGTTACCATAACTGTACTACCCGCATCATCTTCTTGGTTAAGAAAGGGGACCGAGGGTTTCCTTTCAAAATTATTCAGTAGCTGTTTAACAGTGTGCCAGAATCCTTTGGGGTTTCTACTTACCGAAAGTGAAGTATCTAGGTTTGAATAATAAATGGATTTGGCCTTCTTTTTCATGTTATTTACTTTGTTTCGGGAATGTTTATATCTTTCAATTATTTGTGGGTTTGGGTTTTTCAAGATTCGTTTCCGAAAACGATCTCTGTGGCGAATTTCCCGACGTAGAGCCGAGTCAAACCAAGGTTTATCGTGGGGACGTATTACCACATTGTAGGACGGAATACATTCTCTGGCAATACCTAGAAATTTAGATGCAAATTTATGGTATGACGTATCAGGCATAGTCGTGTCTGAAATGAAAAAAAACTAAGTTGACAGACGCCAACGATAGTACAATTGATAGTACCAACTTTTGATGTGCATTCTGCTTTCTGAAAACAGAGATGTTTTGAATTTTTCTACAACGCTAGAGCTTTTCCTAACTGATCGAGATTTTCTAAACGTTATTTTCCGTTGCATATGTTCGAAATTGCTTCTTCTTATAACCTTACTAAGAATAGATAGTTACATACCGATTATCACCACAGTGTGTGTCTCCGGAAATTCAGATCAAGTCGAGTTGTAGGAACAGAACAGTATTTCGACGAGCCCGTCAGGGTGAGTCGAAATGCGATTCTGTGCCTACAACTCGACTTGATCTGAATTTCCGGAGACACACACTGTGGTGATGATAAATTTATCTCACAATATTGACCACAAAATGTGTTATAAAACTATTTTAAGAGGAACTTTTTCATTTGCCTTATCGATGGAAAGACGCAAATTGAAAAATAGAATAGCGTTCATTGATCTCCATATTGAGATCAGTGATGACGTTACACTTCAGACAAAATTACGTCACTGGGATTCACTTTACTGAATACTGTCTTGCGAAGTGGAGCAACTGTGTGTTTCGTCAACGTGAATTTGGTTGTTACTTTTTCAATAATTACTGGTGAATTAAATATCCCTCTTGGTGTAAAGGTTTATTATATTTTAAAATATGCCATTCATCGTTTATTGAGGTGGAGTTTTCCACATTTAATAGCGAAAGCTAATCCTTTAACTTCAAGAGAGAAGCCTCGACTCGAGAGTTCAGGAAAATCCCAATAATAGGCTACAAACCAGCCCAAGATGCCGAAAAGTGCGCATAATTTAACTGTTCGTTGAGTTAACTTCCCCAGTGACATTTTAGCCTTCCGTGCATAATAAATACGTTACAGGGCGTTTAGTTGGCAGATACAGTGTCATATGCGGCTCAGAGAAAACAATATTAGGTTCGGCTTCGCCTCATCTAATATTGTTTTCTCTGAAGGGAAAAATGCGAAGCGATCGCAAAATGATATTAATGCCGTTGTTTTGGCAACAGCAGAATCACGCGCTTGTATCAGGGGCCCTTGATACGGATTCGGAACAAGGGCCCAGATATATCAAACTTTAGTTGCGTAACAGTGCAAAAACGCCCCGATTGTGAGATAAAAATAGTGAACGGAGAAGGAGAATAGAGATGGGCAATATACCGAAACACCGAACCGATACCGAAATCATGATGATACCGAAAAACCAAACCGATCCAATCATTAAATCGATACCACCTGTATTTTCAAATTTTCCGGAATTTGCTATTTATAAGACCTTGTTGAAGTTTGATAGCAGCTGGAGTGTTCATTTTTATGAAGGAAGTGACTGATTTTCTTTTCAGTTATGTTAACCAGTAAAGGCCGGGGAAGTCGTCTCGAATTCCCACTAGACTACAACCTGTACACATCTTGTTGCTGAGCGGTGATTTCTAGTCAAGTCCTGGCTGCCTGTTGAAGCAGCCAAGAGTTGACTAGAAATCACTGCCCAAGTGATTTGTCTATTGTCAGCAGGACCTTCTAAGGATGGCAGGTTAAGGACACATGCTCCGAGATCGCAAAAGCCTGAAATAAAACTTTAAAAGTTAAGGTGTGTTTGGGACATGTCACACAGTTATTGTAGATATGCTTTGTGTTGACAAAGGAATACCAGTGTTGAGGTCATTGTTAGTGGCATATGTGGCGTCGTTGTAGAATGATACAAGAACAACTTATTCTGTATTTTTCCGATGTGAATTCCTCTTTGGTACTATCAACAAATCTCAGTCAAGTCAAACACCTAATACCCAACTGGTACCGCAGTATATCCCACTAAAAATACCGAAACCTATACCGAACTCAAAATTCTAATATCGCCCATCTCTAAAGTGGAAGTTATATAGTATCTACAGTTAAAACTCCAAGTCCTGTCATGAAATGCGCACAAATAGCACGTCTATCTGCGCATAAATCTACGCGTTATGACCATAGTAAGGCTATCAAATTCTGTACATATGGCCTGTGCACAAGCAATGTTTCAGCCAATGGACCTCCGGATAACCCGGAGGTTAAATTGGGGGAAACATTGCCTGTGTTTGCTATGAGTAACCAGGAGAACCTGGTGTGCTTTGGATGCCATTCCTACACTTAATTTCAATATCAGAAGAACGTTATCGACACATCAAGCAAAGCTGCTGTTCATAGACCACCGGGGTCTACCCGAAGATTCCTGGTCTGCAAATTTGTTTTTGGGCCCAGAAGTGTCCACTCGTTTCTCAATTTACCGAACGTTACCGCTATATCTGACCAGCGCTTGTCATAAAAATTGCCATTCAAATTATATTATTATTTTTTAAATTTTTCCATTAAAAATATATGCGCTCTCATTGGAATGTGCACGTCGGGCTCGTTCCAATGAGGGATTTTACGCAAAGTTTTTGAGGCAAAAATGAAAGTTTTAATTATCCTGCTATATAGTTATGTCAGGCGAGGTGGAAATAAGAATATAGAAGTTTATGTATTAGATATGATTTTCTTTCCCACAATTGCCCATTATTGAGCTCGGCTGATATGACTTCAAACTCGGCTGATATGACGCCGATCTCGGCTAACAGGAACCAAGCTAGAGTTTTCCCCGTGATGCGTTATTAGGTGCTGTCATTTTGTTTACAGCGAAATCGTTCACAGTTACTCGTCGAAAGCAATCAATCAGTAAAATTGGCGTTAGGCGGCAGTCACTCCATCGTACGTCAAGCATCAGATTTTTGATACGACAGTCGTTTACGACATGAGATTGAAATGAAAACTATAGCTTTCCATTCGGGTGGTCCAACCAACGTGTACGATAAAATTTCGTATACGCCGCTCCTGTCGGTCCGAATAAAGTAGAACATCTCCATTTTTTGACAACCGAATCCAATCGTATACGATATATTTGAAGGTCAAGGTCAAATCAAAGTAACAAAAACCACATAATTATGCATATAATACGTAATTTTTCTAATTCCTGGAAGTGCTGGAAGTGCTGTGTAGAAGATAGGTGTGCATGTTTGTTACTCGTGTCTTATATTTCCCCAGTACGGTAGTGAACTTATGAATGTTATGTAGATGATTAATTTTCAAGTGGTTTAACGTCTGCGTGACTGCAGCTCCCAATACTTAGATTTTTTTATTCAAATTTGTATTGAAACTTAAGATAATTTTATAAAATCATAGTAAAATGCCCCCTCACCAATGTACAGGGGTTCAGCCATGACTTGGCCCCATTTTCATGATATTTCAATTGAAACGTGGTCCTTACGGAGAGCTCTGACGCTATTCGAAACGTGCAGACAGTGTGACCATACAGTGATACGAATCGCAGGAAAATAATTGTACGATAGACGGACTAGAAAATCGTATGCGATGGTGTGACAGCCGCCTTACCAGGCAAAATGGAGTAATTTTTGTATGGCGTGGAATACGTGATTGTAATAATTCAGGATTAGGTGGATGAAGAGAAGAAAGAAGAGAGTTTTACAGAAAATTCATCGCAAACTAAAATTCAGAGTGGTAAGAGGAGAAGTGGGAAAAGATGTGGTTTATATATTCAAACATCCCGACTTCCCCATTATGGAAGCCGGGACGTTTGGATAGCTGAACTAGGAGTAGGAGAACAGGAAAGTTTGGATTTTGTGAAAAGAATGAGAAACAATAACACTGTCAGAAAACTGTAATAGATCTGAGAGTTTTTGTAATTATTTGTTTTGGTTTAATAAACAAAGAGGTTATCACTTGATTAGTTTCATAACGGTCGCGATATTCGCCCTCGGTAACTTCACATCAGCTTTCGACCTTCGGTCTCAGGCTGATATGAAGTTACCTCAGGCTGATACCTCGGCTCATATGAAACTAACCAAGTAACAACCTTTAAATATACACCTGCCGAGTGACAGACTATTAAATATGTCAATGCGTACCGAATTGCTTTTATTGACAGGTGACGCATTTTTTTTTTAAATTGCTATATCTAATTATCCAACAGTAGCTGTTTTCTACGGACGAATACACGAATAAAATATTCCCTGGTGCCCTTTAGGTGGAACACAACCAAAAAAAATGCAATCATTATTAGAGTATCAAAGTGAATCAACATGAGCTCCAGCGAGACAATATGTTTCTGGAAAACGATTTAGATTAATCCAGACATAATTATTTCATCGATCCATCGAGAGTTTGGTATGCTCTCAAAAGCCCTCACGAAATTTCCATCATAATGGAAATATTTCTATTATTAAGTTCTTTGGTAAAGTGTGTTGCGCGCATGCTACGTTCAAACTTTTGTAACTGCAAAGACCGTTGTTCTCCTGTTCCATTAAAATACTACTTGACTGAGATGTAGATTTTCTCCCGAATCTACAGCAGCTTTCCCGCCATAATAAAGTACAGTCCAAGGCCTCATACGTGGGACTTACACTTTTCAATAAGTTTGTTTTACTCGTAATGGAATATAGTCCGCGAATGGATTCGGAGGTTGTAGATTAAATTTCCGGAGCCTTAAGGCGTCACATGTCGTTGTTTGGGAAATTCAAGAGCATTCACTCCCCAAAATGTGTAGAGAATCTGTAGTCCTTTTCCCGGTTACAGGTTCTGAGAAAATTAGTGCTAATGCCCGGGAAATTCATAAACTAGAATGGGGAATCAAAGGTTGAGGAACGCAACCTTTGATTCACGGTTCTGTCCTATGAATCTCCCGGGTATCGGGACTGATATTCAGAAACGACAATCGGAAAATTCTCGGTATCGGGACTGGCTTTCAAAAACGAGAACCAGAAAATTCCCGTCCCCTAATAATGGAGTCATGGAGCTTTCGATGAACTTATGGAATATTTGTAGTTTGAAATTGTTGTTATCTTAAGTTAACTCGATTAGCAGACGACACTTTCTCGACAGTGGTCATGCTGGCCCAAAACTGTCTGGTGACAAATTATCAGCCATTTTGGATATTCCACGGAAGGAGGTGTTTTTTTCGCTGTGTGATCCGAACAAACTGATCGAGTGTTGATAAATGAACTAGAATTTACTTCTAAGAGTGAACGGATAAATGGTTACTGAAAAATCGGGCAGAAATTGAAAGTTCTGATAAAATCCACGATAGGCGAAAAAGAATGTTACCTGGGTCATATCTATGATTCAATTAAGTGTCAGGCTGAATGGTGTCGGCAAGTACCCCTCTTCTTGCACTTGGATAAAAACAGATTAATCGATTGATTACTGTTAACCCTTTACCCAACGCAGACGGGACCAAAATTTATTATTTTAAATATCATTTTTTTCAAATAATTTCAACAAAACCATATCGTGTGACCCCTCGTTGGAACGAGCTCGACGAGCTCGTTCCAACGAGGGATCACATGATATGGTTTTGTTGAAATTGTTTGAAAGATAACATTTTTTCAACTGCTGAATTTGCATATTTCGCGGGTTGATGCGTGCGATTCGTTGAGTAAAGGGTTAATCCACTGGGTTTAGCGGGGCACGAATCTTTACAAAAGGGAGCATTTTATAAGATAAATACTTCATACCATCGCTAAGAATTTATCTAATTAAATGTTACTTTTTGTAAATTTGGTAACCTACAATGTTTTATTGAAAATGACCAATACCAAGTCACTGGGCTTGAGTGTGTTTCGTGAAAATCGGTTATTTTTCCGTTTTTATTGCCTATTGACGATTTATTTGTATTTTGTTTCGTCATCGGTCGCGCTCTTAACTGCCGCAATGGCTTTCCTTCACAACTGAAATGAACTTTTTGTGCCAAAATGTCAGCCAACGAATATTTTTGTTGCCATATTGAACATTTAGTGCAACTGGCTAAATTGGCATCTGGCACCATGGATACTGTTTCCTCGAATAACTCTATAAAATCATTTTTGTATAAAAAGCATAATTTATGACCCCTCGATGACCTCGTAAGGATGAGGTCTTCTAAGCTATGGTTTTGAAACAAAAAATGGTGAAAGTTAAATGTCGATTTTTGCAACTAGCGATCGTCGGTTTGTGTCGGCTCGATGGGTAAAGGGTTATATTCACTGGCATCTAATCTTATTATCAGTTACGAAGCAATGGAAACTTTGATAAACAAATGTTTTATATATAAACATTCTCGATTTTAAACTGCTGGAGCCCCTACTTGTCTTAAATGTGTGTAGGTTACTGCATACAAAGTATAGGGCTTTGGGGATGCTCAACATTCAGGGGATATATTTTATGTGAACAAGAATCGGATCGCCGTCATTGTGTCTAAGAAACGAAAAGCAAAGATCTGTTTAGCCTCTGGGAATTTGTGAGAATATTTTTTTCTGAGGAGAACACATATAGTTTGCACAAAACAGCTCCAAACTAAGAAGTTCCAAATTTATTATTTCACAGTAATGTTTCAGGTAATTGAGAGCAGAGAATGCAAATGAATTCTTCTACAGGCACCATTACAACATTATCAGCTGTTTTAACATGATCGGCTGTTGTAACATTTTCAGTTGTAAAATGCGAACGTAAACAAAATTTCCAGACACCCCACACTTTTAAAATAATCCTCGACTGGACGTTCACTGGTATATCACGAACCAGGAAGTAAAATTTAAATCGGGAGGAGGGAAATGAGGAGAAGTGACATAATAATAATAATAATAATAATAATAATAATAATAATTTTATAGCCAAAAATCCGCACATAGTGCTCTTTGGCTGTACAAAATTGCAAAATGCCTTGTTGCTTTGATTATAAATCTCCACGAGTAGGCAGGGTCAACCCACGAGTTGTGCCCGGCAACTAATACTGGCATCTGTTCTAGGGGCGCAATGAACAGAGCTTATGCAACACGTTGCTATTGCCTATCCGTATCCACTACAGGTGTGTGTTGTAGCGGTTTTGGAGTCAATGTTACAGAGTTTGACTTTACTGTGTGATTCTCATGAATCGGTCGGTCCAGTGTCAAACCACGAGCAGCACCCAGCAACCACGTTGGCATCTGTCCTGAGGGTGGCTCAGTGAAACAGAGTTTGTGCATCTCGTCGCTATTGTCTATCCGTATTCCCTATGGAGTGGTTGCATGTGTGTTTGTAGCTATTCTGTAGTCGATGTTGTCAGGATTACGCGAATGTGGTATGATTTTGTTGCAAATTGCCTTATGGAAAAGGTACGTTTCAATACCGGGATTGAATGATTCTTTGGAACACATTTCTTTTACGCAGGTTGGAAGAGAATTCCACAGCTTTGACCGGCAACGGAACTTGATTTAGATGAGGTCTGAACAAGATTAAATTTATATAATGAACGAAAAGACCTTTGTGTCTTGTGATTGATGAGCAAATTAAAAAAAGTAGAGTGGCGCACATCCTTTGATGCATTTAACCCTTTACCCAACGTAACGGCCAAAACAGGCCAGTGGTATTCTCAAAAATCGCCAATTAATTTTCATTATATTTTCATTTGTTGTCTCAAAAACATAGGTTATGACCCCTCGTTGGAACGAGCTCGTTCCAACGAGGGGTCATAACCTATGTTTTTGATGAGACAAAAAAATGCAAAAAAATTAGTTATTCAAGAATTTTTTTTGCAAGTGTCGTCTGCTTTTCATGTTAGTTAAAGGGTTAAAGACAAGAAGAAAAAAAATGAATTGAAACGTCTGCTGAATCGGACGCCAGTGGAGATCGAAAAGGACCGATGTAACATGGCAGTGCTTTCTAAACCGGACGATGACATGTGGCCACTTGATTTTGGATGTCCTGTAGCTTTTCAAGAGTGGAGATTTTTAGAACCAATCAAATGAGAGTTCCAGAAGTAAAGCAGACAAGTGACAAAAACGTGGACAAGCTTATATGATGTTTTGTGTCAATAAAAGGTCGAATTTTTCTAATATTACGTAGATGAATACAATGAACTCCCACAAATGTGCTTGACATGTTCATAAGCTGTCAGATTTTCATCCACAAAATAGCCAAGGTTACGGACGCAGTTGAAAGAGGTAATAGTTGAATCTTGAACCTTGAGGGACAATTCAGATATTTTCGTTAGTTGAAGTGGTAGACCTGTGTGATAGACCTATGTGGCATTGGGGTGTCATTACCAAAATGTGTGTCGGGTGTAATGTGGGCTGCCATAGTGTAGCGCGAGTGTAGACTTGTGGTGTCATGACCATGGTGTTCATGCGCAATATGTGTGGTTACAATGACACGCGATTGGTGTTTAAGATGTGTTTTTATGGGGCCTAATAGGTTCTAATGAACTGAGAGGCAGTGTTCTTGGGTGTTTTTTACTGGGGTTTTAACGACACTTTCGACAGCTATAGTCACCCCGTATCGGGCAGTTTTACGGGTAGAGGAAGCCGGAGTACCCAGAGAGAACCACTGGGCAGCGGCGAGCAGCTGTCACACTCACCAACGTACTAACTCTACACTAGCAGTGTTGGTATTGGTTGAAGACAAGTGCACCATCAACGTGCAGTACGCTTTAGTATACAGCGCTACCGTGCCCCCACGTGGGCAATCGGGATGAAGTCCCTTCCCCAAGGACACAACGCGGTTACCCCTGGTGGGGATCGAACCGTTGACCTTTTTGGTTTGAAGTCCGTAACAACTGAGCCACCGCGCTCCCTGTTCTTGGATGAGTTTCTTTGTGCTCTGATAGTATTGTAGTGATGGTGTATACCCTTTTTCGGTCTATTTTACCCCGGTGAACGCCAGTTAGAATTATTCGTCTTCCTGCTATAGCATGGTGGGTTGGGGTGTCTCGTATTGTTTCAGAGTCTTTATTGGTGAGCGGAAGATCGGAATCACAATTTTCTTTACAATTGTTTGCTTTTTATGCTTGTTCTACATATTCTAGGACCGACGTTTATAATTATTTGTTTTTTGGAATATTCCTATATTCCTACAGCGTGGAATCCTACTATTATAGCCTGTTATAACCACCACGATCCGGTAGCACTGCGCTACTAGCTACAACCCTTGGTAGCCTTGAATAGTCATTGTACCTACTGTCTTCTGTTACCAGTGCTCTACTGTCTTCGCCTTTTATATTCCAAATTTACCGATTTTCTCGAATAACTAAAGTTTTCATTTTTTCTCAAAAACATAGCTTATGCTCCATCATTGGCACGAGCACAACGAGATCGTTCCAATAACGGATTATAAGATATGTTTTTGATGACAAAAGTGAAAAAATAATAAAGTTTGAATGATATTTTTGTGTGTACAGCAGGCTGGTATTTGTCGTTACGTTACGTAAATGGTCCATTCACTGTTGGGCAAAAACGCTACCATCTCTCTCCACAAGCGTTGTTGTTGCCAGTGCAATTATCACTGTTATCCAGGATCATCTCTAGACAAAGGTTACCATATCGAAGCCTTTTTAATACAAACATGGGCATTTATCGGATCCAACATGCCAACGACATTCCCAGTAGTGCATTTGTACACAGGTACAGTACGGACACACCTGCTCGTTTTTCAACGTCCGAGTTTAGTCGTTTTTGAAAATGTGGCTGGGCATTGGAATCTCGTGTTCTAGTGCACATTGAGTGAAAACTGGAATGAGGAGCCGTCACTTTCTTAGATGTTGATGTTGGTGGATCCCAGAGATGACACGACTTTTGCCGTGCGTATTGAATGTCACGCGATGCAACACAACCATCAGGAAATATTTTTTGGTGGAATCTGGATTATGCGTAAAAACATCTCGTAAGAATGCATCTGATTACGCATCTGACTGACGCTATGACGTGAATGGAATTCTTAGACGCAGAACAATGTCAAGCATGAATGTGAGTAGACCGCCGAAGGTGATATTTTTGTTTACCCTTTACCAACGTAACGGCAAAAACCGGCTAGCGCTATTCACACAAATCACCATTCATTTTTTATTATTTTTCATTTTTTGTCACAAAAATATGGCTCAGATGAGTTCGTTTCAATGAGTGGTAATAAGCTATGTTTTTGCCCCCCCCCCCCCCCCCAATAAAATGGGGGAAAAATTAGCTATTTATGAATTTTGTCTGCAAGTGTCGTCTGCCATTCGTTTTAGGTTAAAAATATCAGTCTCATTCACTTAATTCTAGTGAAATCGTGGCATTAATACAAGTAGTATAGCTCGTACCTTTCACCCCTAGGTTGGGGGACATCGGTGGGGGACCTCGGAAGTGACGTCATGTCACGTGACCTAGTGGCGCCATGTTGTGTTGTCATGGTAACCCGCGTGAGCGGCCATCTTGTGACGTCATTTCCATAGTGATACGTGATGTGAGTGCGCATGCGCAGCGCGTGTTGTTAGGATGATACGTGTTTCCGTCGTCCATTTTGTATACTGGAAGCCGCCATCTTGGTTTCTATGGTAACAACCCGACAATCTCCAAATCACCAAAACCCACCCCAACTTTTACTATTTCGAATTCTTTCAGAATTCTCTGCTTCTATCTATATATGCAATAGTTTACGTCTACTTAGGCATGTTCCTTTGTTCTAGAGTATACTCCAATAGCGTAGAAGAGCCTATTAGTTGGAACAGTTCACCTTATTATTGCTATATTTAGCAATTTCTGGTCTATTCTTGTTAGTTCTGACCCTATTCCAAGTACTCTTGTTGTTCCATTTATCTAGATTATAACTAACCAATCAGATTGCTTCATCCCCCGTAATCTCCATGCAGAGTTATCTCCCTTGTGTATAATAAAAGCCTATATCCAATGGCCATATCCCATGGAATCTCATTTTTGGGAAACGCCTGTGACTGTGGAATCCCTTTTTTGTCGTATGAGGCCATGAGGGCTATGTAAAAGCCCTCAGTGAGTCCTCATTTATTATCCCTCATAGCCTCATTGAATTTTGAGGTTATGAGGACCATTAAAAATCCCTCAGTGAGGTATAATTTACTACGACTCTTAGCCTCATTTCAGTATTTGAGGATACCTATGGCCTGGTATTGTATTATTCGAGGATACCTTTAGGAGAATCCCTTTTTTGTCGTATGAGTCCATGAGGGCTATGTAAGAGCCCTCAATGAGTCCTCATTTATTATCCCTCATAGCCTCATTGAATTTTGAGGTTATGAGGACCATTAAAAATCCCTCAATGAGGTATAATTTTCTACGACTCTTAGCCTCATTTCAGTATTTGAGGATACCTATGGACTGGTATTGTGTTATTCGAGGATACCTATCGAGGATATCTTTAGGAGAATCCCTTTTTATCGTATGAGGCCATGAGGGCTATGTAAAAGCCCTCAATGAGTCCTCATTTATTATCCCTCATAGCCTCATTGAATTTTGAGGTTATGAGGACCATTAAAAATCCCTCAATGAGGTATAATTTACTACGACACTTAGCCTCATTTCAGTATTTGAGGATACCTATGGCCTGGTATTGTATTATTTGAGGATACCTATTGAGGATACCTATCGAGGATATCCTTTTGGAGAATCCCTTTTTTGTCGCATTAGGCTATGTGAAAGCCCTCAATGGGTCTAATGTAGTCTTACCAACAACTTCCATCTTGTCGCCAAAGATCCAAGGCCATTACAGGTCTATGGCCTATTTGTTCTATCATTAGCTTCTACAGCAGTCTTGTTCCATTGCGGCCTTGTACCAGTACTATTGGCTTCTGTTATTCTGCCCCATACCTCATCCATTACTTCCTAGCTATACCTATCTCAGTCTCGACTGTAACATTGATCAAGGTTGAATCAGATTTCCCCTGTATACATATAAGGCATTCCGTTATTGAGATTCCTAGCCGAGTCCGTAAAATCTGGATTCCGTGTTTGTTTGTGGTAATTAGATTTACTCTTCTACAAAGGAACATACCCTCCGAACATACCCCGTCCTATTGCAGAAAAAATGGGTAACATAGCAATCACGTGCTACCATAGAAACCAAGATGGCGGCCTCCAGTACACAAAATGGACGACGGAAACACGTATCACCCTAACAACACGCGCTGCGCATGCGCACTCACACCACGTATCACTGTGGAGATGACGTCACAAGATGGCCGCTCACGCGGGTTACCATGACAACACAACATGGCGCCACTAGGTCACGTGACATGACCTCACTTCCGAGGTCCCCCACCAAGGTCCCCCAACCTAGGGGTGAAAGGTACGAGCTATACTACTAATACAGAACATAATTCGGGTAGAGTTTGGGGGTGCAGTAATCAACGACCGTCCTTGGTGTTTTTCCTGCATTTCGCATCATCTTTGGGTTGTGGGAGAAACACTGAGCAGGTGCTTCTAGTCAAGTGTCGTCTGCCTGAACAGGCAGACGACACTTGACTAGAAGCACCTGCTTTACTGTAAGTTTTTCGCGGTATGTCATGTTCAATAATTTCATTCTGATTCACCGGCTCCTAAGAGTTAATATGTCATAACTAGGAATGATCTTATCTATCTGCTCGAGCATGTTGGAATGCGTCGGTGGGCTTCCAAACGGTCGTATCTTCCGTTTTGCCGCAAAACAATTTTACACAAATTCGGAATCTACAGGTCCGATTAAGATGTACAAGAACAGAAGCAATTCATCCGGGCGAATTGGGTTTTTGTCCAACATGTTAACATATAATTATTGAATGTCGTATCTGTAAAGCATTTATTCAATAAACGGGGAGGGTTGATTCTAAAAATGTCGTATCTCAAAATTCCTGTCTTGTGAACGGATGCAATCGGCTTGTTTCTGATAGGTGCAAATGAAATGGTCAAGAAGCCTTCACAAACCAATACTAGATACAAAGTCACAGGTCATAAAAAGACATGTAATCAATTAAAAATGTCGTGTAATTTCCTTTACAGTAAGTGAACTCACAAAATGTCTTATCACCACCTAAACGTCATTTTCTCATAGGAAACACATCTAATAGACCTTAAATGTTATCTGAAACAGTGGATGTGGCTTTCTGTTTGAGATGCCACAATTACACTGTTCTGTATTCTCCATATTTTGAGTTATTCATTTTCTGTCTCTCCTGAAAAGTTTGAAAATTCGAGATATGACATTGTGGAAACCCACCGATGACGAATGGTTGATGCCGATTTTTCGCTTGTGTTCTTATGGCAACCAGTCAGTGGTTATATTGTGACATCATTGTCATAATGACATTTTGTACAAATTGTAGGAAATTGCGAGTATCCTTAGAATTCGTTGCAGTGTTGCTGCTTTTTGAATCGTTAATATATATATGGTAAACTGTTTTAAAAATAGTTACAAAAGGTTCAAATTTCTACAAACGTTAGAATGTTCCCAAACTGATAGAAATTGTTAAAATATAGAATATACCTATAGTAGCTTGATGTACCAAATGTTCACCACGAGTTCTGAAATGGTGTTAACCGCGAGCCTTATAAGAGATCGATATACGGGACATTGATGATAAAATAATAAATGCAGTCTGCAGCCAAACGGCTGCAGACTGCAGTTATTATTTTATCCCCTCTGTATATTGATACTGGCCTGACCCATCTCACAGTAAGTGTACACAAAGGTGATGTCATTCCAGGAAACGAGGGTTCAAAGTATTAAGAAACTGCTGTAAGGGTTAGTGCAGGATACTTTTCCGTTGATATGAATAAATGGAACTGGTTTGTGTTCTACTTTGTCAAGCGCAAAATAGATTATCTTAGAAACAACGTGGAATTACTGAACATCAGAGAGGACCAGAAATGTGACCAGGCTCGAAGGTGGGATCTCAAAATAGAATATACTCATTGTAGCTCGGTGTACCAAATGTTCACCACCAGTGGTGAAGTGGTGTTAAACGCGAGCCTTTGGCGCGCGGTTAATACCACTTCACCACGAGTGGTGAACATTTGGTACACCAAGCTACTTTGGGTATATTTTATTTATACCATGATCGTCAGATTATTAAGAGTCGTTATTATTTTTTCTCTATTTTACTGAACAGCAGACGTACAAACGTGCGAATCTGTTTTTGTTTACATGAGCATCGGTGGGCAGTACTTCCGCTGTCAAATTTATCGCCAAAACAAAATGGAAAACTAAACGGAGCCTTTTTCGTTTTAATAACATAATAACATACTATTTCGAGTTATGGATGCTTTATTAACATGAGACAATGCATGTTTGTTAATTCTTGGCATCTTATGAGGTAAACCCTTTTAAAAACGTAATAAATAATTGCCACTTTCATTTCACTCTTCGCGAGGCGACGTGCGATAAATTTGACGTCACCAAAGGTCAACTTGGATGTAGTTCTACTGTAGGTGTAATTTTTTGCTATTGAAATCCCATTACTGACGTGTTCACAACGGTTGGTGAGTATAGTTAAAATTTATGTCATAGGCTTTTCATATATAGTACAATAGGTAATCGTGGTATAAAAAGTAGTAAAGGATGTTCGAATTCGTTGAAAATTGTTTCAAGCAGCGAACAAAAATTAAAATATTTGTTTTAAGTTCCTAACATCGTCAACATATTCGTTATTGGTGTACGAAATCGTTACAATTTCTTACAGACTGAGAGACAAAATGTTCGGTTAATTAAACAACTAAGTGTTGTAACTGTTCGTAGTTACTAGTTTGTTCTAATCTGTTAGAAATCGTTGGATTTTAATTTTTTTTAAATGATATAAAGAGCTTAAATCGTCATCGCTGAGAAATTTCTAAAAACAATTATTATAATTGTAAATATTATTTACTGTTAAACAGCTGGGTGTCGCCATGACAACAGCGTCACTACATGGTTGCTTATGCTATGTACCGTAACAATACATGTGATATCCATTATTCCAACATCGCAAAGAAATGACTTTTTAGCTATTTCATCTAATGCCCTGATTGGAACATCACGAAGAAAGTTTTACCTTAAGTTAGGAAATCATAGATCCCCTAGGAGATGAGTATTACAAACCCTCGGCCTGTCAAGGGACGAAAAGCTAGAAAGCAATGCAGGACTGTGAGCCAGCAATGTTCCAGAGATCAGAAGACCATTTAGTATCTGGTAGTGGGACAGAATGTCATATATGAGCTGTGAGAAGGAAGCATGAATTATTTAGAAGCTACGATCCAGGACGTCACTGGTTGTTCAGAAGTTACAGGCCAGGATACTATGGGTGGCTTGTGAGGTAGGTTCTAGGAAGCTATATAGAAACACGAAACCAGAAAGCCATGGTGATCTAAGAGCCAGGGCCCGAGAAGCCAGATTCAGATAATTTGTTCAAAGTGTACATACACGGTTACAAATACATAAATGGTTACAACTACAAATATTTCACAAGTATAATAAACAGTATACAGTAGGAGGTTGCATAGCTATATTTTGTACCTGAAAACCCTGTGAAGGAAGTAGAGCTGCAAACAGACTATAACCATACGAATCAGACTTATAACAATTACATGGCACTTAATAGGGCCTGGGGTTCGAATTATTTCATCGCCAGGGACCACGATGCTGCCCAGCACAAAAGCCAGCGAGAGACCCATAGGTATCCAAGAAACCAGAAAGCTAACAGGAGCATATAGGAACTAAAAGAAAGGAAACTGCGAATTTTTACGGGCTGGGAACGGGGAGCTATGGGTGTTTATAAGCCCTGAACTTTGAAGCCACGGGGGGGGGGGGGGGGAGGGGGGGCTACGAACCAGAAAAACCACACGCAGTTAGAGCTAATAAAATCATTGCTGGTAGTTATGGGTTTATGACTGGTCGGAGTCATAGCTGATCTTCCAATAACGAAAACGGTCCTCTAAGACACAGACAAATTTCTCAACCCTAGCATTGCATCAGTGATTCACTGGATCAGGTTTTTTGTGTAATGGACACGGGTAATTTCGGCTTTCTCCTCGTATTGTGATCCAGTCAACACAATCGGTATTTTTTTAAAACTTCAGAACAATGCTAACAGACAATTTAGTTGAAAAGAACTTGGTAATGCAACCACTGAAGATTTTGTTCTTAGTTGAAAACCACTCTTCTGCTTTACCGAAGTACAACCGGTCTGGCTCCAGACAACAAGTAGTTGGGATTTTAGCACGAGATTGTATCCATAACTGACGATAGAACCAACCGAGCGGTAGCAGCCACAGTGAATTATTTTAGCTCAAATTAAGGATCTCGGGACAATACAATATAGCCCAAGAATGAACCCCCACACCACTGAAAGTTGTTTGAACCCTTAGCACTCACATCCCCACTTAAACTCCAAGGCTCCCAAAACGTACAAGAGTGGGCAGAAGCGACAGATTTGATCCAGGATAAGAAAATTTGAAGCAAGTCAACTCTCCACTTCAATAAAAAAAACACCCTAGAAAACATCATCACCTTGTTTGTTGTTCTCTGGTCAAATGCAGCTAGTGCCTCACAGAGACAACGTATCATTTCAGAAATCCACTCATTAAAATAATTGACAGAAGCATACGCTGCGCATGCGTAGTTTAATTTTTTTTTCCCCTCAACATTGACTCCATGATATGATTCTCCCACGGATAACCACGACAGTGCACGTGAAACTCATCGCGCATTACGGCCTAGCGTCACCTCCTGCTCCAGCTAAACTTGGTATTGATTGAACGAATTTTGTAACGGGGCACTTTTATTGGGTCTTAACGACACTTTCGACAGCCAAGATCACCTTGTGTAGGACAGTTTTACGGGTAAAGGAAGTCGGAGTACCCGGAGAGGACCATCGGGCAGAGGCGAAAACGTAGCGTAATGTAACGGAGATGTAAGGTTTACTGGCGAGGAATGGAAAGAAGAAAACGGAAGCGCGTTGTATTTGTGATCGCTTCCGCGTTTCTTTAGAAATCATCCGACAGAAGACCTTTTGTCTCTAGACATGCCAAGCTTTGTACTTTCGACTGCAATAAAAGGTCATATGTGTTTAAAAGAGACAAATGCATTAAACAGTGAGTGCATTTGACAGTGAGTGGCTTTGATTTAAATTTCACTGCACTTTTGCAGAAATCACTTTTCGCACTGAAGTTAAAACATTTAAATTGACACGAAACCATGCTTTTACAGAAACGTTCGCAAAACCAAGAATGGTTTGCTTAGAAAATGGAATTTTTTAATCCTCAAATCACGACTTATACAAATCATGCAAAACATTAAAAAGACATAAAAAATAAATGCCTAGTTTATGATCAGCACCCACTTCTATATTTAGGCTAAACATCAGCCTTTTTTATTCCATCATGCACCCAAGAAATAGTAGTTGGATCGGTTTGGGTATGAGTTGACCATCACGTGTGAGTAGTATGTCAGGGGCTAACCTTCCCACATCTTATGGTTCTCATTTATGGTTCCCATATGACGCCATGGTCACGTGGCCTAGTTACGTTATGTTTATACCAAGGAACATACCCTACGAACATAACCCCGTCCTATTAGAGGATTTTGGGTCACAAAGCAATCACGTGCTACCATAGAAACCAAGATGGCGGCCTCCAGTATACAACATGGACGACGGAAACACGTATCACCCTAGAAACAGGCGTTGTGTATGCGCACTGACACCACGTTTCACTATGGCAATGCCGTCACAACCTTGCCGCTCACATTACCACAGCAGCCGAACATGGTACCACTGGGTCGCGTGACATGACGTCTCTTCCTGTGGCCTGCTGATAGGACAGAACACCACATAACATACAACTACTGCTTTCACATACTCTTGTGCCGTGTCATTGAAATCGAAATGTAATTCTTCAGTATGTATAGATGCCGTCTGCCCTAAATAATTTCCATATGTCGTCTCTCTTTAAACTGGAATGATGTGTCGAAAGGGTTAAAGTGGGTAGAGATGATAATGCCAATTTGTTCACCATCATTGTTGAAAGGGTGGAGTATTTCACTCTACGGAAGAGGAGGGTGTAGTCATCAAATAATATTGCGGATATCCATTGTGTGATCTTTTATTCCCAACTCGAATGTACTCCAATATAATAATTATGTTGTCCTTCCTCTGGTGCGAGTGTTGAGTTCGAATCCTCAAAAGATGTCTCTTTTGTCTACACATAATCTTAACCATGGCTATATAAGTGAGTCCAAGGTCACACAGTTTGAATCCTCAGAAGATGTCTCTTTTGTCTACACATAATCTTAACCCTGGCCATATAAGTGAGTTCAAGTGTTATAACGTGTCGGTTTATTTGATATGAGCCTTGATAATTAATTTTGCCCTTTTGGTCACTATGTGTGATGATTTCTTGTGGGGAATACTGATTCGTGAGTTTTCTGTTAATTCGTCGTTCATTTTTCCCTTGCAACACATGCTTTGTAATCAAGGTTGGTGTGAGCATCGTATCTAACAACAACCGATATGGTATGTCTTAATTGATTCAGGTAGTCAAGACATTTGGAAATTTATCGACTGGCCGGTCAACTCGTAATGTGTTTATTAAGAGTTGTGCATTAACCTTTTGAACCCTAGTGGTAGTTTCCATGTCAGTGCAATGGTAGCAATTGGAAGAGCTCATATCCATCACTTGCCGGTAGACTAATTAATATTTTCAACGTGCAGCCCGAATGGTCTACCCAACAGATGAACTTAGTACCCACCCTACTTAATGAAATCATGACGTACCATGTTCCTGACGGGGTTCGGGTTCGGTTTCAAAGGGTTACGGTTTGACTGGTCGGTCCATAAACTGTCATATGACTCATGCAAAATTGTGCAAAATTTGTTATACCATGCCTGTAACGGATTTGGGGTAACAGTAGTTGAAATATAATATACAACAAAAGTTATAAATTACTCTGTTGTTATTCGTCTGCTCATAACAGGGGTTTAATTCAGTTTTTGTTGGCTTCTAGTGATTTCCATGTTCAAAATGAATCAATGTAACTTATTGGTTCACGCCGTAGTTCACTTTGCTGTTGTTTTATTCGTCGATGTGAAAGCGAGGAATCAATCAGATTCCAGTATTCAAAATCTTTCCCCGCGAAATTATCCTCTATAAGAGCGGTCTCGCTCATAATTTGTCGTCCACTTTATGTTTGGGAAAAGTTTTAGTTAGCTGGCCAAACTTGACCTATATACTGATTTTCTCATGGCCCGAGTTCTGTGGGAACCATTCACCGTTGATAGACTTATTGGGTGCAATTTGAACCTCTTTTGGGTAAAAAGTGCAGTCAGTCGTGGTGTTTGACCCATCATTCATAATCATGTCCATTTCATATCATACTATTCTTGGCTTCTTAATAAACCACGTATAAAGAGTAGTTTCAATTTTCTTGTGTATTCATCCAGATCACAACACAAAACTTAATGTTTATTCTACCACCACAGCTGAGTTATAGTTTCTAACCATGCGTCCATATTTTGAAAGATGACCCGGTTTCACATGAATCTGAAGACAAACAGGGGAATTCTAACCAGGGTTCTAGGCCCGGAGAGTCGTTCATCCCACCCCCTGTTACAATACCGAAATTACGGGGACGTGGTGGGCCGGGAGAAATTGTACCCTCACTTTTTTTAGCTAAACGTATAGTTTTAGATGTCTGAGATCAGCCACTGCAAAGCATCTCATTCGCATACCAGGACAGTGGACACTTGGTAGCAGCAGGCGATAGAGCATTCTCCTACAAGACGCGTTTTGAGAAAGTGCCGATGTTGATTTCCATTTTTCTTCTTTTTTGTCTTTCTGACGGGTGTGGCGGTGAGAGGTGTTATTATCACAATTCAGTCTTGATTTCGTCATAGTTTATTTATGAATTGTCTACCTACCTGTAAGAGTATCTCACGACCAGATCGCGACGTGATTGAGAAAGAGGCGCTTTTGCGATTACTGTACCGTACGAACCAAGCTGCTTGGGTGTTTTAGGTACAGTACAGTCGCCGTGGACAGGTAATTTTCCACGGGTGGGCAGTGTTTCCACGGAGGCAATAATATCAGATTCCCAACACCAATTACAGGAATAATTTTCAAAAATATAATTAATGAAGCACCGGGTACAAGTCGGTGCATCATGAATTAAAGTTTTGTTGAAGATGATTTTTATTAACTGGTAAACATGGATTATGACCTGTCCACCGCGATTGCACTGTAGAGCGTTTTTACATTCTAATTCACTCATATAACGGTCGCAGTTTTAACATATTTTGAAGGATTGAATTTAAATAAATAACAGCAAACCACTTTCCATCATGCGGAGCGACATGTAGCGGACAGAGCTCAGTCCTATGGCTTTTAAACCCGAAGGCATAAGTATGATTTTGCGATACCACTTTCTGAGCAGCAACGAGCCTCTCACATAGGTCATTTCTACTGACAAATATTTCGTCGATTTCAGTTCTTCGAGGTGGTTAAATACACAAAGAACATTTTCAATGTACAAGCAAACACTGCGAAAATGACTAGAATGAATTTTACCTAACTATAGTCGCATGAGATATGCCTTGAAGGCGGAAACAGGAATAAGATGTTTGTCTGGGGGCTGTATGAGACATTTTAATCACAAACAGTGCTCATGGGCTTCGGGTCTGGGGAAGCCTACAGAGATGCGCGCGTCCCACATGACCCCCACCCCCACCCCCCCCCCCCCCCCCCCCGACACACACAAAGCAGCGAGTTTGAAAATTTCATAGTATCTAGATGTGCCAATACAGACATCTTACTATAATTATCTGAGTTAATCTGTTTGTCGTTTTTGTTTGTAGTGATGTGCCTTATCTATTCAGCCTTTTCGGGTCCAATCGACGTTAAACTAGGCAGGTGTGTGTATTTCTATCTGCTATAACTAGATGACATGTTTGGTGGTAATATTTTTGTGATTTACCATGAATCTGCAATTATGTATTAAGATATGTATTGGTAAAACTTTGTGATTCGGAGCGTTCTATCCAATAAGAGGGGAGGGGGGGGGGGGGGCTCGAAATGCCACCTATCGAAAAACTATGCGTATTGTGTGTGGGCTCATTCACTAGTTAAAAATGCGTTTACTGTAATTGCAAATATATTTTGAACGCCTTGGTCGGTGCCTTCTATCTTTTCAGTCATTTCGGTCTAATTCTTCAACTTCAACAATCTTGCAACCCAAAGCCCAGCCTTCGGATTGGAAGATGGTTCAAGAAGAATAAACAGACCCAGTCATGCCCAGACCGATGTATGTACACGAGAGCCAGAGACTGCCAGGTATTTGTAGACTGAGGCATGGTATGCTTGTCGGCTTCCGCGCTCACTGTTTTAAAACTTTACGTTCCACTCCTCTTGAAAATCAACAAGATGGCATTTGTGTGGATGCATTTTCGAACTTTCCCTCGGCAGGTCGAGCCTCGCCGGCTTTTGTTCTGCTGAGACAGTTATTATCTATCGGCGAGAAGATTACCTGGAGTCAGTTCATCAACTCGATTCTCTCAGTCACATAGGTTTCACAGTTTGGATCCATGTTTGATATGACCCAACAGTAGCAAAACGCCTCGCCTTGAAACCCCATGACAACGCATAATACAAACGGCATATTGGGGCCTAACATAATTCCGAATTCATTTGGCGACATTGAAGGTCATAATCATTCATATAAAGTTAACTTTGCTTCGTGAAACGAGGTGAGAAACATTCATTTTCTTTGAAGCGTTTGACCCTGAAGTATCGCCAGATTAAAACTAAATTGCATCTTTGTCGCGGGGAGCATCTTTGATGCTCTTTGAAAACTCGACGCTTTCGACGATCGGGCTCTTCAACCCTGCAATTTTTCAAAAAGCTCCCGTCGAGTTTGTTTTCCATTGCACTTAACCGAAATACTATTGACAATAATTTTACATTTTACATTGTTAGGTAGAACATGAAAAGCAGACAACACTTGCAAAACAAATTCTTGAATAACTAATGTTTTTCATTTTTTGTCTCAAAAACATAGGTTATGACCCCCCTCATTGGAACGAGCTCGTTCCAACGAAGGGTCATAACCTATGTTTTTGAGACAAAAAATGAAAAAATAATGAAAATTAATTGGCGATTTTTGAGAATAGCACTGGCCGATTTTGTCCGTTACGTTGGGTAAAGGGTTAAAGGCTGAACGGCAGTCTTTTCATGTTAATTCTGTTCCAATTTAGTCTCTGCAACCAGTGCTTTAAAATGCATACTCTAACTGATCTTTCTTATGCATTTTAGGCTATATTCATACCTATGCAGCTGTTTCACCAGGGAAAAGAATCACAAAAACCACAGTCTCAGTTCCTCAAGTGCAAGATACAGTGAAATCGGAATCTGATCAAACCATTCTCAAGGAATTATTTTTTTTCAACACGCCGAAATATCTTGCGTGCGTCGACATGTAACTCCAACAACTGCCACTGTTTGTATTTCTTAACCCTTTGAACTCGTAGGGCCGATTTTTCGGTCCAAGGCATAATTTCGTCCCATTTTTGTCTTATTATAAGAGATCGATACCGGACATTGATGATAAAATAATAACTGCAGTCTGCAGCCAAACGGCTGCAGACTGCAGTTATTATTTTATCATACCTGTATATTGATATTGGCCTGACCCATCTCACAGTAAGTGTACACAAAGGTGACATCTCTCCAGGAAACTATGATTCAAAGGGTTAAGAAACTGCTGTACGGGTTAGTGCAAGATACTTTTCCGTTGATATGAATAAATGGAACTGGTTTTTGTTCTACTTTGTCAAGCGCAAAATAGATTATCTTAGAAACAACGTGGAAGAAAGAATTACTGAACATCAGAGAGGACCAGAAATGTGACCAGGCTCGAAGGCAGGATCTCAAAATAGAATATACCCATAGTAGCTCAGTGTACCAAATGTTCACCACAAGTGGTGAAGTGGTGTTAACCGCGAGCCTTTGGTGCGCGGTTAACACCACTTCACCACGAGTGGTGAACATTTGGTACACCAAGCTACTTTGGGTATATTTTATTTATACCATGATCGTCAGATTATTAAGAGTCGATATTATTTTTTTATCGATTTTACTGAACACCAGACGTACATACGTGCGAATCTGTTTTTGTTTACATGGGCATCGGTGGGAGGTATTTCTGCTGTCAATTTTATCACCAAAACGAAATGGATAAAGAAACTGAGCCTTTTTTGTTTTAATAACATACTATTTCGAGTTATGGATGCTTTATTAAGTTATATTAACACGAGACAATGCATGTTTTTTTTTTTAATTTTTGGCATCCTATGAGGTAAGCCCATTTAAAAACGTAATAAATCATTACCGGTTTCATTTCACTCTTCGCGGGGCGACGTGCGATAAATTAAGACAAGTTCGCATTCAGGTCGACGTCACCAAAGGTCAACTTCGATGGAGTTACACTGCAGGTGGGTGTAAAATTCAACTCTTGAAATCCAATTGCTGGCGTGTTCACCGCGGTTGGTGTGTAAAGCTACAATTTATGCCATAGGCTTTTTATATATTGTAGAACAGGTAATCATGGTATAAAAATGTTTCCACATGGTGAGATGATAGTTACAATTTGCGGCAGTGTTCCCGGATCGTTTACCGTTGGTGTAAGGAACGATCGTTTGTTTCTGTCTATTTCTTGAATTACGAACCCCCCAAAAACAAAGGCCAAACTGTGTAAATGGGCGTATTTACACTGCGTTTGGCCTTTGTTTTTTTTTTTTGTTTTTTTGTTTTTTTGTTTTTTTTTTTGTTTTTTGTTTTTTTTTTTTTTTTGGGGGGGGGGGGGTTATAACTTAAGAAATAGACAGAAACAAACGATCATTCATTATAATTAAACTTGAGGGGCAATAAATTTAAACACTGTCAACTTTGAGGAGTTAAAATAAAAACCAGGTCGCTTCCTGGTGATAGTTGAATAGAAAAAGGCATAGTTTCTAAAATTTCTGTTTGAAATAATACATTTCACTGAAACATGTTCTTGTGTCATTACAAATTTTATTGGCTAGTGAATTGCGTAAGTTAAAAGGAATGTTATAGGCCACACTCGCACAAAACTTCGATCTCTTTTTCCACTTGACGTAAGGGTGCTGTCATTCAAGCAACACTGGGCTAAATTTAATTCTGATTTTGACCATTTCCTGAGAAACTTAACACATAGATTGTAAATGTGGAGTTCGATATAAACCCAGATGACATAAAGTTGGTTGAACTTTATCTCAGAAAGAGTTCATATGGGCTCTTTTGAAATAGGACAGTTTTGCTCGCGAGTTTCGTTTGTGGATTATTGTGACCGACCAATCGTTTACGTTTGATTTGGGTAAAACGATAAACGCAGACAGTCACCTATTGCGTATAAACAAATCGAACATAGAATAAAACGCATGACAAGGATTTCATTGTATATTAAATAATATTTTGAAAGTCTTTTTATTAATATGATGAAATAAATATTAATTACTTTTCATGATGATACAATATGAGCGTACATGGGGTTCTTTTCCATTCACAATGGGCAACGTAATTTTCAAGACAGATATTGGGGGCGTGGTTTAGGGAGGGCGTAAGTGCGTCTTTTCGGTTCATTGTGTTATGAAAAAAAAAGAAATACTTTAGCTAATCATTTTGCCTGAAAATGCATGGACAGAAAAAAGGTTTAATTATACGAACTTGAAACCTAACTCAATATACTTTTAGCACTTTACCAAACGAATCGGTCGCACCCGCATAATCAAATAACGTGTTCTAAGAGAGAGAGAGAGAGAGAGAGTGCGTTGGGTGAAGGTGCAAATGGTCAATGTTTTTCCAAGTTGAGGTTTTCAGGAAAATAGTTGGTATTCTAATGGCCAGTAATTTTTCAGACAGACAACAAAATTTTCCGACAGACATGGTCAATCTGCCTGTCCCAGGGTGGCGTCAACTCAACGCGGTAACTCCACTCATCGATGAGGTTTGATGAAGCAAAAGCTGTTACGCTGCACTTCGTTAAATATGTTGGTCTTTACTTCGACCGAAAAATAGTGATGTGGTATCAACTTTCCAGTCACGGCATTTTTTGTCAATAATAACTGAAATATGTTTTAATATCCAATATGTATTACCACGATAGATGTGTAAACCTATTTTGAAGGTTTGTTTTTTTGGTTTTTTTTTTGTTTTGTTTTGTTTTGTTTTTTTTTGTTTTTTTTTGGGGGGGGGGGGGGTTGTTTTGTTTTTTTTTTTGTTTTTTTTGTTTTGTTTTGTTTTTTTTTGGTTTTTTGGGGGGAGTGGGGGGGAGGTTTTTTTCCGGTTTATCGCCATTTTAGACATTTGTCGTTACGTAAAGTTTCGAAAATGTTTGGCGAATTTTCCACTTTATGACCCGAATAACATCTCACTTACTTACTTAGCCCTTTGAACTCTAGTGGTATCTTCCATGCCAATTTAATGGCAGCAATTAGAAGAGTACATATTCATTATTTGGGGTAGACCAATCAATATTTTCAACATGCAGCCTCGGGGCTGCACGTTGAAAATATTGATTGGTCCACCCCAAACGTGAACAGCCATCTTATTTAATGACGTTATGACGTATCATGTTGCTGTTCCCTAAAACGGCAGCCGGGGTTAAAGGGTTAAGCTACATCTATAAAACTTCAGATGCTACTCGCTAAATGACATTTCTATCAAATATTTATAATTTCGTTGTTGATGCCATCGCAGTTTTAACATTCTAACGTAAAACGTCATTTTTAAACGATTTTGATCTCTGATATGTAGGAAACGACTTCTGGAATTTTAGAAATACAATCTCCCTTAAACACTCTATCTGAAAAGGCTACTATTTTTCCTCGATGGGAAAAAAGTCCATCGTAAATAAATTTTTAACTTTTGACATCAACGTCGTAAAAACGAAAGTTTCAGTGAAATGTTAGTATGTTACACAGCTCAAAAAAAATAGACCTGTATGTTGTTTTTTCCGATTTAAGGTCCTTTTTTGACGTATTTACGTTATTTCAAATTCTGACATTCTGAAATGCCGGCCATTTTGTGAATCACATAACGCCGAAACTACAATCGTTACCACTACAATATTTAACAGACGACTCCATTCAAACTTGGATTTGTGCACAATGCAGATTTGGTGTCGATTGGCTTAAAATAACTGACACTATAGCGTTATAAGCGAAGGCGGTTGCAAGGCGTTAAAAAATTTATTTCACCTGATAAAGGTGAAAACAAGGAGAATTTTAGTTTATTTCAGGCCATGTGACAGTTTTCATGCTCATGATTTTAAGTAGATAGCCAATTTTTCAAAGCACAACTCGGTGCTTCATCAATTAAACTTTTGCTGATGATGATTTTTATATCCTGGTAAACGAAAGTGCGGACGCAAGACACTGCCCACGCGTGGATTACGACCACTCCACATACCCTTCCATGTTGACACTCTCCGACGCATGAACCTCAAGAGATTCAGCTTTCATATCTTACCTACAGGAAGTTTTTACATTGGGCAGTATTTCCATAGTCGCAATAATATTAAATTCCAAACACCAATTATAAGAATAATCAGCAAAAATTTAATTAATGAAACATCGGGTTGTAATTAAACTTTTGCTGCTGATGATTTTTGTTACCTGGTAAATGCAAGTGCGGACGCAAGTCACTGCCCACGCTTGGGTTAAGACCAGTCCACGGCGACTGTAGTGCACATAGTTCCGTATTAATGAGACACACAACTGTGAAATTTACATACCTCATGCAACGTGTCCATTATGGCAAACGGTTATAATTTCTTTGTTAGTGACGTCACAACTGTGACGTTTTTGACGTAAAAAACGTCATTTCTAAACAAGTTCGATTTCTTCTATACATAAAACGATTTTGCTTCTGAAGTTTGGGACATATAATCTCCCATAAAACTATACTCGACCGGACAAAAAATTCACTAGTGGGGAAAATTTAAAGTTGTGACGCCGACGTCCAACAAACTGAAGTTCATCCGATATGGATAAAATTTGTGTTGGTTGCAATGCTCAAAAACTAAAGAATATGTGATTTTACATTTTTCTATCTAACGTCATTTACGATGTTTTTAAGGCATTTCAGGTTTTTACATGTTATCTTGCACACCCTTTCATGTTGACACTCTCCGATGTAAGAACCTCAAGAAATTCTGCTTTCATATATTACTTTTTGGAAGGTTTTACATTGGAGGTTCGACTCGATTTCATAATGTTCTAATGGTGTGAAGCGGAAATTTAACAGAAAATTGTGTTCTAGGCTTAAGGGTGTGGACTTTAGCTGGTTGTCCAGTGTCCATGCCAGACAGATTTGTGTATATTTTATGGTGTGTTTCAGTAATTCTTCAATCCAACAGCTCGAGCAGTTTTGGGGTTTTTTCTGGTTCGGTTCCGGATTTTGCGAGAAACCGAACCGTAACACCTAGCAAAAACAGATCGAAGGGTAATTACTGTGAGTAGGTAATAAAGGCCGATTCTAGACCACTTTTTCAAAAAACTGTACACGTACATGCACGTGTAACGCCATAGGTGTTCAGTGTTAAATCGTGTACAGAGTGCAAAAAATGGCAAAAATGTCGTTTTTGCATGGTGGTCCAGAATCGGCAAATTTTTTGAGGCTCACAGATCGCACTTTTGACCGTTCAAACATCCGTTGGCGAACGAGTGCATTCGACACATCGCTCAGAAGTGAAAAAAAATATGAAATTTGAAGAAAATGTAAATTTTAAAAATTTTCTCGACGTTCCCATCGCGGATCAGACCTTCGATCTATCGTTCGTGAACGCAAGCAAAAAACGTTTTGCCGATTCTAGACCAGCATCAAAAAAGCGGTTTGCCGATTCTGGACCACCTACGTTCGCCAACGGCTGTTTGAACGGCCGAGGGTGTGATCCGATCGATTTCTACCTGTTGCAGAATTATTTTCGATTGCCCAGACAGATGATAAGAGAGAACGCTAATTTACTGTGTCTCTTTCGCCAGGATCTCAAGAATCTCAATCACATATAAGGTGATCACGTCGCAAACGACATGAGCGTGGCGGAATTCAGGAGATTCTGCAAGAGGGTTTGGGATGGAGGACTTTACAATTTCGTTGTGCTCGATTTGACTAGCAAATTTAATCGCGGAAAATATCGGTGCGGATTCGACACGTTTTATGTTTCTGATGATAATAAGATAGAGAGCGAAAACAAAAAATTAGAAAATAATAAATCATCAAATAATTTAGTTTTGAAAAAACAAAAATAAAAATTAAAAATATAATGTTCGAACAAGGAGAATTGTTAGAACGGATTGCCGACTGAGAATACGGCTGCAAAACAATCCATTCAAATCGTGGTGAGTGGCGATTCGACTCGATTCGCGACGAAATTCGAACCTTCCATCGAATTGAATAGAGAGAAAAGATACGAGATGGCGTTGGTGAATCTGGAGACTTATTATTCCTTTCCCAACGTCACCGAAAAGAATAACTCATTCAAGTATTTCGACGGAGTGGATTGGTTGGAGATTCGAATTCCCAAAGGAAGTTACGACATAGACGATTTGAACAATTACATTCAGATGCGAATGAAGATGGATGGAAAGGGAAGCAACAAGATCAGACTCATTCCCAACCCTAATACCCTACAGACGTTGTTGGATCTGGAAGATAATTTTCGAGTGGATTTCAACACGGACGATTCTATAGGCAAGATGCTGGGATTCGATCGAAAGATGTATTGAGGCCACGCAGCATCTGAAAATATGGCTGACATTTTCGCAGTCAATAGCATTCTGGTGAACGTGGAAGTGATTGTTGGAAGCTACGTGAATGCTAGCACTCAACTGACGATCTATGCCTTCTTTCCAAATGTGTCGCCGGATTATAAGATCGTGGAACGACCTCGAAATTTAGTTTATCTATCAGTGATTTTAGACACGTTGTGTAGTCTCAAAACCATGTTGACGGATCAAAATGGTGAACTGTTAGATCTTCGTGGAGAGAGGGTGATACGATTTCACATAAGAGAAATATAAGAGCAAAAAAAAAAATATTGTGTATATATATAAATAAAAAAATAAAATAAACACAATATTAATTTACAAAAATTATTTAATATATATAATTATCATTAAAACAAAAAAAAAACAATTGAACAAAATATATTTAAAAAAAAGAATTATGACACAATACGTGGTTAAAAACATGAACATTACCGCAGGACAGAGGAAGAAACTTAAGAGAGTGTTAACAACTCGAGGCGAGGCGGTGAGATTCAAATTCACTCAGGAAGATCTGGAGAGTGGCAGTCAGGATTCGATCGCCTAGACCAGAAGTCAAATCAAAAGGATGGAGAAAGCGATTCGTGATGGAAGAGGGTTGACGGTGAGATTGAGTCCCGCTCAATTGAAATACAATTTGAGAATGAAAGGCGGTTTCCTACCGCTATTGGCAGGAATCGCTGCAAAAGCATTACCCTTTGCCGCAAAAGCATTACCCTTTCTCGGAAAGACTCTCGGCGTGGGAGCTCTCTCGGGACTCGCGAGTTCGGCAGTTGAGAAATTAATGGGTAGCCGCGGACTGTTTTTGAAGAATGGAGGAGCCGTGTGTCGCATCCACGTAGACGACAGCGGTGAAGGATTGTATCTAGAACCTGTTAGAGGTGGCAACTCTTTGAGTGGAAACGATTTCTATCTGAAGAGTGGACGGAACGTTGAGCGACTCAGTAAGGGTTTATTGTTTGGTGAGAATTCGCCGTTTAAGAATATACCAATTTTGAGTATGTTATTATAATGTAAAAAATTATATAATTATATAATATAAAATATAAATCTTAGAAAGTATAAAAAATATTATAAAATGGATAAAAAGGTGGAAAAACAATTAGACGATAATGATGAATATCGCGGGATAGAGTGCGAAAAAGATGTGGAAAAATGATTAGACGCTAATGATGAATATTGCGGGATAGTGTGGGAAAAAGATGTGGAAAAACAATTAGACGCTAATGATGGATATCTTAGGAAAGAACTGAAAAAAGAGCGGGATAGATGGTTGAAATTTAAAAGACTGAGACGCTTTCCACCGTCACCACACCACTACCTTCTGAAGAGAATGGTAATGATGTGAGTGTTACCAAGAGATGCACCACATTCGTTCATAATTATGATTCGGATAAACAAATGTGTTCTCATAAAAACGTAAAATATCACACAAAAAAAAGAAAAGAAGAATCGATGCCGAAAATGAGAAAAAAGGAAACGTTATTATAATATATATGGGCGATAGTGAAGAAGAAGAAGAAGAACAACAACAACAACAACAACAAAAAAAAACAAAAAAAAAGTAATGAGATCTAGAGATGATCAACCTCTCTAGATCTCATTACTTTTTTTTCCTTCTTCTTCGCTAAAAATCAGTCTCTCTATTGTTTATATTTCCAAGTCCATTATTAGCATGTTGACAGTCGTGTCTTCTCCTTTTTTGAAAATGTGTTGAATGTTTATCTTTACTTTTTTGAGTTTTTTTACATCGGTGAACGTGCTCTCACCACCTGATTTGTTCATGAGTTCGAGAGAGATTTTTGGATATATGTAACTTCCGTAGGGCAACGACAAATCGTCCATGTCGAATTCTCTATCTTTGGCGATGACGATTTTCTGTAGATCACTTTGGTACTTGTAAAACAAATCGAGCGTGGCTTCGTCCAATTTCAAAGGCATGCTATATTTGTCCTATTTGTGTTCTAAGCCCTTTGTCTCAACCTCGTTCAATTCGATGGCGTCGTGTCGTTGTAATCTATAGATTTTATAACCGAATTTCACGTTTCGACTCGTTTCAATTTCAATTCGCATCTTTTAGGTGTTGTTGTCATGATCGATTATTTGGGTTTTTTTTGTTTTATGAATTATTGCAAATAATATATATTTTTAAATTTTGTATTTAAATAATAATTTGTTAAAAAAGTTTGTTTTTTTACTCTCTATATATATATATATAAAAAAAAAATTGTTAATTTTCTTTAATCTAAAAAAAATTTTTTTGTAAAAGTTTTTTTCTCTTTATATATAAATAAAAGTTAAATTTAACGTCCTTTTTTTCTCGTATTAATTCAATTTTTTTCATGTTAAGGAACATAAAAAAAATGATTCATTTCATCAAAAAAAAATTCTTTTGAAGGAATTAAAACATATATATATATATATAAACAATTTTAAAACTTTTTAACAAATTATTATTTAAATACAAAATTAAAAAAAAAATATTCTTACAAATGAAGCAAACAAATAAAAAAAATGGAAAGTTTAAATGAGAAAACTGCACCTCAGCTAAATGAGATGTGTAGAGAATTAAACATTCCACATTTCAGAAATCATAGAACCAAATCAAAAATAATTGAAGTCATACAGGAATATCGTTTGCGAAATGATGGAAAGAAAAAAATCGAAAGATCGGAAGTGGATAAACTTAAACAGACTTGAATTGTGAAAAAAATAAGCCGATGACAGTAATGCCTGATGATAGAAAACGAAAAGTGGAGCATGATGAAATTAGAAAGATCATGCGTGAGGAGATACGTAGTTTGCTCGATGAAAAGGCAAACGAAATGTTGATAGCAACGACGTCAAAAAATGCTTCGGTTGTGAAAAATGAGAAGAAGAAAAAGATAGTACAAGGAATCGAAATGCTGACATCCAAAAAAAAAACGTTCCGGTTGCAAAAAATAAGAAGACGATCAAACGAAAAGCCGTCGAAGAACTGCAAGTTTCAAAAGAAAATAAAAAAAATGAAAACGAGTGATGCGGTTCAGAATCTAGACAAACAAGATATACTGAATGAAATTCGACGATCAATCGGCGAAGGGAAAGGAGAAGAATATGTAGCATGATCCGTCATGGAAGCATTCCAATTGAATCCCATAGAATGGGAGAGTGCGATCAAAGGCATTTTTAAAACTTTCGACGTGGTTCCCTCATTCAAGAAAGTCGATCCGAAATTGTTCATGGAATGGGTGAAGAAAAAAGTATTGGATTTGTTTTGTGAACGCAAATTCCGCGAAGCATCTGTCTGTCGTTTTTCGTTCATACTTCTCTAGAATTACTCGTCTCGGTAACTCTCTTACACTTTATGCAATACATTTTAAGAGTTATTTAAATTAATTTTGTTTTTTTATTTTATATATAAATATATAAATTTAATAATTAATTAATTCTGTTCTTATTATATATATTTTTTTTTTCAATCGCTGCTCTTGAGTTCTATCATCTTACTGAATTCCTCCCTGGCCTCTTCCCTCCCCTTTTCCATGAGAGAATCCTTCATCTCTTCCTTGATGATCTGACGAGTCTTGATTCTCGCGGCTTCTTTCATGGAATCGTATTTCGTTTTCTCGTTCAATATCGTGAAGTATTCTCCGTCCGATATCCTACCGTCTTTCAACGCCATAGAGATCATTTCGGATATCGTGTCGATCTTGGAGTCGGCCAAGACGCGAATCTTGTCGTGTTTCCTCGCCTTCAGATATAATTTCCTACTCAAAAAGTTTCCGAGCATACTAAACAATCCGGCGGCGAGAGCCACTCCTTCTACGGTCAACACGATCGGAATGCCGACCGTGGTCGACAACAGTCTGATGCCAGCCGCATGTAAACCCATGGAAATCGTGATGAGTGTCGTGTCGATCACGTTGACGAATTTCACGAAACGCAAATACTTCTTCTTGAGAGAATGGCGAGAAGCTCTCTCTCGAGTTAGATACTCTTGGATTCTACTGATTTGATCGGTGTGATACCTCTCTCCTCTTTCTTTTTCTTCTAGCAATGGTGCCGTCGGCAAAACGCTGATCGGCTTCTCATCCTCGTCATCCACTAACGTTGGATACAATTTTTTCTGGTTCTCATTTTTGTTTTTTTTTCTTTCTAATATTAGATAAAAAATTTATGTGTGTATTTATTTTATTTCTATTCTCCCTTATTTTATATCAACGAGAAAACTTAGACGTATGCTTCATCGAACAATAATTTCATGACGCATCCCTTATCTCCTAAAGTCAGACTTTTACGCGCCAATTTCAGTTCTTCCGAAACTGTGGGCTTGCTTCGATCCTTACAGAAGAGTAATCTCTTCCAAAACGCGATCACTTCATCAATTTGAACGCGTTTGAACGCCGGTTCGAAATACCTGACGACCATATCTTCCCTTTCCATCCACAGACACGAATGATTCTCGTGATCGAAGTCTAGGTGATCCCGACATCCGACGCATCGTTCTAACAAGAGACGACCTAGTTGTTCGTTCACGCAGAATGCGTAGGCTCTCATCAGCATTTTTAAAAGAAACCTTACTCTAATAGTCTGAGAATCGCTCATGATTTACGTATTTATTTTTTTTATTATCTATTCGATTTGATATATTTATTTTTTTTTAAATAGCTATTTATTTATATATTTTTTTCTCTCCTATATATCAATCAAAAACGTGACAGTGGGTTTGCGGATTCTAACATCCTGGCAACATTCTTCATTCAAAACAATCCATTAAGTGTTTATTAAGATTACTTCACAAGAACATGTGTTAGTTTTACTTCAGGAAACGCGACAGTGGGTTTGCGGGTTCAAAAACACCTCTTTCCCTGTGTCGCGCACGATTCGATTTCCGACCTAAAATCCGCAAGTGGATCTCCGTGTACACCGCCATAGGGTTTCAGTGTTAAAATCGTGTACGGACGCGGATTATTAGAATCGACAAGATGATGTTTTCACAGGGTATAAACCGTATAAACCTTTAGCCGGAAGTGGAGATACGCGAGGCGAGAGATTTCTATTTTTATCTCAAAGTTTCAGTCTCAGCGTATCCAAGATCACCGAAAACAAGATTTTTTTAATAAAAGGAATGGCCGAAGAAAGCAAAATCAGTAAGTATGTTATATAAAACAATATTTAACAATGAAACGACACAACTTAATGGACAAATCGACTCTTCTAGTATGAAAAAACATCTGCTGATCATCTCGGAAAATGAATTTCTCGGGCAAATTTCTCCTTCAAATATCGTTTTTCACATGTTCGCACAATTGTAACATGTTAAAATCATAGATCGACAGATTCGGCGTTCAATTCCACACCAGAAACTATCAACCATAACAACGAAGGAGGTTCGGTGCTACTAAAACTGTTCAAAATATAATGTCACCTTATCGATTTTTTTATACGCCCAGTTGTATACGCTCGTATCTTCAGTTGATGAGTCGTATACATTTTTTTATGCTTGTCGGGTGACCATTTCGATGTGAGAATCTGGTAAATTTGGAGCCTGTAAGTTTCGAAAGCAAGATAGGCCTATACGCGCACAAGCCGGGTTGAATGCAATATTGCATTGCGTTGAAAAAGCGAACCACAGGTTACCTTTTTCCAACGCAGAAAAATAGCCCATTTTACTGCATTACAGAATCTAACGATAGGCGGTGAACTATATGAAGATGAGAATGGTTTTATGGCATAGAGTAACAATGTCAGAACAAGTTGGACCGCATTATTTACTGTAAGTTGACTCTTTCAGACACAATTTGTTCCAAACCACGTTTTGGGGGTGAAATAATTTTTTAGGGCACTCGGGATTCTTTCGGATGAAGTGGACCTCAGCTCCACATCCTCCCCCACCCCACCCAGAAAATAAAAATTCCCGTACGCATATGGCAGTATAGATAGTACGTAATTATAATTTTATGACTTTTTAGGCTCAAGCACCAATTTGTTACGTTCTTAAATCATCAGGTCTGTAAATTTCAGTGAACTACAAAAGGTATAACATGAACTCACGGCTATATTTAAATAGCCTCTTGTGCTTTGCTTCTTTACATGATAACAATTTGTTGAGTTCTTAACTTTTGTGGGTCCCTAAATTTCAATGGACTGCAACAGGCAGACCAAATATCTAGCAGACTCCAAAGAAACATCCATGCTGAACTTATTTACTGTAGTTTATGGGCACCTTTCTGCAACTATAGCTAACTTACCCAATTTTTAGTTGTTGTGTAAGTTAGCTATAGCTGCAGAAAATTACCCCCCACCCCCCCCCCCCCCCCCCACCCAGACACACGCGCGCGTGCGCACTTTTACAGAGTGTTGGGTATGCTAGTATGATCTAGAGGGAATACATGCTCCCAAAGAAAGACAAAAAAAACACACAAACGAATGGGTAAACCAATCGAATGAATTTAGAAGCGAAGCTAATAATGAAAGGAGCAGAGAATTCGAATTTGCAGCGTTCAACAGTCCTCATCTGAGGAGTCAGTCACAGCAGCCTCAGAATGACGGAGCATGTGAGTTTTGGCCCTCATTTTTCAAAATATCCCAGAGAAAGCCCGCAGACCCTCACCGCCGAGAATGGGATACGGCGATATCACCTCTTGTGCTACCCCCTCCCCGTACACCCCCCCCCCCCCCCCCCCACACACACACACACACACACACCACCACCTAACCACTGTGCGGCTCGGATGCTGCTGCACAGCACACGGTGAGCATACATGGTGTTCCCCTTGGGATTAGCTCTGATAGCCCCACCCCACCTCACCCCAAATATTTTTACCTTCCTTCGCTCCTGAATAATCAACTATACTCTACTTTAAAAATAAATATGTGGAACTGATTCAAATGAACGCCTTTCCAGTGTGTTATCGTATTACTATAAACAAAGAAAAAATATGGTATACATGTAAACTACATTTTTAAAATTGTATGTTAGAGGTCAGTGTAAAACAAAACGCAAACGAAGAAAATAACCAAACGAATACATTTACATGTAGAAGCGAGTCTGATAACGAAAGGAGCAGAGAATTCCAATTTGTTGTGTTCTACGACTGGATCTTTAGCCTGTGTGGAGTCTGTCTCTCTCCGTACAGAGGACAGCCATTTTACTTCCCCACCCAATAGGACGACACGCCGTGACATCATCAACCCCGCAACTGATGCTGCCAGAGAGGGTTCAGATACCTCCATATCTTTTCTCAGCCGGGGATCCGCGATCCCGCGACTTCTGGCACGAGAGACCAGCGAACTTATCCACCACTCTTTTCAACTTGTCACCCACATTTCAACTTGGGGTGCGGGGGTGTACCCCCCCCCCCCCCCCCAGCCCCTGGTTACGTTCTTGAATGAGAGTAAATAATTTCAGTTTACAGTCATGACAAACTGGAAAAATATATCAGTAAAATATATTAGTTGCAGGTGTATTTTATAGAATAATGTAATGGCCGGTCTGGGTTTGAATGAAATTGCTGAGTTGAGAGGCCGGTTTGGGTGTATCAAGATATGACCAGGACACATGGCGTACAAAATTATGTTTTCCAAAAGGGTTAAGAAGGAAACTGGAGAGCAGTTTGGATAACTTTGTTGGCGGCCTGTTTGGGTGAAATTCTCAGAAACCGGCAAGATCGGTTCTTGTCACTCTGAGTCTGAAGCCGATTTGGTTAGTGACGCGTGCCAGGTGTGCGTTCTGTTTGGCTGTGCTATTAAAGTGCGGGATGACCTCTTCGCCCAGTCTCCTGTGCATCCCACTACCTTTCACCTAGATGAAAGCACATGGGATGCGCAAGAGACTACTCTTCGCCAGCAAAGACGAAGAGCACTTAGAGGACCCTGATTTTTGAAAGTTGGAAATTTTATGGTTCCAATTTCAAAAGTTGGAAACATTTAGTTCTTAGCAAATATAGAACTAGTGATTCTTGGTTGAAATACATTTATTCTTTATAGTATGACCCACTAGTTCTTTTTCGCGCAGAACTAAAATGTTGATAATATTACAAGTTTGTAACTGCGTAAGCTAGCTATACATCGAGATTGCGCTTTCGTAAATGCACACAAATAGTGTCAATTTGGAACACCGGGGCCCGCCGATTTTCTCTAATTGCCTTAAGGCAGGATTCTCTTACGCGAGAGTCCTTCACTGCTCGTCTAAATGTGACGTGCAGTGAAGAGGCCGCACGCACGAGTATCCCGCCTTCGGGAAATTACGGGAATCGGCGGGCCCCCAATAACGCCGGGCCCCGGGGTTACTACCCCCCCCCCCCCTCTCGACGGCCCCGCACAATATAGCAGTATCATGTACCACAAGAAGTCTTTTGTTAGGCCAATTACAAAGTCTACTCATAATTATGGAGAAAAGGCCAAATATCAAGCGAATATAATGTAATTTGCACATAAATCTATAAAGAAAATTCCTTCTCAAAACCGATCATCAAATGTCGGAAACTTTTTTATGGTATCAATTTGAAATGAAAGTTTGGAAATTTGAGGATCTCACTGTCACACACACAGAGTCTGAAATACCCAGAAACGTCCCTGGGAGCATTTGGATCCGAGAGGTGTTTTGTTCTTCAGCAGGAGTGAAATGGAAATGAGAATGTGAATGTGAATAGTATTGAAGGCTATCGTCGGACAATAAATGTGATCGATAAATTTGAAAGAAATGATCGCTTTGTATTTTTGACAACTTGACCCTGCTCTGAACTGCTACTGACAACAACGTAATTTAATTTCAGCTACTGTTGACCTAACGTGCTTATCCTGCATCATGTAGAATGCTGTTTGGCATTCAAGTTTCAAAAAGAAAACTGGTAACCGAAGTCTTGTTTCGAAGCTGTTTCCGTGAAGTCGTATGCAAATTAAGTGAAAATAAGATGAAAATTTATAAAATACTTATGTAAGGCGCGAATTATTCTATTTATTTCATCTTTTTGCCTTTGTCACACGGTAGCGTTCGCTTGGTGAGTATAAAGCTTGTTTTCGACCCTGCATCTGTTTGGTTTCAACACAACATTGGCGAGATATCGAAGGAATCCCATGTGACTTCATGCCTTATTTAAAAATACTTTAGTTTAGTTTAAACAGTATTTATTTCAGATAAAATAAGTTCTGAAAGAACAACATTGAATATTTACAAAAGTATAGGTATGGTATACTTCATGTAGGATTCCATAGTGTTTCGCTAATTTCTCTAAAAATGGAATCGTTAAAAGCCAGATACTTATTGATGCAGTTGCTTCGAAGAGAATACTAAAAAATAGCCCATTTGGTGTTTGTTCGACAGTTATTGGACACAAAAGATTGTTGCCAAAATGAGAGTGAAAATGAGAGAGGGTGAGGTGGGGGTCGGGTTAGGGATTATTGTCGAATAAACTGTTAGCTCAGCATGCTGTCAGGCAAACTGGTTTCAATTAACAGAGGATTGGCGTATTGTTATAACACGCCGTTATCTGAAGTGAAAACATTTTCTTCCCATTCGACTGTCGTCCCCCACCCCCACCACAAACACACACTTTAACAACGTAAAATAAAATAAATAGAAAAAAATAATTTAAAAAAGCCAGGCAAAACCGCAAAACATAGACACTAAATGATCGTTATGAAGTAAAAACGACCACGGTCAAAAACGGTAAACAATTTTTTTTTAAAAAGGTCATTAAAAAGAATGAAACAAACCCCAAATACCCCCAATTGGAAAAATAATTCCCCGTCAAAGCTGTGTGAATGTATGTGTGATGAATAAACAGCTTACAAATAACAATGGGATTACCTTCATAGATAAGTTTGTTGTGAAATCGACAGACGTACAACACTCATTGTGTATACGACAAGTTTGTTGACAAGTGATTATGGATATGTTAATTACAGATGTGAAGGAATTAGAGCCAAGGCAAAATGAAGTGTTACAGTTGTAACTGAACTAATTTACCCTAATGCATAGGTAAATTAAAAAAATGAATGCCGATTGAAAAAACGGTCTGAAATCTTCCGGGTGGGAGCGAAAGTTCTTCGGGGGGAGGAGCGGTCCTCTCGCCCCCTCCCCCGTAGTTGCAGGTTCGGTGGTTCAGTCAGTAGTGTTTCAGTTGAAAGGTGTGACGTCAACGTTGTGCATTCGAGTCTGGTCATATGGTTTGTTAACTGATTAGACCTTCGTGCATGAACAAATATGGGCATTGGAACGATCATATGGGAAATCGAATAATCTCAACTGGACGTATAATTATCACCAACTCCCGATCAACGGTTTTACCAACTGGGCGTATAAAAAAATCGATAAGGTGACATTATATTTTGAACAGTTTCAGTAGCACCGAACCTCCTTCGTTGTTATGGTTGATAGTTTCTGGTGTGGAATTGAACGCCGAATCTGTCGATCTATGATTTTAACATGTTACATTTGTGCGAACATGTGAAAAACGATATTTGAAGGAGAAATTTGCCCGTGAAATTCATTTTCTGAGATGATCAGCAGGTGTTTTTTCATACTACAAGAGTCGATTTTTCCATTAAGTTGTGTCGTTTCATTGTTAAATATTGTTTCATATAAAATACTTACTGATTTTGCATTCTTCAGTCATTCCTTTTATTAAAAAAATCTTGTTTTCGGTGATCTTGGATACGCTGCGACTCAAACTTTGAGATAAAAATAGAAATCTCTCGCCTCGCTTATCTCCACTTCCGGCTAAAGGTTTATACGGTTTATACCCTGTGGTTTTAGAAACGACAAGACGTTTTTTTGCTCGCAATTTAATACTGAATCCTATGGGGGAAACCCATTTGCGGATTCAAACACAAAACGGTACATGCACGTGTACGTAAAACTACGGGCGTTTTTTTCACTCTAGGATACAATTCAGTGATGTTTGAATCCGCAAAGCGGATTCTAAAACACCCTAAAAAAGTTCAAATCGTGTACCTTGTACACGATTTTAACACTAAATCTTATGGAGGTGTACACGAATGAACGTGTACACGTACATGTACGTGTGTGTTTGAACTCTCATTTATTACCTACTGAGGTCTATACACGAGACACTGATGATGAAATAATAACTGCAGCCTGCAGCAATGCAGACAGCAGTTATTATTTTATCCTCCCTGTTTATTGATATAGGACTGACCCATCTCACTGTAAGTGTACACAAAGGAGATACCATTCCAGGATTCGAGGGTTCAAAGGGTTCATTTGTAAATTACGTGGGCGGATGCGGTAGATTCGTTAGGTAAACGGTTACAAAAGTATACTGCGTTAGGTTTCAAATTCACCGACCCACCCACATTGTCGAAAAAGTTTAACTCTCGCACCACCGTATCAGATAATTGGGTGCGCGGTGGCTCAGTGGTAGACTGTTGCACTTCTATGCTACAGGTCCCGAGTTCGACCCCCGTCCGGGACGACCCGCGTTGACCCGGGTTGTGTTCTTGGGCAAGGCACTTTATCCCGGTTGACTACATGGGGGCTCGATGACGCCGTGTACTAATGCGTACTGCACGTCGATGTCTTCAACCGCTGTAACCCTGCCTGAGCGGAGCTTGAACAGACTTAGAAAGTTGAGGAGCTGAGAGTTACTCGTCGATGCTCGGTGGTTCTCTCCGGGTACTCCGGCTTCCTCCACCCGTAAAACGGTCACGGCAACGATTAGCCATTGTGCATAAATATGTGACCTTAAACCCTGATAAATAAATAAATAATATCAGATAATTTGAGATCCTAGCTCCGGGCCTGTTTATCTATTTGTGAACTGGGATACACGTAGGGGTAGCATTTAGTTCTAGGCAGCAATGTCACTGTGTCCACTCAACTACTTGTCTGTTGGACTACGCCTCATCTTAAACCTTCTCGTTCTTTTGTTCATATTATATCAACAGCGGCATATCATGTAATAATTTCTAAGTCACATCTCAAGCCTACATGAGATTAAAACCCACGTTGGCCCGAGGCGTGACTAAAGGAACAAACTTACCATAATGTCAGGGCACCTGAGGCCCCGTAAGGCCTGGGCTGACGTGGTGTTATTTAGTCCCGCTGATGAAGTTGCGGGAAAATTAGACCAACGTGGAGGGTCGGAATCCAAGTGTCGCGAACTCGGCGCAGAGAGCTGAGTTAGACCGACGCCGTGATTCCTTCTCTGCCAAATTGGCCTGAAATAGGTTCGATTTCCGTTAGGTGTGATTCCTAATCACTTCAGGCTGTATAATGGAAAGAATGATTTAAAGTAACAACGATTCTTTTATTTACACATAAAAATAAATCCGTTTCAATATTTCAACAATCAATAATTCGATTCTTTTCACAGAAAATGGGTCGCTACGGTTAAATAATTCTAAACAATCATGTAGTCATTCTATAGCCCTGTACTGGCACTATAGTCTACACACTGGAAATGTTACTACCGTGAGCTCGCCATAAGAGCTTCACAAATCTGAAATGTTATTACTGTGAGCTCGCCATAAGAGCTTCACCCGCTTAGGCTCAAATGTCAACGTCTGCGCGTAACTGCACCTCTAGCTGTCGGAGGGTTCCGACCAGCAATGTTCGTCATCTATAAGGACACCGTACTTCTGATTTGGGTCAGATATTGTCTACTCATACCTTATGTGCCTTTGAAAGTCCTCCGTGAAAGTCCTATTGAAATATTCACCGTTCCTGGTTGAATTCACGATTCACAAATGCCCTTTTTGTGCTAGGGCGAAATTGTCACTCACACCGATCTCCAGTCGGTATTACGATGCTTCGACAGCAAAACAAACTACTCAGAACGCAATCAGTCTGACGCTTCAAAGGGTTAATACGCACAATACAATTAACCTACACTTCTGACTATTGCAGGATGATACCTGCTACTCGACAATCTAAACTTTAACGTTCCACCTGGGGTGTTCCTTCTCACGAATTCGGCCCCGTAGCCGCCTATCAACGTTAAGCTAAATCAATCATGGAATGCCCTCTCTGGCGATTCCAGCCGTGTCAGGGTCCTTGTGATCGAAGGTACCCTTATGCCAGGAAACAGAGTCCGCCTGTCCTGGACTTCACCAACGTGTGTGTGACCCCAAGTGTGTGTCTAATGCTCTGCTCTTCCAGGTATATATACTTTTTACCCTAAACTGTCAGGTGGACCGACGCTCATCTGTCCACCTGTCAAAACGGTGGGAGATGACATATATCGAGACAGAATCAATACAAGTCATCTCGCGCGTGACTTAACGGTGACTTCACTTGTCGAGAAAACCGATTCGTTCTTGCCATGATTGTTACCTAATGATCAGGTGACGATACGATAGACATTTCTATCGTTTTAGAATCTCGTTTCTCAATTGACCGTGACGACATCTTGACACCAACCGATTACGTCTCGTATAAATTAAATGAGATTAGACCTTATCTAACATGCCGTTTCTCCCCTGGGTCCCTGCGCTAAAGCTGGATATACACCACGTGTGTTTTTCCAGCTTTACAGAGAAGTGAAATTCATGTAGGTTTTTCGCCTTGATGCAATATATATTTTGAACTTACAATATCTTTAAATATGAGGCCCCTTGCCCCTATATTTAGGCTGGCTTTGCCCTGACACATAACTTTCTTCATTTTGTTAATTTTTTCATAATAGTCAGAATGTTTCTTAATTGTTTGATCCGCCATTGTATTTGAACTCCACCAGTATTTTTCCTAGCGACCAGGGGCTACAAAGTGTTGAGCAACTTATCCTCCAATCCATTTCGCTACATATACAAATAAAATAAGTTTAAACTGATGATCAATCTCAGGACTTCAGGCATGAGAGACCACTGCGCTTATCCACTCGACCATCAATCTCATGGAGGTTTCAGATTTAGGGGATCTCTAATGAGTCTAGACTTGATATGAAACTCCTGAACCGAGAACACTAAAATCGATCTGAGCCTCGGTACAGGTCGATTTTAAATTGAATATCACATCGTCACGAACAAGAGAGTATTTGTATCACATATAGTTTTATGAAAGAAAGACTTCAAAAAACAGAGAAACACACTGAGTAATTTTGAAACATTTTCATCAAATCTAGTCATGGCTGCTGTGAAGCAGCCATGGCTAGATTTCATGAAATATTCAACAATGTTTGATAAAGAAATCATTTGTTAAAAAGTCTACACAACTTAGGGGAACATTTGGTTAAATATCCTCACATTTGACTTATTTTAATTACAAGAGATTCTTCTATCCTGGAGGTCCCGAGTTCGATCCCCGTCCGGGACGACCCGCGTTGTGTCCCTGGGAAAGGCACTTTATCCCGGTTGCCTACATGAGGACACGATGACGCCGTGTACTAAGGCGTACTGCACGTCGATGGTGCACATGTCTTCAACCGCTGTAACCCTGCTTGAGCGGAGCTTGAACAGAGTAAAAATGTTGAGGAGCTGACAGTTCGTCGTCGATGCTCGGTGGTTCTCTCCGGGTACTCCGGATTCCTGCCACGGTCACAATTAGCCATTGTGCATAAGTATGGGACCTTAAACACCAATAAGTAAATAAATATAAATTACAAGAGATTTTTTGTCCTGGGTGGGAATATCGGGCAGCAACATGCAAGGAGTAAATAATTTAATTTTTCCTCAGAAACCAACTCAAAAAAATACATGAAGTCAGGGGTCACGGCGAGTAATGTTGATTTAAAATGCGGATTCATCATGTTAACAAAATATATACAGGATGTCTAGTGAAATTATCAACAACATCAGCGTGGGGAGTGTGTTGTCGTTAGATCGTGCGCGGAGTGGGGATTCCATCTCAGTAATAATTGCATATTAGTTGCAGAGCATAGGAAGCAGAAGGGAAGTTCCAGCCAATGGACTTCGGGGTTGTATCCGGGGGTCCATTGGCTGGAGCATTGCTTGTGTTTTTTGTCCACTTGTACAGAGTTTGAAAATAATACTTTGGGTGACAACTCCGCTCCGCGGGTGGTCTGGTTGCGGTCCGCTCTCCACGTACTGTAGATTTCCCAAAGAAGACTTTTTCAGACGTCACACTGTTAAAGAGTTTATTTTTAAAACAAATTAATGCCAGTTAAGCTCATAGAAAATGGACATCACAGTCTTTAAAATATTATTTTACAGGTCTGTATATATAATATGCATAGGTTCGTTTATTTATCTCATCCAGTGCATTAAACAGGAAACTATAACACTTTATATGGTATTTTAGATTCAATCGGATGGAAATTTTTCAGTTGGTAAATTGGTAAACTGGTTTCAGGCTATAACAGCGTCAGATTCGTTTAAAACTTGACGGTAGATTGAGAACCTGGGTTTCCGCGACAAAAATCAAAAGGATGACATAACAGAACCATATGGGTAGTGATATGATTCGGGCAACTGGTTGCCAGTCTGTTTGTTTGTCATCTTTTTAACGGAAATGTTTTGTAGAGTATTTCGTTCCTTTGTCATTAGTGAATAAGTTTTCATGTTTCGCACAGCAGTGCTTCTGCCCATCTCACGCTCAACAGCAGCAGGTATCATGATCCGTCTATACTCTCTCAGTGTCATTGAACATGTCTGAATCCGATTATCTCTGTCAAGCGTGGGAGACATTAGCCCATCCATCCGGCGAAATCAGTTCTGCTTGATTATATTTGTTATGTATGTCTTCTTGACGTTGATAGATTTTTAAGAATAATACTTTAAAACGGCACTTCCATTTATCATTCCCGGAAAAAGATGCTGTTTTGATAATAGAACTAATTGGTACTGGCTGGGAAAAAAGTAACAAATAATTTAACGAGCACTGTTAGGTATTGATTGTCAATCTCACAAATTGTTACTTTCCCGTTCACGGAATCATTTCGTATTATAACCTCAACTGGAACCATGCGTTTGGAATTATAGTAAAATATATATTAACACGATTGTACTCTCAGTATTACTTATTCAGGGACGTGGCTAGAGGTTTCCGATTGGGGAGGGGTGTAGGATAGTGACTTTCCAGCTGGGGGGGGGGGGGATTCCCACCTCCCGAGCCCTCCGCTAGTTGGAAATTCACTACCGAGAAACATTTTGAAAATGAAGCCATGAAAGGGGCCATAAAATTGATTCTAGTAACTGAAATGCCAACACATTTATGATAGAATTATCAGTTTATTATTACTTGGTATTATTCTGGGAATTGGATATGGGCTAAATAAATGCTCAAGCTTAGAACTTTGAGCAATTCACACTGTTCTAACATTAAATCAGATCTTATGCAGGAATGATCAGTATTCGATGTTTAATCATTTTGTAACTATGAATTATGGAATTAACTCAGGATAACGATTTTACACGATGTGATTTTCTTGAAGTGCACTTCGAGGATTTTTTTATTACAATAAGTAAACAGACTCTAAAAATCTGATACCGATTGACATCATCCATACTTATGAAGCTCGATATTGCATACATTGTAGTTGTAAATAGTAACAGTTGGAATTTTTTTCCGAGTTGGAATTTTGGGAAGTAAAGGAAGCATCTGCATCACGAAAGAAGCTCTAAAATCCAGATACATGGAATTTCCAACTACTCATGACTTGCCCTCCGAAGTTCCAACTATAGAAAATTTTTGCCAGGATTGGGGGGGGGGGTGACACCCCCAACTCCCACCCCCTTTCGCCACGTCCCTGTACTTATTCCGAATTGTAACAGTAATATGACTCTGAAATTAAAGAATAAATAATCACTTGTGAAGGCGCGGCTGAATGGTTGTGGTCGTCTTCAGAAAAGCACTGAAATATTTATACGGATTGCTTCCGAAACACGACAGGATAGATTTTCCACCCGATTGTATTTATAATATCTGAGAAAAAGAACACAAACATGACCCATTTTCTCAGACTGTAGATCGTTCTGACAAAGCCATTTGTATTCAGCAGCCATATTTTCTCATAAAAACCGAAAGAGCAAAACAAATTACATTTATAAACTAAACGGCGTGATTCTGTAAGAATCACAGAATAATAGTCTACCGCTTGGAAACTCTTCCTCGTGAAATTTATGTAGTTTATGTATGACGGAGTGGTGACAGGTCCATTTATTATTTTCACCCAAACACTGTCAAAGAGGCATTTTTGACAATGCTCAGAGTAATTTATTAATCTGGAAGAGTCGTCAGTAACGGACTGTAATCTCGTATCTGCGGTGCCACTGTTGAAAACTACCACGGGAGCAATGGCAGGAGAATGTTTGTATGGAAGAATCACCACGAGCTGGTGTTTGCATGCTTGTACCTCTGATGGAGGTCTCTGGCAATAGCCATAGAGCAGCAAAGGGATGAGAAAACAAGCCCACACTAGTAACGCCATAAGCTGAAGTGAATTGAAACAACCTGCATGACAGTTTCCACGAGATATTGGTTGATAATATCCTGTCAGGTTTACAGCTTACAAGCAGTGGCGTAGTCGGCGTTGGTTTGGAGTGTGTTGGGCACGTCTCCCCAATTGAACACCTCCTTTCCCCGACACCCCCCCCCCCCCAAAAAAAAAAACAACATTGGACAAAGAAATAGATCAGACCAAAGGCACCAGCTACCGGACATTTGACGAAATGAAGTGCTGAAAAAAACATGCCCCTCCCTATACGTGTATATTTAAAACATAGGGAGGGGCTATATTTCTCTGAGCTTCTTATTTCGTCAAATGTCTAAGAGCATTTACCTGTGACCAGACCCCATAATAACAACGCCAGTCATATGAACATGTCAACATTTTCAATTATTACCACTTCAGAGGGCGTTCCCTGTAGGTTATCGCGAGTTTATTGATACGGTGGAATATCATAACGCACGGTAGTGAATTGCATCGGGCCGTTATGAAATTTTGTTGTGATTTTTCGGCCCGCCACTTACTTCCGGTTTCTCATTTGCAATTGCAATGGTCATGTCCTGACCATTCTGAACCCAAGACTGTCAATCTCTACTCTGCTGATGGAATTCTTACTATTCCTGGAAACTCTGAACCAGGGACAGTCTATAACATTGACATTCCAACCAACACTAGTCAAACTACGCTTCAGAACTTCCAGCCACAAACCCAACTTTTGCATCAGCTGATGTCGGGTGCAACATTTAATAACTGCAGCATAAACATTTATCAAGGAAAGTGAAGTTGTTGAACAACTTAACTTTCCTTGAGAAATGTAATGCTGAATGTTGAGACCGTTAAATTTTATGTCACAAAATATGTTTGTATATATGTTCATTAAACTGTTAATTGAAATTGAATAATTTACTTTATCTTTAAAATATACTAGGTACCGTTAACAATGTGGTAATAAGTGGTAATAATAGTAATAACATGACTTCCATAGTCGGGCGTTATGGTTCATTAACGGCCCACCATAAATGATTAACAGCCCACTGGCCTTATAACGCCCCTCGACTTCGTCTCGGGCCGTTATAACGCCCTGGGGCTGTTAATCATTTATGGTGGGCCGTTAAAGAACCATAACGCCCTCCTGAAGTCATGTTATTGTTATATTAGCCACCAATTCTGAAATTTACATCACTGCCGCCTTGAACACCTCCTTCACACCAATGACCGTTTTTTTAAAACAGATGAAGAATTCAGTACCATTCAAGTGATTAGATATTTAACCCACATGAACCAAATTTGTGTAGTAGCCAATAGTTTCTTATCATTCCGCTGTTCATATTCCTCATGCAGTTTTTTTTTCTGTCACTGGTGTTGGAACAGGACAACACATACACCCGGGCTGTTTTGAGCATTTTTTTTTTTTTGCGCCTGAACGTAGGAACTGTCAGATAAAAAGGGTTTCTAAAACGGGAGACTTCTCTGCTTCTCTGGGGTCAGTTTATATCCCATTTATTTATTGTATTATTACAGGAAGTTTATGTCATTCACTTTCCCCGCATGCAAAATATGACTTAGTTGCACGAGATTGCTTCATTGTAAGTGTTTTTTTTTCAAAACTAGTTCTCCTCTGGAAAGCCTCCCCCTCCCCCCCCCCCCCCCCCACACACACACCTTTCATACCATTCCCCAGTGGCGTAGATCTAGGGATGAGGGTGAGTAAAGACTGCGAGTAAAGAGAGAATTGTCAATTTCATTTTTCACTTCCTCTGCAGATTCATTTCAATCGGGATCAACGGTGTCTCTGCATTTTGTTTCAAAACTTCAACTCTTCAACGGTCGGATTCTTTGTAAGTGTAGTTTCACACTGTTTGTGACACAAGCGTTGCAAGCGATGCGATAATTATAAAATCATCGATATTGCTGTTCTGTTTCAGGTTTTGGCACTAATAAGGTGTATTTAGCTCTGGGACACCAAACAACAAAAATAACCAATAATTTTACTGAGCCCAATATGCCAGCTTAACTACAAAATCATTCATTATACGTTTGATGCAACGATTTGTTGAGTCAAAATTAAAATTAGTGATTTTATGTTTTAGCTTGCACATTGGTCTAATGGTCTCATCTCGATCAGTTTACTTTTCGCATTCCAACTGCTGGACAAAGTTACAGTCACCAAACTTTTTCCAAATCCATAAAAAGAACAGAAAGTGGTGATTTTACTATTATTTCATCGCTTGCAACGCTCGTGTCGCATGTAGTTTCAAAGCACCCTAATCCTTTACAGACTTGCACAAATTGAAAATAATTAATTGTTAAACAATCATGTGAGAATTTGAAGATTTGTTCTCTTGATATTTCTTTGCATGGGCAAACGCGATGATCTCTCAAGAGAAAATTTACTTGGATTTCCCATGTTAAACGGTTTAGTGTTAAAGTCAACATTTGGATGAGTGCGATATGGGGTTTTTACTATTTATTTATTTATCTTTTTATTGGGGTTTAACGACACTTTCGACAGCCAGGTTCACCCTGTGTCGGACAGTTTTACGGGTGGGGAAGCCGGTGTACCCAGAGAGAACCATCGACCAACGGCGAGCAACTGTCAGGGTCTCCAACATACTAACTCCACACAAGCAGGGTTAGCATTAGCTGAAGACAAGTGCAACATCGACGTGCAGTACGCCTTAGTACACAACGCCACCGTGCCCCCACGTGGGCAATGAGAGAGAAGTGTCTTGTCCAAGGACACAAGGAGGTTGCCGCAGGTGGGATTCGAACCGAGGACCTCTCGGCTTGCAGCCTGCACCTCTGCCTACTAAGCCACGGTGCCCCCGGGTTTTCTTTACTTCGTTAACCCTTTACCTAACATGAAAGCAGACGACACTTGCAAAAACATTTCTTGAATAACTAATTTTTTTTCATTTTTGTCTCAAAAACATAGGTTATGGCCCCTTATTGGAACGAGCTAGCCCGTTCCAATGAGGGGCCATAACCTATGTTTTTGAGACAAAAAATGAAAAAATAATGAAAATTAATTGTTGATTTTTGAGAATAGCGCTGACCGGTTTTGACCGTTAAGTTGGGTAAAGGGTTAATAAAATAATTAGCCTGAAAACTAATCAACACGGAGCTTTTATTCAAGAAAGGGGAGGCAATCAGTGGCATAGCCAAAGGGGATCTGGAGTTGCCATGCCTTAACGCCCATCCCCTCATTTAAAATTTTGAATTATAAGATTTGCATTTCGCATCAGCTAATGAAATTACAGACGACATAACACGCTTTGGGTGCTTTCGAGCCTCAGTGCGAGAGGGACAACACCATCTTGATTCTTTTCCCCAACACGAGACTGTCTCTTCCATTGTTCTGATACTACGTACGTGTATATGCCTGTGCAGTCCCCCCCCCCCCCCTCCTAAAAATATCCATACATGTGCTCCCTCTAAGATAAATTAGAAGCTACGATTTTGAGGCCTATTTTGGAAAATTTTGGCAGAAAAAATAATTTTGGTAAACGTTTGTTATCCGTTGGCTATGGAAAAGTGTATTTATGACAAATCTGTGAAAATTTCCGGTCATTAGCCCATTCGGACCACTTGATATTGGTCAAAGAAAGTTTGGGTATTTTTTTTGGGGGGGGGGGGCGTTTTGGGCATTCAGAGTGCTTAGTCGAATGAAATAAAAAAAAACAATACATTTTTCGAGAAGAATAACAAATGTCTTTTCCTTTCAGGAAAAGCCAAAAAATTATGCCTGTCTATCGAGGTATACCACGTCAATATGGGTACAGATTGGGTTCTATTTTTCGTGCAGCATTGAGAACAACTGTGCCATTATTGCAACCAATGGCAAAAAAATGCATTTTGAACTTTAAAGAGAGAAGGTTTGAAACATGGTGATGGCAAAAGAACTTTTAGAAAAACGTAAAGCACATAAAGAATTTTATTCACTCATGCAAAAGATCGTTTGAGATCAGTTGGTGAATCTGCTTTAGGTATAAAAAGACCAAAACGAAAAGCAGTAACTTACACAAAAACAGCTTCTTGTGATGAATAAAAACTTTTGAAGAGAGAAATCAAGAAAAAAGCCCCCCAAAATAATACAATACAATAAAACAACCACTCATCATTTGAAATAAAAACTGCTATTGAAGATAATGATTTGTGTTAATTAGTTAAGATCCCTCTATTGTCAAAGCTAAAGGTAATCTGTGTGTTGAATAAACAGTCTACTGATAACAATGAAATTATCCACTCAGATAGCTGATTGCATATGATCTTATTACAGGTGTGAATGGACCTGCTTGAATAAATGCACTTGTAAATGAAAATAGATACAAATTGAAAAAATATTGTCTGAAAATTTCTAGGGGGGCCAAAAGTTTTCTAGAGGGGGCGCCCCCCCTCGCCCCCTACCCCCCCCCCCCCCCCCCCCCGTGGTTGCAGGCCTGCCAGTAAGTCATTCTAAAAAAATTCTCAAAGAAGAAAGACGTATAGAGCTCCTGTAAAACGAAATTCAAGACCATTCAATTTTCATATTTACTCAACCCAGTTGATTTAGGTTGATTTTTACTCCAACTGATTTTAGAGTGTAACTGCCAGAGGAGAATACATATGTATGTCAAAAGTCATAAAAGGACAACTTTCATGAGAACCTCAGCCCCTAATGTTAAACAATTTTATCTCTAACTTCGGAATTTCATGTGTCGAATAACAGGACAATCCAAATAACCTTCGGGTTGGAAGATGGTCGAAGTAGAAGAAACGGACCAAAGCGACCGAAGGTGGGATTCCTTAGCGAAATGTTGTTTGGATTTACAAATAATATATTGCAGCAATGCCTGTTTATTGGCACGTCTGCATGCGCCCATTTTAACTCATTGTGTAACCACGCAACATGTCTGTGGAAAAAAGTGGAGGGGCACGTGTCCCATGTGCTCCCTGAGTCCGTCGCTTCTGCTTTGCGCTCTAAATTGATCTTTTCAGTTACGTGGGGTGTATTTCTTGTACCGAACAAGTCACCTAATGGCCCACAAATTTAGTTTAAACAATATTTATTCAATAAGACGATTGAACACGAAAAAAGTAGCAGTATATATAGTGAACATCAAGAATATAATATATACTAACAAAAGACCATATTGGTATGTAATGTGGGGGATCTGACAGAAAGCTAGGTGCTTATGTTAGTCATTTCCCGGAGTCATTCATAAATTTTCACAAAAAGGTGGGATGCACCGCATCTATGCACACAGTGAGGGCTGCCTTCAGGCCTTAAGAATGTAGACCTAGCATAAAATGCCCGAGAGATCATTCACATTTAATTTGACAGCATCGTACTCGAAACAAGCAGGTAAACGCGATTGCAGGGACACGACACCCCGGCCATGGACAAAACCGATGAGAATGTTGGTGGTAATTCTAGTCGTAGAAAGATAAGCATTGGGAGTCAAACTACCAGGGGTGATACATGATATTGTTTAAACCTTCCATGTGAATGAAGGAAATGGTGAAAAGAATGTACAAAGAAGATGAGCTTGCTCTGGATTCTGTACAATTAGATATCGGGAAGTATCATCTGCAAATAGGCGTATGCTACTGAGTAAGCCCTCGGTTATATCATTAATATATATAAGGAACAATAAAGGTCCAAGTATCGAACCTTGTGGAACACCAGCAGTAATGGTTCTCCAGTCAGATGCGTCCGACCCTAGCACAACTCGTTGCCACCTATCCGAAAGGTATGATTTCAAGAACAACAGAAGTTCACCCGAGACACCAATTTTCATCCGCTTTTGAATAAGACCAACATGCCATACCTTGCCTAAAGCCTTACTGGCATCACAGAAGACCACCCTAATTTTTTACCTTCATCAAGAGCTCGACGGAATTCATTGTATATGTCAGTCAGCTGCAGGACAGTTGAATCACCAGGAGTAAAATCTGATTGGAATTGACTGAGGACATTGTTGTCAATCAAAAATTGCCATAAGCGCTTGAAAACACCTTTTTCAAATATTTTACCTACACAACTAATCAATGATATCGGGCGCTAATGAGTAACTGAATTGGTTAGACATCTGCTTTTTCCACAGTGAGGAAAAGTAAGAGTTGTTCAAGAGAACATTAAATAAGATTAGAAGAGGCTCATATATGGTGGATGTACATTCCTTCAGAAGGCGTGGACTTACAAGGTCGGGACCAGACGCTTTAGACACTCTCGTCGCCTTCATTGCTTCATATACTTCACTACATTGGAGAGTGATACTATCAATAACTCGTGAAGCCTCTGATGCTGAATCAGGAAGAGGGGCTTTCGAATCGTCAACTGTTGAGATAGAACAGAAGTATTCGTTGAACACTTCTGCTTTCTCAACACCTGAGGAATATACTTGTTTTAAATGGATAATATTTGGAGTTCCTACCGCTTTACCACTACTGAAAAGTGTTTTTAGAGTCTTCCACTACAATGAAGAGGGGGTTTTGTTGCTGTTTAGTGTGGTTTGAACATTAGATAGATACGACGTTTTGGCCTTCCTAATAGCCGTAACAATTTCGTTCAATTTACGTTTATATTTTGCCCAAGCGTTCGAAAGACCGGTGCGTTTGGCAATGCGATACAGACGCTTTCTCTGTCTCATTAGTAGTCTAATTTCATTGTCCATCCATTTCAGCTGACCCGATCGCGAGGTAATAATTTTGTTCATAATATATTTAGATGCTGTATCGAGTAATTTGTCGGTGAAATTGGAAACAATAGTATCAAGACATACGTTATCAAAAAGAGAATTCCAGTCAACGTTAGAGAGGGCCTCATTGAGTGCTTCATAATTACCTTGTGAATATAGCCATACCCTTCTCTTAAAAGAGAAAGGAGCTGCTTTTAAAAATTTGACATCAATAGGATACTGGGCAGTGATAGCGAGTCACGTCCGGGATAATCGGTTCTAGGACCTCGCAGGCATTCACGTTAACTGTGTCACTCACAGCAAAAAGATCTAACAGAGTGACCGACGACTCAGTAAAACAGGTTGGTTCATCCACAAGCTGCCTCAGGTTAAAAGGATTGTATATTGCAGTAAAACCGACTCCCGAGGGAACCAGCTGGTTGTAATTAAAATCGCTCGTAACAATTAAATCGACAAGTAACGTGTCTGGCTTTTTTCAATGGATGCCTATGTATCCTGGGAACTGTTAGGTGGGCGGAAAAACCTTAGCATAGGGACTTACTGTGTTTCGTAAATACTTCAGCCCATACGCACTCCGTATTCAGCACCTCAAGGTCGGGTCGATGTCGAATAGAGATATTATTTTTAATGTAGATGGCGACCCCACCTCCCCTTGTCGGCCGGTCGCAACGCAATGGTTCGTGAAACCCATAGAGTAAGACATCAGATGTGGGATCGTTGTTGTGCAGCAATGGCTCGGTTAAAGCCAATATGTCATTGAATGAGGATTCACATTGAACAGTATCTAATTTGGGTTTTAAGCTTTTGATGTTAAGATACTAAATCTTCAACGTATTCTGGTTAGGGTTTAATTGATAGCGCTCGGTTCGGGATTGGGTTCTATGTCAAGCGACAACAACAGTGAAATTGTACCCATGTAAAGGAAAGTGGGCGTGGCAAAGAAAATGGAGATTAGTACTTTCAAGATGGACAAAAGTTTTGAGACGGACACTCTCTTGTAAAGATACGAGGTTGCTTCAGAAAACTCAGTCACACACGGGGTAACTGATTCATTGACGTTTCTGGGGAAAGAGCAACCATGGCAGTGAAGCTTCTATGGAGTTAAACTCCATCAAGGCGCGGGCGTAGGTAAATTAAGACGCAAATTGATTGATGCTTCGACAGTTTCTGCTTCAGGATGCGAACATAAACTGTAGTGTTGAAAGTACCTATCCGAGCACGGTGTAATTCAATATGACACATTATGTAATCTGTTGTGCAAAATGTCGACGATAACGTAACGTAGTGCACGGCTGTAAGTACTAATCATGATTGCAAGTAACAGAATGATATTTTCTGGAAAGCAAATTGGATTCAAGTTGGCTTGGAAGAGAAGGTTGTAGTGGAAGATAGTTAATGTAGGCTAATTAGGCATGAAGACGGAGGAAACCTAAAATACTAGGAAAAGGTGCAAGTACTATGTACAAGGTAACTGTGTAGTATCTATATGAAAATATAGGTATATTTTGCTTAATAGAAGTCATAAGTTATCAATTTATGGAAGTGGATAATCCGTATTATAGTATGGAACTAATTAGTTCTGGTAGAAGCGTGACAACATCAAGTAATATAATGCCAAATTTTAATTGGAAAAGGGATAGATAAGGCTTAGAAGTTATGCCGTGACAGGTTGAAATATTCATGAGCTTTTTGCACAGCAACCTTGCAGATTAAAGGTTACATACTGGAATATGCGAATGGGAATGAAAAATAGGGTAGCCACAAATTTATCAGCTGTATTCCGAGAAAGAGAAATAATAACATGACCTTCATTACAATCCAATTCTTTTAAATAGTGTTAAGCGTAACGGAGTAAGGTGTTCGAACCTCGGTTTACTAAATGGCCAAAAGAACAATACGATGAAAAAATGTGTTTTCTTGCTATCTTAATGTTGAAGCCGAGGGAAGTTACTGGCCTTCTCTGTGGCACTTTGTATGATTTGTGGGCTTTCAGTTGGAAAGAAAACGCCACTCCTCTTTGTTCATTCAGTAAATAATTATTGTTAAGTGAAGTTTCGACTTTAAAGGTTTCACGTTGCATGCTCTTTGGATAATGAACGCGAATTATTGGAAAATCATGTATAGGATGTCATAACAGGTTGTGTTCTTAACCCTTTGAACACAAGAGGCCGCTTTACCGGCACAGGGACATGGTACGTCATACTTTCATTAAGTAGGATGTCTGCTAAGTTAAGGGTGGGGGGTAGACCTATTAATATTTTCAACGTGCAGCCCTAAGGCTGCACGTTGAAAATATTGATTGGTCTACCCCCAAATAATGAATATGGACTCTTCTAATTGCTGCATATGAACTGATATGGAAGATACCACCAGGGTTCAAAGGGTTAAAACAGACTGTTATGGTCTCGGCTACAGTATATTGATTGTCTATCAATATATTTTTGTTCCTACTTGTTTCATTCTGTTATTCATTCTTTCTTTTGTAATATTGTATTAGTATTTTTTTATATTTGTTTTATTTTATTTTATTTTATTTTGTTTTATTTATTCATTTTGGTAGTTGGGTTGGGGTTCCCGTTTCATTTAAACACTTTGTTTAGTGTGAAATATGATCCTGGAGTTTGAAAAGAGGGGATCTGAGCAGTGAATGAAAGAATGAATTTGTTTGCAAAAAGCGATATGTTACAAGCATAAATCAAAATTATTATCGTTTTCCCTCAAATTTAATTTCAAATTTGGAGAATGAACTGCGCATTTTTAGAAGATTTTTTATTTAAAAAGACAGATGTCAAACTTTTCATTTATGTTTATAATGTGGTTTATAATGTGCACAAAACAGTTGCTGACACTCTTGTGCTGGGGCATGGGAACCGACTGGAAGACTGCCTCTCTCCTACTTCTTTCCAAAGATAGTTCGAAGACAGATAGAGAGGAGAAATTTGGACAAAAGTGGACAAAAGAATAATTCCCGTCATTGCGTTTGATTTGTCTCCTCTGTGGTCATTTAAGTCGGAGAAATTACATATTTTGCGGATATTTGTTAAATAAAAATTTCCCGGAGGCCCTCCCCCCCCCCCCCCCCCCCATTGGGAGCAGCCTCAAGACTGATGCAGCACAACACCTGTTGGTGAACGAAATTTAGTGAAAATGACCAAAATGCGAAGTGGATCTGATTACATAGACTGTCGGTTTATCGAAATGCCCTTACCCCTTTACCTAACATGAAAAGCAGACGACACTTGCAAAAAAAAATTCTTGAATAATTATTATTTTAATTTTTTGTCTCAAAAACATAGGTTATGACCCCTCATTGGAACGAGCTCGACGAGCTCGTTCCAATGAGGGGTCATAACCTGTGTTTTAGAGACAAAAAAAATGAAAAAATAATGAAAATAAATTGGCGATTTTTGAGAATGGCGCTGGCCGGTTTTGGCCGTTACGTTAGGTAAAGGGTCAAGTGGACTGCCATTGGCACTAAATTATTGCTTGGGTGGAATCTCCACTCTATGGAGGATCAGTGATAAATCACTCTCCCCGTACTCTAACAGCCGGTTGCATTTGGGCATCACAAACATTCCACGTTAACGCTAAAAAAAATTCTTGAATAACTAATTTTTTTTAATTTTTTGTCTCAAAAACATAGGTTATGACCCCTCATTGGAACGAGCTCGTTCCAAAGAGGGGTCATAACCTATGTTTTTGAGACAAAAAATTAAAAAATAATGAAAATTAATTGGAGATTTTTGAGAATAGCGCTGACCGGTTTTGGCCGTTACGTTGGGTAAAGGATTAAACAGAGAAGCTTGGCTAGTTTTGTTTTTTAATTATGTTAAATAATACAAAAGGTAGCTTGCTTGATCCCACTCCCTACTAGTTTAGAGGGTGAATTTAAGGGGGGGGGGGGGACTGCACTAATTTCACAAATATAATCGGAAAACATTTAAAATATATAATCGGAAAACACTAATAACGCCAAAGAAGAGTATGATTATCTCCGTGGACAGAACACACTACATGTAGGTGTACAACTAAAATAAGAAGGCCTGAACTTGCAAGCTTTACTCGCAATTAAGCCATTTGAAATATCAAATTCAATATTGGTCAAAGCTCTATCTGCCCAGAATAGGTTAGAAGAAATACAGGAGAAATAACCATTGCTGCAGACAGTGACGCCGGAAGCACGGGGTCAGAGAGGGGAAGCAGCGCTCCCCTGCCTTCGGACCGCGGGGCGAAAGGGGGAAGATAATGCCCGTCCTAGGTTCGTCGCTCAATTTTTTTCAATGATTTATTCAGGAAGTAAAGCTAAAATACACCCTAAATCTGTTCTGGGAGCGTTCAAAAGTTAATGCGGGTATTCGGGTGAAGGTGCCCCCCCCCCCCCCCACCGGTCTTCGAGACATGCTTGCTTCGGCATGTCATGGAGGGGCTGTCGTTGCGAGTAAATGCCCTTTTCCCGGGGTCTAACACCCCTACCCCGAAGTGCTTCCGGCGCCCCTGGCTGCAGATAGTGAAGGATATCTGGTAACAATATATGGAATATCAGTAGGATATCGGTGTTCAATGTCATACAAAAAATTTCTATTGTATTTTTAGGTAAATTCTAATTGACTGTTTGGGTAATACGAGGCACCTTGGTAATCCTTATAAACTAACTTTGGGCACAAACGCTAAAGAAAAACATAACAAGGCAAAGGCGGACTGGTCGTATGATCCACCGGGAAATTTCTCGGTGCCCCCCCCCCCCTTATTGGGAGCCATCCAGCCCCTCCCTCCCCCCCCCCAAAAAAAAAAAAATTACGCTGCCCGACACCTGTTGGCGCATGATATTTCGTGAAAATGGCCAAAAGGCGCGAAATGGATCTGAATGCATAGACTGTCGGTTTATTAAAATGCCCTCTATGTGGACTGCCACTTCGATATAGCAGCTGTCTATGCTTCCATTGATCCGTCAGATGCAAGGAAACAGCATTTTTTCGGTTCGAAAAATCAAAATTGTCTCCCATTAGGCCGAACTATAGACCGGGACCCCCTTTGGTGTAACCGTTTTTGTCAAATGAGCGACAAAATGATACAAAAATGCCATTATAAATGTTCTTTATGTGGACAGACATTGATCGCTCAGATGCAAGGAAGCAATGTTCTTTCGGTTCGAAAAATCAAAATTTTGCCTGTGTCCAGAGCCTCTTTGATACGTTTCCCGTTTTTTTTTTTTTTTTTTTGTTTTTTTTTTTGCCCTGTCCAGCCCTGTTACAAGGAAGATGTTATTAAATCAATGGCTGCTGTTGACAAACAGATTGTTAAACTGGAAAGCAGAAGATAAGTTTAACATACCAAGGTCAGTGATCACCAGACTCAGAAAAAATGAGATGTGGGAAGTCCGAGGGGGGGGGGGGGGGGGGCAGTGGATGTTTGGGCTGATGTTGATCTCATGGTCAAAAGAGATGTGAATTAAAAGATAAGAAGAAAGTAATAAAAGTAAGTGTAAGTGACAGAACTGAAAATCTATAAAATTATCTGAAACAGTTAAACTATAGGGAGATCTATTGTGAAGTTGTTTCTGACAGAACTATTGCTCAAGCGCTTTTTAATAGAAATTGAGGGAAAATGATATATATTGACCTACATTAACCCATCCAGGACCAAGAAATATTTTTATTGAGTTTTCTGTAAACTTTGCATTCTTTTCGCGCCAAGAGGTAGATCTGCCGACCTTTCGCATGGTTATTTGGGGTCCTTATTCATTTGCCATTCTGTTATCTGTCACTGAACATCATTAAAAAATTTTTTAAAATAAGTTTTTTGTCCCTTTTTAACCCGATATTTTTGGCATTTGGCGATATTTTGGACAGCCAGGGTCATCTCGTGTCGGATAGATGTACCGGTGGAAGAAGCTTGAGTACCCGGAGAGAACCACCGAGAGGCGGCGAGCAATTGTCAGACTCCCCAATCTACTAACGCCGCACAAGCACAGGGTTAGCATGGGTTGAAGACAAGAACACAATCGACGTGTAGTACGCCTTAGGACACAGAACCACCGTTCTCACACCGTTGACCCTATTGTGGGAATAAACGACACCACCATAGACCACTGGCTGACTTTATAACCCCATACCTGAAATAATAAAGGACAGTCATTAAAAAAAATTATAAAAAGAAAAGGAGTTAAGATAGTGGAACATGTGACGAATCATCATTGGAAAGGCTGACCAAGTAGTCACAAAATGCCATCGACCCCCCCCCCCCCCCCCCCCCCCCCCCACACACACTGTGGCATAGCAGGGTTAAGTACCCCGGATAAATGATCGTCTAGTGGTTTCTAATTCGGACTATAATCGTGGCAAAAATGGCCACAGGACAATTTAAGTGTTCAGTCTTAAGTTCAGTCTTAAGAGGCAACCAGTTCTGTAGAGTCTGCAACAATTCTTGATACTGCAGCCGCAGCGAAAGGGTGAATTCAAAAACACATAAAATGTACTTACAGTTTTCTACACTTTTAATAAAACCCTAAGTAAAGTTCCTACAAGTTAAACTTGAAACAAATTCTCTCTCTGGTAAAAGTTTGAAAATATCAGATACGAAATGAGACTAAGTCGAAATTATCGCATCGCTCTCATCGCGTCCTGTGTCTGGAAATGTTGTCTGGCCTGGCAGCGTTCGGCGGCGTCCTTCCACGAGAATAGGAGAGTGACTTCTTGTATGTACGGAAGACCAGAGAGAAGTCCCGTCTCGGGTGATTCCGTTGGCTTAAATACGACTTGAATCGTGTCTACTCGGCAGAATTTACGTCATAAAACACCACAAAACACCACATATACCCCAAGATGGCGGAGAGGTATTTCTTAACCCCTTACTTCCATCCTGGAATAGTAGGGCATCCGGTGGGTATCCTATGCCAAGAGTATGCGTTCTCGCATTTAAAAGGATGCTGGCAATTAATAGGTGTATAACCGCAAAACCAGTCGGCCATCTTGTGAACGTGCAAGATTGCACAATTCTCAGAGCTGAAACTGATACTGGGTGTGTTGAGGTTAGGTCGGGTCAGTATACAATGCTAAAACCTGTCAAAAGCATTCTGATGGGGTTATTATAGGTTAGGCTTTTACTAGCTCATATGCCAGTCATAATTGCAAATACTGTCAAAAACACCTTTTTACAATAAGTGCACAAAGTACTTCTGTAGGTCAGTTGCACTGCTATTATGCAATGCAAATATACGAGGAATTGAATAAAATTACATAACTTGGGCTTGAAAACAGCGTTTACTTATTAAAGTTTATAACAGAGAATTATTACCAAGTAGGACTTGGCCACTCTGATTAACACATTAACACTTCGGGAACCAAGATTCTCGAGTGCTATCATAAGACTCCGACGCACCCCACGGAGGTTAACCCGACGCGCTCCGTGGAGGGGCTCCGTGGAGGGCATTTCGTTACAATCCTCCCAACCAAGACGCGAGGTCCGGTAAACTTTTAGCGGAGCTCGAGTCTGGATCAGATGAATTTCAGAATTATCAATAGTGATCAGGATAGTGACCAGGATCACCAGGATCACCGGCTGACCGGATCCAAGGAAACAGGATGACCAATCACCCGCGGTGACCAAGATGCTGTCAGCATCAAGGTCAACACTGTGACGGGAATCCATGACCAGGATCAGGCACTACCGGTTTTTAGGGAGAAGAAAAGCACTACAGGGAGTATTTATTACGGACTAATTACGAACTAATAATAGCGGAACGCCTCCAGACAACAGGAATCACCTTTTCTCCTAAGGTATTACATTCTTAATTCCTGAAAGTAATAAAAATAACAATAAACTCTACCTGATTCTGTTAGCGGGGAAAAACTGATAATTACGGATCGTAAAATCGAAGCTATGCTTCTTCAAAGGGGTTCCCCATAGGAGGTCAAATCGACACAGAGGACAACTTTGTTTTTGCTGCATCCAAGTTAACCCACAGTAGAGATGTACTATCTGAGTACATTGAGGACAACGATATGCTTCACGGGGCCCAACAATGTCCAACAAGCATATTGCACATTGTCTCCCATCTCCATCAACTATATTTTGTCTAGCTTGAAAGATTCGAAGGCTTGCATACATTTCAAGCGAGTATTGCAAGACTTGATGATTGTATTGTGCATTTTCCCATTCATATGTATGTTCCACCTGCACATGATGGAACGTTTCACCAATTATCATGCGATATTCGCGGGGTAAATCGGGTATGGAGATTTGACTATATTCACTTGGGCGAAATGGACGGACCGGAGTCGATGTGATGAATAGATCGATCCCATTCTCCGATTGATAAGGAATTCGTTGATCATAATTAGTACCGTCCCACCGTGGGTCATTCCAATAGCGAATAACACTTACACGGCTTGATCGTGCTGCCTCCCAAGGGGTTGCTAATCGAGCCTCATGTTCGATTACCACTATGTGAGGCATCACCAGTTCGCGTCCTACTTCCGTTGTATGAAGACAATACCGGTATAAAACTTGAGTTCGAATCAATTCTAAGTGACCGGTGACTTCGTTTAACTGGACCATATCTCACACACGGATTTTGCGCTGAAAAGCGGAAGCTCCGTTGTGAAAGATCATAGGTACAGGTATACGAAATCTCTGTGTCCAGTACTCTAGTTGCTCCAGAAGAAAATCTTCCGAAGTTGGGTTAACTTTACGGTATGCATATGCCGTGGCCATTTTTCACGGATTCAATATTACTTATGAACTAATTAGAACTGTTTAAACTATACAAACTGAAAATTGACTTAATTTCACGTGTGATTGATAAAACAAAGACTGTGATTGACCATATTCAATAAAATATCCCGTGTGATCGATAAAACAAGAACTGTGCTTGACTAAACGCAATAAAATACAATAAAAGAATAAAAACACAAAAACTATTTTACACTATGCTACAGCTGTGCCGTATGAACAATTCTACTTTCCCCGTTAACGGTTCTTCGTTAGTTTTTAATCTGTTGTCGATAGTGACGAAACTAGGAGTCACGTCTAGAATGTCACTATATAATTTTGATTGAAAAGAACTTTTTCGTTTATTTTACTAGATACTTTGTTGTTTGCGCAAGAAAAATATTATACAATAATGTCCAAAGATGACAACAGTGCCCGACGGCACGCAGCTGTAGAGGTCGCCTTTTTAACTTCTGTCATGTCATACGCAACTTAAAACTGATATGGATCCATTTCAGCTGGTACTGGAAGCTTCGGCTCGTTACCGATACCCCACCTCATGGGTGTACGGCAGTGCGGGCAAGAAGCTGGCTCAGGAGCACCGGCTTTTGATCTGGCCCATGCAATACCACAAGAGTAGTGGATTTGTTGTTTACATTGACCACATTCAAATAAATCCTGCCAAGTTTTTGAAATTTCTGCTAAGCAGATGCAGCAAGGGTCCCCAAGACCCTTATAATGAGTTTGTACCTCCTGCGTCTCATTATATTTAATAATTTGGCTGCGTAAACTAAAACGTTGTAATCGTCTTCCCTCGTGTCGGATTAAAGCTTCACAAAGGAGCCGATACTGCTTTTGCTGTTTCTCCAATTCATAAGTTTTCTGTACATTGCCAGGAGGAAAGAATCGTGCAGGGTGCATTTGGTGCTGATAAAATCCATATGAATCATCAGCATCTTCACTGGCGGGATATGTACTACCAGGGAAGACCTCATGACTCCTGAATGGACGGACCAATCCAGGATTGGCTATTAGGTCCAGTTCAGCATCCAATTGATTTTGCCCATGGTCATAATATCGGCCATTCCAACAGGGGTCAGTGACACAATGAATGACCTCGTCAGGACCGGGACCAGTGACGTCATGGGGTTCACCTTCGGTGGGAAACTCTGGAAGATACAAGAGATGGGGAAATATTACTTTTCTTTCCTCAGAGAGATAAAAACGATAACCAAGTTGGTGTTGCATTATCTCTGTCTGGCCATTGGCAGGATTATAATGTCTCGTGTTCCAAATACGAATATACCTTAAACGGCGACGTCGCCATAAATCTTTCGGAAAATATAGAGAATGACCATGACAGGGAGCCGCTGCTTTATGAAAGCCTGCGCGTTTATGTTCTTCAAATCTTGCCCGTTCCTCATAAGTATGGCAAGGAGTTACAGCATGTTGGTAGGCTTCGCGTTGATGTAAATCATACATGGCCTGTTCTTCGGCAAATTCGTCGAATTCCAAAGTAGTTGCTGAAGCCATACCAACAAGAAAATTTAATCAGATATAAAATAGAATATAACTATATTTAAAAGAAACCACTATGTTACCAATAGTATTATGTTTATACACTAAAATTTACACTGATAATTCGCTCCCCTGGGTTCGTCTGTAACTTGGTGCACTCAATCAACACTCTTTCCACCAACTTTCAAATTTGTTTGTCTTGATACTGGAGTCCTGTGTGTAACTTATCTAATACACTCCAGGAACTCCGATTTTATAAAAATTGTTACACTGCAGTGCAGAATTACTAACTTTGGGAAATTTTTCACTAGTAAACAAGACAAACACAGACGACCCGTTATCATCATGGATCAGGTTTCCAATGAAGGATTATACATAAATTGGGAAACCAGATTCATGAAAATCTTATATATATGTAGTAGTCTACGTAGACTTTTCTGTTTGTTGTTGCTTATTAAGTTTACACTTCTCAATCTTCACTCTGAAGGTTTTCATTTTGTGTTGGCAACTGATAATGCCGATACACAGTATTTGGGCCTGTTCGGTAATCAAACGTTGACCCTGTGAAATGTCCAATATAATCTGGGTGGTATTGACGATAGACAACAAAGGGTTGAAAACTCCTTGGTCGGCCATCTGAGTGATATCGTGCTCGTCTACGACGACTAAAGTCATGATATCTTGCACAGAAGGGAGTAAACTCTGCTACATTTCTTCGCATGTGAAATCTATGATGTACACTACTGGTAGTAGCCACCCGGTGACTATAATACCGTAGAGGTTCACTTACCTCACCCTGCTCGTTGATTTTTGGATATTGTAAATCAGGGCAATTGTATATCACTAAATATCTAGACCTATTTGCAAAAGTTAAATGAGTATCAACAGCACTGTCATAATAATATATCAACTCTCGCTCAACCTCTATATATACTATATTCATATCCATATCAAAATATTGACATCCAAATACATCCTCAATGTCTAAGAGATCTGTATCTTTCATAAAGTCTTGTTCATATGTATTGGGTCGTATGATATCTCGATCAAATTCATGAGGAGAGGTCAACGGGCGAGGTGTTCTGAAAAACTCGCTCCTTGCCCACTCCCACGGCCTTGGTCGAATATCGATTATAGGTTCTGAGACAATATCAGTAGATAATGGAGCAATTTGTCTTGCTTCTACATCACTTAAAGGAGGGGTGTGTACGTCTAATCCAAGATCAGCTCATGCAAGTTCATTTTGTATCACACTGATACCTGACTCTGCAACATCAGTGTCCAGAACAGTGGTAGAATCACTAGGCAACGAGTCACTTGTAGGTGTGGTCATACTGGAAGAAGTATGTGATCTCATTGTTATATCATAAACAAATCCACCGAGTCCATCTTGGCTCTCGGGGTCCCGATGAATAATTGCATCATGGGTTCTAACAGGTAATCTTGGAGGAAGGACTAACGTTTCCACTGTATCCGTAGGCGAATAAGGTGGAAGTCGTTGAAGTCGTTCCGGTGTAGATAGTAAAATGGAGTCAGTAGGAGTTTGAACACTATTTGGAGGAGTCGACAAAAGGTCGGAAGATGCTATAGAAGGTGATGGTGATTCTTCTATTGATGCCAATACAGATACACTATTATCAGATGAATTGCTATTTATATTTACGTTTATACTAGATGAATTAGTGTCTTGAAAAAGTTCTCGTGAAACAGTACTATTACTGTCAGTTCCAGTACTAACTGTACTTGAAGTTTCATCATCATATAAAGTGTCACGATCATTATAATAACTCTGGTAATCAGGGAAATCATCGAGCCCACTGTCAACACTAGAATCAGATTCTGCCATTTGTACACTGGTCACTGAAACAAAAACACACAGTGTGTGAACTACTGTTTTTCAGTTTCTTTGTCTATATCAAACATAGTTATGTGGACATTGGCAGAATCCACGTCATGTTGTACACGGGGATATATTGATTTCCTATTAGGTTGAGGAGAAGGTCTAAAGTTTTGAACAGCTTTTCTCATCATGTCTCTAATACTCTTAGGAGGTTGTTGTTGTTGTGCTCCAGTTGGATCAGCAGGAGCTGAAGGCTGTGGTCTAGGTCCCATACTAGTATAGATTTCATCATCGGCAAATGCAAAATTAGACATTTCACTATCATCAACAGCAGAAAAAGTCGGTTTACTTTTACGGTTTCTTAACCACTGGTATATCTGTTTGTGTCTATCGGCTCGATAGCACTTCCAAAGCAGATATAATCCTATTATTAATGCAACGGTCGCGAGAGCATAAGCCCACTTAGGGACTTCAAATGAGTCCGTCATTTGTAAATTTAGCGAGTCAAGTTCATGAATTAAGTCATCCATGGGTAAATCATCCAAGTGATCTATTCCTTTCGGTATCGTAAACGTCGATATGTTCACCCTCTCTATGACAGGTTTCCACATCTGTCGTTGTAACAACGAGAAATTTGGTAACACTGTCTTGGTAACTATCCGAAAAGTAGAATTATCCCTTTTATGGAAATAACTCGGTAACATTAATTGACCGCTCGATGCCATACATAACGGTTTTAATTCTAAAATTCCAATTGGTGGAAGAATCCGTTTCGGTTTCGGATTTCTTCGTTTCGGACACGTAATTGAGAATCGTAGTGGGACATCTGTCGTGATGTACCACATTCCTTCATCGATTCTAGTACTGAACGGGAGGTCGATATTCAATCGAACTTCCGTTTGACATAAGTTCGGAATTTCTAATTTCATGTTTAAAAACAAAGCTAACATACAACTTGTCGTTGTATGTATCGTTCGTACGGCACCTACTAAAGGACAAAACAACTTATTGTTATCTACACATTGGTCATGTCCTATTTCTGGGACATACTTCGTCCTTTCTTTATTAATAATTAATATGTCAGATTCAAGAGTATATATTGCTACTAATTTATTTGCAACTCGCGACGCATTCTTAGTTACATTGACAAAGGGTACAGGCAAAGCCTGCACCTTGAACACTTCAAATTGCAAGTTCGAATTACGTAAGGGGATCTTCATAAAGATCACCAATTTATCGTCATCATAAATGGAAGCCGTCGTAAGCAAATGATAATATTGCCATAATTCTGTTGTCAGATCTAGTGGCAACATGGACTTATCATCTAATTGAACTTTAATACTCATTAATATCGAAGTCAATAGTGAAGGATCCACTATTTTCGGTGATAACTTCCTATCGGCTAGGATATCCATTTGATCATGTAATCCCCGCAGAGTGGTTTCTGCGGCGATTATCATTGATTCTAATCGACTCATTACAAACTCAAGCTGATGATAAGCATGAGTGAAATGTTCAAGATATAATATTCGATCTGAATGATTCTGAACTACTTGATTTACTCGACCTTGAAATAACATCAATTCGCGCGACATATTTAACATAAATTCTCTATTTTTCAGAATCCCTTCATGATTCATCTTAATGAAGGTTAAACTTTGTTTTTGAATATGTTGAATCATTGCTTGATTAGTACTTACACGTCTTAAATTTTCTGTGATCCCATCTAAATCTGACTGGGATACAGTTCCAAAGAGAAAACTCAATCCTTCACCTACAAAGTTGAACAAACCTCGTTTCTTCCGAGACGAGTTTATTGTGTGGCCATGTAATCTGCGGTAATCGTTCAGATCCTCTTTTATTCGTTTAACACGATTATTTAGGTATCTGATCTCCTGGTGTATATCCGTTATGATCGATTGTATCGCAACGGCAAGAGTAGAGTTTTCACCATTTATTTCGACAAAAGTTCGTCGAAAAGCTATGGTTGTAGCATTATACAAACCAGCGGTATATTGCATACTTCGATCAAGTCTACGCACATATTGTATAAAAGGTTGGAGCTCATACACAAACATTGTACTCCAATCACTAGTTACCATATTTACTTCTTTCACTTTCTTAAAAATCACATTGTTTCTAATAATAGTATGTCCATCTATTATTGTATTATTGTAGTCGTAGTCAAAAGACCAACTAATAACATCCAACGCAACATCTTGCTCCTACAATGAGAAAGGAAGCAAGAGTTAGCGCAATGAGTAATACGCGATTCAATTACTTTCACTCTGACGATTCACTTCCCGGGTGTAAAAGGTCAGAAAGTTATTCTAACTACATGAAGTCTCAGTCAGTTCGCGAGGCTGACAAGACTCATAGTTTCGTTCCAAACAAATCATAAGTCAATACAATTTTGTTACTCATGTTACACTTTCTCTCGTCTCTCTCAAACTTAAGGAGTGGCACCATAGGTGTTACGTTTAGGTATCACTAGTCCTGTGGTAATATTTAATCACTAGTACTCCAGGCAGAGGGTACCATAATTGCTCCTAATTCTAATTTCTCACCTGGTTCTTTAATCTTATTATGATCTCGTAACACAGCTTGTATACAAGAGATCATCTCAGTTATATCTTTACTTGACTGTTTTGGTTGAGGCTCACTACTTTGGCCTTTTTCTTCAGTTATTTGCAATTGGTCAACTTCCATCATTGAATCATTTACTCGATCATTTTGATCGTTAGCAATGAACCGTGATGGCAGTTGATCAGCGGAAGGAGCTTGTAGCTCCTTCATTCGTCTCTTGTAATCTCGTACCTGTTGTACTTGTTGTCTTAATTCTGCTAATGGAACACCATCTTCTTCTGAAGAAGAATGTTCTCGTCTTTGTCTTTTATTCTTAATGATTGACGTTAAGGGGTGTTTTTCTTGAATCCCTTGCATATCGTCACTTTCATTACCGTCACTACTGCTACTGTATTCAGTAGTCGACTGTTCTGATGGGGCAGCGTAACGTTGTATTCGTCGCGCTCGAACAGGTTGGACAGGTTGAGGCACCTCCCATTCTTGAGGCGCTTTACTCAATCTTTCTCCATGACATTTAATTATTCTGCGAGTTAATTGATCTTGTATCTTGTAACTCACTGGACCTGTTCTTTCAATGACTCGAAATGGGTAGTCCCATTTCGATTCTAACTTTCCTTTAGATTTTCCTGAGGAGTATAAAACAGGATCACCTACTTCAAAGGTGATATCCTTTGCTGTAATATCATGTAATCTTTGTTGTTTTAATACCCGTTTCTTTTGTGCAGCTTGTTGTTTTCGAAAGGCTTTATGTTGTTCCTGAATGGCTATCTTATGAGGTTCTTCCCCTACATATTTTTCTCGAGGTTTAAGTATATTGTCGAGTGGTAAAACCACATCTCTGCCATACACCAGATAAAATGGCGAGAATCCAGAGGATTCACTACCATTAAACCTGATGGCTGCCATAGCTTGGTTTAGGAATAAATCCCAAGTTTCTAATTCTTCTCGAGCTAGTTTTGCTAAGATGTCATTCAGAGTTCTATGTAGCCTCTCTACCTTACCATTAGATTGTGGATGGAAGTAGGAAGTGGTCACATGATGTATCTTGAAATAATCAGTTAAATATTTCATCACTGCATTTACATTTTCAGATCCATTGTCTGTTAATATTTCTAAAGGACATCCAAATCTTGGAAAAATTTGATCCATTATCAAATTAGCAATTGTTTCCGCCTTTTTATCAGGCACTGGAAATGCTTCAGGCCAGCCAGAATGGATATCTATGAAAGTCACAATGTATTTATTTCCTGATAAAGTTTCAGGGTGTGGACCACTCATATCCAATGCTATTTTAGCAAAGGGATATGGAGGTCTGTCAGTCTCTTGCAATGGCAAAGTGTGAGCTCTGGTGTTACGAGCTCGACACACAAGACAATTTTCTACATGTTTATAAATATGTTTATATAAATCTTTCCAATAATATTTTCTACTGATATTATTGTACACTTTGTCTATGCCAAGGTGACCTAATTCGTCATGGTATTGTTTCAACACATCTGCATGTAATTGTTCGGGTATGCACAAGCGTACCCGTGGGTTATCATCAACTGTACTAATGTAATATAATACTCCCTCAATCATGAGGTATCTACTACTAATGTGTGCAGGGGTATTGTTACCTTGATACTTCTTAATGATTTCAACAATCTTTTCATCTTTCTGTTGCTCTACCTTCATGTCCAAATCTTTGTAATTAATTGCTTGTGGTTCGGGTGGAACCTGAGGTTCATCTGTGATGACATGTACATATCTTTGAGGATCAAATTTGTTACTATTTATAATTCCAATTTGTAATGCTTTCTGATTTTCCACATTATCCATCTCGTACCCGGGGTCTGCATTTGCAATTCCTTCAGGTAAACGAGAGAGTAGGTCAGCACATGTATTCTTTCTACCTGGTAAATATTCAATCTTACAATTGTAGCTAGCTATCTTTAATGCCCAGCGTTGTACTTTGGCATTGTTTTGCGGACTTTTCAACAAGTACTGCAAGGGGGCGTGGTCTGTTTTAATAACAAACTCTGCTCCCTGCAGGTAGTTATTGAATTTATCCAATGTGTATGAGATAGCGAAAGCTTCTTTCTCAAATGTCGACCATTTCTGTTGGGTTTCACCCAATTTATGAGAGAGGAAGACAATGGGTTTTTCATCAGGTACTCCAGGTAGTTGACCTGTTTCGTCATCACATGGTTGTGCCAAAACCGCTCCGACACAGCGGCCACTGGCATCTGTGTAAAGCACGTAAGGCTTTCTTGGATTTGGATATGACAAATGAGCAACTTGAGTTAAACGATCCTTCAACTCTTGAAAGGCTTTTTGATGTGTGTCACGCCAATGAAATCTTGCATATTTCTTTGTCAGTTCTAAGAGTGGTTGAGCAATTTCGCTGAACCGAGGAATAAATCTACGGTAGTATGAGGTCATGCCCATAAAAGATCTCACTTCTGTTACCATTTTCGGTGGATTTAATTTTCGAATGACCTCGACCTTCGAAGTCTCAGGTTTAATTCCGTCTTTACTAATTACAAAACCAAGATAAGATGTTTCAGATTGAAAGAAGGAACACTTCTTAGCTTTTAGCTTCAGTTTATGTTTTCTTAGGCGACCAAACACTTGTTTAATGTGGTCGATATGAGATTTTATGTCACGGCTGAAAATCAAAATATCGTCAAGGTAGGCCAGAGAAAAATCCTCTAGGCCCTCCAAGACGCTTGTCATGAGGGATTGATACACCGAGGGCGCGTTCACGAGTCCGAAAGCCATCACATTGAACTCATAAAGGCCCTTATGACAAACAAAGGCCGTTTTTGGTCTGTCTTCTTCATCCATCTTGACTTGCCAGTAACCCGACTTCATGTCAAGAGTGGTGAAGTATTGACATCCATTCAATAAAGTAAAGATGTCGTCAATCAATGGAAGCGGCCAGTTCGTAACTTTCGTGACTTCATTGAGCTTGCGGAAATCAACGCAGAAGCGTTTCGAGCCGTCTTTCTTGTCCACAAGTAGGCACGGAAAACTCCATGCACTATTTGACCTTCGGATAATTCCGGATTGAAGCATTTCTTCAAGTGCTTCGTCCATAATTTTTCTCTTCAGTAATGGAACTCTATATGCTCTACTTTTGATTGGTGGCGCATCACCTGTGTCGATGCGCATCTTCACTGTATCTGTCTGAGTTAATTCTTTATCAGTTTTTGCAAACAAGTCTTTATTATTATTGATGACTGGCATCAACAGGTGTCGTTTGTCTTCAGGCACCTGTATGTCAGCATCTGTGATCTGGTCTTCAGGTGTATTTTGAGTTAAGATCTGATTAATTTCTAATACTTTTTCTTCCTGCTCTATTGGTTCAAGTTTACCAATCAAACAACCCCTTTTTAAGGTGTAGTGTTTGTTGGTACTGTTCACCAACAGTACAGGTATGGTTTCATTTCCATTAGTGACTATACTGTTACTAACTAAGAGGCCAGGCTGTTCAGCCACATGACCTTTAGTCAGTCCATGATGTTCTAAGTATTTTGTGTCGAAGACAGATTTTGCACCGGAAGCTTTTGCTGTACACAAACAAGTGGACTGTGGTTTAAGTTCCACCTGATTGATCAGTCGAGTAAGACAACTCACCTGTATGTCTTGAACAATGGGTATATAGTGACCATCTAATCTCAATTTATGAAATTCCCAATATAAATTAACTCGATTGCCCCTAATCCAATCCATTCCTAACAACATACTTCGATTCAATTCATTTATTACTAAGAACTCATGCACCTGATAAATTCCTTGAATATAAAATTCAAGTCTAACTTTTCCTCGAGGGAGAGTGTCATTCCCAGTAATACCCGCAATGCGAGGCAAAGAATTTTTATCACCAACTAATTTCGGTCGGTGTTTCAGATTTTTCCAAAATTTTGTACTAATGCAACTAGTCTGTGCCCCTGTATCTAATAAGGCACGTACTCGTTGTCCTTTGATGTTCACTAAGACACTATTCAAAGAAGCAGCCCCATAATTTATGGTTACTGTTTCCGGTTGAGAATGTCTAAGTTTTTGTTGCTGTTGTTCCTCATTTGGGTAATCATCATTGTTTACTAAGTTATTTCCCTTGGTTTCCATAGAGTGTCTCACTTCCTGTTGACATGGGTTTTTCCAATTACTTCCCCTTGGGTTTTTCCTGTTTTGTAGTTTTGGGTTTTTCCCAAGTGATTTCTCTTGGCTCCTTATTCTTGGATTCCTATTTCCTGATTCACTTACTGTCTGTTTCTGTTGATTTATTTCAACACAACCCTGCTTACCTGGTTGATTTATAATTTGATTTTCATAAGCAGTTTTCATATAAATCATAATATCAGGGTCTACATCTACAATGTGTATCTCTTTTAATTGTTTAGGAATAAAGTTTTGTAAAACTCTCACATAAACGTCTGCACACTTCTGTTTAGGTACACCATATATCCCGCTACTGATGAGTGGGATAGCTATGTTTTCAAAATTTTCCCTGTCACATACCTGTAATACTTTTTGTACAGTACTGTATAAAACATTGAGACATTTATTTTTATCACTGTAATCATTCCAGCGTGGTCCCACAGCATGTATCACTTTTAAACATGGCAACATTCCACAAGTGGTAGTCATATTCTCACCTACTGGAAGATTTCCATGCTGTTGAATATATTGTTGACATTCTTGTTCAAGGGCTGGACCAGCTCCAAGAGCTATAGCTCTAGCAACACCTCCGCCATGGGTTAATTGGCTATTAGCTGCATTCACCATAGCGTCAGTAGCTACCTGGGTTATTCCAGTCCTGTATACTTTTATTTCCAGACCACTGGTGGTCCAATAGCTGAAACAATTTTGTGAAGTAAATTTTTCTTGCTGACTGTCCCTTGCAGGGCAGCCATTTTGTGAGTTGGCCTTCGGTTTCTTAGGCCTAGGCCTACCAGTCAGAGGAATGGTTGTGAATTTTACTGTACAATTTTTCCTATTATGTGTGGTCTGACCACACTTTGTGCATTGAATGGTTTTACTTTTCACTGGAGGAGAACCATTTTCGGTTCTCCTAGTTTGAGACTGAATACTTGGCTTTATATTACATGTTTTATTACCTGTATGTCCACCTGTCTTATTATTTACAATTTTATTTTTACAATTATTCATCATGCATTGATTTGGTACATTATTTACATTAATTAACACTTCTCCCTGGTGATTTCCAGTTTCACTTCTGTTGGGAGCATGTGGCTTCTCATTAACTCTGCTCATTGCCCCATATGGGCAGAGTTCACTTCGTTTAAATTAACTCGGCAATCGCGAGCGAAGTGGTTTGGTTTCCCACAGCGAAAGCAGCAAAAGGTCGCCCCTGGTGACCTTTCACCTGCTGGCTGAATATCTAGTGTTCTCACCTGCTTGGTCAAGTTAACGCGGCAATCGCGTTTCACGTGGCCAACGCGGTTACAACGATTGCAAACCGGTCGTGAAAATCGTGTCGGTTTCTGATATCTGTTGTAATTTTGTCCTCCCCTATTTCTGTATTGACTATTGAACTGATTTTTATTCTGATTCTGATATGGAGGTCGCGCATAACCTCCAGTGTAATTTTTCGTTAAAACATTCACCTTATGGCGTCGGCGTGCCACGCCTACGTCCATGGGAGTCTCGTCCCTTGTCTCCAGAGGGAGATCTACATGTTCTTCCTGTTCGTCGATGGAGTCGCGAAATACAGGGTCCCGATAGCGCTCATAGTCTTCGTATTGTCGGTCAAATGCCTTCCCAAAGGGCGCTTTTCCTTTGGCGGCTTCAGAGCGAGCGCGAAATTTGATTTTCGCGGCATTTTCAAATAATGCCTGACTAACAGCGTTTTCTAGCGTCTTGGGCATGCGTCGGATCAGTTTCATCCGAACATCGTTGTCATACAACCCGTCACAAAAGTAATCTGAGAGGTTTTTCTGAATGGTGGGGTTATCTATTTCCTGATCAAAGGCATCTTTCGCTAGATCAAGCAGTTGCTCAGCATATGAGACAAGAGTTTGATTTTTCCCTTGTCGCATATGGCGCAACTGATTGGTGGCCATGGAGTTATCCATTGTGGCGCTATAGCGACCTTTTAGTTCGCCATACAGTTCGGACCAGGGCATTTCAGGATTTTTCTTCATTGATCGTAAAATAAAATCAGCAACTACGAAGTCACTGGTTTGGGCGGCGATTTTAGGTCGTCGCTTCTCTTCCACATCATTTGTCTCACAAAAAAGGTCAAGAGATTTTATCCAACCCCGAAAATTCAGGGGGTTCCCGTCAAATTTTTTAATATGGGAATGAATGGACTGCGCCTGAGTGGCGTTAGCTGTCTTTGCATTACTCTTTTCACTTTGGCGCACGGTTTTATGCAGGTCAATTATGGCAGAAGATGTGGGATCCTTCGCCTTCCTTTCAGCTTCTGCCAATTTTTGTTGTACTTTTAGTAATTTTGCTTCGGCACCGGCTTTGTCAGTAGCTAACTGTAGTTCCAAATCAGCTTTCTGCTGTACTAATTCTGCTTTAACCTGGTCGAGGGCTGCTTGCGTTTGGTAAAGGGTTTGTTGTGAGGCAGTATGCTGCTGCGTCAAGCTATGAGCTTGAGAGCTCAGTTCAGTAATTTGGCGCTCATACTGACCCACAAGACCTTCCCTTTCCTGTTTTAGTTGAGTAATTTCATCAATGAACCGTTGCTCTCTTTCTGGCGTGGTCATTTTTAATGAGTTTTATGAAATAATTTACAATGGGATTTTTCTGCTGTTAACGAACGTAAAATGAAGAAAATTGCACCTACCTTGCTAGCACTATAACTGTTGAAACACACGCGGCTGTCGTTTCAGAATTTCCTGGAATTCCTCGAGATTTTTCACAGTTTCCTGAGTTTCCGTTTTTCTCTGATGTTCAGTCAAAAGTTCAATATATCTGATGAGCAACGCTCGGTGCGACCAGTCGAGCGTAGTTTGGATATGATAGCAATTGGCGGTCGGCGTCAGTGTAAATAATGGCACGTTGGACATGCAACCAGTTCCACCATGGAGTTGTACCAATTTTAGATTCAGAGGGCGCTGTCTGCATCAGCCGCCTTACAAATTTGAGCTGCCAGGCGTTCAATTTACCAGTAAATTAAGGGATGTCTGTCCCTCATAAATAGTTAGCAAAAAGTTCTCACAAGTTCACTGTGCTCCCCAGCGGCAACGTTTTAAGTCAATTTCGGCTTCACTGGGTCTGTTAGGGTTAATAAATGTTTCTAGAATGTTCACCCGATCGTTTCAAGAGAGTTAAAAGTCAGAGTCTACATCCTGACGAGCGGCACCATATAAACTGGCCTGTGGCATAGCAGGGTTAAGTACCCCGGATAAATGATCGTCTAGTGGTTTCTAATTCGGACTATAATCGTGGCAAAAATGGCCACAGGACAATTTAAGTGTTCAGTCTTAAGTTCAGTCTTAAGAGGCAACCAGTTCTGTAGAGTCTGCAACAATTCTTGATACTGCAGCCGCAGCGAAAGGGTGAATTCAAAAACACATAAAATGTACTTACAGTTTTCTACACTTTTAATAAAACCCTAAGTAAAGTTCCTACAAGTTAAACTTGAAACAAATTCTCTCTCTGGTAAAAGTTTGAAAATATCAGATACGAAATGAGACTAAGTCGAAATTATCGCATCGCTCTCATCGCGTCCTGTGTCTGGAAATGTTGTCTGGCCTGGCAGCGTTCGGCGGCGTCCTTCCACGAGAATAGGAGAGTGACTTCTTGTATGTACGGAAGACCAGAGAGAAGTCCCGTCTCGGGTGATTCCGTTGGCTTAAATACGACTTGAATCGTGTCTACTCGGCAGAATTTACGTCATAAAACACCACAAAACACCACATATACCCCAAGATGGCGGAGAGGTATTTCTTAACCCCTTACTTCCATCCTGGAATAGTAGGGCATCCGGTGGGTATCCTATGCCAAGAGTATGCGTTCTCGCATTTAAAAGGATGCTGGCAATTAATAGGTGTATAACCGCAAAACCAGTCGGCAATCTTGTGAACGTGCAAGATTGCACAATTCTCAGAGCTGAAACTGATACTGGGTGTGTTGAGGTTAGGTCGGGTCAGTATACAATGCTAAAACCTGTCAAAAGCATTCTGATGGGGTTATTATAGGTTAGGCTTTTACTAGCTCATATGCCAGTCATAATTGCAAATACTGTCAAAAACACCTTTTTACAATAAGTGCACAAAGTACTTCTGTAGGTCAGTTGCACTGCTATTATGCAATGCAAATATACGAGGAATTGAATAAAATTACATAACTTGGGCTTGAAAACAGCGTTTACTTATTAAAGTTTATAACAGAGAATTATTACCAAGTAGGACTTGGCCACTCTGATTAACACATTAACACTTCGGGAACCAAGATTCTCGAGTGCTATCATAAGACTCCGACGCACCCCACGGAGGTTAACCCGACGCGCTCCGTGGAGGGGCTCCGTGGAGGGCATTTCGTTACACACACACACACACACACTACTACCACCAACAACAGCAATCACATGTATTGAGAAATTACAAGAAATGTCCCCAAATCGACGCTTATTACCCCATTTTATGGACATGTATTTATGTTTTATCAGTCGGGAATTAAGCCATCACAGTCGAGATAAATTCACACCACCCCTTTCCCATCGATTAGCTACCCGAATTCACTATATGTACGTCGGTGTTTTGGAGCGGGGGGGTGGGGGGGGGGGGGCTTTTAATAACGAGACCTAAGAGATCACCGACATCGATTAAATGTAAGTTTCTCTCCCGTGTTGTCATAAACGTTTCAAAATTCAGATAACGAAAAGAAAAAGGGTGGCGGTTCAAAAAAAATTTTTTGAGGATATAAGGCTGAAAAAATATTTTCCACCCACAGACCACTCAGCCACCCTATCCTAGCAATTTTGTCCACTCTCAAATGGGGATCCACCCCTAAAATCACCAAAATTGGCTCTTCTCCACCCCAATATAGGCTCAAACCGTTCAAACAGAAGCCAGTGATAACAGATTTTGTCAGCGCAACGCAATAAGTGTCCACGTTAATTGATGATCAGATTTAGTCTCAAGGTTTCAAGTTCAAACTAGATCTCAAACCAGAAATATTCCAATGTTTCATTGTTGCTCATTTTGATATAAGTGATAAAGTAGCAACGGTATCTATACACTCTAACATCTGTTGGGTTAAAGATCAACCCGAATCAACTGGGTTGAGTGAATATGAACCCAGTTGATTTGGGTTACTTTTCAACCCAACTGATTTTAGGGTGTATGTTTGCACTCCTTACTCAGCAAAGCAAAATTATCAGTGGGTTGAGAATCGTCTGAGGCCCTTGGATAAAGACAAAAAGGTACCCAGATCTAGATATTTGGTAATAGGCTAACTAAAGTTCCTTCTTAGTGAATTACATGTAGGAACAGTCAAGACTCGCTTTCCCTATGATATTTTATGAAATAGAGTAGATATTTGTAAATAACATATGGAAAAATTTGCTGGACATGTTTTTGCCACCTCTGAACAACCCACCAACCCCGGACTTATATCCGGAATCTTTCGGGAAACAATCCCCCTTGTTTCGGAGAAAATTCTGGGAGTACTCCAGTCCTAGTTTGAAAAAGTGCATTAAATTCCACAGTTTGGTTCATATACACATGGAACTTAATTAAGCACCCCTGTGGGTTTTTTTTGCGGAAAAAATGGTCTATTGACAAATGGAAGCCAACACAAAGATGAAAATATGAAGTACTAATTACACATATCTGTCACTAATGTTTTTGATGGAAAAATGTTCTCTCGACAAGTATGGTGCTGGGGCGGTTCATGATGAAATAATGACGGTAATTACTGACTGGGCGGTTCATCATGAAACAATGACGGTAATTACTGACAAAAATATAACTCGTGATCTCCGGAACACAATAGCCGTGTCTGACGTCATTAGCGAGTGTATCCACCCCGTGCCCGAATGACAGCCTGAACCATCCTCCTAATGTTACCAGTGAGCCCTCTGATACGGTCCAGAGGCAACAGCTGCCATTCCTCATGCAATCCAGCTTCCAAATCAGCCAAATTATGTACAGGCGGATTCCTTGCTTGCACACGACGTTCAAGAAAGTCCCAGATGTGTTCTAAGGGATTCAAATCGGGGCTCATTGCAAGCCAAGGTAGTATTGTAATAGCGTTGTTCTGAAGGAATACTCTCGCAGCATCGGAATGATGTGGCCTTGCATTGTCGTGCATGAATACAGGGCGAGTAGCCAATGGGTGGTTATCAAAATGAGGGTTGACAACCGGATTGAGAATGCCCCGGATGTACTGATGACCACTGAGATTCAGTCACCATATCAAGTTTACAATCATGAGAGAGGCATCCCCAGATCATCACTGATCCTCCACCATTAGAACAGTGGGTCTGATGTTCCTGGGCACGTAAGCAGTATTTCTATGCCTCGACATTCTCATGCGACCATCTGTGACGTGAAGCAGGAACCTACTCTCGTCTGACCAATGGACTCCACGTCCTGAGATTCCAATGTTATCGTGCCATACATCACTCCAAACGTCGTCTTTGATGCTGATCAGACAGAGATAAGCGCTTGATGACCCTTCTGAACCTCATACCCAGTGCTTTGAGACGGTTTCGGACAGTTCTGTTGCACAAACGTCTGTTGGTGAGTCAAAAGCGTTTCAAAACCCCACTTGAAGCAAAGGGTTCACGCTTAACGACTCGTCCCTCGATTCCGATCTTCCAGAAGAGAGGTCTTTTGGGTTGTTCAGGTCTTGGTCGGCCCTTAACATCGTTGGTTTGTTGATGTTTTCGGACAAGTCTTCTGATGACAGAATGACTATAGCCAAGTTGCCTTCCAAAAGGTTTGAATGACATGCACGTTGCATGCATGCCAACGATTTGCCATCTTAGTGCCTCTGACAGTCTCCTCTTTGCCATGTCAACATTTATTGATAAAAGTAGTGATAATTTTTTTTTTGTTTTATACCCAGATATTGCATGTGGGTGATAGTGTTTTTGTGACATTCGTGGGAAGCATGCTTCACGTGGACGAGGGGATGTGTTTGGGGTACGATATCAACCAGAAACATCATGTACTGCAAGACATAGTAATTATTAAAACATGATAACCATTAACAGCAAATTTGCTGTCATGAAACATTTCAGGGGGTGCTTAATTAAGTTCTAGGTATATATATACTGGTGTATTCCAAAAACGTGGTAATATCCGTTTTTATCGACACTTAATTTTATCTGTCATCGATATCAGTCAAGAAAAAAAAATCATTTTAGTTGAATGCGCTCGCATAAAAGCTAATAGCCTCATCACGGACTGACCTCGGCGCGTGACTTGGTCTGGCAGAGTGCTTGTCGTGAACGTCAGTCTTGCCAACAATATCTACCGTTTATCGCTGCATATGCCAACTGAGGTGGAAGAGATAAAACTAAAACCAATAAATTCATATAATTATTGTTGTCTAATATTAGATGGAGTGCTCTCATTTAATAGTTTATTGCTGGTTCAATTATATTTGAAAAGTACGTTTCCAAAGTCACTGCACGTGACACAGAGGAAAGTTAACCTTGGGCCCTTCGAAATTCGATTCAAGTCGATTCGAAATCGTACTAATGATTCGATTCGCTCTGATTCGAAAATTTTGGAAACATCGATCCGTTCTCAAAAACCCTACCAGTTTCTCCTCTTGGACACTTCTTCTATCACCAGGTCTCCGGGAGACCTGGTGATGGAAGAAGAGCCCAAGCAGGTTCTGCTCTCGAAGCTGCTTCCATACCGTCCTGAAACATTTTGATTTGTTTTTTTTTTTTTTTTTTTTTTTTTTGTTTTTTTTTGGGGGGGGGGGGGGTTGTATGGTATTTTTTTTTCTGGTTTGGTATTTGGGTTTGTTTTTTGTTTTTTTTTTTTTGTTTTTTTTTTGGGAGGGGGGGGGGGGTGGTTATAAGATAAGATAAGATAAGATAACAAGATAAGATAAAATAAGATAAGATAAGATTTATTTATTTCTATAGCAAATACACCAGAGCAAAGGCAGATTGCTATGAACATACACAATCAACATAAACAGAATCATAAAACGCTAATTCATATGACATACATAAATCATATTACAGATAAGTCTCTCTTGTGAAGGAAGAGCTGGACTATGTTACAAATAACATTGCTTAGCACTGGATTATCATTAGTCAGTGTGACTTTAAATTTGTCCATTTTATCCATTCAAGGGAAGTCAATTTTTTCGTCAGAAATTGCGCGAAAAAAATTTTCTCTCAATAGTGCATAAAGCAAAGCAGTCATTCCATTACGAAATGCTATTCCGACTCCACCTCACCCATTGTACAAGCTTCGCTTATTCTGTGTTCCATCGGACGTTGAGGTTGTAAATGCCTTCCACGTTCAATTCAGTTTATGGTTGCTGATGCGTAATCGCGTGAAATTGTTTCTAGCTTCAGTGGAAGAGGTGTGAATGGGATACGGTTCCATTTAATAATCTACCTTGAATAGTCGATAAGTCCTTAGTTTGTTTTTTTCCAATTCTCTTATTATCGTTGTGTATATCTTCCTTCAAATAATTTAATATGGTCCAATTCAAATTTGGACTTTAGAAGATTAATATCACTTTTGTAAATTTCAGTTTCGTTTAAACTGTTAAATCATAGTCCTTTAAGCTTTTCACTTACTGAGTCGGTGAGTTTACATTTCTTAGCTTACATACATGTAAAAGCATCATTCAGAATAGTATCGGGAAAGTAGTAAGCAATTAACTAGTATAATTTGCGAATCGTACTAAAGCATCCAAGGTTATTGGATATCAACTTAAAACAAGCTCCGCGCGTACCGCATGGTTGGGGAAATGTTTACCTACATTTAAGATCAGCTTGCAGAACTTGATATGAGCCTTTCACTCGGAGCATTATCTCTATTCCTCATATTCAGCTCCGTCGACCATATTTCACTGCCGAAAAAAATATCAGCTTAATTAATTTATCAAACGGCTTAGAAAAGACAACCACGGTTGGTGTGCATTTCTTTTTGAACGAGCTGAGTAAACTGTACAGAGCGTTGAGCTCCTTAAGAATAAGTTCAGATTGTGCATGTTTCAGGACGCCATTTTCTGAAAAGGTTTACCCGAGGTTTGCGTAAATTGAGGTATTCCAGTTCTTTACCCCTCACTGAAAACTTTGGGATAGTCTTTATTTTTCGTCTTGTCTATGTTTATCAATAAGTTGTTTTGCTTTCTATACGCTTCTAGTGTGTTCAGGCAGTTCTGGGGCCCTTTTGTGAGACTGGGGTCAGCACTAAGTTATCCGCAAATAGTAAGTGATTCAATTTACGGTTGGTCAATTTTATTGGATCACAGTCTTTATCAAAAATCCCACTGATGTCATCTATAAATATCTTAAACAATGTCGGCGAAATGGTACATCCCTGCCTCACGCCAAGTGTTGATAACAGGGGTGATCCAATACCACGATTTGTTTTTATGCATTAGTGACTTGATCGATAGAGCGATTCTATTATTTGTGAAACAAGTCCTGTTACTCCAAATCTTTTTATTTCTTCAAAAAGTATCGATGATCCACAGTGTCGAACGCTTTCTTAGAGTCCATAAACACAGTGTATAAGGGTTTCTTCAACTTCTTATATTTGTTAATTGCAGACTTGAGAACAAACACACTGTCGATTGTATTACGTTTTTCACGAAATCCAAATTGATTTTCACTAATTAAGTTATTATCTTCTAAAACATCATTAATTCTGCGGCTTATAAATTTGTTGAACAGCTTCCCCAATGTACAGCTTAGGGCGATGGCCATGTAGTTGTCAGGATTATATCTGTCTCCTTTTTTTATAAATTGTTGTGAGAGTAGATTCACTCCAGCTAAGAGGATAATGTTTGTTGAGTTGCTCAAACAGATGCGTTGACGTTGAACACAATACCTGAGAATGGCAATATTTACGGTTGTAGGAAGGTGTTATACTTACAATACGAAGAGCTATAAGATTTGTTTCGAGACTTGATTTGATTCGATTCGAAATCGTCTGCCTGATTCGATTCTGGATTCGATTCGACCAGCAATCTGAGATTCGCAGGGCCCTATTTTAACCACAGTGTCACCAAGCCTGAATATGAGCAACCTGTCATTTGCAAAACGAGGTCCACATTGGGTGAATTTGCTTATGCTATCCCATACAGTGGGCCAATTTATCCTCTATGTACATCTACCCTGTGCAGGGTAGCATCACCAAATTCACCCTCTGGGAACCTCATTTTAAAGATGACAGTCTACTTATTTTCATGCTTACCTGTCACGCGTTAAGCATGTCAATTAAAAAGCAGAATATGCCAGAACGGAATCAAAGTGGTTTTGGAAGCCGGGCCTCCTTGGACATTTTTCTAGCGTTATAGCAGGGGGAGGGCGCCAGAAATTTGTGAGACGTTATGTGTGGGATGGGTGGGTCTCATGGGTGGGCTAAAAACGTGCGTTCTCAAATTATGCATTTTTTCATAATTTTCTGCAATATATTGTTTTTTATGTTCGAAACCACAGGGATGATGCTGTAAATCAACCCAAATAGGTTAACTGCAACACAAGGAGCATTTATAAGTGTTAATATGAGGTGAAATCTGTACAAAATGTCACAAATAATACATGTTGGAGGAGGGGTGGGTGTCTGGTTCTCCGTGTAGAAAATATGCCAGACAATTTTTTTGGAAAAATGCTTCGTAATGCACCAGATACAACATGAATTGTAAAAGGTCCAAGTATCAACTAATATTATACTATTCACTTCTAGGGCTTCACTCATTCACTCAAATGTTAAAAGGATATTTGAGAATATTTTCTGTTGTTTACTCGTCATTGCTTCAGTATTATGAGAGAGAATGAGTGCTAGTGAATTAATTGATTGTGACAACTACCCTGTTTTAACTTGGTTAACAGTTCCAACATGCTTTCAAATTTCAAATATTGTTGCATGACCTTGTCACGTAATATTCAGTATAGTTTAACTTGATATTATTGTGTATTAAGACTTTACCACATGTATCTAGGTAACTTAAGATTTTGGAAAATTGACAAATAGCATTTTCAATTGATTTTTAATTGAGAATTAGGCCAAAATAAACAAAAAATAAATAAACCATACTAACAAGGTTAGTACTTGGAGTCACTTATGGAATCAATCATGCAGGCTCCCACCAGAATCAAGTAAGAAATATATAAATAGATCATAATGGATTGATTTTTTTTTTTTTTTTTTTTTTTTGTCATTTTAGCTTACTCCTATGGTACAAATCAGGGGAATAATTTAAACATATTTTATTTACGTCTAATCAGGGGAATGGGGTTGGGCATATCTTAGGCCACCATTCATACTTTCATGGACATTGAGTAGTACTGGATGAGTTTTTTAAGATTTCTGAAGCCTCATTTTGCAAACAGGGAGTGAAACTAACCTTTTCTGGGTAATAAAAAGTTGTAAGAAGTACCTAGAATCACTGATGGAATTAAACTAATCAGCGAACTATACTTCTTTCCATACCTATCATGATGTTTGTCAAAGCAATTCGTAATTTCAATGGGAAAGCGGGGGTGGGTGTCTGAAAATGGCAGTTGAAAAATTGCACAAGGTGGTGGATGGGTGTTAAAAAGGGTTCAACCGAAAAATGGGACATGACGTCTGCAAATTTTCTACCCCCCCCCCCCCCCCCCCCCCCGGTTAGAGGGAGGTTTTCTAGCTGTATGTTGAATCTTTTCTATACACTCTTGATATTGTAGCGAGAAGCGAAATTAGGTAACTTATCACTCGATAGTTATAATTTTTCTGCCAGCTTAAACCTCCGTATTCTTACCTTGGGTTGTCTCTGAACGATCGAGCCTCCTCTACCCGGTCGTTTATAGTGTACGATCAGATTGGAATACTTATTTTATAGAGAGTAATCGCTTGACTGGACTTGTTACGTGAAATAATTCATGAGACGTGAGGGACGTTGTACAAACACGAATGCGCGAATGCGCACGAGTGTTTTACAATATAGTCCCTCGCCTCGAATGAATTATTTCACTTAACCAGTCCTGTCAAGCGATTACTCTGTTTATTACTTTTCATTATTAACGATAATTATATTATTTAACCCTTTACCTAACGTAACGGCCAGCGCTATTCTCAAAAATCGCCAATTGATTTTCATTATTTTTTTTTCATTTTTTGTCTCTAAAACATAGGTTATGGCCCCTCGTTGAAACGGGCTCGTCGGGCTCGTTCCAATGAGGGGTCATAGCCTATGTTTTTGAGACAAAAAATGAAAATAATAGCCATTCAAGAATTTTTTTGTAAGTGTCGTCTGCTTTTCATATTAGGTAAAGGGTTAAAAAAAAAACAAACAATGAAGTCCCCATTACACCCACGGCAAAAGGTCTTCGTTTGCGCGCACGGATACTTGACACAATTGTTGATTGCATAATTCACTTGTGAAGTTATCGTTCATAATCAAACCCGGAAATCCCAGTAAATCACACTTTGGAAAGTAATAAAAAGTAATCTTATATCGCTTTCCCCAACTTTTAAGTTAGCTTATAGCACTTTACACAATTGTCGTACGTCCATTTCGGTATTACAAGCAGGTGCTTAGCAAACGTCGATTAATGTGGAATGACCGCAGCGGCAACTTTATGGCCTCGCATTTTTCGATTACTATGAAAGGATCTTGACTCTCTCTCTCTCTCTCTCTCTCTCTCTCTCTCTCTGGGCACAGAGGACAGCCGTTTTTAGCCCCCATCCCACAGGACGGTTTGCTGTGATAGCATCAGTCCCACAACTGATGCACCCGACAACTTTCCCCAACCGAGGATCGATCTCTGAACGTCAAGCTTGAGAGAATATCGGGTGTTGTAGTGGAAGTGTTTTTCACTGCCTGGTTCTCGTTATCAAGTGAAACCATAGGCAAAAAGTACAACATTACAAAATATTTGAATTTGAGTTACCTCCTTGAAAAGTGTGCATGCTTTGAAAGTTGGCACTTGGAAATGATACAATTAAACTAAACATGGTTCCTCGGATTGAATCTGTGTCTGCGGGGGGTTGGATGAGCGTGTATTATGTAAAATTATCGTAGAAAATTACTTTAGGGCATCTTTGGGTTGAAAAGGGATATTCAAGTTGTTTCCATAAAATGTTCAGATAATTATAAGGGTTGTGGTTACTTTTTCCGCAGTGGATGTCGTGAATTTAACAATATCATGACTAGACCGTACTGAGAGTGCAGAACATGCTATTCTAGGCTATATAACGATGTGTCAGGGTAAAACTTGTCACTTGTAACCCTGAGTCTTTCATCAATAGGCAAGTCACTTTCTTCCTTAATTACTTTGTAGTTTATATTTCTCTGTAGGGTGTAACACTCTTGTCAAAGGCGAGTTTTCTCGCCTTGGACAACCCTGTCAAGTATTTGTGAGTTATTGTCCTTGTTGTACACGGGTAGGAGGGAGAATGTGTCACCCTCGTGGTGTTGCACTTGTTCTCTTGTGTATTGTATACACTTTTTGAGTTCTGACATGCTATAGATGGAACAGCCGTGACGTGTTAGTGATTGTGATAATTGGAAAATGTCGTATGATGTAAAATATGGAAGAATTGTTTCTGGGAAAGCGGGACGGTTAGTGCAATTTTTGGTGAGGTAAAACCTGTAGCGCAAATGATTTCCTCACAGGCCTACATCTGATACAAATGTGAAGATGATGTTTTGTATCTCTTCGTATACCAGTGGCGTATAGTTACTTGGCCTTGTTAGCCCCCCCCCCCCCCCACCCCCTACAATTTTCGCTGCCCCCTCCCCAAAAGAAAAGCATTGGTCCAATGCAACTTTTACACAACATAGAGGAGTCCCAAAGTGGTCTCCAATTATGAGTCTACAACGCTACAAACGCCTCATATTCGCTCTTAGAGCACACACTTTTCTCGGGGGCTAGTCCTAAATAGGACCCTCTGGCCGTTATCCCCTCCGCCCACTTTCCTTCATGATGTCCTATTTAGGACTATTGGAGGTCCCGAAACCCCACACAACGGTCTTTCATATATTATCTTTACCCCCCCCCCCCCCCCCCGCGCCCCCCCCCCCCCCCCACCGTCAAAAATAGCTAGGGGGTCTCCATTATAGAATCCTGACTGCGCGCCTGTCGTACGCAAGCACAAAAAATCCATAAAATGTATAAATTATGAAGTGAAGATGATATGATAATATGTGATGTCATCCCAATCCAACCTTTCTTGAACGCTGAAGCCCATTCCGACTTTCGGACATTCCCGGCCATTCCTGATTTATCTGTGGTTGAAGGTAACAACCAACTCAAAGAGTGAATAAGAAACAATTTTTTTACATGGATTTTTCAGTCAGTCACTTTATGAGACACTGATGATATTCTAAATAACTGGTGTGGGTGCAGTACGGTCGACGTCAGTGGCGGCGCTACGGGGGGGGGGGGGGGGGGGGGGGGGGGCATTTGCCCCCCCCCCCCCCAAACGAGGGCTTTGTCCCCCCTCCCTCCCCAGTTGCCCCCCCCCCCCCCAACCATCTCGCATGCATTTCCATCCACCCTCACACACAAACACATTCAGTCACTCTCTCTCACACACACACACCCCTCTCTCTTTTTATTCCCAATAATTTCCCATACACACTTAGCCCAAAGCCTCGGGCCAGCTGATGAACACATCCAGGCAGTAGAGATTTAAAGACTCGGATGCAGATACTTATAATTTATAATTAAGTTATGAGCCAACAAAGGCATGTCAATCCATATCCCTTGTCTAAAAAAATTCATGGATTTCGCATTATGACAGACGGGCATTATGAGTCTCTCTCTCTCTCTCTCTCTCTCTCTCTCTCTCTCTCTCTCTCTCTCTCTCTCACGCACAGACCCACCAGACGCGGATCCAGGATTTTTTTGAAAGGAGGACCGCTATAATTACCATTACATTTAGTCGAAACTTGGACCCAAAGTCCGTAATATAATTTTTTGGTTTGGTACGTCCACAGGACGTACCAAACCAAAAAAGTATATTACAGACTTTGGGTCAAAGTTTGGACTACCTCATAACAAAGTAATGATATGATCCTTTACGTATTTGCCCCCCTTCATGGGAGTCTGCCCCCCCCCCCCCTAGTTGCCCCCCCCCCCCACAAAAAAATTTCAGGCGCCGCCACTGGTCGACGTGGAAAGGTAAAACGCCACGCGTTGGCAATATTTCCACGCATGTGTTAACAGTGAATCTCCGACATAAAACAAAGGTATTTCCATCGAATTTTCAATGAATGAAGCACTGGGTACGACCGGGGACTTCTTTCATTGAATATTTTCGGAAAACTACTGATTATTGATTGAGAAAAGCGCCCGCGGGCAACACTGTCCACGCGTGGATTTTGACCATTCCACGGGGGCTGTACTGTATTCCAGCCAAATGTAGGTTGCATTGTTGAGAGTCCTGGAGTCGTATTTCGAACCTAGGAGATTCAACAATGCAATAGCATGATCGTATCGCAACCGAAAGTGTGTGACAAAAAACGACGCGCGCTTTGATTGGAAATTGAAAATCGTTCGTCAAATGCACTGTGAATGGTTGTGAACGATTTAAGGTTACACGTATATTTCACTCCTTTGACTTCCGTTCGTGAAACTTGGGATGCACGGGTGCTCGGCACATGCTGAGAAATTAAAAACTGTTTTTAATCGATCCTCTTCGGCTTCCTAAATGTATACAATTTCTCATTTCAATACAAACCAACCGACCATCTTTAAGTTCTTTCAAATTTGAACCACGTCTTGTATTTCCGAATATTTATTTATTTATTTGTGTTTAAAGTTGCATACTTATGCACAATGGCTAATCGTGACTGTAACAGTTTAACCCGTGGAGGAAGCCGGACTACCCGGAGAGAACCACCTAGCATCGACGAGCAACTGTCAGCATGTTCCTCAACATTCTAACTCTGTTCAAGCTCCGCTCGAGCAGGGTTACAGCGGTTGAAGACATGTGCACCATCGACGTGCAGTACGCCTTCCTTAGTACACGGCGTCATCGTGCTCCCGTGTAAGCAACCGGGATAAAGTGCCTTGCCCAAGGACACAACGCGGGTCGTCCCGGACGGGGATCGAACTCGGTACCTCTAGCATAGAAGTCCAACAGTCTACCACTGAGCCACCGTGCTCCGTATTTCCGAATAGCAAATGTTAAGTGTTAGAGAAGACAATAAGTTTTATATGGATGTATCACTTGACTGGTAAAACACAAGACATCGGACAACCTGGCAAACCAAAAATAGCTGGGTCACCACCTAAATTTATCGGTTTTCGATCAGTCCAACAGATTTCCTGTACTAATCAAAGCAGATTCAAAAACTGCCTGTTTCATGGTATTCTTTTTTAACCCTTTACCTAACATGAAAAGCAGACGACACTTGCAAAAAAAAATCTTGAATAACTAAATTTTTTCATTTTTTGTCTCAAAAACATAGGTTATGACCCCTCGTTGGAACGAGCTCGACGAGCTCGTTCCAACGAGGGGTCATAACCTATGTTTTTGAGACAAAAAATGAAAATATTTTGAAAATTAATTGGCGATTTTTGAGAATAGCGCTGGCCGGTTTTGGCCGTTACGTTGGGTAAAGGGTTAAACGCCAATCAAATCTAATTCATGCTCGTGATCACATGTCTTCTGTTTACATTTCATCGCCAGCAGGCTGTGAAATATCACACCAAGACAGCCTTTTTCACGCACAAAAATATTCCCGTCCCCACATTGGCTATTATTAGCGCATACGAATGAGTAATTATTTCTAATGAGGGATTATGGAGGGAGTTTTCAAGCTTGACTAGATTTTTGCCGATTTTACAATATTTGTGAGGATGGGTGCCCAAATGTTCATGGAATTTATTTATTTATTGGAGTTTAAAGACATTTTCGACAGCCAGGGTCACATCGTGTCCGGCAGCTTTACGGGTGGCGGAAGTCGGTGTACCCGGGGAGAAACAGCGAGTAACTGCCAGGCTCCCCAACATACTAACTCCACACAAGCAGAGGTAGCATTGGCTGAAGACTAGTGCACCATCGACGTTTAGTACGCCTTAGTGCACAGCGCCACCGTGCCCTCTTGGAGAAGCAATAAACTAATTGCCCTGTTTGGCGGGGGTGGGGGTACAAAATACTTCCTCTAATGCCTACAAATATATTCACCGCTACAGGAGTTGAATTTTTGTATGTGCAAGGCCAAGCTCTCAGACCACCGGTCGAAATTTGTAAGGAATTCTACGCTGTTACAGGCTGTTTGTTTACAAACTTTTCTTGGAGTTTGCGCGAGTTTCACACGGGTATACATATATTCTTTTCTCATCGGGTTATAGATATTCCACTCAATAAGTATTTAATTTACGTTGAAATCATCATACTATTAACAAAAATAGTGGAATTACGCGGAGTAATCATAGAACTACGGATGTGGGGAGTCTCCATTACTGGTGGTAATACCATCACAAATTCGGCCAAATTAAGTCTCGATTAACCCTTTACCTAACATGAAAAGCAGACGACACTTGCAAAAATAATTCTTGAATAACTAATTTTTTTCATTTTTTGTCTCAAAAACATAGGTTATGACCCCTCGTTGGGACGAGCTCGACGAGCTCGTTCCAACGAGGGGTCATAACCTATGTTTTTGAGACAAAAAATGAAAAAAATAATGAAAATTAATAGGCGATTTTTGAGAATAGCGCTGGCCGGTTTTACCGTTACGTTAGGTAAAGGGTTAAGAAAACATTTTCTTGCGTTGATTCAACGAAAATGAGTGTTTATGGTGTTTAGACTCAATCACCTTGTATATAACAGTTGGTCGGAAAAACCAACCATAGGTTCGCTTTTCCGACCAACTGAAATATTCCTGACGAGTGAATCTAAAAATGACGATGCGCTATGAAGGGCTGAACTGGTTCCATACCTTAACAGCGCCGAATTCTTCATAGAATTGGACTGGTGGCCTGGGTGCATGATGCAAGGCATCACAGCAGAACCAGGCTATATCGAAATTCAGTATTTACGAGAATATGAAGCTCAAGAAAGTGAAGATACCTGTTTCTTAACTTCAGTAATAATCCAGGTATAGAATTAAGATGTTTAACCCTTTACCGAGCACGAATAACAGACGACAGCAAAACAATTCCGATTAACTAAAAATAGGGGTCATGGCCTGTATTTTTGAGGCAAAGAATGAAAAAAATATAATGGTAATTGAAATTTTGCAAGTAGCATTGGCTGGTTACGTCCGTTACGTCACATAGAGGGTCGACACCTCTGAGGTGTGGGGAATTTTACTTCATTGCCTTTGTGCGCTATATTTCCTATGTTCTCCGCCTTGAACTTGCTTTGTACATAAATCAGAAAATCGTAAGTTATGGTTCAACTGAAAGATTCCTGCGTGGCTAAAAAGTAATTTTCTCCTTCCACTTCCTATACAAGATATGCGTATGAGAAGGCCATGTGAGATAGATATCTATCTCACATGACCCACGTGACCGGCTTATTAGAATATTTAATGAGCGCAAGACTATTCAATCATCGCACATTCTGCTGAAAACAAACAACATGGAACTGTTAGCAGACGAACGTTTGTTGAAGAAAACAAAAACACAGACCGCAAAACTAACGGACACTTGACTTTTATTTGAATTATGGATGAACGCCATTATGAGTGGAGAGAGTTGCGCGAAATTCCTGTCGAAAAATTACGCGAAAACATTGCAGATTTCATAATATGACGTCATCGGAATGTGTCAATGTTCACTTCGCTACAAATCTGTCACCCCTGTCTTGCCCGCGTTGGAAATTAATTTCCTGTGTTACATACAGAACTTTTGTGCGCTCTTTCCGATAAGCAAATCAGTTTTTTTCAGAAATGGACAACAAAATTGTTATAGATAGCTGCACGTGCCCCTGAATTACTTTTGATGATCTCGGGGTGTTTGGGTGGGGATGGGGGAGAAAAATTATCCCTGATGGGGGTGGATGTGAGATGGGGAAATCTCACCCTCGGGGCAAGATATTTGGGTCAGACACTCGGCAAGCCTCATGTTTGTCCCAAATATCTTGCCCTCGGGTGAGATTTACCCATCTTACACCCTCACCCATCAGGGATAATAATAATCTTAATTACCCCACGTTTTGAATATTTAATGATCACTGGACTATTCCATCGTTGCTTGAATTTTTTAGACAAACATGACGTCCCGCTTCGCGCCCACCTGTACAGCTCCAAAACCTACCCCTGGTCGTAATAATGGAAACATCCCGCGTTGTGTACTGTAAGGGGAGATAAATACTTCTTATCCACACAGTAATCTCTCAGTTGAACCATTACTTATACAATAACATGATTTTCGAGGGCGTTGACAGTTGGGCTCCATTACTGGACCGCCGTCTGTGATTAGCAGCCCAGCAGTCACTAGCGGCCCGAGGCGATAGTTGATGGCCGCTAATGGGTGTGGTGCTGCTAATCACAGATGGAGATCCAGTACACACCTGAGAAAATCATGTTGTTATTACTATTATCAATAGGCCTACTTAGAAATTATTAGAGCGATTTTCGACACTTTTAGATTTATATTATTTCGTGAAAAGAATCAATGTGAAACACCATTTATTAAGCAATTTAAGGCAGAAAACTTTATATTTATCTCAATCAACACTGGTCAATAAAAGGTAAAGTCGTTAGGGCAATGTAAACAGATTAACAGGAAGACGAAATGATGTTATGCGCAAAACGTCAGCGCGCGCTAGCCGATCCACGGACATTAATGACGTTAATGACTAAAAATCGCCTTTTGCGACCGGCTACGCTTTACGCTCTTTTATTCAACTATATTATACTCCCTTACAGGCTGTGTAAAGTAGTATTAACGTGAAGATAACGCACAATGAATTGACAATAATTATGGATTTCTGATTTACAGTACAACCGCCGTAGGCTGGTCGTAATCCATTCGTGAACATTGATGTCCATGCAAGCGTATACCAGCTAATAAAAATCACGATCAGCAAAATTTTAATTAATGAAGCACCGGGTTGTACCCGGTGCTTCATTGATTAATGTTTTGGTGATTATTTCTATAATTAGCGTTTGGACTCTCATTTTATTGCGTCCGTGGAAATACTGCCCATCCGTGGAAAGTGATCTGTCCACGGCGGCCGTACTGTATATACCGTTGGTAAATACAAACATTTTTGAATGTTCTTTCCGAATAGGCAATTCATCGCGCTAGCAGTAAGCTGCTTTCGAGAACGACATGTGGGATATGGTTGGAGAAACATCACTCTCGAGTGGTGTTGGGTGGGATAGGTAAATCACACCCTCGGGGAAAGATATTTGGCCTAGATACTCGTCAGACCTCGTGTCTGGGTCGAATATCTTTTCCCTGGAATGAGATTTCCACAAGCCACATAACCCCCCCCCCCCCCCCCCCCCCCGATGAATATTAATACGACAGCCCTATGGACAGATTTTTTTTTAATTTCACACAGCCTTGTCGTAAACTGTGGTTGCAGTAATAAAAAAAATAATAAACTACACTTTTCTTCCACTATGTTTAGACGTTTTTGTAGACCCTACGCACTTTTATGAAAAGAAAAACGCGTTTGACCCAGAACAACTACATTATGCATTGAATCAATAAAGTTGCCTGCTTCAATTTGCTCAGTTGCCCAAACCATTTTGGTCATAAACTTGATATCACGAAAGTAGAGAAACTCACCTTCACGCGCTGACCAATCAGATATCTTTTAAACGAAGGTTGTGTCAGACGACTACTTACGGAACTAAGTGATAGACGTTTTCCAAAAAAAATCTTTTTAAATCATTTTTACTCCAGTACCGGTACATTATATTAACATTTGAGAAGTGAACGGATAGACACATTTCGACAATTTTTTACTGAGTCAAAAAAGAAAGTATAATAAACTTTGAGGAGCAATTTTTGTCGTATTATCGACTTTAATCTCAAACAATTTATTGTAAATTCATATTTCGAATCTAGCTGTATGAATTTGCACAATTGCATGTTCTTACTGTTGCCAGCGTCACGTCAGGACGTCGCAATTCAGACATCGGGTGAAATGAAAAGTTCACACATGCAATCAATAGCGTGTATGTCCACCGTTTGCCTCTTGGATGGCAAGACATCGACGGCGCGTGGACCTGAAAAGTCTGTGGATGTCACCCTGTGGTATTGCGTTCCACTCCTGCCTTAGAACATTACGTAAATCGCCTAACGCCTGAAGTACATGAAGTCGTACCCGACGGTCCAATTGATCCCAAAGATGTCCGATTGGCGACAAATCTGGCGAAAGTGGGGGGCAGGGAAGAAGTTCCGCTCCTCGCGACAGATACGCGCTTCGTGACATCGGGCATTGTCTTGCTGGAATAACTGCAATCCAACGTTAGCGTTGAACAACGGGACAACAACAGCGTTAAGAATTTCGTCCCCATATCGCTGTGCATTCAGATTACCATCGATGAAGATCAACTGCGTTCGATGGTGCAAGGAAATGCCTAAACCATTACACTACCCCCGCCGAAACGGTCGCATTCCCGCACGCAAGCATCAGAAAATCGTTCTCCTCGTCGGCGATACACTCTTGACCTACCATCAGCGCGCCGTAGACAAAATCGTGATTCATCTCTGCAAAGAACTGCGCTCCAACGCTGCTGAATCCAGCGAACACGCTGACGCGCCCATTACATTCTGACGGTACGATGACGTTGGGTAAAGATTGGTTCGTGGCATGGCCGCCAACTGCGGATGCCGTGTTCAGAGAGTCTGTTGCGGGCAGTTTGTGCACTGATTCTATTGTTAGTTCTGCCAGGAGTAACTGCTGCTGTCCTCGCCGCAGGGAGGAAGCGATCCCGTTAGTGAGACGTCCTGATGTGTCGGTCTTGTGCAGGGTCGTAACTCTTGGTCGACCTGAACGCGGTCGGTCGGCAGTAGATCCAGTGGTTCTATACCTTCAGATGAGGCGGTAAATAGTGACCACAGTGACTCCGAACTCAGCAGCGAGCTCATCTGGAGGTACCCCAGCCTCATGAATACCAATGGCACGCAACCTCTGCTTTTCGGTTAACCTTGGCATTTTTTAAAATGTCGGAAGACAAAAACTAGCGTATTTTCTCAATAACCCGGCTTCTGTAGCATACAATAACACAAAAAAAATCGTCGGTCACCCATTCAATTTGGCATTCTCGAGTAGCACGTGCTATTTTGAAATCAGTAGCAAAATTGTATACGGCTAGGTGGACAACAACAACAACATGTCATTAAACTCTTTGCACGACTTCTTGTCCATAAAATGCAACATTAGAACTATAATATTTCATCCTTTATGCTATTTTTCACATTTGTTTCTATTATACTTTCTTTTTTGACTCAGTATAATATACCTGCTCGGAATCGACTGAAACAGGAACTTTTTCAAAGTTGAGTCGAAGGTTTCTCTCACTTCCAGATTTGCGAGTGTTACACCTTGTTTATATTTATAAGAGATACGGGTTTTTACTCGGCATTTTCATTTCGTCAAATGGGAGGTAGCGCCTGAGGATATAGTTCCTTACTCCAAACATATTAATGGAGTGTTATACCGATGAGTATCCCGGGAACGCTGATACATGGGATTGAGGGTAAACGAGAAATATTTGGTGACGAGAATGTTGATGGTAATAACAAACTATGAATATATAGAGAATTTATTTAAAAATACACGATTGAGCCCTGCTTTAATGATTGTTTTAAAATTAAGGATCGCTCCTTGTTCGCTAGCATGAAAATTAGTAACCAGAAGTCATGAAATTGAGAAAGGGAGACATAAACAACCTAAATTCCAGGAAACCCTGTGTGTGTGAAATATGCACCACAAACGCGGTTGAATCTGAGGGGCATTTCATTATCCGATTACCGTTATATAACTTCATGGGATAAGCGATTTTACGAATATATATTGTCAATGCACAGAACGACACACGCGTGTGAATGGGTTAATCGATATGGCACGAGTGCCAGCATGGAAGGATAGGACGAGAGGTTTTATCCTTCTGCGATGGCACAAGTGCCATATCGATTAACCCATTCACACACGCGTGTCGTTCTGTGTTTATTACACGCCTTCACGTCTATAAAAACAATTATTAGAAGGACACTCAGCAATTCATTTGACAACTACTAACACAAAGAATCAAATTTGCGTGGGGAACCCGTGTTACTATTTCGTCCCCTGAGTTCCAATGTGTTCTATGTGCCTACTGGCACATAGAATACTTTAGAACTCAGATGACGATGTTCAGCTATCGCTAGCGATTCAAATTGTAATTGCGTTGCACAATTTGTAGAAAATTTCAGTGAAATTTCGCTTCTATTTAAAAGTAGTCCGTCAACGATTTCCGTTCCGCACACATGTGGAACAGACTTTCATTTTCCCCACGGTTTAGTGTTGCTGTAGATGAACATTACATAGAACAGCCGTGTAAGAAAACGTATTATTGTATAGTTTGCATTTCTTATGTAGGATATGTGATCTGGCATCAGCCTGGTGAGGGTGTCATTGTCAAAGGATTATCTTATCTTATCGCTATATCATATTACTTTCTCTATCTTGAGAATTGACATTTGGGGCGCACTGTATCCTGCTCGCTGCCATTCGAAGTGAAGCACGCTATTTTTGTATCCCATCATCGAAAAAATGTTTTCAAGAAAAACATCAATGAACATCTGCACATCGTTCACTGCACTGGCGCACAGTAAGTAGGGAACTCAAAAATAAAATATTACCCAATTTTCGAGTAAGCTTTTCGCAGCAAAAATCAAATTTATTGGAGTTCGGTGTAATTCATGAAATGCAACTCCAATGGAGCAATCGTAAGTCAATGCTCCATGCCTGAGCGAAAAGACAGTCAGTTTTAATGGCCTTTGGAGATTGTCGAATTATGATGTTTTATGTTCCAATTCTCGAGAAGTGAAATTTCATTAGTTTGAGGTTTTGGAATGCTATAGCTTATAATTTATGGTGAATGAATATCATTTTCGTGCACGCGTTGTATCATTTGGCCTATACCCACCCCCTCCCCCCCCCCCCACGACCCCTTTACGAAAACGACATGATATCAAATATTTTGATATTTTGATTTTTCCCCCAACACTTGAAAAAATTTCAACCAAACTTTGTCATGCGACCTCTCATGAGGAGACGGGGGTCACAAGATATGGTTTTGTTGAACTTTTTCTGCTGGATAATTCTTTTATTACGCGACGGATGCAGCCGATCCCTTAGTTAAGGGTTAATCACTCGCTAGGTGGAACCGAGTTGCGCTGTTTCTACTCGTAAAAAAGTAAATATTGCAGATGCGATAGTTCGCAAGGTCGCGCCGTCTACGTTGTATCTTTATATCAATCGTTGGCGTGGGAACACGGCGTTGCAGTGTGGTAATACGTGGTTGCATTGCCAATTATTGTCGGAATTGCAGTGGTCTCGCCCCACCGCCAAAATAGCTATCTATCTATCTATTTCTGTCAACCCAATCATTTAGTTGAACCTCCAAATCTTTTGGCCTCTCTTTGCTTTTAGTATGCTCGTTTATTCTGTCAGTTAAGTGGGTTGCACATATTCTCACAGTGAAAAAAAAAATAATTTGCGGCCGAGGAAGGAACATTACATTTCCAATAAACAATGATCTTTCTCTCATTATCGGTAACTGGTTTCTCCCAGTGGCGAAATTTGTGATCAACAAAGGAAATTCATGGTTAGAAACATTATCACATCGGACAATAAATCACAACATCAGCCAGAAAAAATAAACCTCTTGGGTTGCGACCTTTAGCAGTTATTTTATTTATCGATACAATCTTCATTAGATGTGAGTTGATATTGCAGAGAAGCGGAACTGAGAATGATGAGGCCACATTTTTCTGCATTTTATCTGGTGAGCGCTTCAGCATTTATAATAAAATTTCACCTTGTAACACCTGCCACCTGAAATCGAGCCCAGGAGCGTAGCCAGGTATTAATATTTGGGTGGGGATTGCACTTGGATCATTTCGGATGCCCAAACATTTTTATAAAGTAGCTTACAACGAAGATGGAAGTCTTGAGATGGGGAAGGGTATCAAAGTGGCTTCCCTCTCGCAATGGTGGGCCAGGGGATATGTTTTGAAACAAATATGCATTGAATTGCACTGTTTTGAGGCTTAAAAGAACGTCTAGCCTGGAATGCCATCTGTAATTTCATTAGTTGATGCCTCAAACAGATCTCAGAATTAAGGCTGTGCCTCTGATCGAGTCGACTCGCTTGTGGTGTAATACAGCAGGTGCTCTGGCACTGACGGTTAGAATAGTGGAGAGTCGGCGAAATCTGAAGTCTGAGCAGATGTTTTTATTCAAGTGTCATCCACTTGAATAAGCAGACGGCACTTGAGTTCATCACTATCACATATTTCGGCACAAGCGCTAAAAGTCAGACCAATCGTTTATAGCCACATTGCCCATGTTAGAGGACATCCAACCAAGCATTGGTGACCGGGTAATATTTTACCAGTAAAACAGAGCTTGTTTACAACTGTAAACAAGTAATGACTCAGTGCCCGGGGTTCAAACGGAGAAGAACAGTATGTGTATAGGGGAGTCCTTATGGGTTTTGGGGGTGATAGACCTCAATATTTTTTCCAGTCGGGACATTTTCGTCTGGATCGGAGTCTTACTTAGATATCGATTCAGTCTTTCGAGCAACCACATACTTTTTTACAACACTAGATTCGATACTTGGATTTGAGTTACACAGTCGGCTAACAAGGGTTCGTCGGGAGATAAAATTATTTAAACACCATAAAGACGGAGATTATTATTATCCTGATGCGAGTGGGTGTGAGATGGGGAAATCTCATATCTTGACCTGCGGGTGAGATTTTCCCATCTCACAGAAACAATAGAATAGAACATATCTGGGGCTTTCTTGGACGTCGTGTGCAAGCAAGGAATCCGCATGTACAGAATTTGGCCGATTTGGAAGCTGCATTGCATGAGGAGAGGCAGCAGTTGCCTCTGGACCGTATCAGAAGGCTCACTGGTAGCATTAAGATGAGGGTTCAGGTTATCATCCGGGCACGTGGTGGATACACTTGCTACTGACATCAGACACTGCTATTGTGTTCAGAAGATCACAAGTTACATTTTCTGTCATTGATTACCGGCATTGTTTCATCATGGACCTTTCCAGAACCATACTTGTCGAGAGAACATTTTTCCATAAAAAACATTAGTGACAGATATGTGTAATTTGCGCCTTAAAAACACTGCATATTTTCATCATTGTGTTGTCTTTCCTTTGTCAATAGACCATTCTTTCCGCAAACAATCACTTCTGGCCATCCGAAAGATAGCACGAAAGTAATGACATTTTTTTTCAGGTGTATATAACGGGTTTATTATATATGCGTCTATAATGTACTAGTTAGCTGAGCATCTTATTATCATTTGTAAATATAGAAAGCACACGTCAGTTATGTAGATATTTATACTGTTGGTAAGTCTATACTTCAGCATTCCAAAAGTCCATGATTATGTGTACAGTGATCGGTTTCCCCAAGCGAAGGATCGTCTAGCAGTCAACGTCGGTGAAAGGTAGCCCACGATCCGAACCGTTTTATAACACTGGAACTCCGCAGTGCCCTGTGGATGCTGTTGGTTCTATTAGAACGGGAGTACGGGACTGATCGTTACAGGGAGCTCTGCATGATCCACTTGCCCCTAAACTTAACTCGCCCCTTAAATATGTTTGGGGCAGAGGCGTAGGCAGCATTTCAATCTTAGGCGACCAGGTGCCTTGATGGGATTGTAGAAATACAATACACGAAGCTACAATTGAGACTAAATCATCTTTTGGGAAATTTCAAATTTTTGGCTCCATATTTAAATTCTCCGACGGTCGGAAACATGTTCAGATAGAGGAGAATTTGTTAAGTATAGAGGAATTTGTTTACGTATGGTGCCAAAATGTGCAATTTCCTTGATTTGAGTCGGAAAGACCACAGACGAAACAAATCATACAATCTTTCTTCCTGCTCATTCCGAATACGATTACAATGGCAGGAACTCAAAGAGAAAAGTTGGTTTCAGATGACCGAATTTGGGTCATTAGGGATCCCTGTTTCAACAATATATTTATATTTTTATCAAAACGACAGTTGAAGCATTGCACTGTAACATCTGGTGAATGATTTCAGCGATAGTTGGGTGTCTGACAAGCGTACATTCCACGCATTGAGCTGTAGAAGACATGGACGGCCAGTCAGAGAATTTATCACATTCAGTCCAAGACCTCAATACCTTGTAAATCCTCCTCGGTGCAGCGACGAGTTCCTGGACATTGGTGGGGTCTGTTGGCGTTGTCGTAGGCGCCTGCCAAGCTTATCCCAGACGTGCTCGATTGGTGAAAGGTTTGGACTTAGTGCTGGCCAAGCCGTTGTAGTGATGTTCTGCTCCTGGAAGAACTCTGTAGCGACACGGGCCCTGTGTGCTCTTGCAATGCCATCTTGGAAAATGAATCGACGGCATTGACGTCGCGTAAATAGCACCACATGAGCTGCTAACATGTTGTCACGGTAGTACTGCCCTGTGACACGCCCCCTGTATGACATGTAATGCTGTTCCGCTTGTCACCGTTATGCCCCCCCCCCCCCCCCCCACACACACACACCATAACCGACCCACCACCAAAACGATCGTGCTGCCTAAGGTTACGTCATGGTATCATTCGTTCCGCCTCCGCCACACTCTGTTTTACCTGTCGTGGAAGTCGAGAGTGCACCTCGATTCATCAGAAAACATGACGTTGCTCCATTGACGATTGTCCCAGCGCTGTCGTGCTCCACACCAATTACGCCTTGTTGCGATGTGACGTTCAGTCAAACGTGGAATTATTCGAGGTCGCCGAACGTACAAATTCCAGCTGTGTAGGCGATTTTGGATAGTCTGACCACTGACTCGCACATCTGTCGTTCGGTGCAGCTGCTGTCCAATTTCTGAGGAATTTTTATGTCGGTTATGTAATGCTGTGGTTCGGATGAAACGATTCTGGTTGACAGTTGTCGCCCATGGACGACCTGACCGACGTCTGTCATCAGCATTGCCTGTCTGACGGCAGCGTGACCACAACCTGCTAATCGCCGATTGACTAACGTTGAGAATGTGAGCCACTGCAGTCTGTCTGTTGTCAGCTTCCCACATGCCAACGGCACGTAAACGTTCGTCACGTGTCAGTCCTCGCATACCTCAAAAGTTATGTTTCGGCCAGAAAATATTGATGAGCGAGTTTTTACCAAGAAAAGAACGATGAGACCTCCGAAAAAGCCCTTTCAGTACAAATGAAAATTTCAAAACGTACCCCACAGACATTAACGCGGCGCTTGTGCGAAAAACCTGCACGAAGTTTTCGTGGGGCGTTGACATTCATGATCCACACTAAACTTGGTAACATATTGATGTGTCCAATCACACATATCCAATACCATTTTCCAAAAATATCAACTTCAGTTTGGATATCCCCTACTTTTTTTGAATAGTATATAACAAATGACAATAACGGTAAGCGTAAATAGTATTTTTTAACTTTTGGCACATGATTTAACTTTATTTTAGAAGAATTCTGTAACTGCCTATTTTATAAAAGCCTATATACAAAGGCAATGACTCCACTCCGGTGTTAGGTAGTTATTAGTCGAAGTTGGAAATTTGATTGGAAGTCGTGCATCAGTTGAAAAAAAAATTCCATTATTACCCCCGTCCAGATATAGCTTGCTTGCCATATGCTTGTTCATTTGGAAAATACAGCTTGGACAATTGTTCCATGGCTGACATTTTTCGTCATTGGAAGAAATTGACAGGAAATTTAGCTCCCCTTAATTTTTTAAAGATGTTCGTAAATTTAAAACCAAGGGAAGGGAATTTCGTATAAACATTAAAATTCGAATTGCTAGCGAAGTTGTATCATCGATGTGAGCATCATTTCACACTTCAGGCATTTTCTTGTTCAGTAGTATAAAAATACCAAAAGTGGCTTTTTACAAGTTTTTGCTAATCAGTTTGAACTTTTGAGTGTTCTTCTCTGTTTAACCCAATTTAACAACAAGAAAACGGCATTTTCACCCTTTTTTGATGTTCTGTAAGTTTTTTTCTCTTGCAAAAAGTGCATCGCGGTAAGTAGAGTCAGGGGGATGGATCGTCTCTTTTTGGATGGACCAAGGACGTGACGTGTTAGGATGTGTTGTTAGGATGACGTCGTTTCCGACGTCCACTTTGTTTACTGGAGGTCGCCATCTTGGTTTCTATGGTAGCATGTGATTGCTATGAGTGTGAAAGGCTTCTAATGATAGCAGGAGGTATGTTCAGAGGGGGTGCTCAATTGAATAGGAGTAAATCTAATCACCCAAATGGACCCGACAATCACCTCAAATCACAAAAACACCCCAAATCCCCGAATCGGGTTCGGATCCTCCGGTCGAATCCTTGCCTTAGTGATTAGTTGCAAATATTAGTCAGTCGGGATTATAGTTAAGAAAACAATCAAGACCTCTTGGAAATGTTTTTGTGGATGAATAAAATTTGCATGTATTAGTCGTGACGAAACTTATTTAATTAACACGTGCCGTACAAATAGTCCAAGTTGGTGATGCTGCTCCCCATCAGTCCAAATTGGGTTGGCTGACATGGGTGGCGCTAGGATTTCTCCGACGCGGGGACTATGATTCCGACAGGGCCCGGTGTGAGAAGTTTTTGTTTTAAGTGGGAAAAAGTCTCAATATACGTGTCTCTAGAGGCTTTGAGTCAAAACGAAACGCAAAATATCGCGATATTTATATTAAAATGAAAAGTTATGTCACGACAAAAGCCGGTAACTACGGGCAGCCAAGTTAACCTAATCTCAGAAAATATCTTTAAATTTTAAATGTAAGTTGATGTGGCTACCCATAGCTAACGTCTGGGGCTATATATGCTATGAGAAGTGTGTATGCCCCAGTGATTATATGCCCATTCAGTTATGCCTATTGTGAACGTGTATCGGGTTTTCGGGAGTACCCCCCCCCCCCCCGCCCCATATGCAAGATATGCGTGTCTCACGTGAGAAGGCTATGTTAGATAGATATCTATCTCACATGAGCAACGTGACTGGATTACTAGCATATTTAATGAGCGCATGGACAATTTAATCATCGCACGTTCTTCCGTAAACAAACAACGTGATGTCACGTTTCGGAAATATTAGCAGACAAACGTTTGTCGAAGAAAATAGAAATAAAAACACAGACCGCAAAACCAGGCCACTTGATTCTTTTATTTGAATTTTGGGGTGAACACCATTATGAGTGGAGAGAGTTGCACGAAATTCCCATCCAAAAGATACGCGAATACATTGCAGAATTTACAATAAATGACCGCACTGAAGACGGCCGGGAGTATGAGCCAAGTTTCATTCGAGGTATGATAGGAAGTTTCGATAGACATTTGAAGGAACATAAATATAGAAAGCAAATAATGTCAGTTGACTGTGCAGAATTTCCGTCGATCGATTGATGCACGCGCTCTATTGACGTCATCGGAATGTGTCAATGTTCATTTCGCTACAAATCTTTAACTCCTGTCTTGCCGACTTCAGAATTTAATTTCGTGGTATATACCTGTGATATACACAGAACTTTTGTGCGCTCTTTCCGATAAGCAAATGAGTTTTTTTTTAGAAATGAACAACAAAATCGTTCCATTTAGCTGGACGTGCGCCTGGATTAATTTTGATGACGTTAAGGTGTTTTGGTTGGGGGGGGGGGGGACAAAATCATCCCTGATGGAGGTGGGTGTGAGATGAGGTAGCAATGGTAATAGAAAATGACATTACTTTCGTGCTATCTTTCGGATGTGCAGAAGTGATTGTTTGCGGAAAGAATGGTCTATTGACAAAGGAAAGACAACACAATGATGAAAATATGCAGTGTTTTTAAGGCGCAAATTACACATATCCGTCACTAATGTTTTTGATGGAAAAATGTTCTCTCGATAAGTATGGTTCTGGAAAGGTCCATAATGAAACAATGCCGGTAATCAATGACGGAAAATGTAACTTGTGATCTCCTGAACACAATAGCAGTGTCTGATGTCAGTAGCGAGTGTATCCACCACGTACCCGGATGATAGTCTGAACCTCATCCTAATGCTACCAGTGAGCCTTCTGATACGGTCCAGAGGCAACTGCTGCCACTCCTCGTGCAAAGCAGCTTCCAAATCGGCCAAATTCTGTTCATGCGGATCCCTTGCTTGCACACGACGTCCAAGAAAGTCCCAGATATGTTCTAAGGGATTCAAATCGGGGCTCATTGCAGGCCAGGGTAGTGCTGTCATAGAGTTGTTCTGAAGGAATGCTCTCACAGCATGGGAACGATGTACCTTGCATTGTCGTCCATGAATACAGGGCAAGTAGCCAATGGGTGGTTGTCAAAATGAGGCACGACAACCGGATTGAGAATGTCCCGAATGTACTGATGACCATTGAGATTCCCGCGTACAGTCACCATATTATATTTACAATCATGAGAGTGGCATCCCCAGATCATAAGGACCAGTAGGTCTGATATTGTTCGGACGTAAGCAGTATTTCTATGCCTCTACACTCTCATGCGACCATCTGTGACGTGAAGCAGGAACCTACCTTCGTCTGACCAATGGACTCCCCTCCACGTCCTGAGATTCCAATGCTGCCGTGTCATACACCACTCCAAACGTCGTCTTTGATGCTGATCGGACAGAGCAGGAAGCTTCATGGCCCTTCTGGGCCTCATACCCAGTGCTTTGAGATGGTTTCGGACAGTTCTGTTGCACAAACGTCTTTTGGGCAGTTAAAGGCGTTTCAAAACCCCACTTGAAGCAAAGGGTTCACGCCAAACGAGGCGTGCCGGATTCCGATCTTCCAGAACAGAGGTCTTTTGGGTTGTTCAGGCCTTGGTCGGCCCTTAACATCGTTGGTTTGTTGATGTTTTCGGACAAGTCTGCTGGTGACAGAATGACTATAGCCAAGTTGCCTTCCAAACGTTTTGAATGACATGCATGTTGCATGCATGCCAACGATTTGCCATCTTAGTGCCTCTGACAGTCTCCTCCTCGCCATGTCAACATTTATTGATAAAATAAGTGATAATTTTTTTTTGTTTTATACCCAGATATTGCATGTGGATGATAGTGTTTTTTGTGACATTCGTGGGAAGCATGCTTCACGTGGAAGAGGGGATGTTTGTGGTACTATATCAACCAGAAGTATCATGTTTCACTAGATGAAATGTACTGCGACACATAGCAATCATTAAAACATAATAATCAGTAACAGCAACTTCACTCTCTTGAAACATTTCATGGGGTACTTAACCCTTTGAAACAGAGTGGCCTTTTTTCCGGCCAAGAACATGATACATCATAATTTCATTAAGTAGGATGGATGCTAAGTGGTAAGTGAATGTGGTAGACCAATCAATATTTTCAACGTGCAGCCCCATGGCTGCACGTTGAAAATATTAATTGGTCTTACCCTAAATATTTATATTTATTTATTTATTGGTGTTTAAGGTCACATACTTATGCACAATGGGTAATCATGACCGTGGCAGTTTTACGGGTGGAGGAAGCCGGAGTACCCGGAAAGAACCACCGAGCAACGACGAGCAGCTGCCAGCTCCCCAACATCGTAACTCCGCACTGCAGCACAGGCAGGGTTAGATTGGCTGAAGACATGCGCACCATCGACGTGCAGTACGCCTTAGTACACGGTGTCATCGTGCCCCCATGTGGACAATCGGGGCGAAGGGCTTTGCCCAAGGACACAACTCGGGAGCGCGAATCAGTCACTGAATCCATCCAACTACTAACCGCGCTCGACGTTGCTTAACTTCGGTGATCTGACGAGAACCGGTTACCGCGACGCTTACCCCTAAATAATGAACATGGACTCTTCCAGTTACTGCCATTGAACTAATATGGAATGTACCACCAGTGTCCAAAGGGTTAATTAAGTTCTAGGTGTATAGTTATATTGAATATTCTCTCCAAAGTATAAATTCTATAATAATAAAATAAGTAAATTATTCCAAATTAAGTGTAGTATTTATCTGCTGACTAAAGGCGATATTCCATTCAATTTGTTCATATCACACGTTAGTTGTCGCGATCAACCCACTAACAACCCTAACCACAACTGATTAAGGTCACACATGAAGGTTGCCGTGAAGATACGAACCTTATACAGAACATGCCCCCGTTTACCCTGACCAAACCAACATGTATTAGACGCTGGGCGTGTCAATGAAACAACTGACTTGCTGACGAACGTGCCTACATGGGCATCATTTGTTTTCGTTGCTTGTCGTGTTATTTTACTAACAACCGAATCAATTTAACTAGCTGATTCCAACAATTCGTAAAATAACTTGACATACAAATCGTTCCAAAATTAAAACCTAACATATCAAGTATCGGCTACACTGCCTTGACTCCGCACTAATGAATTACCTTATATATAAATATTTCTACATTGATCAAGCTCATTCCACCAAGCCACACAAAACAAAGTGCTATCATGGAATACCTGCCCTATCCCATACTTTGCGTTATTCAACATTCGATGGAATGCACGGAATGCATTCCAGCGAACGTTAAATAACCCAAAATATAGCAGAATAGGACATGATAATTTCCCTTACTGTAATTTACCCTAACGCATACAAAACAAAGCTAAAATATTATTATTTCTATTAACCCTTTACCCAACGCAGACGAAATCAAAATTTATTATTTTAAATATAATTTTTTTAAATTTTTCAAAACATTTCGACAAAACCATATCATGTGACCCCTCATTGGAACGATCTCAGTGAGCTCGTTCCAATGAGGGGTCACATGACATGGTTTTGTTGAAATATTTTGAAAAATTTAATTTTTTCAACTGCTCAATTTGCATATTACTCGGGCGGATGTGGGCGATTAGTTAGGTAAAGGGTTAAGCTTACACTTACGACTTCCAAAGTATCAAGAATTCGGGGATATTAAAACATAAAATAGTTAATAATCTTTTCACTTACCTTAAGTATAGACAAATCAGCAGTCTTAGTATTTTATTCACATGACTGCAGTGTGTAACCAAGAGAATCAAAGGTTTCGCGCACCGAAGGCGCGTCGAGAGAATGTGGGTTCCCTCGAATGCCTTGCGACTCTTGTTGCGTTAAATTTATCAGGTTCATGCCAGCCGTAGGTAGTAAGCAAAGGAGTTTCGAAGTTGGCCTATTTCCTTCAGCGTTCTTCTGGTTGGGTGGAAGGGCTTGGTTCCCTAGTGGGTGGTTTGGTAGGTGATGCTTTTCTGGTTGTTATAATTTGGAGGTCGGATGGGTGTGGGGCTACCTTGACCGGTGTAGTCTCTTTCTAGTATGAGGGTCGAGGGATGGGGGTGTTGGTTGTCTTTTAATAATCTAGCTGGTGTTGTCAACTGTTCAATGGTGGGTTGTCAAGGGATGCTATTGGACTGGACGCTATCATCGACAAGTATAGTCTGCCTCATTATCTGGGTTGGGGGTGGAGGGTGTTAGGGATGGAGCCACCCTCGACAGGTGAGGTTGGTCTCTTGTTTCAACTTAAGGTAGGGAACGGGCCATCTTTGGCAAGTATAGTCTGCCCCAGGCCCTTAGTTTATCGTTCGTTCAGAACACATTTTACAGTCATCCAACGGTCCCTTGCGGGCCACCCGAACAAAGGGTCAAACTGTACAAACGTTTGACCAGAGGTCCTGCACTTGTATTTCGTAGTGGTTATTAGTCGAAAGGTAAATAAATAAGAAAATCCAGGAAAGAGTAATAGTGAGAGCTTGCAGGCCCACTCCTGGGTGAGAGTAACCACAGTCATGGAGGAAATATTTATACCCTTCAGTTGCCTTCACAACAGAAAACAAACTTAGAATCATGGAAACAAAGAAGCCTGAACTAACCCTTTACCCAACGTAACGGCCAAAACCGGCCAGCGCTATTCTCAAAAATCGCCAAATAATTTTCATTTTGTGTCTCAAAAACATAGGTTATGACCCCTCTTTGGAACGAGCTCGTCGTGCTCGTTCCATTGAGAGGTCATAACCTATGTTTTTGAGACAAAAAAAAAAAAATGAAAAAAAATTAGTTATTCAAGAATTTTGTTTGCAAGTGTCGTCTGCTTTTCATGTAAGGTAAAAGGTTAACAAGCACAGCTTATTCCTTTCAAAACGGCTTAATCAGATAATAGCTGAGATTAACAGTGCGAATTTTCATTTCTACTTGATTATGCAGTGAGTTTCTCTGTTTGATTTTTGGGGCATTAATTACAAACAAAGGTGCGGTATAATTCGAAGTTGTTTGTCAAATGTTATTAATTACAAACAAAGGTGTCTGTATAATTCTCAGTTGCTTGGCAGATTCAGCCTTTTACATCAGTACCATGCAAAAGCGAGGTGCATTGGTCAGAGGCACGTGTACGAGGACCATGAAAGAGTGTAGGCGTATGTCTCAGGTCTCGTGTGTTCAGCGAACAACTCAAACTGACGATGCAGAATAATACCGATAAGAGCAAGTGAGGGTCATCAATCAGTTTTTGCCGGTGGTTTCTCATTTGCATTTTTATAACTATCATTATTGTCAATTTATGTATTGTAATTGAAGTATATGGGGTTCATTTATTTCTTTTATATGCTTTAGTTTCGCTTTTTATGTCTTAATTCTTATTTGATATTTGTTCAAGATGCCAAAAGTAATTTTGAAAAAACGGTTGCTTTGAAACTCTTCTCTCTGATTGCACAACCGAAATGGTAAATTGGTTGTATCATTATGAATTAGCATGAGAAGACGTCTCATTATGACACAATGTGATAGATTGGGATATTAGTGCGTTTTCTTTTGCATCAGTTCGAATCAGTGTTCAATATGGCCCGAAACTATCTGGTGTCACATTTTTAGCCATTCTCGATATTTTAGTATCAAACAACGTGCTGGGCGCTAAAACACCAATGGGAGGGGAGAGGATGTACTTCGCTGTCTGATTCAAATAAATTGATGGAGTTTTAAATGAAAGTGTCAATGACAGTGTAGCTTAACTTGACTGTGCGCCGTGTTTATTTATTTATTTATTTATTGGTGTTTAAGGTCACATACTTATGCACAATGGCTAATCATGACCGTGACAGTTTTACGGGTGGAGGAAGTCGGAGTACCCGGAGAGAACCACCGAGCAACGACGAGCAGCTGTCAGCTCCCCAACATCGTAACTCTGAACTCTGCACCGCAGCACAGGCAGGGTTAGATTGGTTGAAGACATGCGCACCTGCGACGTGCAGTACGCCTCAGTACACAGCGTCATCGTGCCCCCATGTAGGCAATCGGGGTGAAGTGTCTTGCCCAAGGACACAGCGCGGTTGTCGCAGGTGGGATTCGAACCGAGGACCTCTCGGCTTGCAGCCTGCACCTCTACCAACTGAGCCACCGCGCTCCCGTGTGCCGTGTTTGATGAAAAGGATAATGTTCAATCTTTATGAAAGGATTATGAAATATGACAAGAATTGTGATAATTGAGAATATGTTAATTTCTGTTCCCTGTATACCATGTTTTCAATAAAAATAATTTGAGGTTTAGACTGTAATAAAGAATTGAGGGGTGGGTTAATGTGGCCCTCACAGTTAATGTATGTCAACCAAAGTTACCAAGTTACAGTGAAATTATTCCAAAACGAGTCATCCTATCAAGTTACAATGAAATCCCTTCATAAATACGACACGTAGACTGTGCTACAGGTTTTCGGGCTTTGGGCCTGTGTAGCCATCACGGTTGACTGATCGCAACCAAAAGTGACGTCCTCATCTAGACATTCTACTTAGTTATCTTACCAAGTTACAATGGAATCCCTTCATAACTACGACCTGAAGACTGTGCTAAAGGTTTTCTGGCTTCGCAGTTCATCGATCGCGACCAAAAGGGGACGTTTTCATTTTGACATTATATGGAGTCATCCTACCAAGTTACAATGAAATCCCTCCATCAATACGACCTGTAGACTGTGCTAAACGTTTTCGGGTTTTGGGTTCGGTCAGCCGTCACGGTTGACAGATCGCGACCAAATGGGGAAGTTCTCATCTACACATCATACGGAGTCATCCTACCGAGTTACAATGAAATCCCTCCATATTAAATGCGACCTGTAGACTGTGCTAAAAGTTTTTGGGTTTCGGGTTTGGGCAGCCGTCACGGTTGACAGATCATGACCAAAAGGGGACGTTCTCATCTAGATAGTATACAGAGTCATCCTACCAAGTTACAATGAAATCCCTTTATAAATACGACCTGTAGACTGTGCTAAATGTTTTCGGGTTTTGGGCTCGGGCAGCCATCGCGACCAAAAGGGAACATTCTCATCTAGACATAACCTCAGACCTGCATATGAAATTCCGTGACGATCGGACAAGAACTACGGGGTGTAGCCTGTACTAAAGGAAAATGTGAACAGACTCACAGACTTCTGCAAGCGTGATGGCAATAGCTTATCTTCACTTTGTCAAGTTAAGCTAAAAATGAACTGGTAAATATTTCAAGAGTGAACGGAGAATTGGTCACACAAAAATGTCGGACAGAATATTAATGTTCTAACGAAATCACAGGTTGGCGAAAGGAACGGTCACCTAAGTTTTTTCTATATGCCACTGATTCAATTAATGATCAGGATGATTTCTGTCTTCACGTATTCTTGTTGTTGCACTTAGATGATAACATATTAATCAACTAATTACTGTTAATCCAATGGGTTTAGCGTGTCACGAGTCTTTATCAAAGGCAGTATTTAATAAGATAAAACTTCATACCGTCGCGAGTCACTCGCGACGGTATGAAGGATTTATCTAATTAAATGGCGCCTTTTGTAAAGCTTATAACCTACAATGTTTTATTGAAGAAAAAACAAAACAATGCTTCATTACCACTCACTGAGAATTAACGATGAAAATTTGTCAAAACACTGGCGGCGCGGTGGCGTTGCGGTAACCTGTTCTCGTCCGATCACCGAAGTTCAGCAACGTCGAGCTTGGATGGGTGACCGTCTGAGCGGTAGATTCGGACTCCCGCGTTATGTCCTTGGGCAAGGCAGCGAACCCAGATTGTCCACATGGGGGTACGATGACGCCGTGTACATAGGCGTACTGCACGTCTATGTGCGCATGGCTCCAATCTAACCCTGCCTGTGCTGCAATGCGACGTTACGATGTTGGGGAACTGGAGGCTACTCGTCGTTCCTCGGTGGTTCTCTCCGGGTACTCCGGTTTCCTCCACCCGTAAAACTGTCACCAACGCGATGTGACCTTGGCTGTTAAAGTGTCGTTAAAAGTAGTAGGAGCTGCACCGTTCATGTAGGTTTACTCTGACCCCCACCCCGACACCGCGCCCAGGCCCTTTTTAGGCCCCCCTCACCCCTTCCGGTGCCCACGGCCGTTAGGCCACCTTCACCCTACCCATGCCCAAAGCCCCTTAGGCACTCTTCCTTCAACCAAAAGCTGTTAGGCCCCTCCCCGTGCCCAGACCCTATTGGGCGCTGTGCCCAAGATGGCGGCTTCCCCCATGATATCTGTGACATGGCTACCATAATACATAGAGTGGGAGGGCTGCCTCTCCCTCCCTGTACCCAGAGCCCATTGGGGCCCAAGATGGCGGATGACAAGATGGCGGCTTCCCCCATGATATCTGTGACGTGTCTACCATAATACACAAAGTGGGATGGATCCCCCCCCCCCCCTGTACCCAAAGCCTATTGGGACCCAAGAGGCGGTCCAAGATGGCGGATGACAAGATGGCGTCTTCCCCCATGATATCTGTGACGTGTTCACCATAATACACAAAATGGGAGGGCTCCCCTCCCTCCCTGTACCCAAAGCCCATTTGGACCCAAAATGGCGGCCCAAGATGGCGTCTTCCCCCATGATATCTGTGACGTAAACAAGCTACTCTGCCAGTGATTTAAATATTAAAATTAAAATTAAATAATTCAAATTAAAAAATCTCGTTCCTGTTTCTGAAATATACAATGTGTTTGGGTTAATATTGTACCGAGGTATTTTCAAAGTACTCAGTTAAGAGGATTATCTTGTTTGTGTAAACACTTATTTGATAAGTAGATTGGGTAAGCTCCACAGGTGTGCGTTATCTTCAGTACGTGCCTGAACTTGTTTCTCGAAATATGCTTTTATGTGCAGTAGCCATATTTTCTATACTTTGCATGATGGGATGGCGGTTACTGATGTTTGTGATGAGGGTCTAACGCGCTTGTGCGCAGTGAGGGACGAGGCTGAGCATTATTTATGGGTGTTTAAAGTCATATATTTCTATATTTTTTATAAATTAAAAGTTTGGGATATAAACAACTCACCTTGACTTAGTGGCATTGCGTATTTTATAAAATTTAATGAAAAATATGGCGTCCCTCATAAAATACAAGGAGGCTTCCCCATGCCAAAATAATGAAAATTTCTTCATATAACACAACAAGACGGCTGTCCGACGTGTTATAATACGGCGCATTGGCGGATCCAATACTCTACATCCGCGCGATGTCAATAAGATGGCGAATTTCCCCCACTTTAGTACCCCTTAAGTGAATTTAATAAAGTATTTTATAAAATTTATTGAAAAGTTACATGGCTTTTCCTCATAAGATATAGGGAGAAGGAGGCGTCCCCGCCCCCGAAATAATGAAAATTCGAGTTTTTATTTGAAATTGGTTCGACATTTAAAGTCATCAATGTATGTTGTAGGTTTTGTTTTCACTGAAAGAATGAGAAAAATTGATCATTTGTATGCAAGACGTTGGAGTTTTGTTAGCGAAAGGGATGAACTTGTATTTCTACATGTATAATATGTTACAAACTGTTTCGTTAAACGTGTGATATAAACGGTATTTATTGGAAAATCGATTCCAACAACCAGGATTATACCGTGTTGGTTTATGGGTGGGGAATAGGAGGCGGGGTATGACCGCCGACTCAAACCCCACAATTTTTTCACCTTCAGTTTTTATTAAAACCCATATACATGTACAATAATTGGGCTATTTAACTGTAAATTGAACGAAATTTATTGGGGTACAAAAAAGTAGACTTTGGACAGAATGGCTCAATTTAGTCAACACATCTACTAAGATGAAGTCAGATTTTGGAATAGTATGATAAAAAAAATGTAAGGCGTTGGAGTTTTGTTAGCGAAAGGAGTGAATTTGTATGTCTACACGTATAATAGGTTATGATAAACTATCACACCAATTTTAACAAACGGGGTTATGCCATATTGGTTTATGGATGGAGGATACCCCGAGGGACATGGGGTATGACCCCCGACTCAAGCCCCGCAATTTTTCATCGGTTTTTATCAGTTTTCATCAGTCTTGGGTACAGGGAGGGAGGGGGAGCCCTCCCACTTTGTGTATTATGGCAGACACGTCACAGATATCATGGGGAAAGCCGCCATCTTGGACCGCCTTCTTGGGTCCCAATAGGCTTTGGGTACAGGGAGGGAGGGCGATCCCTCCCACTTTGTGTAGTATGGTAGACACGTCACAGATATCATGGGGGAAGAGCCATCTTGTCATCCGCCATCTTGGGTCCCAATAGACTTTGGGTACAGGGAGGGAGGGGGATCCCTCGCACTTTGTGTATTATGGTAGACACGTCACAGGTATCATGGGGGAAGCAGCCGCCATCTTGGGCCCCAATGGGCTTTGGGTATAGGGAGGGAGGGGGAGCCCTCCCACTTTATGTATTATGGTAGCCACGTCACATATATCATGGGGGAAGCCGCCATCTTGGGCACAGCGCCCAATAGGGTTTGGGCACGGAGGGGGGGGGGCTAACAGCTTTTGGGTGCAGGAAGGGTGCCTAGGGGGCTTTGGGCACGGGGAGGGTGGCCTAACGGCCGTGGGCACAGGGAGGAGTGAGGGGAGCCTACAAAGGGCCTGGGCGCGGGGTCAGGATGTCAGGGTGGGGGGTCAGGGTAAACCTACATGAACGGTACAGCTCCTACTACTGTTAAACCAAATAAAAAAATAAATAAATTGTCAAAACACTATTTCTAACACCTTTTTTGACAAAAGAAGTAAGAAAAACAATTTTTGTTGTTTTATCATCGATTGCGCCCTTTATTGGCACAATGGCTTTCCTTCACAAGTGTTTGGTGCCAAAAGTTTAGCCAACGAAGTATTTTTGGTGCCAAATTAAAAATTTTAGAGCAATTGTCTAAATTGGTATCCCCAGCGCGAACACTGGTTCGAATTAAATGACATGTGTCTTGGCGTGTTTGGAGAAAATCTAATGGATCCATGTCATGTCTGATAAAAAGATTTTCCTGTATTTTAAGAATTTTGTGTCGACTATTAATTAGGCAAATTTAATTTTGGAATTGACAGAAAATAAAACTTTGTGAAGGAGAATAATATCATCTTTATTTTTCTTGTCGGATAGATTTACGGGTGAAGTGACTGGAGAGAACCGCCGAGCAACAGAGAGTAACTCATGTCTGGGTGTGCTGGTTAATGGGTGGATTTTTTTACTGATGTGTGAAAACGCTACCGGGAAAGGGTGGTGGTGGATCGTCCTTACCCCGCGTCGCCTATATCTGGGACAGAAATTCATTTAATTGCAGGGATTACAATAAATGGTATATCATGAATTTAGAAAGAAAATGCGGTTGGAAATTCTCGTAAAAGATTTAGGGAGAACAAAATCATGATTTTAATGATTAGTACCACGCACTTTATATTATCAGATTATTTGCTGGGTGGTTAAAAGAAATATATTCGACAATCACATGCGATGTTCTTTACGTTAGTTACATTTATCGATAAACCATTGCAGTAAATCCAATGTTTCACACTGACACGGTTGCTGCGAATGCGTGCCCGAAAGATGTATCTTCCAGACCGCCGTGGATACTTACATCATATGATGTTAATAAGATGGTGGTGACGACATGACAATATTAAGACAGAAAATAACGAGGGTGGAGTACGCAGTACTCCAATCAACGACCAGAGTAGGAGTTTTTTCTGTAATTCACGAGCGCCAAAGGCGCGCATGATATACAGGAAAAACTACAAGGGCCGTTGATTCCTACCCTTCGCATTCTACACGAGTGGTGTTCTGTATTTATACCGCGGCGATTAAACTTGAATTAACCCTCTGCCATTAACCCTCTGTCAAAATGGCAAAGTTTTCTACAGCAAAGATTTATCATAATCCAGTCTGATGTTCAGCCAAATATACCTAGTTTGACAGATCTCAGTGGGCTCTGTCAAACAAGACATAATGGTTAAATTCATAGTTAAACAAGACAAAGACGGAGTGATGGGAGAAAATTCTGTTGCTCTACGAGAGTCCTAGGCATTAAGCGAAGGAAGCTTATATGTTTAATGAAAAATATTATCTACGGCGGCTTGCTCGATGCTGTTTTGTGTCAAAGCATTTCATTCACAATGTCAATCATATACGTAAAGATCAATCAGATGCTTTCTTATTTGACGTTCTTACACGCAGGTCGGTTTCCATGCGTGGTGTACCTAGCACATTTCTCAATGTTTGTATTGTACCGTGTAAAGTTGAATACACAGAGCAATCCCGGTATACAGAACAATAACTTCAGAATATTGTAATAGCTAGATGGTCACATGGCCAGTAAAGGATAAGTTTAACCCTTTACCCAACGTAACGGCCAAAACCGGCCAGCGCTATTCTCAAAAATCGCCAATTAATTTTCAAAATATTTTCATTTTTTTGTCTCAAAAACATAGGTTATGACCCCTCGTTGGAACGAGCTCGTTGAGACAAAAAATGAAAAAAATTAGTTATTCAAGAATTTTTTTTGCAAGTGTCGTCTGCTTTTCATGTTAGGTAAAAGGTTAAAGGGAATGACAAAATTTTTATCCACATCCGTTCTCCACCCATACTTTTATGGTGTCATAATTCTAAATTCTTCAAAGGGCATTAGATAGAAAGGGCATTCTCCTAAACTCTAAGACATGCATTAACAGAGACCAAACTCCGAAAAATAACTCTTCAAGATCCTTTCATTGAAGAGTAATAAAGAAGGAAAGCACAAATTTGAAGTTCTTTCAAACATTGGCATCGTTTGTCTTCAAACGTTTTTACTTTACGTTTGCGTAGTATTCATGGAAAATGTGTACTTCCAGTAAATCTCGGTTTCAAAATTAATAACTATTCGAACTCTTTCGAAATACATTCAAAATGTCTATCTTACAAGGCAGCAGCTACCCCTAAGTAATCAGAGCAATGTAGGCAGCTGCCCACATCGTAGCTCCAGCTCCATGAACTTCCTTGCCACCGACTGAGTTCACAAGAAGATTATTAGCGGTGGACGTGACAACCGTTTCATATTCTCAGTTCCTTATTCGACATTCTTTAACCACTTTTCTCTGGGAATAAGTAATGGTTATCACGTCCGTTATTGGTAGACCTGACGGGTATGCTCCGAATATGAGCAAAAAGGAGAAGACATGACAGCAATAGTTAGCAGACATGCAACGGCGTGGGGTGTGGAGTGTGCCCCACCCCCGCCTAACCATCACAATTCTCAATTGTTGCAAATTCGAAGGTATCAGTTCCAATAGTTGGACATAAAGAAATCAATTTCCTTCGTGTTTTCAACTTTTCAGACTGTTCCGACCAGTCGATTTGAACCCGTCATCACAGTTTTTCCGACTTCGATCAGTTGCGGTTACCGGCTTTAGTCATTCGCTGTACTCCGACTCCGGATTCCAACATTTTAATTGACTAAATTTTTCTCTTACACTGACCAGACTATATAAGGACTAGATAGACTAACAGCTATTTAGCCAATATCTGCTCCTTACAACTGACTGCCAGACAGTTGGAAGGAGTAGTTATTGGCTGAATAGCTGTCAGTCTATAGTGCTTATGAAGTCTGGTCAATGTAAGGGAAAACTCATAAACCTTAGTTGGGAAATGCATTTTTCTTGTGGATTAAATGACTTGATTTGAGCAAGAGGGACGGGGAATACCACCACTCGAACTCTCCTCCAACACGAGCCTACGTTCCTCGGAAAATGCCTGCGGCATGTCGTGCTGGGACCCTGATCCCAGTTAGAAATCTGACTGATCCCCGACCTCTATTGAAGACTCTCTACCTACGGCCCAGACAGAAGCCAAAACTGAGAGAAATGAAGAATAAATCATCACTACAATTCACATAAACTCTACCCTATCCAACAATTTCAGTCAAACATAACAATCCTGCAAATAATTGTTGTGGTGGTGTCCGTTATGACGACTGGAAAAAGGTCATGCCAACCTCGCGAGACATGAGCAAGCATTGCGTGAAGTATTGTTTAGTGATCTGGCAAGGTTAGAACGGACAAACGGTCTGTGACTTTGACATTGAAGTTTTGACCTCAGGTCAAGGTCATGACACACACTTGAGTTAAAACTAAGTACTGTATTATGTTCTAACATTGTTCTAACATTGCTCGGTCCATAGAAAATGATTCAAGGACAGATCTTGTTCAAACTTCATACAGTACTTGCACGTGACGCTGTGATGTGTAATGAGCTTTACCTGAGGTCATTACTCCAAGGTTAAGATCACAGATCGTTCGTCCATTCTGACTTTGTGCAGACCATAAAAATTGATTTCATTGACAGATCTTGTTCATACTTCATCCAATGATTGCTCATCACTGAATATTGTTGTCGAAACCACTGACTTTTAAAACGCCGCTTCACTGTGAAATATATATACCTCTAAGGGGCCTAAAAATAGTTAACATATTCTTCTCAAGTTAAGACTCGGTCCAAAGGCTACTCGAGCTGTGCCTCGTCAGGTAGGTTATGGTGGGTCAGAGTTTTACAAACACTGAAAATAGAGAGGTATGAAATGGATGTTTCTCTTATGATTATCTGTGAAAGATACAGACTATTGTTTTTTAACGGCTTCTTTTTCTCTTTTATTTTTCCTCTTTCTTTTTCTTCTCGTGGTATTCTGTCTTCTGTGCACTTCATTGTGCACACGATAACTTGAATACGAATCCTCCAACGTCGTTGATTTTGGCCGATAGACAGTCACTAGTACTCGGCCACCTATGTTTTTCAGGCTATTGGGGCATCGGGGGTGTCCTTGAGGTGTTGTTTTGAAAGTGGGTCACACTTACATCTCAAGCCTGGTATGACCTATGGACCTGGCTCCAACACCAAATGAGTCGACACTCAGTGGAGGTTCGAAATATGGGCCAAGATCACTGAGGTCACCCAGGGGTCATTGAGTTCATTTTTCGGAATTGCTGAAAATCGCATTTTACGACCCCTAATGTATTACCAAAGTCCATATATGTTTTTTACGCTAACAATTGTGGGTGGGGGCCAAAAATATTGAAAGTGGGTCACGCTCATATCTCAAGCATGGTACGACGTAAGGACCTGGGGCCAACACAAAATGAGTCGAAACTCAATGGAGGTTCAAAATATGGGTCACCCAGGAGTCATTGAGAGTGTTTTTCAGAATTGCTGGAAATTGCATGTTATAACCCCTAATGCATTTCTGAAGTTCATATTTCATGTATTTCTTTACGAAAAAAAGTGTGCAGTCAAAAATATCCATTTCAGAATCATTTATAGAAAATGTTGAATGATGTGTACAGAAGTTATTTCCAGTTTCTTGAAAAACTGTATCCGATTCCTGTATCAAAATCTTCAAACGCTGTTCACGAAAACCCGAGTATTTCTAATTTCTTTAAAGATATTGTACTCTCGAGAATAAGTCTCCATAAATTCCCATTTTGTATAGTTCAAGTTTGATGCTTTCACCATTTATTTACATACGCGAATTTACTGATCAAAGTAAATTCTGTTTCTCTAGTTAGAATACATGTATGTTTTTGTAATTAGTAACCAAAAAAAAAAAAAAAAAACAAGGGCCAAGATTGGAACTTTAATAGTGTTATTAGTTTGCGTTAGTGGTGATGGAGCCTTTATGGCGTAAATTTTATTTAATATTGAATTTCCCATTGATACCCTGAGAAGGCAGTATGGCAATACTAAATTCCCCATTGGAGGCAGTATGACGTACGCCAAACTACCCTTTGTGGGTGTCAAGGGAGAATTCAGTGTTGAATAAAATTTACGCCATAAAATTTACTCTGATTAGCCCTCTCACTCTTTGTTCAACCGCCAACCGGATATCTTGTTTTCTACTCTCATAACTGAACATTTACGCCATGGCCCACTCACACTTCACCCAATGGCCTTCTGTATATCTTTTTTTTCTACTTCTCTCAAAAAATTTACGACGTGTGGACCATTGACTTTATGATTTTCGGGCCAATGACGTCATGATTTCATTAAAAAAAATCAACTACACACGCTGAACGATTGTCAAAACATACGCGAACAAGTCAAGAAAGGGAGGAATATTCTGAGATAAATTGGTTATTACCGCCACGCTGGACATCTTAAACGGACTCGTCGATATATGCCCAGAGACGAGGTATGAACCTCATTCAATACATCATCCCGGAAAACCGCATGGTGGTAACAACCTATATGTTCCTTTCTGTCGATCTGTCCATAAAAGCAGCTCTAGAAGGGTAATTCTTGAATGAAGCAACATTTGACATAGGTGTACCCCAGGGAACAGTCTTTGGTCCAATACGTATGTTATGCCACATTAACGATCTACCAAACTCGGTAAAATCGCGAGTAAGGTTATTTGCGGATGACCTCCTATTGTATCGGGAATTAAATAGCAAGGTGGATCACACACCCTACAAAACGATCTAACTTGTCTAGAAAAAATGGGCATCAGACTGTCGAATGCGTTTTAACGCCAAAAATGCTACATTCTGGGCATAAGAGGAAAAAGTCATCCATTCTTCACCCTAAACGGCCATATACTAAAACATGTTTCATCTAACACTTACCTCAGTCTATAATTACAGGGATATCTTAAATGGGGTAAGACTACCTACCGAGAACAACCGAAAACAACCAAGAACAAATCAAAATTATAAATAAAGGCAAAAATAAATATTAATTGTTAGCATATAGGTACTCTGAGGCTATGTTGTAAAAAAAATAAGAAAGTCACATTTAGAGCTTTTAGACCAACTGAAATTGTTTTTTCGTTTTGCTTTAATTCTTCTTTTTTGTTTTTTGGTGGGGGGGTGGAGGTATACAGAGTTGCAATAAACTTTTATGTTCATTTTTAAATATTATTTTGTTTTGTTCTCGGTAAGTAGCCTCTTCTCGGTTCGGCGGGAATTAATAAATATTCCCATTCACCATAGACTTGGCTGGTTTAAAATTGATTTGTTACTAATTTTTACGTAATATAAAGTAGATACATGCCTTACGCGCTAACAGTAAACTTTATTTCATTTTTAAATATTATTTTGTTTTGTTCTCGGCAAGTAGCCTCCTCTCGGTTCGGCGCCGAATGTGGGAATTAATAAATAATTCCATTCGCCATAGACTTGGCTGGTTTAAAATTGTTTTGTTACTAGTTTGTACATAATATAGACTGAGTACATACATGCTTTATACGCTAACAACAAACTTTTATTTCGATCTCTATACATTATTTTGTTTTGTTCTTGGCAGGTAGTCTCTTCTAGGTTCGGCGCCGAAGGCGGAGGAGTAATGAATAACCCCCTTCACCATAGACTTGGTCGGTTTCAAGTTGTTTTTCTAGCTTTTAAATAGAGTACCTGTATGCACACAAGTAGCGCCGTAACTTTTGAGTACCAGCTTGTAAAACAGACCAATACAAACATTCATTCGTTTTGTGCGCCCAGCAATCACCTGGAACCAACTGGATGAAAACACTGCAGCAGCTAGCACAATAGAGGCTTCAAATCTGCCCTAGGCGACCAACAAGGTAGACCCGCTCTCTCTTCTGACATGTTTTAGGCCAGCAGGGATTCTATGACGTATCCACACAGATACAGTAAGACCACTGGTCAAATTCCCGACACACCTTTGCATCAAAGGCAACAATTGCGTGAAGAATAAACAAGAACTGTCAGATAGATCAGATTCTAAGGATCGAAAAAGTGGCGGTGTGGCAATATCAAAGTATTCCTGTTTGTGACCATGACTTTTATTTATTGGTGTTTAAGATCAAATCAGCATCTTTGGCTTTCTAGTGACTGCAACAACGTGACATTTATGCCTATGCTACCCGCGTTAGAGGACTTCCACCCCAGGTGTGATTTCAGGTCCTTATTTTACCAGTAAAGCAGAATTTATTTACAACAGTAAACAAGCACTGCTCCACTTTCCGTGGCTCCCACGAGGAGACCTTGACCTTAAAGATAATACCCTGGGTCAAGTTCATGACACACCAATTCATTGGTTCGACGCAACATTATTGGGTGAAGAACGAAAATGATCTATCAAACAGATTGGATTACATGGGGCAGAGAATAGCAAAAGACAGTATTTTCAAAGTATTCCTATTTGTGTGTTTGATCTTAAATGTATGCCATGGTATACTTTTAGAATTAAAGCTGCGTTTAGTGTGGCCTTGACCTTACAGGCATGGCCTTGTGTCAAGCTCAGACTACAGCCTTTGGTCATGTGCAACAACTGTGTGGAGTTTGAACAAAATCGACTCATTGAATCACATTTTATGGATAAGATAAAGTTAGGATGAATTTCAATGGCCCAAAGAAAAAAAAATATTGTCCAGTTACCTTGACATTGGAGATACAGACCTTATTTTGATTCCAGCAATTCAGATACAGAAACATAAAAGCTATATGGTTTGATTTAATAATTATAGTTTTGAGAAGGGTTTTGTTTTTCTCGTGTTAGACGGAGAAACGAAAATGGTCTCTCGCAAATGCCTTTTGAAAGTTTGTAAAGTTTGTAATATAAATAGTAAAATAAGCAAACCTAAATAAGTATGCACTTGTATACTGCAATTACAGGACAGAGGATTTTGTATCATGGGCTCCTGAAACAAGATATTTTCAGATAATTACAGGTTCAATTCATACATACTGTAAGTCAAATGCCCCAACGAGATCTTGACTTTCAATACATTTTCTTGGGACTCCCTCAGGATGTTAATAACATACATTTAACGGTCAAGTGATAAATGAGGCAACATGTGGAATGAACTTGTCCTGTACACTGGCTGCTCGTATCAATGGCTCACCTGGTTAATCAAATTGACCACCGGATCACAATTCCGTACAGGTGCATAACCAGGTATCAATATTAGATGGGGTGGCACAGGGTTCTGTTGGGGGATTCAAGCATTTTTATGCTGCAGGCATATCTCAAAGATTGAGATTGCGAGTTGGGGAAATGTATGGTTTTGCTCTTGTGTTCGTGTGACCAGAGAGGGTGACCCCTAGAGAAAATGTGGAAAAATAAGCCCCAAATGGTGCTATTGGTAGACATGTTGGGGCTAGAAGGAACTCTAGTTTTCACCAAACAATGTATGTCACCTATTTCATTGGTTGACATCCCATGCAGATAGCAGAATTCAGGATTTTTAGGGGGTCACAGGGACTTGGTGGCATAGATGGATGCCCCAGGTCCCCACCCCATGGGTATACCACTGATTTTGCAACTGTGACTTAGGCAGCTATACACAAGCAACCTTTTTAATATTAATGTTCCAAAGGCTGAGTGTAAGAGATTCGACTGATTTGTATATCATTCACTTTGTTGGTCAGTAATACCTACTTCTGCTGTATTAATTACATAAGTATTAACAAACAACATAAAACAAACCCAATTTTACTCTTAACAAATAGAATAAAAATCAACAAAATATGATACATACCTGCAATATATAATCACAAAATCAGTATGAACATAATTATACAGGTGAAAAATTGACAATTTATACAATTAATTATAACACACTATCTAACAATACATTTAAAAGTTTCCAGGTTTCATCTCCCAACAATGGCAGTTGGCCCAATTCTCATAACAAAATAATTCTCTCCAGGGACAATGGATCAACCCTACAAAAAGCATCTCTATGTCTTCTTCCATTAAGGTGACAGATTTGTACTGTAGTTAGTTTATAAAACCCTTGTCCAATTTGGCCCCCATTATCAGTGTTTAACCCTTCACCCAACATAACAGTCAACCGGCCAGCGCTATTCTAAAAAATCTCTAATTTTCATTTTTTGTCTCAAAAACATAGTTTATGACCCCTCGTTGGAACGAGCTTGTTCCAACAAGGGGTCATAACCTATGTTTTTGAGACAAAAAATGAAAAAAATTAGTTACTGAAGAATTATTTTTGCAAATGTCGTCTGCTTTTCATGTTAGGTAAAGGGTTAAGAAGTCTTGATTTTGAGGTCAGCTGTTGTTCTTTCGGGCCATCACACCTACCATCTTTACTTTTTGCAAGTTGAAAACAGCATGCCTCCGTTCCCCCTAGCAAGCAAATAGTCTCACCTAACGAATCTGCTGCATCCGCAATGTAATGTACAAATTGTGCAGTAGACAAAATTCATCCAAACCATATCATGTGACACCTCGTTGGAACAAGAGCTTGTTCAACCCTCCTAGTGAGAGGGCACATGATATGGTTTTGTTGAAATCATTTTTAACCCTTTACCTAACGAATCGCTCACATTCGCCCGCGTAATATGCAAATTGAGCAGTTGAAAAAATTCAATTTTTCAAAATATTTCAACAAAACCATATCATATGACCCCTCATTGGAACGAGCTCAATGAGCTTGTTCCAATGAGGAGTCACATGATATGGTTTTGTTGAAATCTTTTGAAAAATTTAGAAAAATGATATTTAAAATAGTAAATTTTGATATCGTCTGCATTGGGTAACGGGTTAAGAATTGAGAGAAAAAATTAAAAATACCAAATTTTGATATCATGTGTTTTCTGTGAAGGGTTAAAATTTGTTTGGAGGAAATAGGCCAAATAATACAGTGAGTGCACAAAAATATGGTCAATACACCATGAATTATAAACTGTAGCATTCCAAGACTTCAAACTAACCAAACTTCACATTCCAAGAACTGGTACGTAACAACATACATGGAATTCAACAAACTTCAAAGTCCAGTAATGCCACTCACTGTCTTTTCACTCTTTCATTCCGTGAAGAATCATCTGAATGACTATGGTTGCCCCATTGAAGTTGCATTTCATGTATTATATCAAACTCAAATAAATTTGATTAGGCTGCGAAAAGCTTATTCAAAAAATTGGTTAATATTTTTTGGAATCCCTACTTTCTGTGCACCAATGGAGTGAACAGTGTGCAGATGTTCATTGATATTTTTCTTAAAAACATGTTCCCGACTCAACAATAATGCACTTCATTTCAAATGGTAGTGAGTAGTATACAGTGTGCCTTCCAATTAAAAAATCGGAAGTCTGGTTTATGGTCAATTTCATCATCTCTGACTATATCTTGACCAGAACACAAGTATTAAGTCAAGTTTAGCCAATTGTTTATATGTATAGGGCCCACTTTAGAGGACTTCCGCCCCAGACATTCATAAGTAGGGTTTGTCCTCTCATTGTACCAAATGCAAATGTGAAGTTTGGTTTCAATCAGCCAAGTTGAATTTTAAACTCAGATCAGAAACCAACTCCATTTAGACCGTGCCATGGATATATTACTGCACCCCCCTTCCCCCACCTTTCCCAAATTTTTGCTGGTATAATAAAGAAGTAAACCGGCACACAAAGTTACCAGACATAATGTTAAAGTGAAAAGCCCCAATGAGCATTTTGTTGCAGTCATAATACAACAGACGTTGAAAAGTTTACTTGACACTTTGCACCTAGAGGCTTAACTATTTTAATTATTCATTTATTTATTGGTGTTTAAGGTCAATTTCCACATCTTTGGCTATATCATTACTGCAGCATAAGGTATGAAGTCAAGTTTAGTTAATTGCTTACACCTATGCTGCCCAGTTTAGAGGACTTGAACCTCCCCACCCCACCCATTGGTCACAAGGTCTCATTTTCCTAGTAAAGCATAACTTGTTCATCACAGTAAACAAGCACTGATTCAATTCCCAGGGTCCCACAGTGCAGCCTTGGTAATTCGCCCTCAGCAATCAGCAGTGCCAAGGAAAATGCAGAGGAAATGAAAAATACCCACAGCAAAATTACTGCAGAGGATGACTTCTTTAGAAAACCTTGTGGTGGAAGAAATTGCACAACTTCCAATTATACACAAGGGACCAAACCATGTGTGTGTAACTACGCTGTATTGCTAATCCTAAAATTTACGGTACAAGTTGCAGCATAACCACTAGAAACTACGTGTTCTGCTTCTTCTGTGTTGATAACACCAGAAACTGACATCACTTTCTGGAAAGCTCTTACAGAGCTTTCCAGAAACTGATGTCAGATTCTGGTGTTATCGACAGAGAAGCAGTGAGATACTTAGTTTGTGGTTATGATGAATCTTATTTTCACTCACACCATACATATTGAGCAAGTCACCTGCTTACTTCCAAGAATTTTTTTCAGCATTCACATGGTTCATGATATTGGCATGATCCAATTGAGTTAAAGATTCTGCACATTGACTGTGATTACATATGTACACATATATCTCGAACTACTTTCACAAAGTTACCTAAAAGATTTCACTTCATCACATACTACATAAACATGGCAATTAAGACTATGCCCTGCCCCCTAATGATTTTTACACAATTGAACAGGCTTAACAGCAACTGCCATAGAAGCACCAGTTTTCCACAGCAATTGTTTTGCCGAGGAAACAAGGATGAATTACTAGGACTGCGCAGTGAATTTATTACAGGTGAAATTACCACTTGTTTGTTACATATTGTAGTTCAAACATAACAAGAAGGATGCCAATGCCCTATAGCTCACCAACATTCCTCTTTGATAGTAACTTTGGCAAACACAAGAACTGTATCAAACAGGCTCATTACATGCGACAAAGCTGACCTAAACACAATCTCTTAAAAGTAAAACACAGAAACTGACATAAACACTAAGTTAAACATGAAATTTTGAGTTAAACAGAAAACTAAAAATGTCAAGAAAATTGTTTAAAATGCAGATTATGAGGGGTTAATCATAGAACAATGATACTGAGGAACATGTTTGATGAATATAAGTGCCATGGGAAGAGAAGGGGCACATCAGCTGACCTAAACACTTAGTTAAACATGAAATTCCAAGCTAAACAGAAAACTGAACGCAACTAAAAATGTCAAGATGTCAAGAAAAATGATTAAAATGCAGAGTATGAGAAGTTAACCGTGGAACAATGATACTGAGGAACATGTATGATGAATATAAGTGCCATGGGAAGAGAAGGAGCACAGCAACTGACCCAAACACTAAGATGAACATGAAATTCCGAGCTAAACAGAAAACTGAACGTAACTAAAAATGTCAAGAAAAATATTTAAAATGCAGGGTATGAGGGGTTAATCGTGGAGCAATGATACTGAGGAACACATATGATGAATATTAAGTGCCATGTGAAGAGAAGGAGCACAGCAGCTGACCTAAACACTTAGTTAAACATGAAATTCTGAGCTAAACAGAAAACTAAACGCAACTAAAAATGTCAAGAAAAATGTTTAAAATGCAGAGTATGAGGGGTTAATCATGGAACAAGGATACTGAGGAACATGTATGATGAATATAAGTGCCAAGGGAAGAGAAGGAGCACAGCAGCTGACCTAAACACTCAGTTAAACATGAAATTCTGAGCTAAACAGAAAACTAAATGCAACTAAAAATGTTAAGAAAAATGTTTAAAATGCAGGGTATGAGGGGTTAAATCACGGTAGAATGATAATAATCATCATATAGCAGCATTATAAAGGCCATGATATGAAACAGGGCAAGTAAGTGACCTAAACAGAAGCTTTAACATTACTGGACATGTACGTTGCCGCCGACTGATCGAGCCATGCGCCATAAGCTCACACAACTAAAGTTGGTGAGCTAAAACGTATTCAGTTTTTAATCTCTTTTCAGCCTATGTTGCACCTTAACTGGTAGAGTGCTGGAAGCCCATATTTGGGCTTTGTGTTTAAGTGAAGGTACTGCTTCTCAAAGGCTTAATATTTTGTGGATGTGCTTCATATTATCTTTGAAGTGAACTTATTTAGTCTGCATGGATTTGTCTTATTACAATTTACGGGAGAGTGCCTGTTCGGCACTCTCCCATGAATTGTAACGAGGTAAAGAGCTGAGAATAAATTTTGAAGACCAAAAATAATTTAACCCTTTACCAGTTAAAGAGCTTGATTTGAAGTCAAAGTGCTTGAATTTTCGCAAACTGTGAATACAACTGCTCCTACACACCCAACCAGGTGACCAAGCACAAGTAAAAAATATCAACACAACATGAACAGTTCATCAGAGATGATATAATCTTCTCCATCTTCGCACACCCTGGTATTCCCTGAGGCATGTAATAGCATTTTTTTCATCCATTTCATTTCACTACTTCTAAAGGCACGTCATACTAAACAAGTAACATGTTCATGTCTCATTTTGTTAAGAATTATGAGCATGTGAAATTGTTTTCTATTTTCAGCTCCATGGGTTCCCTCAGGGAAGCAGTGGAAACTTGGATTTCCCCATGAATCAAGTATAGGTTATCCAATAATACTGCATACCAATGTTACTTAAAATCAGCTGTTCAATCCAAAAACTTAACACAGGGTGCAGCCGAAAATTGAATTTGCTGTGCAGGGTAGCATCACTAAATTCATCCTCTGGGACCTCATTTTGCAGATGACAGTCTGCTTATTTTCTGCCTTGGACCTGAAGTATTCACCAAACAAAGGTGATTTAAGGATTTTTCGCAAAGAGATTTTAGGATTTTTAAAAATAATTAGTCACTAATTATTTACTTCTATTTTTTTTCACTGATTGGGGCAGTGCTTTGAGAGAACAAACAAACATCTCAAGAGTTTCCATAAAGAAAGTGCATTTCGACAAATATTTGATATTATTTATTATTCTTTATTGCAGTCTTTCGATTTTGTAAAATGCAGGTGTGCCAAGTGTGGCATGGGCCATTTCTAATTCGCAAGCGCCATTTTCCCGATTTACGAAATGCTCATCTGCTGTGAAAAAGTTATGAAAACAGCGATGTTTTAATAGAATACAGTGTGTGTATGATAGTGACAGACTGTCTATCATACACATGCTGTATTCTATTAAAAAACAACCCCATTTTCTTAGTGATGTTAAGTCACGTTTGTTGGGTCATAACAATAAAATAAAGCTCACATACTCACGATACATGTTCATTATTTTGAACATTCTTTTTCAAAAAATAAATCCGTAAACTAAACTGAAATGCGCGCACAGAATCGAAAGCAGAATACACAGTTTGAATAAGTTAAAACTGGAACCAGGAACAGTAACTAGAATAATATGGAATTGTGATGGGTACGTCTACAGTTTTTCTGATGAACCAATTTCATCATGTTTAAATTGAGGCACACTGTAGCATCAACTGTTGATGTGTCGGCTTGGTTGAAGTTGCGACATTTTTTCCGGACTTCTTTTGAAAGTGAAACCTACACCGCTACTGTACCATGTAGTTGAATATTACTGCATAAGGCCATGGGCACATTCTATCAATTCTTGATGAGCATTAACCCCTACTTGTGTTAAGGTAATTCAAACAGGTGATCATATAGCACGCTGCTTTTTGCCAAGGTGTGGCATTAGTGGTGCATAGCTTTTCAAAATTGCATGCGCGATGGCGCCCCTCAAAATCGAAAGACTGCTTTATTGGTGTTTAAGGTCACATATTTCTGCATTTTGGCTAATCATGACCACAAAATGGATATAAAGTCAAGTGTAGCCAATCGTTTATACCCATGTTGCCCATTTTAGAGGACTTCCACCACAGGCATTGGTTACCGGTTCCTATTTTACCAGTAAAACAGAGATGGTTTACCACAGTAAACAAGCACTGCTTCACTTTCCGGGTTACAGATGAAGAAGAAATATTTCATATGAACAGAAATTTACACAATATACAGAACAATAAAATTGAATGGGTTTTTTTAAATGAATAAATGCCTGGTAGGAACTTGATTGAACAAACTTAAATCTGACCCCAAGAATGATGTATCTCAAACATCAAAAGATTCTGAGTGACGAATGTAGATAAGGATATTTCAAAAGAATTTTCTTCATATTGCACTAAGGTTGTTTGTTTAGTTGTGTTTGACAACACTTTCAAAAGCCAGGGTCACATCGTGTTGGTCAGTTTAACCCTTTACCCAACTTAATGGCCAAAAATGGCCAGTGCTATTCGCAAAAATTGCCATTCAATTTTCATTGTATTATTCATTTTTTTACGTCAAAAACATATCTTATGACCCCTCATTGGAATGAACTCTTTGAGCTCATTCAAATGAGGGGTCATAAGCTATGTTTTTGACGCAAAAAGTTTTGAAAAAATTAGTTATTCATTAATTTTCTGAAAAAGCAGAGTTATCAGTGGTTAAAGACAAGTGCATCATCAATGTGCAGTGCACCTTAAGCATACTGACATGGGCAATTGTGATTAAGTGTCTTGCCCAAGGACACAGCGCAGTTATCACTGATCACAATCGAACTGTCAACCTTTTTGTTTACAGTTCAATCCTCTAACCACCAAGCCACCACACTCCCATTAAAGACACAGCGCAGTTACCGCCTATCACAATCGAATTGTCAACCTTTTTGTTTAAAGTTCAGTCCTCTAACCACTGAGCCACCGCACTCGCATTGCATCAAGTTGAAATATTTGATAAGGTGCCTTAATACAAACCCAGGGACTTGATTTGAACACAACACTCTTGAATATGACAATCCCGTCATCTCCACACACACAAGGATGTTGTAAACCAAATATCAAAAGATTCTGGCTGGTGGATCTGAAAAAGATTTTTAAAGAATTTTCTTCATATTACAGTAAGTTAAAATTGGGGTTCCTGCAAGGAGCCAAAATATGAACCCAGGGACTTGATTTGAACAAACTTGAATTAACCCCCTGCTAAGAATGCTACATACCAAATATTTCAAGATTAATAATGGTGACTATAGATCTGAAGATTTAAAAATTGTCCCCATATTGCACTAAGTTAAATCTGACCACCCATAGGGAACCTGATATGAACAAAATGGAATGTGATCCCCCCCCTAAAGGTCTTGTACAGTATGTCTGCTGTGGACTGGTCACTTTTCACAGATGCAATAATGTTAAATTCCAAACTCTAATTATAGGAATAATCACTAAAAATTTAATTAATACTTCATTAAAATTTGACTGATGATGATTTTTATTACCTGGTAAATGCATCACTGCCCACGCGTGGATTACGACCAGTCCACAGACACTGTAATTTTAACCAAATACCAAGAGATCTTGATTGGTATTACTGGAGAAGATTGTAAAAAATTTTGAAAACATGCTGACTAAGTGTTTTCCCATTACTAATATTGTTAATTAAAGTGGACATCCCATTATGCAACTCTCTGACACAAGCAATTTCAGAGGGTTTTGGCCATTCAATTCTACTTGTCCTTAGGATGCTTCATACCAAATAATAATTATCATAATAACCATAGCACTGTCTACAAAACTAAAATTAGAATATGTGAACCAAGTTCCTCGTCACCAAACAGAAAAAAAGAAAAAAAAATTCACACTTGATCTTATGTCCAACTATTACCACAAGTTTCAAGTTGTGGTAATTACATTTCCCCCTTTGGTTTAGATTGCTTCCAGCTACAGCTGAGTATGCAGCACACTGGCAGGGGAGAATCACCCTAAGAGTGGAGGTTCCACTCAGGCCTTAACTGACATTCTGTGAAAAATGTAAGCAAAATTGCAGCCAGCAGACATCCTGTTTGAACTAGGGTTTAATATATCCCCTGACTTTCATGGAAACAGGAACAGGAATTTTTGAAACAGAAAATCCTTGAACCGGGAAATTCTCACTTTCTTAAATTTCAATGATAATGATGACCAGCATCCTGCTGGTTGTTATTATCAGTGAGATTTATGAAAGCAAGAATTTCCTGATTGGAAGCAGCTATATAGAGTAGAACCTGTCTTGAGAGACCGCCCTTTGGGCCACACAATAGTGGTCTCTCAAGACAGGTGGTCTCTCATAACAGGTTTTAGGTTTTCTCAAGTCAGTGAATAACCAACCACAAAATTTAGAAATGGAGAAGAATGGATTTTTGTAATTATTTTGTCGTTGTTCTTTTTTATGAAGTTTTTGTAACAAATTGAAATGGACTGTTATAAAAATTATAAAAATAAATTAGTGTTGAAAATCTTCATTGAAGATTTTCAACACAAATTTATTTTTATAATCCTATCTGTCACATTTCAGGTATGTATGAAATTGTTTATTCAGCAATAATCCTTATCTTTTCACAGGGGTCTTATAAAAACATCTCAATTTTTGATAAGTTATGTCAATGAATAGCAATTGAAACCCAATTAAGAGCTTTTAATACAGTACAGTCGCCATGGGCAATCACTTTTCCACATGTCCACGGTGGGCGCCCACTGATTTTCCACAGAAATTAGTTTGATACCAATTTCTGTGGACTTCTGTGAGCATGTAGTTCTGTGGGCAAAAGCCTGTGGACTTCTGTGGAAAAGATTACTGAACGATGATAATACCGGACGGCAGTGTCCACATAATTAATCCGAAACACGTCTGCCCACAGAAATGTAACTGGAAGTAATTTTTAACACATCTTGATAGAATATGACTCTGATTAAAAATATTTATTTCTTCATCATTTCAATTTGCAAGCACAGGTATATGTTTTTTTTTGTATTTACAAAAGGGAAAAAATTGATAACCTGTTAAAATTATGTCACATTTTTTCAATCTGAAAAGTGAATAGCACAACCCAAACTGTGAAAACAAGACATACATTGACAACAAACCCATGTCGATTGCGAACGAGTGTTTTGAAAAAAATGTGTACAAAACGAAAACAAATAGTTGAAAATACTTAGATGTGAGTTTTCCATGGAAGACGTGTGTCGCCTGCACTATATTTTAATATTTCAGACAGAATTCTAAGTGGAAAAGGGGCATAACTCTGGAAAAAATACAGCGGATCAAAAAATAAAATAGGAGGTGCACAATGCCATTATGTGATAAAGAATCACTGAAAGTTTCATCAAAATCCATTCATAGGTTAAAGAGGAGTGGTGGATAAGAAAAAGTGCGACGCAGACGACAAGGCAGACAACAAAAGTAATCCCTATATGTCGCTCCCCACTTCATGGGGCGGCGACACAAAAAGAGTGCACCTGCAAATATCGCTGATATGCAATTATGTATTGATATGATCTTTCTGTTAAACCAAATCTGATTTTCGATCGACTGTTGAACAGTTCGTTCGCTTTCGTTGACAACTCTAAGCTCGGGCGGGAAGGGGAACCTTCGGCTTCTAGAATTTGCAGCCTGGAAATATTTTGACAAAGGGAACATCAGCCCGGTGAAATTAGCGCCGAGTACTCGGGCCCATTTATTTATTTATTTATTTATTTGTATTTAATGTCATATATTTATGCAGAAAGAGGCTTATCATGACCGCACCCCCAGGACTTTAACCTTTTTTTATTCTGATTGTTCAGCATACAATACAAATGCATCGTCAAATAAATTTCGTTTTTTTTTTAACCTGACCCTATCGATAAATTACTTCGGAATTATTCACTAAAAGTGCAATATGAAAGTCGCCCTTTTTAGTGGATAATTTTGGAGTAATTCTGATTGTTCAGCATGCAATAAAAATGCATCGTCAAATTAATTTTGTTTTTTTATAACCTGACCCTATCGATAAATTACTTCGGAATTATTCACTAAAAAGTGCAATATGAAAGTCGCCCTTTTTAGCGGATAATTTCGGAGTAATTCTGATTGTTCAGCATACAATAAAAATGCATCGTCAAATTAATTTTGTTTTTTCTAACCTGACCCTATCGATTAATTACTTCGGAATTATTCACTAAAAAGTGCAATATGAAAGTCGCCCCTTTTAGTGGATAATTTCGGAGTAATTCTGATTGTTCAGCATACAATAAAAATGCATCGTCAAATTAATTTCATTTTTTTTTAACCTGGCCCTATCGATAAATTACTTTGCAATTATTCACTAAAAAGTGCAATATGAAATTCACACTTTTTAGTGGATAATTTTGGAGTAATTCTGATAGTTCAGCGTACAATAAAAATGCATCGTCAAATTAATGTCGTTTTTTTTTTAACCTGGCCCTATCGATAAATTACAATGTATATTTTTAATTGTTAAAGTGAAAGAAAGAAAAAATATAAACCAAACAATTTTATTCACTTGGTTGTTATTATTTTTCTGCAAGATTGTTTGTTATTCATCAAGATTAAATTAATTACCTAGATTGACTTATGTTGATCGGCAATTAAGGGTGCTCTTGAGTTTATGATTTATGACCTGCTATAATCCTTCTGAAGTAGTTTTACAGAAGTTAGTGGCATGTGTATACTATATACAGCAGCGTTTGAAAGGATTAAAAACTTCAAACGACTTGTGTTCACAAGATTAATGGATCTATCTTGTCTGATGCAGACCACTGGGGCTAACTTTTATTAATATCGATGGGGTAGGGTTAAAAACCAACATCAGGTATTGGTAAGTGAATACTCGAGAGGCGCTTATCCCACTTGTAATGGACCGACCCCCGTGAGGATCATGGAAAGTGAAGCAGTGCTTGTTCATTGTAGTAAACAAGCCCTGCTTTACTGGTGGATTATGACCCAGAAACCAATGATTGGGAAAGAAGTTGTTTTTCTGAAATTATACTCTCAACTCTTGATTCGAATTTCAAAGACAGCCGGTAGCTGTCGCGAAAACGATCCGGAACTTTGCGGAAGCGGAAGATAAAAATGATGCCGTGAGGGGGAACTGGAGAGGCCTTATTTGGTGACGATAAATTCATAATTGGTGGAAATATCCCTCCTTTTTTATTTAACCCTTTACCTAACGTACTGTCAAAACTGGCCAGCGCTATACACGAAAATCGCCATTCAATCTATTTTATACTTTGACTTTTTGTTCCCAAAACATAGGTTATGACTCCTCATTCGAACAAGGGCGTCACGCAATTTTTTAGTTACAGAAGAATTTTTTTCACGTGTGTTGTCTACTCCTAGCGTTAGGTAGAGGGTTAACAAATGGCAAACAGATGAGTAGATAAATATCACATGGTCCACAAGCTTTTTAGTTCTGGTCATTTGACATCGCCATTCGCCATCATCATCACATTCACATCATTCACACCTCTGCCTTAAGAGTGTGAGCACCTGATTAATCAATCATGGATAGACTGGAATTACCAGAAAGACTCGTCAGAACTATCTCAGCTCTGGACATCTCTTGCCCTGTCACCCGGACTGTCCAGGAGACAGGTAAGAGAGTCCACCTGAGCCTGGAATTTGAAATAGAGACAACCAAGTCACCACCCTCTTCGGGGAGAGGTAGTACCTTTGGTGAGAGGATTCCCTCTCCCACTGGTCCTCACCCGAAGGGGCACGGAGGCCCTGAAGAGAGAAAGAGAAAGAACAGGAAGAAGAGTCCATCGACCAAGCGTAGGGACGCCCGGCGCTTGGAGACCTTCCGGAAGGGGAAGAAAAAGGCGAGCGAGAGGATGGAGGTTCTGGAGGCAGTCGCCAGTTCCCCTCCTAGTCCCACTAGTACACCCAACCAACTGCCAGCTCCTGAGCCAGTACTGTTGGATGAGAAACGTCTGGTGGAGACTGAGGAGGGGCTGGAGGTTGCATTTTTACCACCTCCCACCCCTCACTTCCTTCTCTACCGGACACCCCGGGTGTGTCGATCACAGCAAAACAGCCACCTCAGTCTGCAGCCACCTCCGAAGACATAAAGAGAGCAATAGAATGAGCAACTGAGATAGGACAACAAGCCATCTCCGAAACCCGCGAGTTTAGGAAAAAATACAAGGCAAACTCAAAAAAGGCATTAGACGCAATCCAATCACTAAACTCAACATCACCGACTTCCACATTACCATCTCAACCACCTCCAAAGAAAAAGAGCCGGAAGAAGCCCATGTGGGGGTAAGCCTCCCCTCATCCCTTTTTCTCCTCTACCACGCCTTGACATTCAACAAAAAACGAACAGTCAACGAGGATCGAAAGGGGCTTGCCCCAAACTGTCCCTGCACGCCTTCAGCGCGTGAAACCATTCTATCCAAGCTTTTTAGTTTCTGCATTTTCGTCAGTTGGATTATCCCGGGAATTTGTCATGTCAGGGGAGAACAGAAACTAGTCTGATATTTTGACCTCGTTCCGATGTTAACAGATTTTTTTTCTTATTGCTATCGTGTAGAAAAATTACGTAACATAAATATTATAGTAGTGTAATAAAAAGTCAGATCATGTGGACTCCACGGGAATTGCCGTGTTAGTTATCAATTCCATGGGCAAGTAGGTAGCATGCTCACGGTCTAGAAAAATCTCTGTCCACAGAAATTTATGTGGGCAGTTGAAAGGTAATTTGCCCACGGTTTTCCACAACCACTGTGGACATGTGGAAAAGTGACTGCCCATGGCGACTGTACTGTACTTTTAATTATGTTAGTATAACCACAATGGATTTTCCAATTCCAGAACAGGTAAAAAGTTAGTGTCATGGTTTCAGTCTTCAAAAGGGCAGTCTCTCAAGACAGGTCCATTATGGCATAAAAATACAAGTTGGTACCAGGTCACAGTGGTCTCTCAAAACAGGTGGTCTCCCATAGCAGGTCCATTATAGAGTAAAACCAATCGGTGCCTGGCAAATGTGGTCTCTCAAGACAAGTGGTCTCTCAAGACAGTGGTCTCTCAAGACAGGTTTTACTGTAGTAGAACTATTGACATTTATTTGGGCAATAAATTTTGGACGCATGCAGTTCTAAATACCATTGCTCAGGTCAGGGTCCTCACTTATAGGGATGTGGCATAGTTTAGAATGGGAACATAGAAATTACAATACACATTGGTCTTGGAGGGTGTTATTGTGGAGCTATGGGCAAAAAAGCTACAAAATGTAAAGAACATTGCAGATAGTTTGGGGAAAGCACTACCATTGCTATAGCCAATGAATGCATCATTCTCCTTTCTGTTCTACCCTTATTTCTGGTAACTGGGAATAGAAAGGTTAGTATTGGATGTGGGAATTCCTGGCCTCAAACTAAACCTGGTTTGAACATTTATGTCTAGTTTTTCTTGTGTCTTTGCTTTTTCACATAACTTGAGTTATTCTGGGTGGAAACTTCTCTCCCTGGGTGTTTTGGATGCAATCCTTTCTACACAAACAATGACCATTTCAGTTTCAGGGGATCATGCTGAATGACACCTGGTACAGTGCAAGGATCGCAAAAGAAATCTCGTTCTTGATCTTGATCTTGAATAGAAATGCTTTACCACTCAAATAGTAAATGGTATAATGTTTAACTGGTCAAGTGCAGAAAGCCCATATCTGGGCTTTACTCTGAATTGTAAGTACCGCAACTTAAAGGTTTCAAAGTCAGTGGATATGCTTAATATTATCTTTGAAGTGAAATTGTTAGTCTGTATGAATTTGCCTTGTTACAATTAATGGGAGAGTTCCTATAGGCAATTTATGGGAGAGTGCCCAAAAGATATGTTAAATTTTGATGTCCCAAAATAATTTAGCACTCAACCAGTTTAGGTGGTGGTTAACAGGTAGCATACCAAATTATTTCTAGTCATTAAAATTTCTTCACATGTCTTTGCCTTGTTACAATTATAGGAGAGTGTTACAGACACTCTCTCATAATTTTTAACAAGGCAAATCCATCCAGAAGTTATAATTTCCATAGATAATATGAAGCAAATCCACAGAACATGAAGCCTTTAAGCTGAAGTACCTGCACTTCATAATGGAGTCCAAATATCAGCTTCCAGCACCCAACTGATTAAGTGATTAATGAAAGTGTCAATGACACTGTAGCTCAACTTGACAAACTTGAACTTGGTAAGTTATAAATGAAATGGCAAAATTGAAGATCATTGGTACCAATGTCATTTTTTTTGCCAGTGGCAACATTTTTTGACAGAAACCGAAGAAAATCGATAGCTCCCATCTAGAGGCCTCCCCAAACAAGCATGCCAGGTTTCAAAGCAATCCGATCATAAATGTACCCTGTAGGGTGTATAAAAGGGAAATATTGTGGTCTGACTAGACTAAATTCTAAGAACGTTGGCCGTGGCAACATTTTTTGATGAAATGGGAGAAAATCGATAGCTCCCATCTAGAGGTCACCGTAAATAAGCATACCAGGTTTCAAAGCAATCTAATCATAAATGTGCCCTGCAGGGTGAGCCAAAGGGAAATATTGTGGTCTGACTAAACTAAGTTCTAAGAATGTTGGCTGCGGCAACATTTTTTGATGGAAATTGAAGAAAATCGATAGCTCCCATCTAGAGGTCACCCCAAACAAGCATGAAAGGTTTCAAAGCAATCCGATCATAAATGTGCCCTGTCGGGTGTGCCAAAGGGAAATATTGAGTCTTCTGACTAAACTAAGTTCTAAGAACGTTGGCCGCGGCAACATTTTTTGACGGAAATTGAAGAAAATCGATAGCTCCCATCTAGAGGTCTCCCCAAACAAGCATACCAGGTTTCAAAGCAATCAAATCATAAATGTGCCCTGTAGGGTGTGTCAAAGTTAAATATTGTGGTCTGACTAAACTGAGTTCTAAAACGTTGGCCGCGGCAACATTTTTTGACGGAAATTGAAGAAAATCGATAGCTCCCATCTAGAGGTCACCTCAAACAAGCATGCCAGGTTTCAAAGCAATCCGATCATAAATGTACCCTGTAGGGTGTGCCAAAGGGAAATATTGAGTCTTCTGACTAAACTAAGTTCTAAGAACGTTGGCTGCGGCAACATTTTTTGACAGAAATTGCAGAAAATCGATAGCTTCCATCTAGAGGTCTCCCCAAACAAGCATACCAGGTTTCAAAGCAATCTGATCATAAATGGGCCCTGTAGGGTGTGCCAAAGGAAAATATTGAGGTCTGACTAAACTAAGTTCTATGAACGTTGGCCGTGGAAACATTTTTTGCCGAAAATTGAAGAAAATCGATAGCTCCCATCTAGAGGTCACCCTAAATAAGCATACCAGGTTTCAAAGCAATCAAATCATAAATGTGCCCTGTAGGGTGTGCCAAAGGGAAATATTGTGGTTTGACTAAACTAAGTTCTAAGAACGTTGGCCGCAGCAACATTTTTTGACTGAAATCGAAGAAAATCGATAGCTCCCATCTAGACGTCACCCCAAACAAGCATGCCAGGTTTCAAAGCAATCCGATCATAAATGTACCCTGTAGGGTGTGCCAAAGGGAAATATTGAGTCTTCTGACTAAACTAAGTTCTAAGAACGTTGGCCGCGGCAACATTTTTTGACAGAAATTGAAGAAAATCGATAGCGTCCATCTAGAGGTCTCCCCAAACAAGCATACCGGGTTTCAAAGCAATCTGATCATAAATGTGCCCTGTAGGGTGTGCCAAAGGGAAATATTGAGGTCTGACTAAACTAAGTTCTACGAACGTTGGCCGTGGCAACATTTTTTGCCGGAAATTGAAGAAAATTGATAGCTCCCATCTAGAGGTCACCCTAAATAAGCATACCAGGTTTCAAAGTAATCAAGTCATAAATGTGCCCTGTAGGGTGTGCCAAAGGGAAATATTGTGGTTTGACTAAACTAAGTTCTAAGAACGTTGGCCGCGGCAACATATTTTGACGGAAATTGAAGAAAATCGATAGCTCCCATCTAGAGGTCACCCCAAACAAGCATGGCAAGTTTCAAAGTCATCTGATCATAAATGCGACCTGTGAGGTGTGCCAAAGGAAATTGTGGACGTACGTACTAACGTACTAACATACTAACGTACTAACGTACGTACGTACGCCGACGGACGAGAAGTGATGGCAATAGCTCAGCTTGACTTTGTCAAGTTGAGCTAAAAATGGCTGATACATGTAAATGCTCACCCATGTTTCATATTGTAAATATCAACAGTTTCTCTCAAAATGTTGTAAGTAAAAAATTTAATTTTAATCACATGATCTCACACTTTCTCTGAACATTAAGGTGATGGTTAAGTAACAAAATGGCTGAAAATTGGGGCTCTGCCAAAGAAGATATAACAGAATAAATGCACTATTTGTTACTTGAATACAGGAAAACGACAAAATTCACATTAAATACTTTCTCACGCACTAGAATAAGTTTTAAATGAGTTCAAGCCTGGAATAAAAAGCTTACATCTTAACCTATCTTAACTTATTTGCAGGTTACGCTATATTATAATATTAGAACTTTCCTTTTCATGTTCTATCGGTCGATAGAACCTGAGTTTGTGTGATTTCTGAAATAAAACCTGAAGCAGCGAAGCTGCTGAAGGTTTTATTTCAAAAATCACACAAACTCAGGTACTATCGACCGATAGAACATGAAAAGAAACATTCTAATTATTTTATTATGCCGAACAAAAAATGACTTTCATTGTCAAGCGTTAACTGCTACATGCCATCAATCTTGTAACAACAATGTAGTTGAATCCAAAAACATGACGTCATTTCGAACGAATGACGTCTCTTCGAAAATGCCTTCGCTTTGGGAGTTTCTATATCAACAAATGCCAATGTTTACAACTGCATCATGCTGCTCATGTTATAATTCATTGTTAATGCTTGTGTGAAAAGTGATTTAAATTAATGGAATATAAATTCATGTTTCTCGGATGACAAGAGTAGATAGAATTAAGCGGAGGCTCAGTAAGGTCGAGGAGTACTAAACTTGTGGAAATATAATTGATTGAAGTCATAACTGAGACTCATATTCAGGATTCACTGATGTGGTGAACAACACGTGAGTGAGTTTTTTAATATTTCTGATTCTTTTGAATGCATTGTTTGCAGTTAAAATTGAAAACACACCCACTGAAGATGACATATTTGTTGGTAAATTTGTGTCGACCGGTGTTGAAAAAGCTAAACGGACATGGAGCCAGTGTTTGCTGTTGAGAAATTCCAATCGACGCTGATCAATGGAAGTGGCGCTTACATTTTCTTTGTTCTCTTGTCTCCAGGGAAAAATGTTCCGATAGTAGCCGTGTTTTGCCTCAAAACTCCAGTACTATGACTTTTAGAAGGTGGCATATTAATCAATCATGGCTGATGTTACAAACGTGGGGCATAATAAAACATGGTAGAACCTAAAGGGAAAATTGCGAGTCTGAACCCAAGCTGCGACAGAATGTAAAAATAAAACAAAGGCCGAGTCCATAAAGGGTAATAACTTTGACAAAAATAACACCTGCTTTGAATATGGGCTAGACAACAAGATACACTTGCATGCCAAATATGATGTCATTCCATCAAGTAGTTTAAAAGTTACGGAGTTTAAAATCTTGTTGGGGACAGACTAGCTAAAAAAGTGATGTGATGTTTTTCTGCCTTCTCTACTCTTTCTTTTTGCAAAATAAATAGCAAAAACTAAGGCCTGATACAGTGGATTTTCTGTTTCTCAGACCATTTTTTGTAAAACTGCATGTGGGCGGGCAGTTTTTTATTTTATTTTTTTATTTTTTGTAATTATTTCTTAGCCATCAAAACTTCATGTTCTTGGTAGACCTCATAATCTACAGTCCAGAACATCATGGGTAGTGGTGTATTTTGTCCCTTGAGTGCATGAAGGCTTTGCAATGCAAAAGCATTGCAAAGCCTTGTTGCACTCAAGGGACAAATTTATCAATTTTATTAACTTGGGTAAAATATCAGACATAAACCATTTAATTTTTATTTTTTGAACTTTGCAATGGTTATAAAAAGAGAGCATGCAGTTGCCAAAAGGACCATGCGGGAGAGCCTGAGAAACAGATTTTTAACTTTTTTAGGCCTAACACACAATCTCACTTTGGTGAGATTGTGTGTTATTTTGGCAGAAATTTGAACTCTATTCCTATGTGGTTGCAATGCGCAACCTTTGAGTCAAATTAATCCTTTAAGATTGTTCAGTCTGACTGGCAAACATGACAGGTTAACAATTTTTGGCATTAGTATATTTTACTTTGCATATTTTACAATTGATGTAACCCTCACATAAACCTAAACAATCGTTTGTGGGTTATTTCCAGGCCTGAGTCTTGATGAGCAGTGTTTCTGAAATAAAAAGTCCTTTTTTCAAATGCCCGAAAATCATTGTATTAAATGTTGAATATGTTTTCCCTGATTTGAAGGGTAAAGAATTCACTTCTTTATTAAATCAGCTGTGGAGGATTATCACAAATATTTGTATGAGGTGCCATGTTACTTTTTCTTTGCTGCTTCTATCCATTCCATTATTCTTTCTTTCAGTTTGACATCAGGAATAACCATGTTCATTGTCAGTGGTTTACGATTGAAAGGATCCGATTGGTCACTAAAAACACAAAAGAAAACCGATATAAAATGAAACACTTCACCTATAAAACAATGCAATCAACACAGGTACGGTAATCATATATGAAGTTATGTAACTTGTTCACATAGGGTCAAAGCTTGGCAGGTCTAAAGATATTTGCTTTCTCCCTTGTGACAGATAATTTTGTATGGTAGTAAAAATTACCTATCGAATGCAACAGGTACATTTTCTCGGCCAAATATTGATCTAAACGATGTTCTATATTTAAGGCAAAAGAAATGGTTTGGGTTCTCAGGCAATCACTCATTGAAATTAAACAACCTCATTGAACGATTTGTTTGGCTTGGAGTGTCTTTCAAAAATAGTATGAAATCATGAGACTCTATAATGTTACTTTTTCTGATCGATGTATATTTATTTGCTGTGTTTGTAACAAAGCATGATTAAAATACAAAGTCTGTTTAGGCCCCACAAAGTAGATCTTCTGTTTCTCAGGCCATTTTTTGTCAAATTGCATATGGGTGGGCAATTTTTCAATTATTTTTTATTTTTGTATTTATTTCTTTCCCATCAAAAGTTCATATTGTCAGTTTGTTTTATGTCAAAGACCTCATAATCTACAGAACAGCATGGGTGGTGGTGTATTTCATCCCTTGAGTGCAAGAAGGCTTTGCAATGCTAAAGCATTGCAAAGCCTTGTTGCACTCAAGGGACAAATTTATCAATTTTATTAACTTGGATAAAATATCAGACATAAACCATTTAATTTCAACTTTTTTTCACTTTGCATTGGTTATAAAAAGAGAGCATGCAGCAGCCAAAATGACCATGTGGGAGGGCTGGAGAAACAGATTTTTAACTTTTTTAGGCCTCATTATAACTGTTTTACAAACATTTTTAGGCCTTATTATAACTGTTTTACAAACATTTTTAGGCCTCATTATAACTGTTTTACAAACATTTTTAGGCCTCATTATAACTGTTTTACAAACATTTTTAGGCCTTATTATAACTGTTTTACAAACATCAAGTTTGCAATGTTCTACAGAAATTGTGCAGATGGTATTTATTTTTCAAAACAGGTGCATAAATATAACACAACACAAATGCATTTGATATATTTTTATTACCTAGTAGAGTGTTAAATATTTCTTAGATGTCAAAATTTGTTCACGTCTTTGCTTTCTTACAGTTTGTGCAAGAATGCCTATGGCTCTCTCCCTTATACTGTAACGAAGTAAATCCATGCAGATGAAATAAATTCACTTCAAGGATAATGTGAACTGCATCCATGGAATATGAAACCTTTAAGTTGTGGCACCTGCACGTAAGAATCCAGCACTCTAATCCAATAACAAACAAAAAAGATAAAAATAAAAAATAAAAGCTTCCCTCCCTCAATGATTTAAAATTTTAATTGCTCAAGAACCAAAAGTATTATTTTATTCAGACTAATTTTTAAATAAAGTATCTCTGTTGCCACTCCTTGATAAACTTCGGGCATGTATTCTCACAGAGACCCACTCTGATACCTGGATTTGTAGGAATAACTTGTGTAATAAAGGCACATTGTTGAGGGTCTAGAACAGGAGGATGACATGTCAGCCTTCAGATTTAGGTAGTTGATTCACAGAATACATAAATAATGATTACAAATACATATATTTCATAAGTTCAGTAAACAATATACTGTAGGGGGTGGCATAGCCAGATTGGCTGTCTACCTGTCTCCTCCTGGAAGTAAGTGTAGTTGCAAACAGACAGTGACCAAATGGTTCAGATTTAGGGAAAAAAAAAGAAAAAGTATGTGACTTTAAGTTGGGACTGGGGCTCGAATTTTTTCATTAATGGAGAAGCATTTGCAGGATGTTTTTCAGCACGAATCCAATGGGAGATTGGTGGTTAGGGATTGATACATTGGTACAAAACTAGCTGCTCTTGGTGGCCACTCCAGGGGTCAGCCAAGTGGGCAACTAGGGTGAAGAAGTCGCCTTGTCATTCCTCAAGTCTCCTAGGCTTACATTGGGGGCGAAATTCAAATTGCCCTACAAAATTTCCTTGGGAGCATGGCAATTTTATGCATTTTCTTATGTTTTATTTAAAAAAAAAACGCTTCCGCATTCATAACAAAGTAAGCACCGCTGCTGTTAAAGTCCGTCATACGGCTCTGAAAATAGCCCAAACTAGCCCAATTTTATATTTTTTAAAAGAGTTGTAATGGCGTAGTCATTTGAACAATATGCCCCAACTGATAGCTACCAGCACAAAATGGCTATTTAAAAACAAAGTGCCAGCAAAAACAATGAATCACACAAGACATGCATCGTGTTAATTAGAATTTATTAAAGTTAACTACCGTTTAAAACAAAAAAAATGTGTAGGAGACAATTGAGCCAAAAAAATGTTGAAATTGCTTATGGTTAAACTCTTTTCCATTGAAAAATTTGTGCCCAGATGTTGTAGTATGAGAGAGGGACCTCTCTCGCTCGCAGCCCGGATGGACCTGGACGAGCTAGGAACCGGACTAATGGGCTTCCTCTGTACCATCCTCGTATCTGTCGTCACTGGGTGTGCACATTGTATTTTATAGTGCTGCATCACCCAAATTTCCTTCCTGGACCGCTAAAGCATTGCAAAGCCTTGTTGCACTCAAGGGACAAATTTATCAATTTTATTACCTTGGATAAAATATCAGACATAAACCATTTAATTTCAACTTTTTTTCACTTTGCATTGGTTATAAAAAGAGAGCATGCAGCAGCCAAAATGACCATGTGGGAGGGCCGGAGAAACAGATTTTTAGCTTTTTTAGGCCTCATTATAACTGTTTTACAAACATTTTTAGGCCTTATTATAACTGTTTTACAAACATCAAGTTCGCAATGTTCTACAGAAATTGTGCAGATGGTATTTATTTTTCAAAACAGGTGCATAAATATAACACAACACAAATGCATTTGATATATTTTTATTAGCTAGTAGAGTGTTAAATATTTCTTAGATGTCAAAATTTGTTCACGTCTTTGCTTTCTTACAGTTTGTGCAAGAATGCCTATGGCACTCTCCCTTATACTGTAACGAAGTAAATCCATGCAGATGAAATAAATTCACTTCAAGGATAATGTGAACTGCATCCATGGAATATGAAACCTTTAAGTTGTGGCACCTGCACGTAAGAATCCAGCACTCTAATCCAATAACAAACAAAAAAGATAAAAATAAAAAATAAAAGCTTCCCTCCCTCAATGATTTAAAATTTTAATTGCTCAAGAACCAAAAGTATTATTTTATTCAGACTAATTTTTAAATAAAGTATCTCTGTTGCCACTCCTTGATAAACTTCGGGCATGTATTCTCACAGAGACCCACTCTGATACCTGGATTTGTAGGAATAACTTGTGTAATAAAGGCACATTGTTGAGGGTCTAGAACAGGAGGATGACATGTCAGCCTTCAGATTTAGGTAGTTGATTCACAGAATACATAAATAATGATTACAAATACATATATTTCATAAGTTCAGTAAACAATATACTGTAGGGGGTGGCATAGCCAGATTGGCTGTCTACCTGTCTCCTCCTGGAAGTAAGTGTAGTTGCAAACAGACAGTGACCAAATGGTTCAGATTTAGGGAAAAAAAAGAAAAAGTATGTGACTTTAAGTTGGGACTGGGGCTCGAATTTTTTCATTAACGGAGAAGCATTTGCAGGATGTTTTTCAGCACGAATCCAATGGGAGATTGGTGGTTAGGGATTGATACATTGGTACAAAACTAGCTGCTCTTGGTGGCCACTCCAGGGGTCAGCCAAGTGGGCAACTAGGGTGAAGAAGTCGCCTTGTCATTCCTCAAGTCTCCTAGGCTTACATTGGGGGCGAAATTCAAATTGCCCTACAAAATTTCCTTGGGAGCATGGCAATTTTATGCATTTTCTTATGTTTTATTTAAAAAAAAAACGCTTCCGCATTCATAACAAAGTAAGCACCGCTGCTGTTAAAGTCCGTCATACAGCTCTGAAAATAGCCCAAACTAGCCCAATTTTATATTTTTTAAAAGAGTTGTAATGGCGTAGTCATTTGAACAATATGCCCCAACTGATAGCTACCAGCACAAAATGGCTATTTAAAAACAAAGTGCCAGCAAAAACAATGAATCACACAAGACATGCATCGTGTTAATTAGAATTTATTAAAGTTAACTACCGTTTAAAACAAAAAAAATGTGTAGGAGACAGTTGAGCCAAAAAAATGTTGAAATTGCTTATGGTTAAACTCTTTTCCATTGAAAAATTTGTGCCCAGATGTTGTAGTATGAGAGAGGGACCTCTCTCGCTCGCAGCCCGGATGGACCTGGACGAGCTAGGAACCGGACTAATGGGCTTCCTTTGTACCATCCTCGTATCTGTCGTCACTGGGTGTGCACATTGTATTTTATAGTGCTCGCATCACCCAAATTTCCTTCCTGGACCGCAACGGACGAACCTGGGTGCTGAGCCATTCGGTGAATGGTCGCGACACCGGGCGAGCTAGCAGATGTCAAAGCCATCGATCGAACTAGCAAACTCCAGGCAATTGACGTATCTACATGAGCACTTTGCCGCTAACTCTTCATTTGACTGATGAATGAAGCACACTTTAAGAAGACATCACGGTAACAACACCTTGTTCATGTTAATCTATGAGACCTGTGGAGCCGCGATCCTTCGTAAATTATCCGCTGGTGGCTCCCGGGACGTTCATTCCTGCATTTATTTTATATGCGAACATCCCAACTGGAAAGGTCTCGTATCCTTGGCTAGCATATGGAGTGACTTGGTCGATGTGTATTCCTTGGTCGGCGAAGCAGGAGCACCAGGGACATTCAATCCAGCATTTATGTAATATGCGAACGTCCCCTGGAAATCTGTGGTCACTTAACCAAGGTGCGGTCGTGTGTGTTGATGAGGATGAGGAAGCCAATATAACAGCCACGTCGGACTGTCATGCGACGGAGCGTCCCGAGCAGGAGGAGTGGATGCAAGCTCTGACTAAGCGAACAAACATACAACAACATCGCGGCGCAGATGTTGATGCAAGAGAGAGGGGGCCTCTCTCGCTCACGGTCTGGGTGGACCTGGACGAGCTAGCTACCGGACTGACAGGCTTCCTCCGTACTATCCTGAGATCCGTCATTGCTGGGTGTGCATATCTGATGTTTTATAGTACTCGCATCAGCCAATCTGCTTCCCTGGACCACGATGGAGGAACCCGGGTGCTGAGCCATTCTTTCTTGGTGAATGGTCGCGACACCGGACGGACTAGCGGGTGATCAATGCCTTCGATCGAACTTTCGAACTCCCGACAATTGTCGTAATACCTTGAGCACTTCCCGCTAACCCTAATATTACAACGACGGAGACACACTTGTTGAAGACATCACGGAAACATCACTCTGAATTCTGAAAAAGAAACTGATAATATAGAGTGACTATACGGAGAGAAGACCATAATGGACCCCTCACCACTAACGAAATAAAGTGACACACGTCACCAACGTTGTCATATCAATCAACACACACAGAGCAAGAATTAGTGCGAATACACTGACTATAAGAAACACAATGAACCTGTGAATTAGAGAAAGATATCCTCGCATTACAATTGAAGAATATTTTTTCAACATGAAAAAATATACACAGTCATATTACTCGCACTAACCCTTGAAATAAATATACATAATATATTATAATCCATTATAACATTTCAAATGAAAATAATTTCCAAAAAAAAATTTTTGAAAAAATTTTCAGAAGAGCCCAAGTTCCCAATGGGAACAATGGGCCCAAATGGATCCCAAAAAAGCCTAAGTGTGGACAAAAATTTTAAAATCATTTCAAAAAATTAATGTAACACTTACAGACAATATTAATGTATCTTGCTATGAACTGAACTTAGCAGAGGACAAGTAATCACTAAAAGAAGTAGAAGAAAATATTTAAAAATCCTTTCTGTTCAGGCCGATTGGGGTTAGCGTGCGTAGCTTGTATATCCATTGGATTTCTTCTGTTTTTCTCCTGGCCTCAGAATGATCACTTTCAGGATCTGAGCGGAGCACATAGATGATGCGAAATTGGACATCGGTGATCGAGTGGTTAGTGTCGTTGAAGTGTATAGCGGCAGGTGTCTGTCGGCTGTGTGTTATGTCGGCGAGATGTTCACGTAGGCGTATGCCGAACTGTCTTTTTGTTTCACCTACATATTGTTTTTTGCAGTGGCGGCAGTTACTGAGATAAATGCAGTTGCAGGTCATGCAGTTATGCACTTTTCTAAAAATAAGGCTTGTGTTTTTGGTTTAATTTGCTTGGTCGCGAGTGACCATATCTCCTTGTAGAGTGGAGTGTTCTGTTCGTTGATTCTCACCATCTCTTGTTCCATTCTTTGGCGTTTGTTCAGCCTTTCTTCAATGACGGTTGTGTTAGATTGGCTGTCTGCAGTGTTTCCAAGGCTCATACTGCTACTGGAGCTTTCGGCCGTACTCTTGCTGGTCGCCATCTCACAGTTGGTGTGAAATATAAATATAATTGAAAATTTGTCGTGAGACGACTTGAGAGGTACACCTCATGTTTGATGGCACTCAAAGGCAGTGTCCGGTTTGGATCCGTTGAGTTGTAACCTGACCGGTTTCGTTCAATCGTGAACTCGTCAGAGGTTTATATTATTGTTTGTTTTTTGTTGAGTCTACCTCCGTTTATATACCTTTTGTGGGCGGTGTTTTTGGTGGTTTGGTGCTTGGCTTGGCGGTTTGGTGGGCGGTTGTTTGGATGTGATTTGGCGGTTTCCCATTGTTTGGTGGGCAGTTTGAGGGAGAGATGGGATTGGCCGTTTGGTGGCGGTTTGGAATAGTTTCTGGGCGGTTTCCCATTGTTGGTTGGCGGTTGGGGGGAAGGAATGGAGTAGGTGGTTGTCTCCTTTGTGGATGGTTTGACCCCAGATTGGGGGGGGGGTTGTAGTACCTCCCTGATGTGGAGGGAAGGGGGTGGGGGTTGGGGTTGGTTTGGTGGGGTTGTTGGTGTCTAAACGGGGGTATGTGGATTTGTGGTAAATGGTTGTGGACTGAGAGTGGATGAAAAGTTGTCAGAGACAGACGGAAAACAATTTATTGGTTCTTGTGTTGTGGTTCGGTAGATTGCCATTACTATAAGAAGTAACCATTGTCAACATAAACAAAAAGTGTTAACAAACCGGAAACTTGACTCCAGGCACTGATAAACATGGCCCGAAATCAGTTACCAATTTAAACACTATCTGATGCAAAACAGAGACTTCCAGAGAAGAAACTGCCGAACATCAGATGGTAGATGCAGACCAAAATGCCTAACCACCCAAGGGTGAGGACGTAACCATGGGGAAAAAAAAAACCCAGAAAATAATTCTGTTTCCAAACCAAAACTCCCAAGAAATTTTAGTAATAAACATTACAAAAAATAAGCCAAAAGCATGGGAGAATAGCTAGGGGGGAAAAAGAAAAGGGAGAGAGGAAACAATGATTAAACAATGGAACATTCATAGCAAGAATGACCACAATAAAGTCATGCCTCGAAAATAGGTAACATGAATAATTTCGTAAAATAATTATAAGTTACAGCCCTTTTCCTCTCCTCCTTCTATTTCCTCCTTATATCCACCATTTCTCTCATAATTATGTGTCTGGCATCCTTAAAACTGAGATTTACAAGCACAAATAACAGTGAAGTGTAACTGTATTGAGGGCCAAACAAAGAATGAGAAATGTGCCAATTCCGAGACCTCCATGACACTGTGCATGCGCAGTGGAGTAAAAGTATGGAGGACCTTTTAGGAAATGTAATTTTCGGTTTTAGATGCAAATTTTGGGGGATTGGGGGGTAAAATTTGCGTTTGGCCCTAGATATTTTAGAGTGACCACCAGCTAAGTCTAGGTCATTGGTACAGTATAAACATATACAAATTTATACTTTGAATTTATAATATTTTTATACAACAACCAATGGCCAGGACTTAGCTGAATCGTAAAAAGGCTGGAGAGCCTAGGACATGAAGGAAAATCCAATTACTCAATCACTTCTTAAAGGATAGCTCCTACAGGAGAATAGGAGAGAAAGGAATTACATATGTCTTTCTCATTTACGAGAAACGAGAAAGACATAATTCCAACAATGTAATTGAGCATTACATAATATATAATTCTCCATTTAATGCCAGCATAACCCATTATGCTAATTTGGTGAAGGGAAGCCAATATATAAAGACAGTCCAGAGAATGAGACTCTTTATACTCATTTAAAAGTGTCTGAGGATTGTATATTAACGCCCGTTTGACCCGTGACATATACAAATGCTTCACAGTGAGCTACACTTTAAAAACAATACATAATGAGACATATTAATTTGCTTCACACCAAGCTACACATTAAAACCATACCAGCACCGACTCGGGACAGCTGACACCAGAGGAGGTCTTCCCTTGCTTTTCACTATAAAGCCAGATGATCATAAGGGAAAAAACTGCACATGACTACAGAACGAAGAGGGCAGTGGAACAGCATCACTGCTGGAATGGGTTGCCTAAATAACTACAGATGTAATCAATTAGTGGACGACATTCTGAGCAACAGATAGAGGACATAAACATTAGGGATGGGATGATACGCTTAGGTCACGATATGATACGTATCTCGATACACCATTCACGATATGATTGCATATCGCGATATATATCAAGTATCATTGTTTCCCTATTGCTATTGCTGTGTCACCGTATATACGGACAAAGAGTAACAGAAACAGGGAAACAATGATACTTGATATGTATCTGCCTACCTGGACAGTCCTTCGATTTTGGGAAACAATGGCGAGCGATATTTAGCTCACCTCAATTGGACTCACACATGTGATCATCCCCCAAGTGAAGTCGTCACTCCATTTCATTGTCGGGGCAGTTCATATCATTGTCTCGTGGATGATATGCACTGTACAGCGAAATCAAATTGTGTGTTTTATGTTTGACCGGTGTAATGAAATAAGAAAAAAATCTATATACGTATTATTGGTGTTTGTGTTTTTATTCTCTAATACTCAATGGACCAAGGTAAAATGGACAAATGCAACGTTGACATAACCGAACTGTGAAGTTTTAGGATTATTCGTCATGCTTCAAACATGTTTCCAGAAATGTCAGAATTTTCTGAGAAACAGCCAGTAACAGCCTGAGTTACATCCCCTGTGTGAGCTGTTCCACCAACTTCCCAAATCCACAGCCTCCCTCGATAAAAATCGCAGCTGAAAAGCTTGCTTGTCACAGTGAATCCGGTTTGCATGAAGTTCCACATCTGACATTTTCATTCTATGAAACATTTTTATTAAAACCTGATGAACAAGTGAGGCGGGGCCTCACCTGTTGGTCTGTTTTTAATAAAAAGCTTCCATGAAATAAGAACGCCGGAGTGGAGAAACATCTTTTACAAAAAATTCAGGTCAGTTTTCTGAGAGATGTATTTTGTTGATCTTCATATCCATCGGACCCCCACATGTAGGCCTATATACTTAGCATTAACCGACTCTGGTGTTTTAACCCTCCCTCCCTCATTTATATTTCATGTGGATCTTCAATTCTTCATCAGTGGCGGCTGAGGGGGTGTTAGGGATTCCTTGGACCTCTGATGGTTTGGGGCCCTGGGCCTACCGTGGCGACCATGGTTTTATTGGTTTGACACAGCAGGACAAAATTTTGATAATTAGACATAGAACTCGCCATATCCTTGACTCTAGAGCTTCTGGGAGTCTTGAATCAAACTTCCAAATTTTCCGGTCCCATTTTCGAAACACAACCACGTTTTTCTCAGGACCTCATTAAAAAAAGCAAACCCGTTCCTGTGGCACCTTTACACTAATACACTTGAATTTGGCAACTGAGGGGCCCCCAACTCATCGACACTGCATAATCTGCATTTAGTCCAAACTTGGACCCAAGGTGCGTAATATATTTTTGGGGTGTGGTACGTCCTGTGGGACGTACCACACCCAAAAACTATATTACGCACTTTGGAGCCAAGTTTGGTCTAACGGTTAGCATTCTGAATAATAAAGAAAAGGATTTTTTTTCTTCTGTAAAATCTAAAGTTTGGGCCCCCCACCCCTGGAGTTACTATACACCCTCTCCCTATTGGTGAGCCGCCACTGATCTTCATATTCATCGGATATCACCCTATGGTATATACTATTATACTTAGCATCAAGCAACTCCAGCGTTTTCGTTCCATAGAAGGTTTTATTAAAAACTGACCAACAAATGAGGTGGCACCTCATACCGGTATGTTCATCTGTTTTAAATAAAAAGCTGCCATGGAATAAGGGTGCCAGTGGGGAACCATCTTTTAGAAGAAAAGAAATCAAGACAGTATTCTAAGAGATGTCAAGAGAGTCGATCTCCCCTCCCCTGCTCCTCGCCCCCCCCCCCCCCCAGCAGTGGCGTAGGAATCATTTGAATGTTCAATGTTGGGGGGGGGGGGGGGCACACATTTCTAAATCTTGGGGCTCACATTTCTGATTATTGAATGATATGGCTGGGCCGCAGATGTCAAAGGCATCTGACACAAGCGCTGAAGCCGCGAAGTGAATGAGGGGAATTTGGGGGTCATACCTACCCCCCACCACCCCCCCCCACCCCCCGAAAAAATTTAAAATGGAGGTATCACATGGTGCATTCTGGTGGCTTTTGGGATGAAAGTTAAAAAATTTATAGTAATTTATATATTTTTTATACTTACCAATGACCCAGACATAGCTGGTGCTAACTCTTAAAAATGTAGGGCCAAACACAAATTTTGCCCCCCAATCCCCAAAATTTGCATCTAAAACCAAAGAAAACATGTCCTGAATGGCCCTCCATACTTCACCTCTACTGTGCATGCGCAGTGTCAAGGACATCCCGAAATTGGCGCCATTAATCATTCTTATAACCAGTGCCTGGTAAGCGCTATGTACTCAGCGGGGAGGTATGAGTTCCCAACTCCTGGGAGGGCCATCCCCGTCTGGGTCATTGGTAAGTATAAAAAATATATAAATTACTATAAATTTTTTAACATTTTTATACTGTACCAATGACCCAGACATAGCTGAATAGTAAAAAGGCTGGAGGGTCTAGGACATAGAGGAAAATCCAATAAGCTCAATTATATAAAATAGAGCCATCCCCTCGAGGGGAAAAGGAGTATTAGGCCTTACATGTATCTTTCTTATTTATGATAAATTAGAAAGACATAACACCTTCCAAAATTGAGCATCATACATCCATGTACTCTATTAATATCCAGTATAATCCTTATACTAATAATTTTTAAAGTAAGCCAATAAATAAAGTTAGTCTAGAGAATAGAGACTCTTTATACTCCTTAAAAGTGTCTGAGGTTTGTATAATAACGCCCGTTTGACACGTGATATATTCAAAAGCTATACTTTAAAAACTATGACCTGAATGAATTTTTAAAACATAAACTTATCACTTAAAAACCATCCCGTAACAGCTCAGAATTACTAACCCCAGAGGAGGTATCCCCTTGTTTTCATAATAAAACAGGTGACCCAAGGGAACACCCCCCCCCCCCCCCCCCTTCTCCTTGCCCTGGGTCAAATAGCCCAGAGCGAAGAGGGCAGCAGGACGGAGTCACTGCCGGAACAGAACGCCTACCTAGCTATAGTAGCAACTGTTGAGTGAATGACATTCTGAGCAGTAGATAATAGACCTAACAATGCAGGCCTCCAGAAATGGACTCAATATTTCTGAGATAAAAATTCATGAATGTGGATGGCTGAGCCCAATGTGCAGCCTTCAAAAATCTATAATAGCGACACTAATAATGTAAGCCCAAGATGTAGAAAGAGCTCTTACTTCATGAGCCGAAATCTCAAGCACAAACTGCTGAGTTAATGATATACCATAAGCAGTACCGATAGTTAATTGAATCCAATAGCAATAGAATGGAGCGTAATGTCCTTCTATTAGGCATCAAAGACAGAAGAAGCTTACGTCCTTACTAATAAACTGAGATCTGTTTATAAATACGTAAACTTTAACCGGACAGAGTAAAGGCCTATGCCCGTACGAAGACGGAAGGACCTTAATAACAATAGGTTCCGGATATTGTTAGGAGCCTGATTCTTAACCAAAAATCCAACCTAAGTAGTAAAGGAAATAGTGTTTCCGAAACTACGAAAGTGAGAATCGTCCACCGATAGTGCATGAAGCTCACTGACTCCTCAGTAAAAGAGAAGACTAAGAGAATTACTGTCTTAAAAGGTCAGAATTTGAAAACTACTGTTTCCAGAGGCTCAAATGATTACTTAGCTAAATAAGAACCGAAGCTAAATTCTGTATAGGAATTAATCTAAGGATTCTAGGTCTATTTATCGAAAAGTTTCTAACTAACTTAGATAAAGAGACATAAGACTCAATAGTAAACTATCATGGAGTGCATAGGTATGAGATAACATAGACCTATAACCTTAATAGAAACAGGCTGCAGTTGATCTTGTCAAACAAGTATACTAGAAAGTTGCAATGTCTAGTATGGAGGGATCAAAAATATCAACATAATGATCCCTACACCAACAACGGAAGAGCCTCCACTTTAGCCGCATAGTATAGCGAAGAGGAGGTTCTCCTACAGTAAGAAATCGCGTCCATAACTCGTCCTGTACAATGCTTGCCATGCAAGAAGGATAACACAATGGAATACGTGAAGGTTGAGACCTTGCGGGTTGTGATGAAGTTGACACGATTTCCCCAGCGAAAGAAGATCCTCTCATGGAGGAAGTTTTCGCGGTAAGTCCCACAGTAGACACCTGAGTAAATTTACCCATGGTCTCTGTGAAGACAGAGATGCTATCAACAGAATTGTAATGTGGATGTTTATCTTAGCAATACTTGCTGAATCAACAGCGCTGAGGATACGCATATCCTATCATTCCGTCCTATTAGATCAATAGAGCGTTAACAACATAAGCTCAGGGATCCGGACATGGAAACACATACGTCTGCAATTGATTAGTGAGTTGTGTCGCAAATAAATTATCATTGAGCCCTCTCATTGATAGCAAATCTGATTGAATACTTGTTTGTTGAGAGTCCATTCTGACGGCAACGAGCGACCCTTACGTGAAAGGGAATCTGCTAATACAATCAGACGACCCGGAATATGACGGACCGAAGCAGAACTTGGTGTGCTATAACAAACAGAAGGACTCTTTCCGTTAAATTGAATAACGGAAACAAATGAGTGCCTCCCTGGTTCCGGAGATACGCAACTACTGACGTATTATCGGACAGGATTTGGACATGCGTTTCTGAATAATGTTCATCCAATGACATAGTGCAAGCCAAAATAACATCATTTCCTGGAAGTTAAGTGCTTGCCTAGAAACTGCGGAACCCGAAGACCCTGGCACTTCGAATCCGTTGGGATCAATATTGTACCCCAATCTGTTTGACTGGCATCCGTCATAATCATAAAACTCGAATCCGGCAACTGCAGTGGCACTCTCTGAGTCAACCACCGAATGTTTGCCCCAGTCTGAATCTCTTGTTACACTTGATAGACAAGAGAACGTGTATATCGAGCAATTGATAGATTGCTGAAAGGTTGCCGTCAAAGAGAAGCTTCTCCAAGACCGAAGCGACTCTGAGAGAGTTCTTCACCTTACTATCCACGTGCGTGGATGTAACTAGGACTGCGTCACGTCTAACCAACTCCAGGTTGCCACTGAAGGGTGGAGTTATACGTGGAAAAACTACTGCCCTTGAAAGAAATCACATTGAGGATCATATCCTGGAATTCTTTCTCTTGAAGACGTAATGATAACGCCTCAGTAAGGTGGTCTACGTATGATAAAGCGTCTAAGTTAAGTCTAATAGACATCATTGTCGTTTCCAACATCGTGGTTGGAAATGACATAGACGGCGAAAAAGATAATTCCCAGTCTTCAGTCCCGCCATCAAGATGCATAGGAACTCTCGGTATGCCCTGTTCTGCCAATATAAATTATTTCCTAGAATTGATGAAAGGCAGAATAGAGCATTGCGGACAAGAAACTAGATTATCATGCTTGGTAGCAAGCTTATATATAGCGTCGTTAAATAATTCGAATGTTCTAATGACATTATTGGACTGTGTCGGCAAGTCAGGGACAATGTCCCTGAACCGATCCAAAACTCTGTGTCCAATGACGCTATTAGTCTCTTATCCAGCATCGCAGCAATGTAGTCCGACGAACAACCTCTGGAAGATAATGCCAGAAGAAATGTATGGCAGCTTCTGTTGTTCCGAAAGGGAAAGCTCGAAATCGTCCGAATCCCTTTCGCCATCCTGTCGGACCCTATACGTGTTCGGTCGTCCGTACCTGATGCAACAGCGGAGCGCACCGACCCAGCGCCGTCGGATTATTCGTGATCCGACCGAGAATCTGTCGTTTGCTGGGATGCTGCGATAAGCTGTGCTATTTTGGATAGCATGTCCGTCACTGAGGCCTGTGGAGAAGCGGTCTTACGATGCTTTGCCACTGGAAGCTCCATGTTCGTTACCCCGTGCATACTTCTATTATGCGAGCGAACGGAGTGTATAGGCCTCATGTCCCTTGGCTACCGGATGGAGTGACCTGTTCGCCGTGGAATCACTGAATGATGAAGCTGGCCGGATACTCGAGGTCACGTAGCCAATGTGCGGTCGTGTGCACTGCTGTGAGGATGAGGAAGCATTATCGACAGTCTCTCGGACTGTCAATATAACGGAGCGTCCCGAGCGGCGGACATATGCTCCGAATGCGAAATGACTGTACCACAACATCCGGTCCCATATGTTGTTGTACAAGAGAGGGACTCCTCTCGCTTGCAGCCCAGACGGACGAGCTAGGAACCGGACTAACAGGCTTCCTCCGATCTGTCCTCTAATCCGTCGTCACTGGGTGTGTACTAAAGTCTATTATAGTGCTCGCATCACCCAAATCTCCTTCCTAGACCGCAACGGACGAACCCGACTGCCGAACCATTCGATGAATGGACGCTACACCGGGTGAGCTAGCGAATGTCAACTCCGTCGATCCTACTAGGGACCTCTTAGGCGATTGACGTATTCCATGAGCACTTATTGCCGCTAGCTCTTCATTATCTATGACGACAGAGGCACACTTTTGAAAGACATCTCAGTAACTTTGCAAACAAGAAACATGCTTGTTAATAGCAAGCATATAATAATATATATATAGCGTCGTTCAATAATTCGAAAGTTTGTGTGACATTATTGGACTGTGTCGGAACTGAGGGACGATGTCCCTGAACCGAACCAAAGATTTCTGTGTCCACCGACGCTATCAGTTTCTTATCCGGCATCGCAGCATTCTGGTCCGACGAAAGAACCTCTAGAAGATAAGTCAGATGACATACACAGCAGCTGATGTTGTTCCGAAAGGGAAAGCTCGAAATCCTGCGAATCCCTTTCGGCATCAGGGCGGACCGGATGAAATTTTCGGACGTCCGTACCCGCTTCCGCGGAGCGTCCCGACCCAGCGTCGTCGGATAATACATGATGCGACCGAGATTCTGTCGATGCTGGGATGCTGCGATAAGCTGTGCTATTTGGGATAGCATGTCCGTCACCGAGGCCTGTGCAGTAGCGGTCTTACGATGCTTTGCCGCTAGAAGCTCCGTGTACATTGACTCCCGCATACTTTCTTATGCGAACGTCCGGAGTCTGCAGGCCTCGTGTCCCTGGCTACCGGATGGTGTGACCTGGTCGCCGATGATTCTCTGATTGGCGAAGCTGACTGGATATCTGAGGTCACGTAGCCAAGAGCGGTCGTGTGCGCTACCATGAGGATGAGGAAGCCTTATTGACAGTCTCTCCGGACTGACTATATATCGGAGCGTCCCGAGCGGCGGACGTATGTTCCGAATGCGAAACATTTTGTACCACAACATCTGGGGCCAGATGTTGTTGTACGAGAGAGGGGCCTCTCTCGCTCGCAGTCCAGATGGACCTGGATGAGCTAGGAACCAGACTAAAAGGCTTCCTCCGTTCTCTCCTCTAATCTGCCGTCACTGGGTGTGCATTTGGTTGATTTATAGTGCTTGCATCACCCAAAACTCCTTCTAGACCGCAACGGACGAACCCGGCTGCCGAACCATTCGATGAATGGATGCTACACCGGGCGAGCTAGCGGACGTCAAAGGCCGTCGAACCTACTAGGGTCCTCTTAGGCAATTGACGTATTTACATGAGCACTTTTCCGCTAGCTCTTCATTAATTGTGACGACGGAGGCACACTTTTGGAAGACATCACGGATACATCACCCTGTTCTTGATTGTCTGAAATAGAGATTGATAAAGTAGAGTGACCCTGCGGGGAAAGGACCGGAATGGCCATTTCCCCACTAACATACCGTGACACACGCTTCCCATGTTGTCATCGAAATTAACACATACAAAACAGGAGTTAGTGCGAGCACACTGACTACATTATACAATGATTATGAAAGTCAGAGGAAGATTTCCTCTTATTACAATTGAACAATATCCTTCATTGTGAAAAGAAAACAAAGTCCTAGTACTCGCACCAACCCCTGACAATCAAAATACATAATAACATGATCCATTAACATAGAAAAAATAATTGAAATCAAAAAATTTTGAAAAAATATTTTTTCAGAACAGCCCAAGTTTCTGAAAAGTAACATTGAGCCCCAATGGATCCCAAGCCTAAGTGTGGACAAAAATTCTAAAAATATTTTAAAAAATTTATGCAACACTTACGAACAATAATAATGTATCTAGTTATGATTAAATTAACATCAAGATATTATTTTCAAGAAATCCCCCCTCACACAGAGGGCTGTTGTAAATGTAAACAATAAGTGTAAAAACACCAGAACAAGACTCCAGGCACCCTGGCCCGAAATCAGTTACCAATAATACACTATCTGATGCAAAACAGAGACTTCCAGGGAAGAAACTGCAGAACATCAGATGGTAGATGCAGAACACTATGCCTAACCACCCATAGGTGAAGACGTAAACATGGGGAAAAGAACAGAATTCATTCTGTTATCCAGCTAAAACTCTCAAGAAATTTTAGTAATAATATTACAGAAAATATGCCAAAAGCATGGGAGAATAGCAAGAGGGGACTTAAAGGAAAGGGAGAGAGGAAAACACTGAACAAGCAGTGTAACTTGATAACAAGAATGACCACAACAGGCTGTTGCCTCGAAAGTTAAAAAATTTATAGTAATTTATATATTTTTTATACTTACCAATGACCCAGACATAGCTGGTGCTAACTCTTAAAATATAGGGCCAAACACAAATTTTGCCCCCCAATCCCCAAAATTTGCATCTAAAACTAAAGAAAAACATGTCCTGAGAGGCCCTCCACACTTCGCCCCTACTGCGCATGCGCAGTGTCAAGGACGTTCCGAAATTGGCGCCATTTATCATTCTAATAACCAGTGCCTGGTAAGCGCTATGTACTCAGCGGGGAGGCAAGAGTTCCCAACTCCTGGGAGGGCCATCCCCGTCTGGGTCATTGGTAAGTATAAAAAATATATAAATTACTATAAATTTTTTAACATTTTTATACTGTACCAATGACCCAGACATAGCTGAATAGTAAAAAGGCTGGAGGGCCAAGGACATAGAGCAAAATGGAATACGCTCAATAAAATAAAATAGAGTCATCCCCTGTAGGGAAAAGAAGTAATAGGCCTTACATGTATCTTTCTTATTTATGATAAATTAGAAAGATACAACACCTTCCAAAAATTGAGCTTCATACATCCATGTACTCTATTAATATCCAATAATCCTTATACTAATAATTTTTAAAGTAAGCCAATAATAAAGTAAGTCTAGAGAATAGAGACTCTTATACTCCTAAAAGTGTGTGAGAATTGCATAATCATGTCCGTTGACATATGCAATATTCAAAGGCTATACTTTAAAAACTAAGACTTGAATGAATTTTATAAACTTAAACTTCTCACTAAACAACCATCCCAATAACAGCTCAGAATTACTAACTCCGGAGGAGGTATCCCCTTGTTTTCATAGTAAAAACAGGTGACCCAAGGGAACACCCTCCCCCCCCCCCCTTTTTCTTGCCCTGGGTCAAATAGCCCAGAGCGAAGAGGGCAGCCGAACGGAGACACTGCCGAAACAGACAGCCTACCTAGCTATAGTAGCAACTGTTAAGTGAATGACATTCTGAGCAGTAGATAATAGACCTAACAATAGAGGCCTCCAGAAATGGACTCGATATTTCTGAGATAAAATTCATGAATGGATGGCTGAGCGCAATGAGCAGCCTTCAAAAATCTATAATAGCAACACTATTAAAGTAAGCCCAAGAAGTAGAAGAACTCTTACTTCATGAGCCGAAATCTTAAGCACAACTGCTAAGCCAATGATATACCATAAGCAGTACGCTAGTTAATAGAATCCATTAACAATAAAATGGAGCGTAACGTCCTTCTACTAGACATCAAAGACAGAAGAAGCTTACGCCCTTGTAATAAACAGATATCTGTTTATAAATACATAAACTGTACCCGGAAAGAGTAAAGGCCTATGCCCATACGAAGACGGAAGGACCTTAAAATAATAGGATCCGGATAATAGGAGCCTAACTCTTATGCAACAATCCAACCTAAATAGTAACGGAAGTATTGATTCCGAAACTATGAAAGTGAAAATCATCCATCGATAGTGCATGAAACTCACTGACTCTACAGTAAAAGAGAAACCAACAGAATTACTGTCTAAAAGGTCAGAATTTGAAAACTACTGTTTCCAGAGGCTCAAATGATTACTTAGCTAAATAAGAACCTGAAGTTAAAATCCATATAGGAATTTAATCTAAAGATTCTAAGTCTATTTATCAAAAAGTTACTAATTGACTTAGATAAAGAGACAAAAGACTCAATTGTAAACTATCGTAGAGTGCATAGGTATGAGGTAACATAAACCTATAACCTAAATAACAACAGGCTGCAGTAGATCTTGTGAAACAAGTATACTAAAAAATAGCAATGAGTAGTATGGAGGGATCAACCATATGAACATAATGATCCCTACACCACGACGGAAGAGCCTCCACTCTAGTCGCATAGAATAGCGAAGAAGAGGATCTCCTATAGTAAGAAATCGCGTCCAAAGCTCGTCCAGTACAGTGCTTACAATGCAATACGGACCACACAACGGAATACATGAAGGTTGCGACCTTGCTGGTTGTGATAAAGATGACACGATTTACCCAGTGAAAAAAGATCCTCACATAGAGGAAGATTTCACGTTAAGATCCACAGTAGACAAGAGAGTAAATTACTCATGATCTCTGTGAAGATAGAGATGCTATCAACAGAAATGTATTGTGGTTGTTTATCTTAGCAATACCTGCTAAAAACAACAGCGCCGGAGGATACGCGTATCCTATCATTCCGTCCTATAGATCAATAGAGCGTTAACAGTATTAGCTCAGAGATCTGGACAAGCCAACACATACGTCTGCAATTGATTAGCCAGCTGTGTCATAAATAAAACATCATTGGGCGCTCCCAAAGATAGCAAATCTGATTAAATACTTGTTTGTTGAGAGTCCATTCTGACAGCAACAAGCGACCCGTAAGAGAACGGGAGTCCGATAAAACAATCAGACGACCCGGAATATGACGGACCAAAACTGAACTTGGTGTACTATAACCAACAGACGGATTCTTTCCATTAAATTGAATAACGGAAACGAAAGAGTGCCTCCCTGGTTCCGGAGATACGCCACTACTGTCGAATTAAAGGACAGGAATTTGGGCATGCGTTTCTGAATAATGTTCATGCAATGACATAAAGCAAGCCTAAAAAACATTATTCCGCGGAAGTTAACTGATAGCTAAAAGACTGCGGAACCCAAAGACCCCGGCACTTCGAATCCGTAGGGATCAGAATATATCCCAATCTGTTTGACTGGCAACCGTCATAACAGCCACACTCGGGTCCGGCAACTGCGGCGGCACTCACTGAGTCAACCACCGAATGTTTGCCCCAGTCTGAATCTCTTGTAACACTAGATAGACAAGAGAATGTATAAATCAAGCAATTCATGGATTGCCGGAAGTTGCCGTCGAAGAGAAGCTCCTCCGAGAACGAAGCGACTCTGAGAGAGTTCTTAACCTACTATCCACGCGTGGATGTAGCTAGGGCTGCCTCACGTCTAACCAACTCCAATCAGCCACTGAAGGGCGGAGTTATACGTGAACAAACTACTGCCCTCAAAAGAAATTACATTGAGAATAATATCCCGTAAATCTTTTCTTGAAGACGTAATGATAACGCCTCAGTAAGGCGGATTACGTATAATAAAGCGTCTAAGTTAAGTCTACTATACATAATGTCGTTCCCAACATTGAAATTGGAAAAGACATAAACGGTGAAAAAGAATATATGCAGTCTTTAATCACACCGTCTAGACGCATATGAACTCTCGGTATGCCCTGCTCTGCCAAAATAAACTATATGTAAAAAAGATAAAATGGCAGAAATGAGCCACGCGGACAAGAAACTAAACTATCATGCTTAGTAGCAGGCTTGTATATATATATAAATATATAGCGTCGAAAAATAAAACACATGTTGTAATTACAATATTGGACTGCGTCGGTAAGTCAGGGACAAAGTCCCTGTACTGATCGAAAAATCCGAGTCCAATGACGCTATAAGTCTCTTATCCAAGATCGCAGCAATGAAGTCCGAAAAACAATCACTGGAAGAAATGCCAGAAGATATGAAAGGCATCTTCCGATACTACTAAAGGGAAAACTCGAAATCTTTCGAATCCCTTTCGCCATCCTGTCGGACCCTATAAAGCGTTCGGTCGTCCGTAGCTTGATGCAACCGCGGACCGCACCGACCCAGCGCCGTCGGATAATTCCTGATTCGACCGAGAAACCGTCAATTGCTGGGATGCTGCGAAACAACTGTGCTAACTCGGATAGCACGTCCGTCACTGAGGCCTGAGGAGCAGCGGTCTTACGATGCATTGCCGCAGGAAGCTCCGAGATCGTTACCGCGTGCATACTTCCAATATGCGAGCGAACGGAGTGTATAGGCCTCGTGTCCCTTGGCTACCGGATGGCGCGACCTATTCGCTGTGGAATCACTGAATGCCGAAACTGATCGGATACTCGAGGTCACGTAGCCAATGTGCGGTCGTGTGCCCTGCTGTGAGGATGAGGAAGCATTAAAGACAGTCTCTCGGACTGTCAATATAACGGAGCGTCCCGAGCAACGGACATATGCTCCGAATGTAAAATATCTGAACCACAACATGCGGTCCCCTATGTTGTTGGCTTCCTCCGATCTGTCCTCAATCTGCCGTCACTGGGTGAGTACTAAAGTAAATAAAGTGCTCGCATCACCCAAATCTCCTTCCTAGACCGCAACGGACGAACCCGGCAGCCGAACCATTCGATGAATGTACGCTACACCGGGTGAGCTAGCGAATGTCACTCCGTAAGCGATAGACATATTCCATGAGCACTTATTGCCGCTAACTCTTCATTAACTATGACGACAGAGGCACACTTTTGAAAGACATCACCATAATTCTTCGAACAAGAAACTAGAAATGCTTGGATAGCAAGCATAAAATAATAATATATATAGCGTCGTTCAATAATTCGAAAGTTTGTGTGACATTATTGGACTATGTCGGAACTGAGGGACGATGTCCCTGAACCGAACCAAAAATTTCTAAGTCCACCGACGCTATCAGTTTCTTATCCGGCATCGCAGCATATGTTGTTCCGAAAGGGAAAGCTTGAAATCCACCGAATCCCTTTCGGTATCCCGTCGGACTGGATGAAACTTTCGGACGTCCGTACCCGCTTCCGCGGAGCGTCCCGACCCAGCATCGTCGGATAAAATATATGCGACAGATTCAGTTGATGCTGGGATGCTGCGATAAACTGTGCTATTAAGGAAAGCACGTCCGTTCCCGAGGCCTGTGCAGTAGCGGACTTACGATGCATTGCCGCTGGAAGCTCCGTGTACGTTGACTCCCGCATACTTCCTATGCGAACGTCCGGAGTCTGCAGGCCTCGGGTCCCCGGCTACCGACCCAGCGCTGTCGGATAATTCTCGATCCGACACCGTTTCTGTCGGCTGCTGGGATGCTGCGATAAGCTGTGCTATGTGCACAAGAATGTCCGGCGTCGAGACCTGCGGAGGCGCAGTCTATCGCTGCTTCGCCGAGGGCAGCTCCGCATCAGATGGCTCCCGCATACTTTTCCTATGCGAACGTCCGGAGTCCATCGGTCTCGAATCCCTGGCTGCCGGATGGTGTGACCTGGTCGCCGAAGAATCCTTGATCGGCGAAGCTGGTAATATATCGGCGGTCACGCAGCCAAGGTGCGGTCGTGTGCGTTGACGAGAAGAGGAAGCCTTAGCAGTCTCAGCGGACTGCCTATACAACGGAGCGTCCCGAGCGACGGACGTATGCTCCGCTAACGACACATTTGTACCACAACATCTGGGGCCAGATGTTGTTGAACGAGAGAGGGGCCTCTCTCGCTTGCCGTCCGGATGGACCGGAACGAGCTATGAACCGGACTAAAAGGCTTCCTCCGTTCTCCCTCCGATCCGCCGTCACTGGGTGTGCATTAAGTTAATTTTATAGTGCTCGCATCACCCCAAAATTCCTTCTAGACCGCAACGGACGAACCCGGCTGCCGAACCATTCGGTGAATGGACGCTACACCGGGCGAGCTAGCGGACGTCAAAGGCCGTCGAACCTACTAGGGTCCTCTTAGGCAATTGGCGTATTTACATGAGCACTTTTCCGCTAGCCCTTCATTAATTGTGACGACGGAGGCACACTGTTGGAAGACATCACAGATACATCACCCTAATCTTGATCGTCTGAAATAGAAATTGATAAAGTAGAGTGACCCTGCGGGGAAAGGACCGGAGTGTCCAAATCCCCAACAACATACCGTGACATACGCTTCCCATATTGTCATCGAAATCATACGATACAGAACCGGAGTTAATGCGAGTACACTGACCACATATAGAATGATAATAAGGTCAGAGGAAGACTTCCTCTTAAAACAATTGATAAATATCCTTTCAATGTGAAAAGAAAACAAGTCCTGGTACTCGCACTAATCCCTGGCAATCAAAATACATAATAATAATATGATCCATTAATATAGAAAAAATAATTGAAATCAAAATATTTTGAAAAAAATATTTTTTCAGAACAGCCCAAGTTTCTGAAAAGTAACGTTGAGCCCCAATGGATCCCAAGCCTAAGTGTGGACAAAAATTTTAAAAATATTTTAAACAATTTATTCAACACTTACGAACAATAATAATGTATCTAGTTATGATTGAAATAACATAAAGATATTATTATTTAGAAATCCCCCCCTCACACAGAGGGCTGTTGTAAATGTAAACAATGAGTGTAAAAACACTAAAATAAGACTCCAGGCACCCAGGCCCGAAATCAGTTACCAAAAATACACCATCTGATGCAAAACAGAGACTTCCAGGGAAGAAACTGCAGAACATCAGATGGTAGATGCAGAACACAACGCCTAACCACCCGTAGGTGAAGACGTAAACATGGGGAAAGAACAGAATTCATTCTGTTATTCAGCTAAACTCCCAAGAAAATTTTAGTAATAATAATTACAGAAATTATGCCAAAAGCATGGGAGAATAGCAAGGGGGACTTAAAGGACAGGGAGAGAGGAAAAACACTTGAAAAAACAGTGTAACTAAATAATCAGAATGACAACAAAATGGCTGCTGCCTTGAAAATAGGTAACTTAACATAATTTCATTAAAAAATTTTAAGTTACAGCCCTGATAATATTCTGTCACACATTCTTTTCCTCTCCTCCTTTTCTATCCTCCTTAGAATCACCATTTCACTAATATTTATGTGTCTGGCATCATTTAAACTGAGATTTAAAAGCACAAAGATCAGTCAGATGTTAACTGATGAAGGGCCAAACTTAGAATGATAAATGGCGCCAATTTCGGAACGTCCTTGACACTGCGCATGCGCAGTAGGGGCGAAGTGTGGAGGGCCTCTCAGGACATGTTTTTCTTTAGTTTTAGATGCAAATTTTGGGGATTGGGGGGCAAAATTTGTGTTTGGCCCTATATTTTAAGAGTTAGCACCAGCTATGTCTGGGTCATTGGTACAGTATAAAAATATAGGTAACTTAACATAATTTCATTAAAAAAATTTAAGTTACAGCCCTGAATATTTTCTGTCACTCATTTTTCCTCTCCTTCTATATCCTCCTTAGAATCACCATTTCTCTAATATTTATGTGTCTGGCATCATTTAAACTGAGATTTACAAGCACAAAGATCAGTCAGATGTTAACTGATGAAGGGCCAAACAAAGAATGATTAATGGCGCCAATTTCGGGACGTCCTTGACACTGCGCATGCGCAGTAGAGGTGAAGTATGGAGGGCCATTCAGGACATGCTTTCTTAGGTTTTAGATGCAAATTTTGGGGATTGGGGGGCAAAATTTGTGTTTGGCCCTACATTTTTAAGAGTTAGCACCAGCTATGTCTGGGTCATTGGTACAGTATAAAAATATTATTATTTTCTTCAATAGAAAAAGACGGTTTTTAACAGCATGTTGGACATTTTTAACGATGCTGGTACTTCCTTCCCGTGAATTATGAAAATGCTGTATCCTAGTGATACAGGATTTGCAAAATTTACACAAAGGAAATATCGTATGACTCATATCTGCAGGAACAGATGCCTGATCATGCCTCAAAAGGTTCATGAATAGGCCTACGTCATGGAAACCGCAACCAATAGACTGAATTTGTCTTCGTACTGCATACACACCAGTGTAAGTTACTCTGGTGTGCATGCAGTACAAAGACAAATTTGACAGTGTTTGCTGGTTATAGAGGCAGCCAACACTGGTGCAAAATCACAGACATGTATGACAATAGGAGAGTTCACTGCGGCACCTATTATTTTCACCAAAACACGGAAAAAACATTGGCCACTCCCACTCCCCTCCCCTCCCCCACCCCCCTTTATAATTCATGGTGATCTTTTATGTTTATCGGACACTAGTGTATAATGTATATACTTGACAAAGTTGGCATTAAGCGACTCTAGCATTTTCATTTAATGGAACGTTTTTAATAAGAACTGACCAGCTCTCCCCCCCCCCTCCCCGACTCCGCTCCCCACCTTCATAATTCATGATGATCTTCATACTCATAGAAATATTCAAGACAGTTTTCTGAGTGCTGTCATGGGGGGTGGGGGGGCTCATTTATCATTCATGCTGATCTTCTTTTTCATCGGACCACAGCGTATATGTACTCAGCATTAAGCGACTCTGGAGTTTTCATTTCATGGAACAAAATTATTACACAACTCAACTGACGAACAATTTGAAACAGATGAAGCCAGAATTCAAGTTCTCAACTCAAGAAACAATTCAGATGTCAGGTGAAATGCAGGTTTTTCTTTAAAAAACCCAGCGTATCCACGTGTTCTGGTTTCAATAGGGATCTTTGGGAACATATAATATCACCAGCCGTGGAAAAGACACGCTCACTTGGGACAGATGTTGCTGGAATGGACAATGTAACAGGGTACGCTTTGGCATTTTCCTTCCACCAAATTAATGGGGAACTGTTCATGCCGATAACTGGTTCGTTCTTGTATCGTGCAATTTCGCGTTTACATACACTTAGTGAAGTTAGTGCACTGTGATCATTGTCTGAATTGACAAGCTCCCGTCCACCAGAAAAGATGTTCCCAAAAATATCTTCAAGGGCAGATTTCTTTCTCGGTGGTTCACTAACATCACTACCGATAGGTTCAACGTCAGGTTCAGCATGTTTCTGATCATCAGCAGAAGGGGTATCAGCTGTGTTAGATGTTGGGTGTGTTATATCCCACAGTGCTAGTGCAGAGATAGTAAGCTTGTCATATACAGTTTCATGGTCCTTGTCAGACAAGAATGGCAGGCTCTTGAATCTCGGATCTAGAGCTGAGCTCTGCAGCAGAAGTTCCTTCAATTCTGTGTCTTCATAACGTTTTGATAAGTCCGTTGTTATGGCGTATATCACCTGCTTCACCAAAGCGATATCTGTTTCATTTGGACTGAGGGAAGTAAGTAGTTGTTGCTGCAGTGGCACAATGAGTGAAATGGTGGGCGATTGTTCCTCGCATAACAGAGTGGTGCTGGTATGTATCGGCTTGAGTACTTTTAATGACTTCCTGGGCCCCAACCATATAATCATCTGAAAGTGTTACAATGTCTTTAATGTCTTTTCGCATCTCAGGGCAGAGGAACACGGCGCGAACTGCTGGTTGCTGTTCCAAATAAAGCTCGAACATCTCATAGGTGCTGTTCCATCGTGTGGTGACATCGCCGATAAGTTTGTGGTTTGGAATAGCAAACAGATCTTTGTTTCACTTTCAGTGTTGCATTTGCTTTACTACTTTTATGGAAGTAAGTTACAATCTGCCTAATTCTGCTTGATAGCCTAGACATTATAGAAACTCCAAGCCCTTTTTGCGTTGCCAGGTTAAGAATGTGGGCAAAACATCCAACTTGCATACCATTGCAATGTTTGACAGCGATAGCATTAGCAGCCACGTTATCGGTAGTTATTACAGTCTTGACGCCCGGCCGCAAAATATCCCACTCAGAAATAGCACTTTTCAGCACCTCTCCTATATTTATGCCTGTGTGGGACTCGGGCAGACATCTGGTTTGCAACACATAGTTGGTGATTTCCCATTCTGATGTCATGAAGTGGGCAGTTATTGTAATATAACCTTCTACTGCACGTGACGTCCAGCCATCTGTTGTTAGATTAATTGCAGTTGCTTGTTTAAGACTGTCAATCAAACTGGATTTTGTCTTCTCATAACGATCTGGCACAATTTTTGTCCTGAACTGCTTTCTACTGGGCATTTCATATCTTGGCTCACATTCGTTGATAAGTCCAATAAACGCCTTATCTTCAACAGTTGTGTACGGTCTCATACCAGTTGCAATATATAAACCTATCCACTTAGTAATGGCTGAGGCTCTGGGTGAGTGTGGTGCCAGTTTTCTTCGAAAAACATCAGCTATTTTTAGCTGACCACCCCCTGAAGCAGGTGTTTCTGAGCTATTGCTGGTTGGAGACAACTGGGTGGAACTTGCACTTGTAAGAGCAGTGGCACTGTCAATGGGTGAACTAGGCATGGGTTTAATGGATGGTGTGTAACAATCAACCTTGGGTTTCCTGTTAGGGATCTTATCACTAACTGAAGGGTGGTGGCGTTGTAAATGTATTCCCATATTTGTTGTACTGCCCGTATATCGAAATTTATCCTTGCATAATCTGCAAACAGTGCACGTTTTGTCTGCTTTACGAATGCCATCTTTTATCACTGCCAAAAATCCAAAGTTCTGCCATACCTTCGACTTGTATTTTTCGGCAGGAATTGGTCTAACTATCGTAATTTCCTCTGATGTTTCATCTGGTTGCATTGCTGAATTTGTGTGAAGTCGTGAACTCATGAAATTACATGTACATAATTTGATTTGTAAATTATAAACACTTTGAATAGGAAACAACGCTAACTTTGTAAATGTCATTCAAGGACGCTGAACGAATGGTTACGACACGGTTTCGTGCTGGGTCGTTCTGTTTCATAACTTGACGAGGTTGCTCTTGTTGATGTTTTCAAAATCGTCGGCGCGGTGTATTAGCTCCCTTGATGTGCAACCACGATAACTGAATGACTGTGCGCGAATCGAAATGACAAAATGCTTTTCTGTCAAATTATCAATGCTATTTGCGCCGTGATTTGTGATGCGACACTGCTTATTTGTCTCCCTGGAGGTATGGCGAAAGTTGTTGGCTTTTATTAGTGAATACACGCACCTAGTTGTGATGTAGGCTCCCAGTTGACATACAACTATGTCCTGCGAGACCCCAACACACATGTTGTCTGGGTGATAAAACTGTATCGCGATCCCGTGATATTTGGCTTCTGTATCTGTACACGTATCGTGATGGGTCATATCGCGATGCATCGGTGTATCGATGAATCGTCCCATCCCTACTAAACATCTATGGTCACCGGAGATGGACTCTAAATTTCTAAGGTAAAACTTGGTAAACGTAGAAGGCTGTGTCCAGTACGCAGCTTCCATGAGATCAGTGATGGCTATACTGTTAGAATAAGCCCAAGAAGTGGACAGCACTCTAACTTCATGCGCTGATATCTTATTTACAGAACGCTGATCCAAAGATAGACTTTCATTGGCAATGCGTATTGCCAACTGAATCCATCTAGCAACTGAATGAACAGAAATATCTTTTCTGTTAGGAATCAATGATAAAAAGAAGCGTTTCCTTCCTTTTCTAATAAACTCTGATCGGCATTTATGTATGCACATAGCCCTGACTGGACACAGCAAAGGTCTACAGTTGTCCATAGACGGCAGAGCCTTTATGATAATAGGCTCAGGCTGTTTATCTGGAGCCTGATTCTTAACCAAAAATCCCACTTGTGTAGTTAAAGTAATGGTATTACCAACACTTCGGCAGTGAGATTCATCAACAGATAAAGCATGGAGTTCACTAACTCCTTTTGCAGATGCAAAGGCTAAGAGAAATGCTGTTTTATAGGTCAAGAATTTGAACTCTACAACGTCTAATGGCTCAAACGGAGCTTCTTTAAGCTTCAACAGAACCCAAGCTAAATTCCACTTAGGAATTAATCTGAGGGTTCTAGGTGTATTTATAGAGAAATTTCTAACTAGTTTGGATAATGAAGCATTAGATCCAATAGCCAAGCTATCATGATGAGCGTAAGTGTCTGATAACATAGACCTATAGCCCTTAATAGTGACAGGCTGCAGTTTGAGAAGGTCAAACAGGAAGACCAGGAAATTGGCAATATCCAGTATGGATGGATCATAAACGTCTATCGACTGATCCTCACACCAACGGAAGAAAACCTTCCACTTTGCTGCATAATTCAGCAAAGAGGAGGGCCTCCTGCATTTAGAAATTGCGTCCACTGCTCATCCGGTAAAATGCTTGCCATGCAAGAAGGACTGCACAACGGAAATACGTGTTGGTTGAGACCTTCCGTGTTGTGATGCAGTGTACGTGACTTCCCCTGATAAAGAAGGTCCTTTAGCAAGGGAAGCTTCCAGGGAAAGTCCCATAACAGACACCTGAGAAGATTGATCCACGGTTTCTGTGACGAGAGAGATGCTACTAACAGAATCTTACAGCAAGACTGTTTGTGTCAGGGCAAAGCCAGTCTAAATATAGGGGCAAGGGGCCTCATATATAAAGATAGTGTAAGTTCAAAAGATATTCCGCATCAAGGCGAAAAACCTACGTGAATTTCACTTCTCTGTGAAGCTGGACATGGAAAAAACACACGTGGTGTATATCCAGCTTTAGCGCAGGGACCCAGGGGAGAGATGGTATGTTAGATAAGGTCTAATCTCATTTAATTTATATAGTAGTCGCGAGTCTTACGAGACGTAATCGGTTGGTGGCAGGATATCGTCACGGCCAATTGAGAAACGAGATTCTAAAAGATAGAAATGTCTGTTGTGTCGTCACCTGATCATTAGTATGGCTGAGTGGCAGAAACGAATCGGTTCTCTCGACAAGTGAAATCACCATTAAGTCACGCGCGAGATGACTTGTATTGATTCTGCCTTGATATACGTCATCTCCCACCGTTTTGACAGATGGACAGATGAGCGTCTGTCCACCTGACAGTTTAGGGTAAAAAGTATACATACTTTGAAGAGCAGAGCATTAGACACACACTTGGGGTCACACACACATTGGTGAAGTCCAGGGCAGGTGGACTCTGTTTCCTGGCATAGGGGTACCTTCGATCACAGGACCCTGAAACGGCTGGAATAGCCAGACAGGGCATTCCATGATTGATTTAGCTTAAAGTTGATAGGCGGCTAGAGTGCCAAATTCGTTGAGAAGGAAAACCCAAGGTGAAACGTTAAAGTTTAGATTGTCGAGTAGCAGGTATCAGCCTGCAATAGTCAGAAGTGTAGGTTAATTGTATTGTGCGTATTAACCCTTTGAAGCATCAGACTGATTGCGTTCCGAATAGTTTGTTTTGCTGTCGAAGCATCGTAATACCGACTGGAGATCGGTGTGAGTGACAATTTCGCTCTAGCACAAAAAGGGGCATTTGTGAATCGTGAATTCAACCAGGAACAGTGAATATTTCAATAGGACTTTCATGGAGGACTTTCAAAAGGCACCTAAGGTATGAGTAGACAATATCTGACTCAAATCAGAAGTACGGTGGCTATAGATGACAAACATTGCTGGTCGGAACCCTACGACAGCCAGAGGTACAGTTACGCGCAGGCGTTGACATTTGAGCCTAAGCGGATGAAGCTCTTATGGCAAGCTCACGGCAATAACATTTCAGATTTGTGAAGCTCTTATGGCAAGCTCACGGCAGTAACATTTCCAGTGTGTAGACTATAGTGCCAGTACAGGGCTATAGAATGACTATATAATTGTTGAGAATTGTTTAACCCTAGCAAACCATTTTCTGTGAAAAGAATCGAATTGTTGATTGTTGAAATATTGAAATGGCTTTATTTTTATGTGTAAATAAAAGAATCGTTGTTACTTTAAATCATTCTTTCCATTGCGCAGCCTGAAGTGATTAGGAATCACACCTAACGGAAATCGAACCTATCTTAGGCCAATTTGGCAGAGGAGAAATCACAGCGCCGGTCGAACTCAGCTCCCAGCGCCGAGTTCGCGGCACCAGGATTCCGACTCTCCACGTCGGTCTAATTTTCCCACAATTTCATCAGCGGGACTAAATAACCCCACGTCAGCCCAGGCCTTACGGGGCCTCAGGTGTCCAGACAGTTTGATCTTTAACAAGATCTGCTGAATCAACGGAGTTGGAGGATACGTGTATCCTATCATTCCGTCCCTCGAGATTGAGAGAGTGTCTACTGCATACGCTCGATGATCTGGGCATGGCGACAGAAACGTCGGTAACTGATTGTTCAGATGTGTCGCAAACATATCTATCATGGGTCAATCTCACTGGTAGCAAATCTGTCTGAATACTCGCTTGTTGAGAGTCCACTCCGATGGCAACAGGCGACCATTCTGAGAGAGCGAGTCTGCTAGTATGTTCAGATGACCCGGTATATGACGGACCGATAGATGAACATGATGCTTCATGACAAACAGAAGAATTTTTTTTGTTAGATCGCATAACGGAATCGAATGCATGTCTCCCTGGTTCCTGATGTACGCTACTACTGTCGAGTTGTCCGACAATATCTGAACATGCGAGTCTGCTATAATGTTAATCCATTGTTGTAGCGCTAACCATATTGACATATTTCTTTGATGTTTATGTGTTTCTTCAGGAACCCAGGGTCCCAAAGACCCTGGCATTTCAAGTCTGTCGGGCTGAGGGTCATGCCCCAACCTGCTTGACTCGCATCCGTCATAATCGTGAAAGCCGGATCTGGCAGCTGCAGTGGAACTCCCTGAGTTAACCACTGAATATCTGCCCAAATCTGGATCTTTTGTTTTAACAGGTCCGTTAAAACAATACTGGTCTCGAGTGAATGCATCTTCACACTCCAGTTCTGGGTAAAGAATATCTGGAAGGGGACGTGTGCGCAAGCGACCCATCGGAATAAGATCCGCAGCTGTTCCGCACAACCCCATCAGTCGCATAAATTCCCTCGCTGTTAATGCATCTGAGTGTCGACAAAAGCAAGCATAACAACTAATTTCGCTCTGGGTAATGGCAGACGAACCAGATTGCTGTGAGTCTCGAAGCTCATTCCCAAGTGAACGAACGACTTAGATGGAGCTAGATCTGACTTCTTCTCATTTACGATGAAGCCGAGACGTCGAAGCAAAAGAAGCAGAATCCTGAAGAGTAGTTTTGTTGCTGTATCTCTAAAGAATGTCGTCCAAGTAAGCCGACATTACCGCAGACGAATGAGCTCGGAAGTGAGACATTACAGAGTTCATTATTCGAGTGAACGCCCAGGGCACTAGATTCAAACCAAAGCACATCACTCGGAACTGATATACTATCCCTTGAACGGCGAACTGTAGGTACTTTTTGAATGCCAGATGTACCACGACATGAAAGTACGCATCCTTTAGATCTATGCTTGCCGCATATTCGTTCACTCGAATGCTCGCCCTTACCGACCAAATGATCTCCATATAGAACTTTGGAGCTACGATAAGTTTGTTTATCCAGCTCAAGTCTATTACCGGTCGGAACGAGGAACAGGTGACTGTAAAAACCTAGAGAATCTTGGTTCTCTACGACCTCTATTGCTTACTTTGCCAAGAAAGACTTTACCTCCGATAGGAGAGACTCTCTTTTGCAAGGATTTGATGGAAGTTTTGTCCATCGCGGACATTGTGTTAGTGGCGGTTTTGCTCGGAAAGATAGCCGTAGGCCTTCCGAGACTACACTTTTCACCCACTGGTCTTCCGTAATTGTTATCCAGTTGGTGGCAAATCTTGATAACCTTCCACCAACTGGCAAGCAATAGAGGTCCAGACCATCACCTGTAGGACCTACGAGGCTTACGAGAGGAGAAACCTCATCCCCCTCACACAGAGCCTTGACCCACCAGCCTAGGGGCATCTGACTGGTTGTCACGGTGAGACCTACGCCCCCTTCCCGAGTCGCTATATTGACGATCCCTAGAGTAATTGTAAGAGGATTTCTTATACCCTTGTGAGGAGTACCCTTTAGACGATTTCTGTCCAGGACGTCCTCCCTTACTCTTTTCTGATGCTGTGGGTCGATTAGACGCCGACTTAAGGAGCAGAGTGTTTGGCACTTTCTTTGTAGCTTGGTCATAGACAAATGAAAGCTTATCGTCAAAAATTTTATGACGGGTTACCGGAACGACCTGTAGAGTTTTTCACTTTTTCATCTATTAATGATGACGACGCAAGGGCTCCATCACATCTGATTAACTCCAAATGAGCCACTGTTAAGACGGAGTTATACGTGGTAAACATAACAACCCTGGAAAGAACTCTTAAAGAGGTACGAACGTCCTCAAATTCCTTTCCGTTGAGACGTTGCGCCATAGCTCTTGTAAGGTGATCTGTGTAAGACATTGAGTCTAAATTTGCTTCGCTCTATTTGAAGAAATTGCCATCTCAATTGTGTCTGAGCAAATAGTGAATGACGAAGGTAAGGACATGTCTAGGTCCTCAGGCTGCTCATCCAAACGCATAGGAACTCTCTGGACATCTTCCCTGACCATTTTAAATGAATGTGGTGCAAGAAACGGTAAACGTACGGAAGATGACGACAAGAAACCGCCTTTCTTTTTCCCACTGGAAAGATTGAATATGGCATCGTCTAAATGGTTGAAGGCCTGCGACACCTGTCTAGACTGAACCAGAGAGGACAGGACCTCTTTAGTCCAGATAAAGTCAGCCTCCAATGACGCCAGCAGTTTCTTTCGAGCAGTCGCAGCATTCTGATTCGCTGGAACAAACTCCGGGCAGTATTGATGAATTAAATCCATCGCAACCATGTGTTGTTCTGAGAGGGAAGGGTAATCCTTCTCTGTATCCCTTTCACCATCTGATTGAATCAGTTGACATTCACGGTCAGCGGCATCTGAACGTGCAGATGACTGGACCGACCCAGCACCATCCAACAGCTCAGAATCTGAGCCTGCTGTAGGCTGCTCCTGCACTTGCTGGGGTGCTGCGATGAGCTGCGCAATCTGCGACAGCAAGTCCATGACAGAGGCCTGAGGAGCAGCGGTCTTCTGTTTCTTGGTCGCTGGCTGCTCCTGGGATGGTTTGTCCGAGACGGCTCTTTTCTCCGGACATCCCGATAAATGAGGCCCGTCTCCTTAGCTACCAGATGGTCAGACTTCTTCGACGATGAGAGGTCCCTTCTCAGCGATGCAGGATGGATATCTGAAGTCATGTAGCTAAGGTGCGGCGGTGTGTGCTTGGAAGAAGCTGATGTAGAAGCCGTAACTGTAGCCGACGCTGGCTGCGAACTAACCGGAGCGTCCTGGATGGGAGGCGTGGACGTATGCTCTGACTGATGCAAGTCCTAATCACCACATCTGGCCCCAGATGTTGTCGGGAAAAAGAGGGGGCTCTCTCACTTGCGGTCCTTTCAGTCCTCGCAGAGCTTTCCACTGAACTTGCTGGCTTCTTCTTCTGTTCCGTCGTCGCAGGGTGAGCCTGTTTATATTTTAAAGTGCTTGCTGTACCCAATCCACTTTTTTCGATCGCAACGGACACACCCAGTGTCACGGTACCCACAGAAGGAGTAACCACCTCACCGGTCGAGCTAGCTGGCGACAGGGAACTGAAACCACTGGTTTGTGGTTTTTTGCCCTGCCTAATGTTCATGAGCACTTTTGCCACTAACTCTGTTTGATAATTTGAATGCGACAACGGCAGCACACTCTCTCTAGGCGTCATGAAAACATCACCATGTTCTTGTTCCTCTGAAACAGAAACTGAGAAACTAGATTGACTTTGTGGCGAGAGGACCGGCAGTGGCCTCGTGCCGCTAACAACGTACCGTGACACCCATCTCCAACTTTTGTCATCCCATCCGACACATGTTGAACATGAATTAGTGCAAGTACATGGACTAAAAGCAAGGCAACCATCATGTAAATCAGAGGAAGACTTCCTTGCCTTGCAATTTGAGCAATAGCTTTCATACTGAATTAAATTAAAGTCGATTGTACTCGCACCAACTCCCAATAAATACATGAAAAAGATACATAATAAATAACATTAAAAACTATAAATCGAAAAATAATTTTCGAAAAATAATTTTCAAAAAAATTTTGACAGGAGCCCAAGTCCCCAAAGGGAACGATGAGCCCAATTGTATCCCGATAGAGCCTAACTGTGGACAAAATTTTTTTTATTATCCAAACCAAAAAATTAATTGCTACACTACCGGAATATATAATGTATCTTACAATAGTCCTACAATGATAATAAATAGGAAACTACATATATAAATAAAGCGTTGTCAATGTAAACAATGTCAGAATGAAAACTGGAAACAAGACCCCAGGCACTGAATAACAAGGCCTGAAGTAAGTAACAGATTTTGAACTATCCGATATAAAGCAAGATCTTCATCAGAAGAACAAATGATACATCAGATGTATGATGCATGACCAAAAATGCCTAAACACCCCAAGAGTGAGGACGTAACCATGGGGATATACAAAATAAACATTCTGCGTAACATGTTAAACTCCCAAGAAATTTATAAAAAAAATTAAATAAAACAAGCCAAAAAGCTTGGAAGTTAACTGGGGGGCTTCAAGGAAGGATAGGGAAGGAATACTTAACAAACAGTGGAAAAATCATTAGCAAGAATGATGACGTCAGGCCCATGTCCCAAAATTTCGAAACATGAAATAATTTTTGTGAAAATTATTAAGTTACAGCCCTGAATGTTTCAAACCACCGTTTCTTCCTTCCATCATCCTACTGTGTCCTTGGATCCACCAAATTCACCATTGATTTGTGTCTGGCATCATTAAAACTGAGATTTAAAAGCACAGATGTCAGTCTGTTGTTATCAGACAGAGGGCCAAACAAAAAATATTGTTAGTCGCCAATTTCGGTGTCTTCCTGGATACTGCACATGCGCAGTTCACAAAAGTATTGAGGACCACATAGGACATAATTTTTTCGGTTTTGCATGCAAATTTTGGGGATTGGGGGGGGGGGGGGGGCAAAATTTGTGTTTGGCCCTGGATATTTTTGAGTTAGCACCAGCTAAGTCTGGGCCATTGGTTGTTGTATAAAAATATGAATGGCCATTTTTGTGAATAGTACTGGCCGGTTTTGACCATTATGTTGGGTGAAGGGTTAATATGAATTTTCTGAATCCTGAATATCTGAAGCCTCCACATGATCTCTGCAGCAGCTGGGCAACATCATTTGCAACAAATGGATGCCCCTGAACTATGGTCAAATAGCCTATAATACTGGAATGAAAGATTTTGTGTTAGATTTGGTTCTCATTCTAGTCCATAAGGTTTCAAATTTAATAAAATACATCTGAACATAGCAGCTAGCCATAGGGTCAATACAGCCACATACAAGTTGGAACTTTCTTAACAGAACCATACACACATGGATGTCACTTGAATTGGAATACAGTACAAGTCAAAATAAAGTTGGACCTTAACCTTCCTGTCACTCAAGCATGGTGTTGCTGACCTTTGTCACGCAGGAGAATTAAATTTTCACATTCCTGTTACCTTGACCTTTTTGTCACTCAAGCATGGTGTTGCTAACCTTTGTCCCCCAGGCTTGCTGTTGCCTGTATATGTTATGTTGCTGCACCTCCACAGAAAAAAATTATTTGAAGTCGCAATCTTTTTCAGTAGTTCTGGATGAGAAACCCAATTCTGTGAGAGAATTAAGTTTTTAGGCGTGGTGATGCCTGTATATGCTATGTTACTATACCAAACAACAATTATTTAAAGTTGCAGTGTCTTTCAGTTGTTCTGGAAGAAAAACCATATTACGTGAGAGAATTAAATTTAAATACTTCTGTGACCTTGACATTCTTACTCAAGCATGGTGTTGCCCATATATGTTATTTAGCCTGTATATGTTACGTTGAGACACCTTCATACCAAACATTAAAAGTTGCAGTGTCCGTAGTTCAGGATGAAAAACCCGATTCTCGGAGAGAATTAGGTTTTCACATTCCTGTGACCTTCACCTTTGTCATTCGAGCAGGATGTTGCTGTGCAACAGACTTCCGTTGGTCTTTACCCTTGTGTGAAGTTTCATGGAAACTCACCCAAGCATTGTAGAAATATGGCTCCGGACGGATAAATACAGTCTGTGAGAGAATTAAGTTTTCCTTAACCTTTTGTCACTCAAGCATGGTGTTGCTGTGCAACAGACCTTCCATTTGTCTTTACCCTTGTGTGAAGTTTCATGGCAATCCACCAAAGCATTATAGAGTTATGGCTCCGGGCGGACAAAAAAGTCAGAATGACAGATTGATGGATGGACTGATGATTGACTGATGGATGGACTGACAGATGGATAGACAACCCATATTTAACTGGTAGAGTGCTGGAAGCCACTATCAGGGCTTTCATATGATGAGCAGGTGCCGCAGCCTGAAGTTGTCATATTTCGTTGATGTGCTTCATATTATCTTAGAAATGAAATTAGTAAGTCTATATGGGTTTGCCTTGTTAGAATTTATGGGAGAGTGCCCCTTGGCACTCTCCCATAAATTGTAACAAGACAAAGACACATGAACAAATTTTGATGACCATAAATAATTTAGCACTCTACCAGTTAATATGCCTCCCAATCGGAGGCACACAAACTATGGAAGTAATTTAACTGAAATCTGCTAAATTACCTTCATATATCCATATGATCATTATGTAAAGGTTGAAAATCAATTACCTGAACTACTTAACATTTAGGTGAACTAGAAACATTATTTTATTTGCTCCCTCCACTAGGGATCTGCGAATCAGACACTCCTCTTTTTTCAAATCGAATCGTGTCTCTGATATCAATATCAAATCGAATCTCGAATCCAATCTTAATAGACAAGTTATTTCATATTGCACCAAATGGAAGTTAGGGTACACTGTGATGACCCTTACAAGACTGACTAACACCTTAAACACTAATAAATAATTATTCTCTGTAGCACAATCTCTGAAACAGCTAGGCCTATTATCCATAGTTTTAGTTTGTGAAGCCTTTCCTTGTTACTATTCACGTTCTTAAGAACGTGAATAGTAACAAGTTAAGCCTTCAAAAACTAAAACTATGGAAAATGTTCTGGACAAAATTCATTAATTACCTAACAATTAACCTTTGTCAATTACTCAATTAAATATGAATTGAGCCTACATGAATCAACTGTTTAATGTCAATTTTATTCAAATTTTGTTGGAAACGTAAAAAAAAATTGAAGTTAGTATGAGAGATTTGAAAAAAATCGAATCTTGAGACTGATTTGGGATCAATCTCGAAAGAGAAGTATGGTATCAATATCAAATCGAATCTTGAATATTTGTAGGACCCTACCCCCCATTCACCCAAAAAAGACAATATAATTGGTTGTTAGGATCCGATGGACCCACCATTCCTAAAATCCTCTAGGCTGAGCAATGAAGAAACACTGAAAAAAATTTCATTTAAATTTTGTATTCATTTTTAATGTACCTCTGTTACAATTGTCTGAATTTTGGTGAAAAGTCATATGGTCTCTCTAAGTAATTATAGAACCTCCTCAGCTTAAATCACACAACTCACATGATTTTGACAAATGAACTGCTAACTCCAAACATTTGGAGAAACAATTAGCTAAATGTTGGAATCAAACAAGAGACCAGGTTAGCAACCAGGGAAGTGACTTGACAATGAGCAAATTACTGCCAATTCAAATCAAATCTGAAACATTTCATCTCATCACACTTGACAATCATTCCTTTCAATACTTTAATACTAATGACAATCAAACTTTCGAAGTATATTTCTGATCAATCCCAGAGTTTCTCCCTTCAGGACCCTTTCCGACTGCGGTCATTTTTTCGACATTAGATAATGTGCCCCTACCTTGACCTTTTATGTTACACTGCTGGTTGAATTTAGAGTGCTCTGCCAATGGTTTCTTGCTAAATGGCAGCCAAGACTAGTCTAGAAAACACAACAAAGCCATAAGACTAAGCTTGTCATGTGTGACAAAAAATTGCAAAAACCTGTCTACAGCTTTAATACTTAACCCTTTACCCAACGAATCGGCCACATTCACCCACGTAATATGCAAATTCAGCAGTTCAAAAAATATTATTTTTCAAAAAATTTCAACAAAACCATATCATGTGACCCCTCGTTGGAACGAGCTCGCCGAGCTCGTTCCAACAAGGGGTCACATGATATAGTTTTGTTGAAATGTTTTGAAAAATTTCCAAAAATGATATTTAAAATAATAAATTTTGATGTCGTCTGCATTGAGTACAGGGTTAAAGGGCTAATTCTGACTTTGATCATGTTTTACTGCAAGAAAAACAGGTATCCCCCCCTGCCTGTGGTAAACTTACAAGTTATATTCTATATACCTTGGTAGTTGTTTTTAGGTAAGTCTTGACTGCCCATGTGGGCAGCCAACAAGACTTCTCAAGACACATCTGAAAAAACACAGAATGTAGATGCTCAAAGCGCAACAAAAAAGGGTAAAAAAATCTCCAGGCCTTTAAGGGTTAAGGGATATGATGATAATAAACTATTATGTTACACTCTGTTGGAAAGAGCCCTGTGACACCAGTCCAAGAGAATGTCACATGACAACATTTCACTAGCAAAGGCCAAATATTTATTTATTTATTGCAGTTTAATGACACTTTCCACAGCCAGGGTCACTTTATATTGGATAGTTTTACAGGTGGAGGAAACCGGAGTGCGTGGAGAGAATCACCAAGCAGCAGCGAGCAATTATCAGACTCCCCAATGTACTAACTCCACATAAGTAGGGTTAGCACTGGTTGAAAACAAGTGAAAGATTGACATGTAGTACATCTTAGTACACAGTGCCACTGTACCTCCATGTGGACATTTGGGATTAAATGCCTTGCCCAAGAATACAATGCAGTTACCCTAGGCAAGGATCGAACTGTGGACCTTTTGGACTGAAATCCAATGCCATAACCACTGAGCCATTGTGCTTCCAGCAAAGGCCAAAATACACCAGATTGCAGTTACCATTCTAAAATGGCTCTTGCCACTGAAACAGTTAAAATCAGAAGCTGAATGGTAATGCCACAGAAATGCACTGCTCCCTGCAGCAGCAAATGAACAAAACAGTGTAAATTACCGGCAGATAACTTTGTAAAGTACTAAGACCACACTTTGCATGAGTATTTCATCAATTTTAGATCTATAGTTCTTAATTGGAATACACAGAAAAAATGTTCATGTTTATTGAGGTTTAACCCTTTGAACCCTTGTTTCCTGGAATGGTATCGCCTTTATGTACACTTACAATGGGATGAGTCAATTCAATATCAATATACAGGGAGGATAAAATAATAACTGCAGTCTGCAGCCACCTGGCTGCAGACTGCAGTTATTATTTTATCATCAATGCCCCATGTATAAGCCTCTTATAATAAGACAAAAATGAGCCAAAATTATGCCTTGGACCGAAATATTAAAATTTTTTAGTAAATTTTGTTTCTTAACATACCTACCACAATTGTTTACAATTGGCTGTAACATAAGTGCAAGCCCTACTTCGGAACTAACTCAAGCTTTTAGAATCTTTTCCAAACGAGTTGGAAAAGTACTAGAGTGCAAAAGCACGAAAAAGATCGAAAAAAGGGTCGAGCGAGACCAGCGCTCGAAATTACAGGTACTCTCTCTGCACACCTCTTGCGTTTACCGAGCGCATGCGCAACAACCGTGACGTCAATTCCGTATTTCCGCCAACGAGAAGTTTGTGATTTAGCGGGGAGGCATCGATATCAAAGATATCCCCAAGGAGGGTGGGCCTCCGGTAAACAATTGTGGTAGGTATGTTAAGAAACAAAATTTACTAAAAAATTTTAATTTCTTTTCAACCTACTCACAATTGTTTACAATTGGCTGAATAAACAATAGGAGGAGGTGAATCACATAACCAATACCAACAAGAGTAGCAGAACGAAAGCAAGGATGGCAGAGAACAAAAACTAAAACCTGTAATGAAGAAAGAGAGAAGGCACCTGAAAAGAACAAGGCTGAGAGAAGCGCAACCTCGACAAAAACAATTTAACGAGGGTGCACAACAGCCTGAGCAGCAACGAGAGGGCCTAAAGAATAAAGGTCCTCAGATTGCTGCTGAAGGTGGCGGAGATAAAAGGAGGAGAAGGTAGAAGCATTCCTCCAGTAAGCCGCATTCATAACATCACGGAGCGAAACAGAATTGGAGAACGCCCAGGATGTAGAAATGGCACGAACCTCGTGAGCATTAAGCCGGTTCGAAACAAGATCCGATGCAGACAAGCGAGAATAAGCCAGCTTGATTGCAAGACAGATCCACCTGGAAATAGAATGGGAAGAGATAGACTGCCGCTTAGGAATGAGAGACAGAAAGAATCTCTTCCGATCCCTCCTAATGAACTGAGTGCGAGTAATGTAAGTCTTGACCGCACGAACAGGACAAAGAAGAGGCCTCCGTCCATCTACAGCAGGGAGAGCCCGAATGCAGATGGGAGGAGGTACCGAATCGGGGAGTTGATTCTTAGCCAGAAAAGAGCAATCAGTAGTGAATGTGACACTGTTAGCCTCATTTCGGAAGAAGGCAGAATCAACAGATAGCGCATGAAGCTCACTGACTCGACGAGCAGAAGCAAACGCTAGAAGAAAAGCCGTCTTATAGGTGAGAAAACGCATGTCGGTCTCAGATAAAGGCTCGAAAGGCGCCCCCTCCAAACAGTGCAACACCCATGCCAAGTTCCACTTGGGTGTAAGACGCAAAACTCGAGGCCTCTTCAAAGAAAAGTGCCGAATAAGTTTGGAGAGGAAAAGATTACGACCGATACACCGCTTTCCCACATAAGAGAAAGTATCAGACAGCATAGACCGATAGCCCTTAATCGTAATAGGCTGGAGGCCCTTGGAGTCAAAAAGAAAAACCAGAAAATCCGCAATTTGAGCGATAGACGGATCACGGTAATTCACATTGTGATCTGAACACCAGCGGCAGAAAACCTTCCACTTGGCGGCATAAGTCATTCCAGTGGAAGGTCGCCGCGATGCAGAAATGCACTCCACTGATCGTCTCGAAAAACCTCTACGTCGGAGACTGGACCTGATAAAAGACAGGCGTGAAGGGACAGGCTCGCCAGGTTGTTGTGATACTTCCTGGGACGACCCTGTGAAAGAAGATCGCGACGTAGAGGTAGACGAATCGGTCGATCGGCCAATAGAGGCCGCAGCAGATTGATCCACACCCTCTGTGGAGACAGGGGTGTGATCAGAATGATCCTGCAACTGCAAGCCCGAATCTTCGCTAAAACTTGAGGAAGAATCAGTGCAGGAGGAAAGGCATAGCCGACCCAGCCTGTCCAGTCCAGAGACAGAGCGTCTACTGCAAATGCCAGAGGATCTGGACAAGGGGAGACAAAAGTCTCTACCTGATGATTCCAGCGAGTAGCGAAAAGGTCGACCTGAGGACGACCCCACTGCTCGCAAATCGCCTGAAACACCGACCGATGTAGCATCCATTCGGTTGGAAAGACACTGTCGCGTCGGGACAGGGAGTCTGCTAGGACGTTGAGACGCCCGGGAATGTGTCGAATGGACACCCGAGCGTTCACATCCCGCACCAACAGAAGAAGATCCCGAGACAGCCGATACATAGGAATCGAATGAGTGCCTCCCTGATTCCGTATGTAGGCCACTACTGTCGAATTGTCCAAAAGAAGTAGGACAACATGGTCCGACAGATGAGGGATCCAAAGCCGAAAACTCAACAGAAGAGCAAGGAGCTCCTTCTGGTTGATATGAAGGCCCACCTGCTCGCTGTCCCACTCTCCGTGAGTAGACAGACCGAGAGGGTCCAACGTCGCACCCCAGCCCCGATCGCTGGCATCCGCAGTAAGGATGCGATCGGCCAAAGGAAGATCCAACGGAACACCCTGTGTCAGCCAGGGAATATCTGCCCAAGGGCGGAGGTGACAAAGCAGAGACCGAGGAATAGTGAGTTCCAGGTCCAGCGGATCTACATTCGGACGCCAATGATCCAACAGGAAGTGTTGGAGAGGTCGGACAAACAAGCGACCGAGCGGAATGAGATCGGTCACCGAACCGCAAAGGCCCAGCATCCGAAGGAAAGTCCTGGCCGAGACCGAGGAAGATTGAAGCAGGTCCCGAGTCAAGGCGGAAAGAATCGTCGCCCGAGCCTGGGGAACCGACACTACATTGTGAAAAGTGTCGAAATCCATCCCCAAATGACGGAATCGCTGAGAAGGAAGAAGATCCGACTTCTCGCGATTGACTCTGAAACCCAGCGACGCTAGCAGGCAAAGAAACTGCCGGACATCGAACTCCAGAACAGCAGCATCGTGGTGCCGTTGGAGGATGTCGTCTAGGTAGGCGGACGAAGTCACCGCCGACTGAGTGCGATGGAAAGCAAGCACATGTGACATCAGTCGGGTGAAGGCCCAAGGAGCCAGGTTCAAACCGAACGGGAGAGCTCTGAATTGAAAAACTCGATCCCGAAACGAGAACCGAAGGTATTCCCGTGACGCCAGATGAATGGGTACATGGAAGTAGGCATCCTTCAGGTCGATACTGGCCGCAAAATCGCCCTGATGAACTGAACGTCGAACCGACCGGAAAGTCTCCATACTGAAACGAGGAGCAATTATGTACTCGTTCAGGGTACTCGATGACAGGACGAAATTGGCCGTTTTTCTTCGGCACCAAGAAAAGTCTCGAGTAAAACCCCGGTGAAAGGGTGTTCCAGACCACCTCGATCGCCCCTTTGGTGAGGAGATTGTCGATCTCCTGCACCAGAAGGTCCCGACGCAGAGAATCTGAAGGGACCTGAGTCGGAAGGGGCACCCGAGATAAACTGGGGTGCCGATGGAAGGACAGTCGCAGACCGGAATGAATGACGTCGAGGACCCAAGAGTCCGACGTTATCTCTGTCCAACGGTCGTAAAACAGCGACAGCCTTCCTCCGACTGGAGGCGAATCGAGGTGAGAACCTTCACTTGCGGCCTCGACGAGGCCCCCGAGAGGAGAAACCACCTCGAGAAGTGACAGAGTCCTGAGACTTTCCAGCCTGAGGCTGCCAGCGGGCCTGGCCACGTCGGCGCTTCTTATGAGCAGAAGGAGCAGACGGAGCCGAAGGCGTAGCCGACGTCGCCGACGAGGCAGACGCAGCAGCACGCTTGGCGGGCCTGGAACGACCCCCACCCGCAGCAGCAGGTGGGTCAAGCTGTCTCAGCAAAAGCTGGTCCTTCGAATGACGAAGAACTTCGCCACGAACAGCTTCCACGGAACCATGGAACAACTGAGGTCCTACCAAAGAGGCAGACCTCAGAACAGCACGTTGCTCAGAAGGAAGGGATGGTAAAGAATCCAAAACCGCATCCCGGCGTGCCAGCTCCAAATTGGCCGTGTTACAGGCGTGAGCGTGAGTCAAGTTCATAAGAGCCTGTGACAAAACGCGAAAAGGCGCCTGAGCGTCATCAAACTCCCCTGGTGGAAAATATTCAGCCAGAGCAGCGACGACATGGTCTGCGAGAGATAACATACCCAGCATCTCTCGGGACAGGCCCACCATAGACTCAACTACCGACATCGGGAGAACTGCCGACTTAGGCTTAGTCAACCCGAGGGAAGAAGAATCCTCATCCACAGTAGTCATCCCTTGGAAGACTGGTGGAGAGACGGAATCGTAAACACGAAACCGCGATGGAGGCAGAAAGGCATCAGCTCTAGAAAAGAAGGAACCCTTGAGGGCCTTAGAACGCATTTTGGCGTCTAAGCCCTGGAAGGACTCAACCACCTGAGCCGATTGCAGAGGACGCAAAGCCCCGGAGCTAGAAGGCTCAACAGGGTTACGGCGCTCCACAGTGGACCGCGGCCGGACGGTCACAGAAGGCTGGTCGGAAGGTAGAACGTCCGGCAATAAGCCAAAGACGAAATCCAAAGCCTGCCCCAAGACTGACGAGGGGGGGACCATCACCTTCAAGATACTCGTCATCCTCCGTAGCAGAGGAGACGTAGCCCAACTCGGGCTGACCAGCAGAAACCTCCTGTGAATACTGTGCAGTATCCAAGGGGCCAGGCGAGACATCTCGGCGACCGACCAAAGGAGGTTGTGCCTCAGGAGGCACAGGGAGGCCAACTTGAGGGTTGCCAGAAAGCAACCGGGTGAGCGCCAAAACGGCCTGGCGCAGGTCACCCTGAGAATCCATCGCAGCAGAATCGCCCGACGGAGTGTCCTCCCAATGGACCCTTCTGGTAGAAGAACCCAAATCCTCAGAAGAGACCGACGGCGAACGTCGATCGGCAGACAGAATAGGAGCACGGTGAGAAGACACCGGAGGATAGTCCCGATTGTGACGCCCAGGAGCCATCACTGGCCTCTGCGAAACAGAAGGCCCTGCCTGCAAATCCTCGAAAGGGACCGACGGCGCACGTCGATCGGTAGCTGGACCTAGGACACGGTGAGAAGACACCGGAGGATTGTCCCAAGAATGACAGGAACCTGTCATTGACCTCTGCGCAGCAGACGGCCCCAACTGCCTATCCTCTGAGACCGACGGCAAGCATCGATCGACACCCAGACTCGGAACACAGTGAGGAATCACCGGAGGAAGGTTCCGAGAGTGACAGCTAACCGGGGCTATCACTGACCGCTGCCGAACAGCAGGCCCTGGATGCCAACGTCCCAACACCATCCCGCTAGCCGGCACACTAGCAGGCGAAGGTGGAACAATAAACGATTCACTCGAGGGACGAGGAATCGCTGCCGAAGCGACCGGCCGGCTCAACCGACTAGGAGCAAACCTAGCCAGATGAGACGGAGCAGACAGCAAACCCGCACAGCCTCGCCGCGAGGCTGGGGGAGGCTGAGAACACACAGACACACCAGCAGATACAGCCTCGGTCCCCCGAGACTGTAGACCATCCCCAGAGGAGATGGAAGAGCCACCATCAGACAGAATAGGATCTGGAGTAGCAACCCCCTCAACAACGGTCGACGGTGTAGGAGGCAGATCGGAGAGGGTTACCGAGTTGACCTCGGAAAAGCTCTCAACGAAAACAGACGCCTCAATAGTGACATCCGAAGACAAAGAGACCGCGGTCTCCTCATCAGGTATCACAGAACAAACACCGTCAACAGTTGCAGAGGAGCTCGCCACAGAAGTCAGATCCGAATCCTGTGTGACAGAGTCACCACGTGCACCAGCAGAAATGTCTGCAACGGCACGGCTACCCTTACCCCGAGAACGAGGGGTTCTAGCTCTGGAAAGAACCACCTTGTTAACAGAAGCCCAAAATTTAGAGGACCAAACCCCACAGATACCACATGATTGGGCCTGAGTGCAATTGTTGCAAGTGACACATGTGGTATGGGAATCGTCCACATGTTTCACCTGCAAACAAGAGGTACAAGGAATAGTCTTAGGCATGATATAAATACAACAATCAAGCTTCCCGCCGACGGAAAACAGAACGAAGGTCGTGTTCACACGTGGGGGAAAGGCAAGATAAAGTGTGAAAAGAACAGCAATAATAATACAAATTAACATTAAATGAGAGTAATAATTTGGTAGCTTGAAAAAGGATACAATCCAGTAGCACACTAAAGACGATTAATAAGTTGTTCACGAAGAATTAATATCATAAACAGCACAAGTCACAAAAATTTCCGACCATGAACAATGGCGGAAAATAAAGGAATTGACGTCACGGTTGTTGCGCATGCGCTCGGTAAACGCAAGAGGTGTGCAGAGAGAGTACCTGTAATTTCGAGCGCTGGTCTCGCTCGACCCTTTTTTCGATCTTTTTCGTGCTTTTGCACTCTAGTACTTTTCCAACTCGTTTGGAAAAGATTCTAAAAGCTTGAGTTAGTTCCGAAGTAGGGCTTGCACTTATGTTACAGCCAATTGTAAACAATTGTGAGTAGGTTGAAAAGAAATCAGTCTTACGTGTTCAAAGGGTTAAGATAAATTTCAGCATCTATGGCTATATCATTACCACACCACAAGTACTAAGTCAAGTTTACCAAATCATTTATGCTCAAAGGTGCTCTTAGCCCTGGCCTTCATTACTGGGTCCTTCTATATCAGTAAATCAGAACCTGTCTACCAGAATGAGTACCGGTAAGCACTACTCCACGTCTTAGGGTTATAATGGAGAAATATGTTGTAAAACTGATTGGATGAATAAATATTTTGAAAGACAATTCACCTCAATATGTGCCTTGCAATCACAGATCTATCAACAATATTACTGGAGGTTGGAAGTAACACAGGATCTAACATCAAGGTTCCCATGATAGGATCAAGAAATTCTTCTGGTGCATCAGACAGCAAATCTTCTTCTTCTTTCTGTTTCTGTCCTACATTCTGAAATTGTAAAACAATTAGTACAGAAAAAGTCTCTCTGATGAGTACAATTGAGTACAAAACCGGTCACGCAACACTACAAAAGATTTTGAGAACTAATATGGGTAGGAGTCCCAGTAGGCCCCCTGCACCAGAAAGGTCCATGGTTTGATCCACACTTTAGGTAACTGGATTGTGTCCTTGGGCACTTAATCACGATTGCCTACATGGGGGCATGGTAGCAATGTGTACTGGAGCGTACAGCACATTGATGCTACACTTGTCTTCAACCATTGCTAAGCATGCATGTGTGGAGTTAGTACATTGGGAGTCTGATGGTTACTTGCTGCTGCTCAGTGGTTCTTGACAGTGTTTTAAAATCATTGTTGGATGCCTGTACAGGCAGCCAACAATAATGAAGAAACACTGTTAAGTTAATCTGAGTATCAAAGGATTAATTGAGTACACCTGTTAATTGCATGATAAACATCCTAACACCAAACTATTTACCATCACTTGGGAAATCTGATACGGAAATCTTCAGTACAGTGGAAGCTTATTAATTGAATGGCCAATCTGAAATTTATTCAATTTACATTAGTGATACATCTGGTGATTTTCCTGTATTTTAGTGAGAAACTGCATTTATTCTATTATACCTTCTTTAACAGAGCTCAAAAATATAATAGATTTATGTATTTATTTTATTGGTATTTAAGGCCACATATTTCAGCACAATGGCTAATCATGACCGCAACATGGAGATAAAGTCAAGTTCAGTCAATCGTATATATGCATATAGCCCATTTTAGAGGACAACAATTTTAGATACAAAAACTGGGTTGTGGCTTGTTCATTAACCTGTTGGCCCCTGTTGCTATATTCCATTCCAGTTCAGACTCATCAACTGGTAGAAGACCAATCAATATTTTCAAGCCTTGGGATTGCAAGTTGAAAATCTTGATTGATCAACTATGTAAATTCACAGAGTAACTATCTATTTTATGAATTCAGGCTGAATCACGATCCTGACCAGAAAAGTGGCATTTCTGTTTTAACCTTTTACCCAACGAAGATGATATCAAAAATTTATTATTTTAAATATCAATTTTTTAAATTTTAAAAAAAATTTCAACAAAACCATATCATGTGACCCCTCATTGGAACAAGCTCACTGAGCTCGTTCCAATGAGGGGTCACATGATATGGTTTTGTTGAATTATTTTGAAAAATTTAATTTTTTCAACTGCTCAATTTGCAAATTACGCGGGCGGATGTGGGCGATTCGTTAGGTAAAGGGTTAAACAGTCAAAAGAGGAGATATCGGGGATGACAAATGACTTTTATACCATGCTCACTTATGATACTATCTTTGAAAAGCCTGTATGTTAAATTTTAGCTTTTAATCCTACAAACGGTGTAAAGCTTCAACTGTGGTTAAAAAAAATTTACACCTATAGACTGAAGTTCATCCAACTTGACCTTTCGTATGATGCAATTTGCCAAGTTCGATACATTCATGCATCGCGATGTTTCATTCAAACATGCCATGTTTTGCTGTACTATCTACTAGGTGCAATGACCTATGAATTTTAAAATACCTACAATTAAATATTTAAAATAAAATTTAAGAATTGTTAATAATTTGACTGAAAAAGCCAGGTTAAATTCAACCAACTTTGACGATGTGGCTAGCTGTCAATCATGCTTTCACATGCAGCCGACAGTACTGTCCACTGGCACAGATGTAAACAAAACAAACCGGTATGTTTGCAATAGAAAGTATCGTTGTTTCTCGATTTTAAGTGACAAAGTCGATTATTTATTAAGACCATGGTTTTAATAAAACAAATAGGTACTAGGGCTGGTAATCAGATTTATACCACTTGTAGAATAAGATTTTAACCATGTGGCAAACCGAGTGGTTAAAACCCTTGTCCTTCTCATGGTTTAAATCTGAATACCGGCATGAGTACCTATTTATTCTTATATATATTCAAGAGTGACTTATACACAAACATAACTGCTAAATTAAACTTTAAACATTGATTTCAATGAGTAAAAGTGTGATAACTTCACATGGGTCCAAGCACCCATCCATACCCAATGGCTAGACATAGACACAAACTCGACCACTATTTTCTGGCACATTACCTTATTGTCACTGTTGCTCTTCAGTTTAACAGTTCAAAGCAGGAGGAGACTGGGAGAATTAACTGCTTCTGTTGAACTTTACTTTTCTCTTTTTTGCATAAAATCACTGAGAAGTTTATTATAATGAAAGTGTCAATGACACTGTAGCTCAACTTGTCAAGACATGTACATGTATAGTATGTAACACAGCAATGACAAACATCTAGGTAATGACCTGATAACAAAGGTACATATAAAGTATTGTTGGGTCTGTACATAAATACTGGCCGTAGCCTGTAACAAATGTATAGGTAAAGTATTGTAAAGGTGGGTGACAGTCAGATGCTAAACTAGAAAAGAAATCTTTGAGTCCCAGAATGGGTTTGACTGAACCCCAAAATATTTGTTCTCATAGCACAGTGATAACAAAGGCACCCCAAAACACACTCATTCCTGTCCAAAGGTGAAAACAAAGGTACCCAAAAAGTTTCGTGAAGATCAGTTCATAAATACGAGCTGTATAGAAGTTGTGACAAAAAACTGATTGGACCTAATTTCGGTACAAAATGGACACTGGCAGCCATCCTGAATTTTGGACCGCACTCAGAAACACTTGTTCTCGTCCCAAGGTGATAACAAAGGTACCCAAGAAGTTTTGTGAAGATCGGTTGATAAATACAGCCTCTAGCCCGAGCCGTATTGACATGTGCACTTACAGTGTACAAGTAGCACTAAATAAATCAAAATTCATCTAATTTGCATAATTACTGCACGAGAAAAAAACCCGTACTATATGTGATGTATTCCATGTTACTAAACATTGATACAAAAATTTATTCAAATCAGAACTTTCATACAGAAGTTCTGTACAAAAGACTGATTGCACTAATTTTGGTACAAACTGGATGCTGATGGCCATCTTGAATTTCGGACCACACCCCAAAACACTCGTTCTCATCCCACGGTGATAACAAAGGTACCCAAGAAGTTTCGTAAAGATCGGTTCATAAAAACGGCCTCTAGCCTGAGCCGTATAGAAGTTGTGTACAAAAAACTGATTAGACCTAATTTCGGTACAAAATGGGCACTGGCAGCCATCTTGAATTTCGGACCGCACTCAGAAACACTCGTTCTCATCCCAAGGTGATAACAGAGGTACCCAAGAAGTTTTGTGAAGATCGCTTGATAAATACAGCCTCTAGCCCGAGCCGTATTGACATGTGTACTTACTGTGTGTAAGTAGCACTGGAAAATCAAAGTTTATCTAATTTGCATAATTTCTGCACGAGAAAAAAACCCGTATTATATGTGATGTATCCCATGGTACTAAACATTCAAACAAAAAATTATTCAAATCAGAGCTTTCATGTGGAAGTTCTGCGCAGAAATCTGATTGCCCCTAATTTTGAACAAAATGGCTGCCAGTGGCCATCTTGAATTTTGGACCGGACCCAAAAACACTCGTTCTCGTCCCACGGTGATAACAAAGGTACCCAAGAAGTTTCGTAAAGATCGGTTCATAAATGCAGCCTCTAGCCTGAGCCGTATTGGCATTTGCACTGACAGTGCTGAAAGTAAAACTAAATAAATCAAAGTTAGTCTAATTTGCATAATTTAAGCACAAGAAAAAAACCCGTATGATATGTGATGTATCTCATGGTACTAAACATTCATACAAAAAATTATTCAAAGCAGAGCTTATGGAAGTTCTGTACAAAAAACAGATTTCTGCATCGTCAGTACAAAATGGTGGCTGGCAGCCATCTTGAATTTTGGACCACACCCAAAAACACTTGTTCTTGTCCCACAGTCATAACAAAGGGACCCAAGAAGTTTCGTAAAGATCGGTTCATAAATACGGCCTCTAGCCCAAGCCGTATCCAATTGCTGATGTACGAACAGACGGACCATGACAAAAGCTCAAATTTGGCTTCACCAAAGTTGAGCTAAAAAGTATGAGCAAGCAGGAATTCTACGTCAGTCACTGAAAGTTTATGAACACTTGCACAGCTGGTAAAGTGAAAGTTAAGGTCAAGACTGATGAAGTGAGATGGAAGGTGATGATATTTATTCATTTATTTATTGGTGTTTTAAGGTCATATATTTCTGAACAATGGCTAATCATGACCACGACAGTTTTACGGGTGGAGGAAGCCCGAGTACCTGGAGAGAACCACCAAGCAATGGAGAGCAAATGTCGGCTTCCCAACATACTAACTCCACACAAGCAGGGTTAACATTGGTTGACGACAGATGCACCACCGATGTGCAGTATGCCTTTGTACACATCACCATGCCCCCACGTGGGCAATGGGGGTGAAGTGTCTTGCCCAAGGACACAATGTGGTTGCCGCAGGTGGGATTCGAACCGAGGATCTCTCGGCTTGCAGCCTGCACCTCTACCTCCTGAGCCACCACGCCCCCGAAGGTGATGTTAAATTTCAAGTTAGTGCAGGTTGGCACAGAAAGGTGGCTGTTAAAGAACAGAAGCACACAGGTATGAAAATAGCATGCAGCAATACAGTAAGATAGATGATCACAAAAGTGGACAGAGAATTTCAATTGGCTTGTGATCTAGTCATAATAAAGTGCAACCCCACTGGTATCCCCCACTGAGAAGTGATTTACTAAAAAGATCATCCAGAAACCATAAAAACTGAAATTTTCTAAGTTGAAAAAGGCCCATAACTCTTGAAAAAAAGATTGGACAAAATCTGTTACTTGTGAATATCCTTTCCCCATGATGGTCCATCAGCATACCAAAGATCATGCTAATCCGACATGCACTGACCGAGATGCACATGTCTAAAGTTGTTACGGATGGTGGACTGACAGACAGACAAATGGATGGCCTCCATAGCAAGATCCCCTGCAAACTTCGTTTAAAGCTTATCTTTTTGCTTTTCTCCCAACAGGGGTGTGCAATCACATCCATGGGAAAAGAAATATGAGGACAATGAATCCTAGATGCTACTTTCATTTGTTTTTCATAATTCTTTCTTGAATCTTGACCTCGCAAATATTTTATTTGTGAAATCACGACCCACTGGTGTATAAGTGTGGGGTAACATGATTTTGAGCTGATTGAGAAAATACCACTTATGTGATTACACTACCTGGGATGTAAATTGCAGAAAAGTAAGAAAGCCGAAATATTCATAACAGGGGTAATATATGTCGAAACAGGTCAAAAAGCAGGGCTTGCCTTGAGTCTGGGCTGATCAGCCCAGGCCCCGAGATCAGCCCCGAGGAGCACTTGCTGGGGGCTTTTTTTCAAGCCCCGACATTTTCCACAAAAAAGCACTAACAATAATGGACAAAATGGAAAATCAGCCCCGAAAAGGCCCCGACCTCAATATGTGGGGGACTTTTTTTAGGCCCCGACCATTTTACTCAAGGCGAGCCCTGAAAAAGCCAAATTAATCTCACCTGATGCGATCATTACCAGTCTATGTAACACTCAGCCTAACCCCAGGCCCATCTGGGCTCATTCCAGTCCAGATCGGCCTGAGGTGAGGTCATGTCTTGCAAAGACTACCACACAACATGTTGGCTTCACCTGTGGCACAACAGCTGATTTAGCTGTAAGGGCACACAGTTCATAACCAAATTCGATAGCAAAGAACGAACTACCTCGGAGGTACCAGAAAAATCACAGCTGTTGGAAATCTGCAAACTTTGAGGCAGGAAGTTTGTTCAAATTCAGAGTACAAACTAGAAAGTGTTTTAGCACACTAAAACATATGTCTCCCCTTCCTTTCTATTTTATGCACTACAAATGATCTGGTCTGGACAATTACTCCCTATTTAAAGTAAATAAATTTGACCTTGAGGTCAAGGTCACATGAAGGTCATGATGACATGTGGTCTCACTGTGATACATCCACATGTCAATCATCTAAGTCCTTGGTCAAAAAACAAAAAAGTTCTGATCTGGACAATTATTCCCTATTTGAAGTACATAAATTTGACCTTGAGGTCAGAGGTCAAGTTCAGATGCAGTTCATCAAGGTAGCAGACATGCAGTTTCATGGTGACACATCCACATGTCCAAAAAAAAAATTCTGGTCTGGACAATTGCTCCCTATTTAAAGAACATAAATTTGACCTTAAGGTGAAGGTCAAATGAAGGTCATGATGACATGTGGTCTCATTGTGATACATCCACATGTCAATCATCTATGTCCTAGGTCAAAAAACAAAAAAGTTCTGATCTGGACAATTATTCCCTATTTGAAGTAAATAAATTTGACCTTGAGGTCAGAGGTCAAGGTCACATGCAGTTCATCAAGGTAGCGGTCATGCGGTTTCATGGTGACACATCCACATGTCTAAAAAAAAAAATCTGGTCTGGAAAATTACTCCCTATTTAATGTACATAAATTTGACCTTGAGGTCAAGGTCACATGAAGGTCATGATTACATGTAAAATGCGGTCTAATTGCGATACATCCACATGTCAAATATCTTAGTCCTAGGTCAAAAAACAAAAAAGTTCTGGTCTGGATAATTATTCCCTATTTGAAGTACATAAATTTGACCTTAAGGTCAGAGGTCAAGGTCACATGAAGGTTATCGAGGTAGACAACATGCGGTCTCATGGTGACACATCCACATGTAAAATAACCAGGTTCTAGGTCAAAAAACAAAAAAGTCTGGTTTGGACAATTACTCCCTATTTGAAGTACATAAATTTGACCTTGAGGTTAAGGTCACATGAAGGTCACAATGGTATGCGACACACCGGCTCATGGTGATACATCCACGTGCCAAATATCTAAGTCCTGGTTCAAAAGACAAACAAGTTTTGGTCCGGACAAAGTTTCTTTGAAAAAAGCACAAATCTGACCTTCACATCAAAGGTCAAGGTCACATGAAGGTCACAATGGTACGCTACACACCGGCTCATGGTGATACATCCACATGCCAAGTATCTAAGGTGTAGGTCAAAAGACAAAAAAGTTATGGCTCGGACATCGTTTGTGTGATGTTTCCCTTAAAAAAACACATAAATCTGACCTTCAGGTCAAAGGTCAAGGTCACATGAAGGTCACTACGGTACACTGCACACCGGCTCATGGTGATACATCCACATGCCAAGTATCTAAGGTGTAGGTCAAAAGACAAAAATGTTATGGCCCGGACAAAGTTTGTATGAGAAGAAGAAGAAGAAGAAGAAGAACTAAAACAATATGTCTCCCTTCTGGGAAGGGGAGACATAATAACTCTACAACAAGAATATTAATTTCCATGAGCATAGACTTGGAAAGGTGGAAAACGAGTAACAAAAACTCCCAAAAAGCCTGAAAACTTACATCCCTGCATTACTGTAAATGGTTGCTAGCACCATAGTTGAACAAAAGTAATGGATGCAGTATATGACTGAACAGCATTGAAAATGTGAATTATATTGGATATTCATAAAAAAAATTCTTCAACTATTTGGTATGAAAAGAAAAGATTTTTAATGTTTCAACAGCTTTCTCAAAATTACCATGATTTAACTCCTAACATGCTGCTGGCAGAAATTCCTGCCCAAGATATAAAATATTTTGCCACTGAAATAAGTACGGTTTGGGCACATTTAACCAAATTTCTCTCTGTAAACTGAATGGACTTATTGACAACTGATTTCTTTAGTTAAATAGTTAAATTAGATGAATATTTCATCAAATTCAGTCATGGCTGCTTCACAGCAGCCATGACTAGATTCGATGAAAAATATTTTGAAAATACTCAGCAGGTTAAGAATAAAAGATAATGACATCAGTTCTTGTATTGGTTCCTGGTATGCTGCTGGCAAATATTACCCCCAGGATAGCAATACTCTTATCACCATAATGGAAAGAATGCTGTCTCTGATTAACTTTCTGTAGATTGATGTCAAAATACTAAAACTTCAGGCAGCAATGTCTTCCCAGTAAGTAACAAGGTGGACCTTTACATGCCTGGCATTCTCAAGGAGGGCTGCCCTTCCAGAGTCCTCGTAAAAATTTTTTAGGGCGGCTATTTTTAGCCCTCCTGCATCTTGCCAATTAAACACATCACAACTTGTTTTGCAGAACTACTTCGATTTTATGTGCACAATTTCTACGACTCACTTTATCCATATGACAAAAAGGTATATATAATTTGCTCAAAAATAAAACTTAAACTTGTTATTCTTACACTTACTGTATGAAGCAAGAAGACTTCCTTAAACATGTTGTCATCTGAGTTCCATTCTTAAGTGATAGAACTCAAGTGATGATGTGTATCATGGCGAGAGCATTTGGCCTCCTGAGAGGATTTAGGAGGGCAATTTTCAGCCCTCCAGTATTTTTCATTATGCCAGGCCTGCCTTTAAGAGCTCTGTCAAAAATTGTGAATTGGTTAAATTCCAAGTTGCATTATGGAAAAACAATATCATTTCAACATTTAATTTTGATATTTTTACATCATTGTATAGAAGGTTAACAAAGTACAGCTCGATAAATTAGATCAATAATTTCTTAGCTTTCATTAATTTCAAATTCACTCATGGCATTTTCACAGTGCATTACAATGACAGAATTTAATTAAATAAAGAATAAGAAAATATATTCGGCAGAATAAGAGTTATAGCAAGGGATAAATTCATAAAGATACCGTGCAACTTATTTTAGTTTGATCTCTGTTTTCATAACATATCAATTCATGGAAGCATTGAAAAAAACAAAAAAAAACAATTTGTTCGTAATTTTAATTTGTTCTCTTTTTTATTACAATATCATGATTGAAATGAAGCTTTTCATTTCCATGACATTTCCAAATGTGTAAACCAAACAGGTCACATTCCTACACTTTTCCAGGCTCAGAAAATTAATTTACCCTCTTTATGCTGATGCATTCTGGAAATGAATGCATTTGCATTTTGTGGGATGTAATTAAAGTATTGCATTGTAAAGGCACTTTAACATCAGTATTTCATGCAAAATGCAAAGAAAAGACAAAGACCTCTAAACCCCCAAAATCCAAATTTCCAAAGAATCCATTAATATTTGATGGAGTTATGCTTATGAGGTAACCAGGGTTGTGGGTAGATTTATGCATGGATCGACACCTGGAAAGTAGGGTTTAATTCTGGGAACAGGACTTTGTGGTTCTCATTTTTGAAAGTCAATTTCGATACAGTAAATTTTATGGTTGTCTTTTCTGAATATCAGTCCCAAAACCTAGAAATTCATAGGATAGAACCACAAATCAAAGGTTGCATTCCGCAACATTTGATTCACAATTCTAGTCTATGAATTTCCCGGGAATTAGCACTCATTTCTGAACCGGTAAGCAGGAAATTCCATTTCGCAACAATGAAACCGTAGTTCCAGCAGCCATGCTGATCTCAGAAGAAATTGATGTTCGCCGTAATCTCATAAACTATAATATGCAATCATTGATACCATGGTCTATGAATTTCCTGAGTATCGTGATTGACTTTCAGAACCTGAAGCCACAGAACTGTGAAATTCCCAGTATTAAACCTTACTTGAAAGGGCATAACTGTTAAAAATCAGTGAAATCAGCACAATATGCTGAGTAAAAAGATCTTGATTGATATTTGCTAATAAACACGCATATTGTCAGTGGGCTTCCAAAAGGTCATATCTCCTATTTTGGCATGAAACACTTTTTCACAAATTTGAAATCTACGGGTCCAATTACATAAGATGTACAAGAAAAGAAGTAATTTATCTGGGCAGATTGTGTTTTGGGATCCGAAATGTTCACATAATAGTTCCAAAATGTCATCTCTTCAAAGAAATAATAATAATATAATATAACTAAAGGCTCTACAGAGCCTGTAATTGCTCACCTGGAACTACAAATAAAAAAATGTGATTTCCCATGGTAACTTTGAGCTGCAATTGTGGCCATGTTTGCAACATTACATCAACATTACATGAGGATCATTGGTAGAAGGTGTCCCAGTCTTCAATCACGTGAAGTTTCAAAACATTTGAATCCATCAAACAGAATCATAGAATGTCTCTGGTGGCCATATTTTCCAACCAACGTGAATAAAAAGAGGATCATTTGTAGAGGGCCTCCTAATGACCATTCTTGCCAAGTTTTGGTTCCACCAGCTCAGTAGTTCCAGAGAGAAGATGAAAATGTGATTTCCCATAGGTTTTTTCTATAGTAACTATAAACTGCAATTGTGGCCAGGTTTGCAATACGATCAACATTAAAATGAGGAACATCGGTGGAGGGTGTCCAGAGAAGAAGAGTGTTCAAAATTGACCAATCAGAATCAAAGAATGCTTCTGGCGGCCACGTTTTTTCACCCAACAGGAATAAAATGAGTAACAGTTGTAGAGAACCTCTCATAGACAATGCTTGCCAAGTCTGGTTCACACTGGCTCAGTACTTTCAGTGAAGATGATGGAAATGTGATTTCCTATAGGGTTTCTATAGTAACTATCAGCCACAATTGAAGCCATAATTGCAACCCGATGAAGATTAAAATGAGGATCACTGGTAGAGGGGGTTACAGTCATCAGTCACACTAAGTTTTCAAACCATTTGGACTTGTAGTTTCAAAGAAGATTTTCTTGAAAATGCACACATTTATGAATTTTGTTTCAATAAAAAACTAGAGTGATGTCACGCATGCAGCCCGACTGTCCCAGGAATGGCAATGCTTAGACGCAAAATAGTCAGAGCCATTTTTTGTTAACAGTTTATTTAACGAATCTGCCATATCTGCACTCGTGATATACAAAATTTGCTATTGAAATTTTACTTTTTCATTTCTCTACTTCAAAACATACCTCATGACCTATTAATGGAACAAACTTGATGAGCTTGTTCCAATAAGGAGTAATAAGCCATGGTTAGAAGCAAATAAAGAATGAAAAAATCTGAGGTTTCAGAAAAATAATTTGTACTGTTGGCTTCAACTTGTGTAAGGTAAAGGATTAAAGATGCAGTACATAAAGCAATGTTGGGCTATATGAGTCCATTTTCTTTTTTGCATGTAATAACTCCAAATCCTTCAAAATGCATTTTGGGAATAAAATTGCCTAAGTGACAATTTGTGTGTGGGGTGTGTGGGGTGTGTGTGTGTGTGGGGGGGGGGGGGGGGGGGGGGGGGGGGGGGGGGGAGTTGTGGAACCTTTACTGAAACCTGGCCTATATTACTAGCTGGAAAATACACATATCAACTTTGGTTGAAATCAAATAATCCAAACTGGAGTTATCAGTCAGAAACCAATTGTTCACAGACAGATGGATGGACCGACAGATGGACGGACGAAAGTCATGACTATAATCCTGACTATAAACAGTCAGGCTAAAAATGCATTTTGTATCAAAGAAAAAATATTGCATGAATGGCCCTGGGTGAGGAGAAGGTGGGGGTGGGGGATGAGGGGTGGGGGAGAGTGGGGGTGTGTTAGGGGAGTCCATTTTTTTTTCCACATGTGTCAGTCTAAATCCTTCGAAATGCATTTTGAGCAGAGAAAAAAAAAAATAAATACCTAACTGGCACCATGGGGGTGGGGGGTGGGGGTGGGTGGTGGTGTTTGTCTGGGTTTTTAACCACTAACATTAACCAAAACTGTTAATAATCATTTTTGACGAACGAAAAAATGAAAGTGTCAATGACACTGTAGCTCAACTTGTTAACACATGTACATGTACAGTATGTGACACAGCAATGACAAACATCTAGGTAATGACCTGATAACAAAGGTACATATAAAGTATTGTAAGGATCTGTACATAAATACTGGCCGTAACCTGTAACAAATTTATAGGTAAAGTATTGTAAAGGTGGGTGACAGTCAGATGCTAAACTAGAAAAAAATCTTTTTGAGTCCCAGAGTGGGTCTGACTGAACCCCAAAATATTTATTCTCAAAGCACAGTGATAACAAAGGCACCCCAAAACACACTCGTTCCTGTCCCAAGGTGAAAACAAAGGTGCCCAAGAAGTTTCGTGAAGATCAGTTCATAAATACGAGCTGTATAGAAGTCGTGACAAAAAATTGATTGGACCTTAATTTCGGTACAAAATGGCCATTGGCAGCCATCTTGAATTTTGGACCGCACCCAGAAACACTCGTTCTCGTCCAAAGGTGATAACAAAGGTACCCAAGAAGTTTCGTGAAGATCGGTTGATAAATACAGCCTCTAGCCCAAGCTGTATTGACATGTGCACTTACAGTGTATAAGTAGCACTAAATAAATTCTGCACGAGAACAAAACCGTATTATATGTGATGTATTCCATGTTACTAAACATTCATACAAAAATTTATTCAAATCAGAACTTTCAAACAGAAGTTCTGTACAAAAGACTGATTGCACTAATTTTGGTACAAAATGGCTGCTGGTGGCCATCTTGAATTTCGGACCACACCCCAAAACACTCGTTCTCATCCCACGTTGATAACAAAGGTACCCAAGAAGTTTCGTAAAGATCGGTTCATAAATGCGGCCTCTAGCCCGAGCCGTATTGTCATTTGCAGTGACAGTGCTGAAAGTAACACTAAATAAATCAAAGTTAGTCTAATTTGCATAATTTAAGCACGAGAAAAAAAACCTGTATGATATGTAATGTATCTCATGGTACTAAACATTCATACAAAAAATTATTCAAATCAGAGCTTTCATATGGAAGTTTTGTACAAAAAACAGATTTCTGCATCGTCGGTACAAAATGGCGGCTGGCAGCCATCTTGAATTTCGGACTGCACCCAAAAACACTCGTTCTCGTCCCACAGTCATAACAAATTTTCTCCAATCACCCTGTTTTTCGTTTGTTCAACTATGAATTTAACCAATTATATCTTTTTTGCCTGAGCTCACTGAGCTCTATGAAACTAGGTATATTTGGTTAAATATCAAACTACATTATGGGAAATATTTGCTGCTGAAAACTTTACCATTATGACATCAGGGTGCAGAGGGTTAAAAGAAGATAAAGAAAAATTGCCAAGAGAAAAATAAATTCTTCAACATTACTCTAGACCTCAGGAGATATTTTTTATGGGTCTTACCAATGATAAATTGTCTGTGTTTGGTCACAAAATTAAATCAGGATTTGACTGTGGATCCTGGATTTCTGTATTAATTAGAATGTTACAGACCTAAATGACCATTGGATTTTCATTAGCAAATAATTTATTGTCACAAAACTCTCTGAGGGGAAAAGGAATCATTTAACACTTTGTGTGTCTACTTCATAAAATAAAATGTAACTTAATTTCCATCACGTTTTCTTCTGAAATTAACATTTTGCCACATGTGCACAATATCCAAATTTGTTGTTTTAACACTTAACCAATATAGACGATAAAAAAATATTGTTATGTTAATTATTGTTTTTAGCTCACCTGACTGAAAGTCAGGGTGAGCTTTTCTTATCACTCTTCGTCAGTCGTCCGTCGTCCGTCGTGAAGGTGGTGTTTGAGCCTCTTTCTCCTGAACCACTGGCCACATTTCAATTAAATTTCATGTAAGTAGTAGTTATATAGGGGCATTTTGATTTTTATCCAAATTAGGTTTCGGCTCATATTGAGCAGAGGTGAGGGGAAAAAATGGCCAAATTTTTTGAAAATCCTCTTCTAATGAACCACCAGTAGCAGAGACTTGATATGTGGCATACAGAGTCCTTTTGAGGTTTAGAATCAAGTTTGTTCAAGAGAAGTTTGTCGGGCATTATTTGCCTTCATTATGGGAGGGGCAAAAATTTTGGCCACGCCTAAAATTTCTACTTTCAGAACCGTGATGTCGATTTGAACCAAATTTGATATGAGATCATAATGAGTCCTAAGTAGTTGATTGATGCAAAAAATGTTTTTCTCATTGCCCCGTGGGAACCTTGGGAGCTAAAAATAGGAAAAACCTTAAAACTGCCATATCTCCAAAACCACACGGCACAGAGAATTCTTATTTTGTATAAAGCTTACTTTATCCAGTAGAATAGAATGGTTTAAAAAAAATCCCTATCGGTTTGATCACAAGGTACTTTTTTCAGGACTTTGAAAAAGTGCTGAGTCAGCACTTTTTAACACTGTAGGCAATGGGAAAAAGATTAAAAAATCTTCTTCTCCAGATCCAGCAGGCAGAATCTTTTGATATTTGGTATGCAACATTGTGGGGTGGATCTGATTCAAGTTTGTTCAAATCAGCTCACTGGATTCATATTTGGGCTCAGTATAGGAGCCCGATTTCGAACTTCGTGCATTTCCCGGAAAATTTCTTCAAAAATCTTCTTCACCAGATCCATCAGGCAGAATCTTTTGATATTTGGTATGCAACATTGTGGGGTGGATCTGATTCAAGTTTGTTCAAATTGGCCCCCTGGATTCATATTTGGGCTCACTATAGACGCCTGAATTCGAACTTAGTGCATTTCAGGCAAATTTCTTAAAAAATCTTCTTCTCCAGATCCAGCAGGCAGAATTTTTTGATATTTGGTATGCAACTTTGTGGGGAGGATCTGATTCAAGTTTGTTCAAATCGGCTCCCTAGATGCATATTTGGGCTGCTCACTATAGAAGCTCGAATTCGAACTTAGTGCATTTCAGGCAAATTTCTTCTCAATATCCAGCAAGCAGAATCTTTTGATATTGGGTATGCACCATGCTTAGAGGGGTGAGATTCAAGTTTGTTCAAGCCAAGTCCCTGGGTTCATATTTGGGCTCACTGTGGTAGCCCGAATTATAACTTAGTTCAAAATGAGGAATTTTCTTTAAAAATCTTCTTCAGATCCAGCAGTCGGAATGTTTTGGTATTTGGTATGCAGCATCCTTAGGGGGGTGAGATTCAAGTTTGTTCAAGCCATGTCCCTAGGTCCATATTTGGACTCACTGTGGGAGCTTGAATTGTAACTTAGTTCAAAATGAGGAATTTTCTTTAAAAACCTTCTTCTTCAGATCCAGCAGTCGGAATGTTTTGATATTTGGTGTGTAGCATCCTTAGGGGGGTAAGATTCAAGTTTGTTAAAGCCAAGTCCCTGGGTTCATATATAGGCTCCCTGTGGGAGCCCGAATTATAACTTCGTTCAAAATGAGGAATATTCTTTAAAAATCTTTTTTTTTCTTAGATCCACTGGTCAGAATCTTTGGATATTTGGTATAAGCTTTTCCAGGGTTCCCCCAGGTTAAAATCTTTGAAATTCAAGGCCATTCCAGGCCATTTCTCGGCAATTTTCGTGGATTTTCAAGGCCCCCATTTATGAAATTCAAGGCTTTTCAAGGCCGAGGCTGGCAAAGTACCCTAAATTATCAGATAATGACTAGAAACTTTCTCTTATATTTCCCTTTGTTGGTAATTCTAACACTTGACATCATTTCTAGGAAAACTCTTTCGGAAAGCTATCCAAGCAATGATATCACTGATTAGAATTAGTGAGCCTGAGAAAGACATTTTCTTGTGTTTATCCTACAACTGCAGTGTAATTACCAGGTGGCACAATAGCTATGTCTCTTGTACATGTACAGCTATTCTAACTGAATACTTACTAAATGCAAATGAACTGATGTCATCCTTTCTCCCAATGAGTAAACTACATGTTACATGTAAATGACACATTTCGTAACCCACAATGTCTCCGGAAATGTCATTCAAAAAGCAAAATGTAATTCCGTTGTGGGGAAGTGTACCTTCCAACAAGCTTGGATTAAATCAACTGCATACTATAACTGGTTACTGCCTGTTCCAGTTGAATGGTATTCAGCTAAATGTAGTAAGTGTCGAAAAGTTTTTAATGTTTCATACATGGGCGAATCATCCTTAAAATTGCACATGTTAACATTTGAGGTGAATAAGACAATAAAACTTTCATTTGGAAATCCAAACTCGGAATCCACCGTGATGGCGACTGCCCGTGCCAGGACTTTAAGATGACGTTGTGGCAAATTCATCAGACATACATGCTTCGGAAATACTCAAATAGTTCAACTGAACAATCATCCATTTGTAATATTTTCAATATGAATAAATTATCCACACACGTGCGCTCAGCATTCGAACAGGCAGAATTTACAATAAATCTTCCCATTGGCTTAAATATACACCATTGTGCTCGCCCACATCAATAGCAACCATTCACAATGCTTTATTCAAAGGATTTCAGTGTCACATCACTGCAAAGTTCTATCAATAATGCACGCATTGCACTGCAGTAAATACTCCAAAATATGACCGGATTAATAAACCACACAGTTACATTTGCTGTGAATGCCGTAAAATATGTTCGGATTAAATTACGCATCACAAAATTCTCAGATTTTCCAGGCTTTTCAAGGCTCCCATTGGAAATTCAAGGCTTTCAAGGCCTTGAGTGACCTTTTGACGAATTCCAGGCTTTTCCAGGTTTTCAAGGCCCGGCGGGAACCCTGTTTTCTTAGGAGAAGCAGATGCAACTTGTTAAAATCAATTCTCTGGTTTGATATTTAGGCTACCATGTCAGGTGAGCGTCCTCAGGCCCTTTGGGGCCTCTTGTTTAATTTTTCCCCAGCATTTCAACAAAATAATATCATGTAAGCCCTCATTGGAATGGAGGTAAAATAATATGGTTTTGTTGAAAAAATTTTTGACAGCTTAATTTGTAAATTTCATGGAGTGATGCGACCAATCCATTAACTAAGAGGTTAACTGGTTTTTTTTAGCTCAACTTGACAAAATCAAGCTGAGCTATTGCCATCAATTCTCGTCCATCAATGTACATACATACGTACACAATTTCCTTTGACACACCTCAAAGGTCGTATTTATGATCAGATCACTTTGAAACTTGGTATGCTTGTTTGGGGTGACCTCTAGATGGGAGTTATAAATTTTCTTAACTTTCCGTTAAAAAATGTTGCCACTGGCAATTTTCTTAGAACTTAGTTTAGTCAGACCTCAATATTTCCCTTTGGCACACCCTACAGGGCACATTTATGATCGGATTGCTTTGAAACCTGGCATGCTTGTTTGGGGTGACCTCCAGATGGGAGCTATCGATTTTCTACCATTTCCGTCAAAAAATGTTGCCGCTGGCAATGACCTTTGAACTTAGTTTAGTCAGGCATCAATATATTCCTTTGGCATGCCCCACAGGGCACATTTATGATCAGATCGGTTTGAAACTTTGTATGCTTGTTTGGTGTTACCTCTAGATGGGAGCTATCAATTTTCTTTGATTTCCGTCAAAAAATATTGCGCTGGCAACGACCTTCAATAAACTTAGTGTAGTTATGCATCAATATTTCCCTTTGGCACACCCTGCAGTGCACATTTTTTACCAGATCACTTTGAAACTTGGTGTGCTTGTTTGGGGTGAGCTCTAGATGGGAGCTATCGATTTTCTTCCATTTCTGTTAAAAAATGTTGCCGCTGGCAACTTAGTTAAGTCAGACCTCAATATTTCCCTTTGGCACACCAAATAGGGCACATTTATGATTGAATTGTTTTGAAAGCTGGCATGCTTGTTTGGGGTGACCTCTAGATGGGAGCTATCGATTTTCTTCCATTTCCGTCAAAAATTGTTGCCAACAGCCTTTGAACTTAGTCAGGCTTCAATATATTCCTGTGGCATGCCCACATGGCACATTTATGATCAGAATGGTTTGAAACTTGGTATGTTTTTTGGGGGTTACCTCTAGATGGGAGCTATTGATTTTCTTCAATTTCTGTCCAAAAATGTTGCTGCTGGCAACGTTCTTAGAATTTAGTTTAGTCAGACCTCAATATTTCCCTTTGGCACACCCTATAGGAGAGCACATTTATGATTGGATTGCTTTGAAATCTGTCATGGTTATTTGGAGTGACCTCTAGATGGGGGCTATTGATTTTCTTCCATTTCCATCAAAAAAATTTGCTGCTGGCAACAACCTTTGAACTCAGTTCAGTCAGGCATCAATATATTCCTTTGGCATGCTCTACAGGGCACATTTATGATCAGAATGGTTTGAAACTTGGTGTGTTTGTTTGGGGTTACCTCTAGATGGGAGCTATCGATTTTCTTCAATTTCTGTCACAAAATGTTGCCGGTGGCAACGACCTTCGATGTACTTTGTGCAGTTATGTATCAATATTTCCCTTTGGCGCAGCGTGCAGTGCACATTTTTGACCGGATCGCTTTGAAACTTGGTGTGCTTGTTTGGGGTGAACTCTAGATGGGAGCTATCGATTTTCTTGCATTTCCGTCAAAAATAATTGCCATTGGCAACGACCTCTGATGAACTTAGTAAAAACTTAGTGCAGTTATGCATCAATATTTTCCCTTTGACACACTCTGCAGGGGATATTTATGATTGGATCGCTTGGAAACATGGTGTACTTGGGTGGGATGATATCCATATGGGAGCTATCGATTTTCTTCCATTTTCTGTCAAAAAATGTTGCCGCTGGTATCGACCTTTGAACTAAGTTTAGTCAGGCTTCAATATTTCCCTTTGGCACACCCTTCAGGGCACAATTATGATTGCATCACTTTGAAACTTGGTATGTGTGTTCGGGGTGACCTCTAGATGTGAGCTATTGATTTTTTGTCACTTCCATAACAAATTATTGTCGTTATCACCATCCTTTGAACTTACTGCATTTGTGCAGAAACTTATCCCTTTTGCACTCTCTGCAGGGTATATTTATGAATTTCCATAAAAAAGAGAAAAAAAAACATTGCTACAAGCAATGACCTTCAAACTTAGAGCATTTGTGCATTAACATCTTCCTTTGGCATGCCTCAGAGGGTGCGTTCATTATCAGGTTATTTTGAAACTTTGTATGCTAATGCAGGGTGACAAAGATAGGAGCTATCGATTTTCTTTCCAATTCCATCAGAAACTGTTGCTGTTAGCAACAATCTTTGAACTTATTGCATTTGACATGGCCTACAGGCCACATTTTTCATAGGATTGTTTTTTAACTTGGTGTGCTCATTAGGCGAGAACTTTAAATAAGAGCTATTGATTAGCATTCATTTCTGTGAAAAAAGTTGCCACTTACAATAACCTCTGAACTTACTGCATTTGTGTATCAACATTCTTCCTTTAGCCAGTCTTACAGTTTACATTTAAAATGCATGGATTACTCTGACGTTGTGCACACATAATGTTGTTATGTTGAAATTTCACCAAATAACATTGGTACCAATGATCTTCAATTTTGCCATTTCATTTCAAATTGTTAACCTTTTTACCCAACACACAGGATATCAAAATTTATTATTTTATTATTGTTTTTTAAATTTTTTCAAAACATTTCTCAAGAGAACCATATTATGAGACTCCTTATTGGAACAAGCTTGATGAGCAGCAATGAACTGAAACTCATGAATGAAAGTTCAAACAGTGTAGGACTTAACATTAAGACTAGGACCCTGCTTCTACTTTATGTCCTTAATGTCTCTGAAGTACTGTTTAATTCTTACATCGTGTTACAATAAAACTTCTGCTTAAAAAATTACAAACATGTTTAATAAATACAGAGCCTCGCAAGCAATTTGAATGGGTTAATGTTTATCGTACTTGTTTGGTTTGACACAGAATACCACTCCAGGCTTTGGCTCTTGTGGTATTCTTCTGCCCAACCAAACACGTGCAACAAACATTAATTCATTTAAATGCTTGTGCAGTTATGTCTAAAATTGCAATAATTTTTTAATTGTCGTAATTAATATTTTTTTGCCCATTATCACCCAGTCTTAGTTCATACATGACTTGAACTCTTTACCTAATGTGAACAGCAGATGAAACTTTCAAAAACATTGCTTCAGTAACTAAAAAATATTTATTTTTTGTCAGAAAAACATAGCTTAAAACACCTCTTTGGATTGAGCTCAATGCGCACATTACAATGAGGGGTAATAAGGTACATTTTTGAGGCGAAATATCCCCACAGGAACCCCAGGAAGTGAAGCAGTGTCTGTTCACTGTGGTAATCATGCTCTGTTTTACTGGTAAAATAGGACCAAGTCACCAATGCTTGGGAGGTGCAATCCCACTCTAAAATGGGCAGCATGGCTTATTAATGCTCACCCCTGGTTTTCAGTTGATACTCATGTTGTGGTCATGATTAGCCATTGTGCAAAAATATGTGACCTTAAACACCAATAAATAAATAAATATATGAGGCAAAATATGAAAAAATTATGCAATTTGAATAGCAGTTTTTTGTGAGCAGTGCTGTTTGATTTTGACCATTATTTTATGTTTAACCCTTTACCCAACGTAATGACCAAACCAGCCAGCGCTATTCTCAAAAATCGCCAATTAATTTTCAAAATATTTTCATTTTTTGTCTCAAAAACATAGGTTATGACCCCACGTTGGAACGAGCTCTTTGAGCTCGTTCCAACGAGGGGTCATAACCTATGTTTTTGAGACAAAAAATGAAAAAAATTAGTTATTCAAGAATTGTTTTTGCAAGTGTCGTCTGCTTTTCATGTTAGGTAAAGGGTTAACCTTTTACTTACCTCTCTGCAGACTGATGTCTAAATACAGAAATTAAAGTAGCCAATTTTTGCCATAATGCAAATAGGAATTTAACCAATTCATGTTTGTTTGACAGAGCTCGTTGAGCTCTGTCAAATAAGACTGAATATGTTAAATTCCTTGTTGCATGATGGGAGAATTTACAGCTTAAAATTTTGATATTTAGACTTCAGCGTGCAGAGGGTTAATGAGTCAACTGAATCCACCATATAATTTACAGATTGAGCAGTTGTAAAATAAATATTTAAAAAAAAGAATTCTCTAAAACCATATCATGTGACAGTTCCAGTGAGGAGTCACATGATATGGTTTTGTTTAATATTATGAAAATTAATTTTTTTTCAACTGCTCAATTTGCAAATTACATGGGTGTATTCGGCCAATTCGTTAGATAAAGGGTTAAGGTGGTCTCTCTTCATATTTGGGAATCAATATTTGACAAAACATTGAATATAATAATAATTTTGTTTTATTTATGTGCATTGGTTAAAAGGTTAATCAATATATTGATCAAATCTATCAAGCACTGTACAGAAAATTATCATCCCAAATGTGTTATTTTAAACATTTGTTTAACCCATTTACTGCCATGCCCTCTTTAGCCATTTATGGAGGACCTCTATGTAAGCCTGTATTCAAGAAAGTTTAATAGAATATTGTTATACTATAACCTAATGGCCCAGACTAAGCTGGTCCTAATTCAAAAATATCTAGGACCAAACACAAATTTTGCACCCCCCCCCCCCCCCCAATCCCCAAAATTTGCATGCAAAACCAAAAATTAGAAGTCCTATCTGGCTCTCCATACATTTATTCTCTGCACATGCGCAGATGCCAGGAAGTGACCGGAATTTGCGCCAACATCATTCTTTGTTTGGCCCTCTGTCAGATAACAACAAACTGACATCTGTGCTTTTAAATCTCAGTTTTAATGATGCCAGACACTAATCAATGGTTAATTTGACAGATCCAAGGACACAACTGGATGAAGGAAGGAAGAAATGGTGGTTTGAAATGTTCAGGGCTGTAACTTTATAATTTTTACAAAAATTATTTCATGTTCCCCAATTTTGGGACATGGGCCTGTCGTCATCCTTCTTGCTAATGATTTTTCCACTGTTTGTTAAGTGTTCCTTCCCTATCCTTCCTTGAAGCCCCCAGTTAAACTTCCAAGCTTTTTGGCTTGTTTTATTGAATTTTTTTTATAAATTTCTAGGGAGTTTAACGTGTTACACAGACTGTTTATTCTGTATATCCCCATGATTACATCCTCACCCTAGGGGTTTTTAGGCATTTTGGTCATGCATCAAACATCCGATGTATCGTTTTTTCTTCTGATGAAGATCTTGCTTTACATCGGATAGTTCAAAATCTATTTCTGACTTCGGGCCATGTTACCTAGGGTCTTGTTTCCGGTTTTCATTCTGGCATTGTTTACATTGACAACGCTCTATTTATATATGTAGTTTTGTATTTATTATTATGGTAGGACTGTTGTGAGATACATTAAATATTCCGGTAGTGTAGCAATTAATTTTTTGGATAGTAAAATAATTTTTGTCCACACTCAGGCTCTATCGGGATACATTTGGGCTCATCGTTCCCTTTGGTGACTTGGGCTCTTGTCAAAATTTTTGTGTAAATTATTTTTCGATTTATATTCTGAATGTTATTTGTTATGTATCTTTTTCCAATATTTAATGTGGAGTTGGTGGGAGTAAGATCGACTTTATTTTGCTTCATTATGAAAGCATATTGCTCAAATGCAAGGCGAGGAAGCTTTTCCTCTGATTTACATGTTGTTGCCTTGCTTGTAGTTGATGTACTCCCACTAATTCTTTCTCAACATGTGTCGGATGGGATGACAAACATTGGAGACGGTGTCACAGTATGTTGTTAGTGACGAGAGGCCACTGCCGGTCCTCTCGCAGCGAGAGGCCACTGCCGGTCCTCTCACGGCGAGAGGCCACTGCCGGTCCTCTCGTGGCGAGAGGCCACTGCTGGTCCTCTCGCCAAAAAGTCACTCTTGTTTTTCAGTTTCTTTTTCAGAGGAACAAGAACATGGTGATGTTTACGTGGCGCCGTCAGAGAGTGTGCTTCCGTTGTCGCATTTAGATAGTCAAACAGAGCTAGCAGCAAAAGTGCTCTTAATATTAGGAAGGGCAATAAACCACACACTCGTGGTTTCAGCTTCCTGTTGCCAGCTAGCTCAACTGGTGAAGTGGTTACTCCGTCCGTGAGTACCGTGATGCCGGGTGTGTCCATTGCAGTCGAGGAGAGTAGAAAGGGTAGAGCGAGCACTATAAAATAAAAACAGGCTCACCCTGTGACGACGAAGAGGAAGAAGCCGGCAAGTTCAGTGGGAAGCTCAGCGAGGTCTGAAGGACTGCGAGCGAGAGAGCCCCCCTCTCTTTCACAACAACATCTGGGACGCTCCGTTCAGTTCATATCCGGGGTCGGCTACAGTTACGGCTTCTTCTTCAGCATCTACCAAGCATACATGACCGCACCTTGGCTACGTGACTTCTGATATCCAGCCTGCATCGCCGAGAAAGGACCACTCTTCTTCAAAGAAGTCACACCATCCAGAAGCCAAGGAGACGAGGCCTCATTCATAGGGACATCCACAGAAAAGAGCCATCTCAGACACACTGTCCCAGGAACAGCCGGCAGCCAAGCAACAGAAGACCGCTGCTCCTTAGGCCTCCATAACGGACTTGCTGTAGCAGATTGCACAGCTCATCGCAGCATCCCAGCAAGTGCAGAAGCAGCCGATGACAGCCTCAGAACCTGTGCTGTCGGATGGTGCTGGGTCGGCCCAGTCATCTGTGCATTCTGATGCTGATGACTGTGGGTCTAATCTGATTCAGTTTGATGGTGAAAGGGATTTGGAGGAGAATTATCCTTCCCTTTCGGAACAACACATGGTGGCGATGGATCTAATTCATCAATACTTCCCGAAGTTCTTTCTTGAGAATCAGAATGCTGCGGCCGCTCAAAAGAAGCACTATTCAGTAGCTAAGGAGATGAGGCCTCATTTATCGGGACGTCCAGAGTTCAGAGAAAAGAGCCAACTCAGACACACCATCTCAGACACACCATCCCGGAAGCAGCCGGCGGCCAGGAACAGAAGACCGCTGCTCCTCAGGCCTCCATAATGGACTTGTTGTCGCAGATTGCGCAGCTCATCGAAGCATCCCAGCAAGTGCAGAAGCAGCTGATGGCAGTCTCAGAATATGAGCTGTCGGATGGTGCTGGGTCGGCAATTCAGATGCTGCTGACCGTGAATTTCAACTGATTCAGACGGATGGTGAAAGGGATACGGAGGAGGATTACACTTCCCTTTCGGAACAACACATGGTTGCGATGGATTTAATCCATCAACACTACCCTGAATTTGTTCCAGCGAATCAGAATGCTGCGACTACTAGGATGAAACCGCTGGCGTCATTGGATGCTGACTTTATCCGGACAAAGAGGAGGTCATGTCTTTTCCGGTTCAGTCTAGATAGGTGTCGCAGGCCTTCAGCCATTTAGTCAATGACATATTCAATTTTCACGTGGGAAGAAGAAAGGCGCTTTCTTGTCATCATCTTCCATAATTTTACCGATTGTTGAACTACGTTCATTTAAAACGGTCGGGGAAGATGTATAGAGAGTTTCTCTGCATTTGGCTGAGGACCTAGTCATGGCCTTATAGTCCAGCAGCGTTTTCACAAAAGTGGTCGGGTACCCCTACCCATGGTATAACAAGTTGATATGGGTATCATTTTGACGCTGATTGTTTGTAGATGGCGAAAAGTGACAAGATTCAACATTCTAGGTTCTTATGGCCCCCCTAAGCAACTAATCTTTTGCAAGAAGCTTTCGCACCATTTTTTTCTCTTTTGAATTCATGCTCCATAGACTAAGCAGGATAACTCACACCATTATGACTGTTTTGTCGTGAGCTTCGTTCACTGCAAAAAATGTTTTGTGACTTGAACAGCAAAAAAAAATATAGACTTTCAACTTCCTATACAAAAATGTCCAATAAGGTAAGTTCGCTAAAGTGTTATAACTGAATGCAACAATAAAATTATGAACTAAAAATACCTCAAACTTTCACGCCGACAGTTTTCAAAACTACGAAAAGCCAGATTGACAATAAATAATTCTGTGTTTCCAGTCGTTGACACAACAAAGTGTTTATATGCTGGCTAGTCATCTGAAACTATAGCTGGTGATGCGGTCACCCTCGTGAAACTGAAATCCCATTACCACTGCTTGTGAAACCTGAGCATGTTCAACATAGGAACATGTCCATGAATGATACTTATAGCCGAGTGGTTTGTATTCCACACGCCAGTTTTTATTGACGTTACTGACTGAGTAACACCAACCACCTACACGCAGGAATATAGCTGGGGTGTTTGTTTTTTTTTGGGGGGGGGGGGGGGTGGGGGGGGGTGGGGGTTGACCCATTACATTTTAAACAATATATATTTTAGTTGAGGGGTTCATAACGTCTTTTCGAATATCCAATTTTGGCCTGTAACGTTTTCAATTATCATAATGTTTGGGCAAATATTCTGGGGGAGGGGGAGGGGGGAACCACCCGTCACGAGCCCCATGTTTGCACAATGAATATAAAATTGGCAGCAGAGAATTGTGGGCCTACTCTTGTTGTAAAATAGCTACGCTAGATATTTATCCAGCTTCGTGTTGACTCTGGCTAATAAGTCTTACATCGATGGTGAGGAAAATGCATTTTCACCAGGCCATAGGCAATAGGAATGGTATCACATATTTAAATAAATTATTTTCTCCCACTTACTGGTGTAATTGGACATTTTTCTGTATTTTCAGGACTTTAGAAAACATGGATCTAAAAGAGCCAGCTTCAATATTAGATCTGATTGGTTCATCAGAGTCAAAAAGAAAGAAGGGGACGAGAGAATATTTAACATCAGTGTGCACCGGAACCGGCCAGAAAACTTCTTCAATCAATATATCTGCTCAGTGGAGACATGATACTGATATGGTAGCACATATGGAACTTTATGGAGACCTCTTGATGCGAAATATCATCAGAGCTGCTACTCAATGTACATTTCTGAAGGAATGTGCGGGCCGCAGAACTGAAAGGCACCTGTTCATCCTACGAGAATCATACTCGTCTAGTTTCGGAAACCTGGTGCTGAAAAATGCTACCGATTGTGATAAAGCTAATCTGATTACTAGAGTTAATTTACGCGACTGTCGTGATGTGAATGCCCTGAAAACTTGCTTTTTTTTTTTTATTCACATAACAAAACAATGTACAAAAGGTATACAATTTGAATACAATACGTAGTAAATACATTTCTAGTTTGTTACTATATTTGCTGAAAACTTGCTTAACTGAGCACTTCAAAAATCCATTCGATCTAGATACTGTAACGCATAACCTGGTGAATGTTGTTACAGGTTGCGTGGCAAGTAGTGAAGTGGAAAATTCTGTGTCTGATATTGTGGGAACCGGCAAGTCTTTAATGCCAAAAAACGGTTGTTGGATGGAAGAGACACGTCGTTTTGGGATCAAATGCCAAAGGTCAACACGAAAACGTTTTCCAGCATAAGGAAGATGATAATGTTAGATCAAGAGCAGACGGTATCATGCAGCAGTGAGGTTTTGTTTCGTAGGCTTCTAGCGGTATCATCAACGATAGATATAAACTTGTGCGACATCATGAAGTATGAATTGGCAGCAGTCTCACCAGCTCTTTCATGATGATGACACTATCTGAAAAACCAACAAGTCAGACTTGTCTAAAATTTTGGAAAAATGTGGCGATGTTGTTTCTTCAGATCTAGTCCCCCACTTCAAGTCGGAACAGCAATGTGCGTATGTAATTGATGGCACGGCTATGTTACAAGCACTGCCTGAAAAAGTTTTCAAAACATTTAACGATCTTGCTAAACTTATAGTCATGAAAATCACAATTGTTGAAATTCAAAACTGACAGAGTATTTTACTCGTGTGTTGTGGTGGTATTTGACTGTTATGATAAACAGAATTCGGTCAAGGCTTTTGAAAGAAATTGTAGGTCGTCCCGTGTTCAATTTAATGAAAGTCAGAGACAGACCCATAAAGTAACTGGGAGCCGTGATGTTCCAAACTATTGCAACTTCTTGAAGAATTCAGGAAACAAAACTGCTGAAGCAGCATTTGTCTGTGAACACATGTCGTCTGCCTTGCTGAAGGATATCCCACATGGAAAGGTAGTTATTTTAGTTGGTGGCTTTGAAGACGGATCCGTAGTAAAGGAATTGACGGATGCTGGTTGTAAAGACAGACCAGACCTCTTCTCCGACCAAGAGGAGGCAGATACTCGAATGATTTTGCAGTGTGTTTCAATGCTAATTTATACTAGAACGTTGTAATTCGATCGGACGACACTGATGTACTGGAATGCTTTCTCCCGAAGTGTTCATGCATGTTGGTCATACCGCTAAAGAAATAACATATGCCAGATATCTATCTGTACAAGGAATAACGACAAGCTTAGGCACTGGTGTTTGCAAAGCCCTTCCTGCCATGCATACCTTAACCGGGTGAGATACAACTAACTCTCTGTTGAAAATAGGAAAGAGATCTGCATTCAAAAAACTGACAGATAATATTGAAAATTTAGAAGCTCTTTCTGACTTTGGGTTGTCAAAATCAGTGAATACAATTTTGAATATTTTTATACTGTACCAATGACCCAGACTTAGCTGGTGCTAACTCTTAAATTCTAGGGCCAAACACAAATTTTGCCCCCCCCCCCCCCCAATCCCCCAAATTTGCATCAAAATCCAAAAAATAGATGTCCTATGTGGTCCTCCATACTTTTGTCCACTGTGCATGCGCAGTGTTCAGGAAGTACCAAAATTGGAGCCAAATCCTCATTCTTTGTTTGGCCCTTCAATCAGAAGCATCTCACTGATATCTGTGCTTATAATCTCAGTTAAAATGATGCCAGATACAAAATCATGAAAGAAATGGTGGATCTAAGGATGAAATAAGAGGATGAGAGGAAGAACAGTGTTCAGGGCTGTAACTTATAATTTTTATGCAAAATTATTTCATGTTCCCTAATTTCGTGGGCATAGGCCTGATGTTTACATTCTTGTTATGAAATTTCCACAGAGTTTCCTCTCTCCCTTTCCTTTATACCCCCCTTGCTATTCTCCCATGCTTTTGGCATAATTTTTGTAATTTTTTTACTGAAATTTCTTGGGAGTTTTGGCTTGGTAACAGAATGTTTATTCTGTTTTTCCCCATGATTACGTCCTCACCCTAGGGTGGTTAGGTGTTTTGGTCATGCATCTACCATCCGATGTACTGCAGTTTCTTCTCATGAAGCCTCTGTTTTACATCAGATAGTGTTAAAATTGGTTACTGATTTTGGGACATATTTTCAGTGCCTGGAGTCTTGTTTCCAGTTTTTATTCACTTTTGTTTATGTTTACAACGGTTACTTCTGACAGTGATTCTGGGCATCATGTGGATTGATCCTACGAAGTTACAATGAAATCCCTTCATAAATATGACCTGTAGACTGTGCTGAAGGTTTTCGGGCTTTGGGCACCTGTAGCCATCAAAGTTGCCCAATCACGTCCAAAAGGGGACTTTCTCAAGTGTAGAAATTATATGAAGTCACTCTATGAAGTTACAATGAAATCCCTCTATAAATATGACCTGTAGACTGTGCTAAAGGTTTTCAGGTTTTGGGCTTGAGCAGTCGTGATGGTTGATAGATCACACCCAAATGGGAAATTCTCATGTAGACATCATACGGAGTCATCATATCAAGTTACAATGAAATCCGTCCATATTAAACATGACTTGCAGACTGTGGTAAAAGTTTTGGGGTTTCGGGCTTGGGCAGCCATCACGGTTGACAGATCATGCCCAAACGGGGACGTTCTCATCTAGGCATTATACAGAGGCATTCTATGAAGTTGCAATGAAATCCCTTCATAAATACGACCTGTGGACTGTGCTAATGGTTTTCGGGTTTTGGGCTCGGGCAGCCATACCAGTTGACCGATCATGACCAAAAGGGGACATTGTCATGTAGACGTGACCTAAAACCTGCATATGAAATTTCGTGATGATCAGACAAGAAATACTGGGTATAGTCTGTACTTGAAGGTTGAAAAAAAAACTTTAACTACAAACTTTACCCAAAACTTCAAATGTCAACTAAACAGGAATAAGAAAAAAAAAACACAAAAAAAACACTTGAACCTTCAGTAAAAAACTTTAACCACAAACTTTAACTAAAACTCTAAATGTTAACAGAAAAAGGCAGCTGGACAGACGGACGGACGGACGGATGGACGGACAGACGGATGGACGGACGGATGGACAGACAAAAGTCATTACTATAGCCCTCACTGTAAACAGTCGGGCTAAAAATCAGTAAAAGAAGGTTAAATATTTTGAAAATTACAATTTTCTCAGACACTATTCTCTTTCAAAATAGCTTTGGATAGGTAAAGGGTTACAGTCAAACACATTTTACTCCAATTTTGTCAAAACTTAAAAGATTTACAATAATTACTGTCATCTAAGCTGACATGATGGGAAGTGAATATAAACAAAAACTTTCCTAGTTTTCCAAACACCTGTCATAAATCAGTATTTTCTGATAAGTAACTTGAGAAGAATAATGCATATATCAAAATACAGTTGCAATTGTTTACAGTACAAGTCAAAATAAGTTGTGTGGGATAATCCTATAAACTATGTATCTTTCTCTTCCAACACTGATAAGACCAGAAGCTGACATCATTTTCTGGAAAGCTCTCACTGACAGCGTTCCAGAAAATGTCAGATTCTGATCTTGTCAGGGCAGGAGCAGCAGTTTACTTTGTTTATTGCAGTTATGCTACAGCTTATTTTGACTTGTATGGTACACAATATTTTTGGGTTTTTTTCCCAGTTCTCAGTGGAGAAAAGTGGAACCAACCTTTTCCAGATTTTCAAAAAGTTAAAAAATTTACAGTAATTTATATATTTTTTATACTTACCAATTACCAAGACATAGCTGGTGCTAACTCTTAAAAATCTAGGGCCAAACACAAATTTTGCCCCCAAAATTTGCATCTAAAACCAAAAGAAATCATGTCCTGAAGGACCTCCATACTTTGCCCTTACTGCGCATGCGCAGTGTCAAGGACGTTCCGAAATTGGCGCCAATTATCATTCTTACAAGCAGTGCCTGGTCAGCGCTATGTACTCAGCGGGGAGGTATGAGTTCCCAACTCCTGGGAGGGCCATCCCCGTCTGGGTCATTGGTAAGTATAAAAAATATATAAATTACTATAAATTTTTTAACATTTTAATACTGTACCAATGACCCAGACATAGCTGAATAGCAAAAAGGCTGGAAGGCCTAGGACATTGAGGAAAATCCAATAAGCTCAACTATATAATATAGAGTCAACCCCTCAAGGAGAAAAGGAGTATTAGGCTTTACATGTATCTTTCTTATTTTATGTTAAATTAGAAAGATACAATACCCTTCATAATTGAGCACAATAACATTCATGTTCTCTATTAACATCCAGTATAACCCTATATACTAATTATTTTTAAAGTAAGCCAATAAATAAAGTTAGTCCAGAGAATTGAGACTCTTTATATTCTTTGAAAGTGTCCGAGGATTGTATATTAACGCCCGTTTGACACTTGACATATAGAAATGCTTCACACCGAGCTACACTTTAAAAATATGACATGAATGAATTTTTAACATTAATATTACACTTTAAAACCATCCCGGAAACGACTCAGAAATACTGACTTTGGAGGAGGCATTCCCTTGCTTTTCACTATAAAGCAGGGGACCTAAGGGAACACCCTCCCCCCCCCCCCTTCCCCTTGCCCTGGGTCAAATAGCCCAGAGCGAAGAGGGCAGCCGGACGGAGTCACTGCCGGAACAGAAAGCCTGCATAACTATAGTTGCAACTGTTTAGAGGACGATATTCTGAGCAACAGATAACGGACCTAAACAATGCAGGTCTCCAGAAATGGACTCAATATTTCTGAGATAAAAATTCGTGAATGTGGATGGCTGAGACCAATAAGCAGCCTTCATTAAATCTGTAATAGCAATACTATTAGCGTAAGCCCAAGATGTAGAAAGAGCTCTTACTTCATGAGCCGAAATCTTAAGCACAGACTGCTGAGAAGAAGATAAATTTTCATAAGCAGTACGGATAGTTAATTGAATCCATCTAGCAATAGAATGGACCGAAATGTCCTTTCTATTAGGCATCAGAGACAGAAAGAAACGTTTTCGTCCCTTTCTGATAAACTGAGATCTCTGTTTATAGATACGTAACGCTCTAACAGGACAGAGTAAAGGTCTACGCCCGTCTGAAGACGGAAGGGCCTTAATAACAATAGGTTCCGGATATTTATTACGAGCCTGATTCTTAGCTAAAAATCCCACATTAGTAGTGAAGGTGATAGTGTTCCCGACACTACGATAGTGAGAATCATCCACCGACAGTGCATGAAGCTCACTGACTCTTCTAGCAGAAGAGAAAACTAAGAGAAAAGCTGTGTTATAAGACAAGAATTTGAAATCTACTGTCCCAAGAGGTTCAAATGGCTTTTCCTTCAGTTTAAGAAGAACCCAAGCTAAATTCCACTTAGGAATTAGCCTAAGAGTTTTGGGTCTATTTATCGAGAAGTTTCTAACTAACTTAGATAAAGAGACATTAGATCCAATTTGTAAACTATCATGATGTGCATAGGTATCAGATAACATAGACCTATAACCCTTAATAGTAACAGGCTGCAGTTTGATTTCGTCAAACAAGTATACTAGAAAGTTTGCAATGTCTGGTATGGAGGGATCAAAAATATCAACAGAATGATCCCTACACCAACGACGAAAAACCTTCCACTTAGCCGCATAGTTTAGCGAAGAGGAGGTCCTCCTACAGTTAGAAATCGCGTCCACTGCTCGTCCTGTAAAGTGCTTGCCATGCAAGAAGGACCGCACAACGGAAAACGTGAAGGTTGAGACCTTGCGGGTTGTGATGAAGTTGACGCGGTTTCCACTACGAAAGAAGATCCTCCCGTGGAGGAAGCTTTCGCGGTAGGTCCCACAACAGACACCTGAGTAGATTTATCCACGGTCTCTGTGGAGACAGAGATGCTACCAACAGAATCTTGCATTGAGATTGTTTTATCTTTAGCAATACTTGCTGAATTAACGGCGCTGGAGGATACGCATATCCTATCATTCCGTCCCAAGGGATCGACAGAGCGTCTACTGCAAATGCTCTTGGATCCGGACACGGAGACACATACGTCTGCAACTGATTGTTGAGATGTGTCGCAAATAAGTCTATCATTGGCTGTTCCCATTGGTAGCAAATCTGATTGAATACTTGTTTGTTGAGAGTCCACTCCGACGGCAACAAGCGACCCTTTCGTGAAAGGGAGTCTGCTAGTACGTTCAGACGACCCGGTATATGACGGACCAAAAGTAGAACTTGATGTTCTAGAGCAAACAGAAGGATTCTTTCTGTTAGATTGAACAACGGAACTGAATGAGTGCCTCCCTGATTCCGTATATATGCCACTACTGTCGTATTGTCGGATAGGATTTGGACATGAGCATTGTGAATAATGTCCATCCAATGACGTAACGCAAGCCAAATTGACATCATTTCCTTGATGTTTATGTGCTTGCCCAGGAATTGCGGATCCCAAAGACCCTGGCATCTCGAATCCGTTGGGATCAATGATGCACCCCAACCTGTTTGACTGGCATCCGTCATAATGGTAAAACTTGGATCCGGCAACTGCAGCTGAACTCCCTGAGTTAACCACTGAATGTTTGCCCAAGTCTGAATCTCTTGTTTCACTTGATCTGACAAGAGAACTTCTATGTCGAGCGAATGAATTTTCACACTCCAATTCTGAGTCAAGAAAATTTGGAGAGGACGCGTGCGTAACCGCCCCATCGGAATGAGATCCGCAGCGGCTCCGCACAGACCTATCAGTCTCATGAACTCCTTCGCTGTGACTTTGTCTGTGTGCAGACAATAGCGAGCGTAACAACTGACTAATTTCGCTCTGGTTAACGGCAGACGAACGAGATTGTTGTGCATCTCAAAGCTCATTCCCAGATGTGTGAATGACTTGGACGGCACCAGATCCGACTTCTCGTTTATTATAAAACCGAGACGTCGGAGCAATAGAAGCAGATTCTGCACATCGTTCTGAAGCATTAACTCGTTGCCGTGCCTCTGAAGAATGTCGTCCAGGTAGGCCGACGTTACCGCAGACGAATGAGCTCGGAAATACATCATTACCGAGTTCATTACCCGAGTGAAAGCCCAGGGTGCTAGGTTCAATCCGAAGCACATCGCCCGGAATTGATACACCACTCCTAGGACTGCGAAGCATAGATACTTTCTGAATGTCGGATGTACCATGACGTGAAAGTACGCATCTTTGAGATCTACGCTTGTTGCATAATCGTTCACCCGAATACTCGCTTTGACCGATCGAATCGTCTCCATATAAAACTTCGGAGCGACGATCAGCTTGTTTATCCAGCTCAGATCTATGACTGGACGGAACGAGCCGTCTGGTTTCGGAACCAGAAACAGATGACTGTAGAATCCCGGTGTCTCCTGGTTTTCTACGACCTCTACCGCATTCTTCCTTAAAAGAGACTGCACCTCTGATAACAGAGCGTCTCTTTTCTGCAGATTTGACGGAAGTTGAGTTCATTTTGGACTTCGAGTTAACGGAGGCTTTCGCTTGAAGGATATCTTTAGATCTTCCGAAATCACCCCTCTCACCCAAGGGTCGTCCGTAATCGACGACAACTCTTGTGGAAAACTCGACAACCTTCCGCCAACCGGCACGCGATAGAGGTTGAAGCCATCACCTCCATGACCTGCGAGGCCTGCGGGAGGAGAAACCACGTCCTCCGCGACCCGCACCTCGTCCCATCGACCTCGGGGCGTCCGACCGGTTGTCCCGGCCCGAAGGACGTCCCGCACGTGAGTCGCTGCCTTGACGGTCTCTTGAATAAGACCAAGAGGACGCACCGGAACCTCTATAGGAACCTCTCTTGGGCGTATTAGACCCAGAAGTGCCTGTCTTACTCTTATCTGCCGTGTCCGACTTCTTAGAAGCAGATTTAAACAGCAGAGAATCCGAAGCTTTCTTAGTAATTTTATCGTAAATTGCAGAAAGCTTGCCGTCGAAGAGAAGTTCTCCGGAGACCGAAGCGACTCTGAGAGAGTTCTTCACCTTACTATCCACGAGTGTGGATGTAGCTAGGGCTGCGTCACTCTAACCAACTCCAGGTTTGCCACTGAAAGGGCGGAGTTACACGTGGAATAAGCTACTGCCCTTAAAAGAAGTGTTAAAGAGGATTGTATATCCTGGAATTCTTTCCCTTGAAGACGCAGTGATAACGCCTTAGTAAGGTGGTCTGCGTAAGATAAAGCATCTAAACTGGCTCTGTTAGACGAAATAGTCGTCTCCAACACCGCGGTTGGAATAGTAATGGTAATGATAATTCTAAGTCTTCCGCCTCGTCATCCATACGCAGAGGAACTCTCGGGATACCCTGTCCTGCCGTATCGAATTTATTCCTTGCATTAATGAAAGGCAGGTTAAGAGCATTGGCGGACAAGAAACCTGCTTTTCCTGTTTTGGAAGCAAGTTTGAATATAGCGTCGTTCAATAATTCAAATGTTCTTGTGACATTATTGGACTGAGACGGAAACTCGGGAGCGATGTCCCTGAACCGCTCAAAGAAATCAGTGTCCAATGACGCTATAATTCTCTTGTCCGGTACCGCAGCAGTCTGGCCCGACGGAACAACCTGAGGAAGAAAGCGCCGGATGAAGTCCACGGCAGCTTTATGTTGTTCCGAAAGGGATAGCTCCAAGTCATCCATATCCCTTTCACCATCCAGTCGGACCTCATGATGCTCCCGGTCGTCCGCACCCGATGCTTCGGCGGAGCGTACCGACCCAGCACCGTCAGATAATTCCCGATCCGACACCGTTTCTGTCGGTTGCTGGGATGCTGCGATAAGTTGTGCTATTTGAACAAGCACGTCCGACATCGAGGCCTGCGAAGGCGCAGTCTTTCGCTGCTTCGCCGAGGGCAGCTCCGCATCTAGTGACTCCCGCATACTCTTCCTATGCGAACGTCCGGAGTCAACCGGCCTCATGTCCCTGGCTACCGGATGGCGTGACCTGGTCGCCGAAGAATCCCTGATCGGCGAAGCTGGAAGAATATCGGCGGTCACGTAGCCAAGGTGCGGTCGTGTGCGCTGGTGAGAGGAAGAAGCCTGAGCAGTCTCAGCGGACTGCCTATACAACGGAGCGTCCCGAGTGACGGACGTGCGCTCCGCTTGCGACACATTTTGTACCACAACATCTGGTCCCAGATGTTGTTGTACGAGAGAGGGGCCTCTCTCGCTCGCGGCCCGGCTGGACCTGGACGAGCTAGGAACCGGACTCGAAGGCTTCCTCCGATCTCTCCTACTATCCGCCGTCACTGGGTGTGCATGTTGAATGTTTATAGTGCTCGCATCACCCAACATTTCCTCCTGGACCGCATCGGACGAACCCGGCTGCCGAACCATTCGGTGAATGGACGCTACACCGGGCGAGCTAGCGGACGACATTTGTCTTATGTCCATGAGCACTTTTGCCGCTAGCTCTGTATTCATTTGTGACGACGGAAGCGCACTTGCGGAATTTAACATGGAAACATCACCCTGTTCTTGTTCCTCTGAAATAGAAACTGATAGAGTAGAGTGACCCTGCGGAGAAAGAGCCGGCATAGCCCTTTCTCCACTAACAACATATCATGACACACGTTTCCAATGTTTGACATCCCAATATTGACATATTGAACAGGGATTAGTGCGAGTACACTGACTACAATTAATACAATGATCATGAAAGTCAGAGGAAGATTTCTTCCTATTACAATTTGAACAATATCCTTTCATTATGAAAAGTAAACAACAAGTCCTAGTACTCGCACAAACCCCTAAACACAAAGATACATAATAACATGATCCATTAATATTGAAAAAACAATTGAAAATCAAAATAATTTTTGAAAAATATTTTTTCAGCGAAGCCCAAGTTTCTGAAAAGTAACGTTGAGCCCCAATGGATCCCAAGGCTAAGTGCGGTCAAAAATTTTAAAATTATATTAAATAATTAATGCAACACTTACGGATAATAATAATGTATCTTATAGTGAGATAAACTACTCCAAAGGCAAACAGCCCCCCCTCAAAAGAGACTGTTGCCAATGTAAACAAACAGTGTAAAAACACCAGAAAACATGACTCCAGGCACTGACAATACTGTCCCGAAATCAGTCATCAAAATTACACACTATCTGATGCAAAACAGAGACTCCCAGGGGAGAATCTGCAGAACATCAGATGGTAGATGCAGAACACAACGTTATACACCCATGGGTGAAAACGTAAACATGGGGAAAATAACAGAATTCATTCTGTAACCAAGCTAATTCTCCCAAGAGAATTTAGAAATGATCTTTCTCAAAAATATGCCAAAAGCATGGGAGAATAGCAAGGGGGGACTTAGAAGACCAGGGGAGAGGAAACACTGAATAAGCAGTGCAACTTTATAGCAAGAATGACAACAACAGGCCCATGCCTCGAAAATAGGCAACTTAACATAATTTCATAAAAAATTTTAAGTACAGCCCTGATTATTTTTTGTCACTCCTTTTTCCTCTCCTCCTTCTATATCCTCCTTAGAATCACCATTTCTCCAATAATTACGTGTCTGGCATCCTTTAAACTGAGATTTACAAGCACAAAGATCAGTGAGATGTTGACTGATGAAGGGCCAAACAGAGAATGATAATTGGCGCCAATTTTGGAACGTCCTTGACACTGCGCATGCGCAGTAAATGCAAAGTATGGAGGTCCTTCAGGACATGATTTCTTTTGGTTTTAGATGCAAATTATGGGGATTGGGGGGCAAAATTTGTGTTTGGCCCTAGATTTTTAAGAGTTAGCACCAGCTATGTCTGGGTCATTGGTACAGTATAAAAATACAAGTATTTTGCTGACAGTACCGATCTTCATGCAACAGGAGAGGCATTGGGTTAAGCATTAGAATATAGCCTCTGGTGGCCACATATTTCCATCCTCTCATAGACCATTCCTGCAAAGGTTGGTTCTCGTCGACTCAGTAGTTCCAGAGAAGATGAAAATGTGATTTCCCATAGGGTTTCTATAGTAATTATAAGCCGCAATTGTGGCCATGCTTACAACCTGATCAACATTAAATGAAGATCGTTGGTAGAGGGGATCCCAGTCATCACTTATGTGAACTATCAAAACATTTGGCCTGGCAGTTTCAGAGGAGAAGATTTAGAATATAGCCTCTGGTGGCCCCATATTTCCATCCTCTCATAGACCATTCCTGCAAAGTTTGGTTCTCGTCGACTCAGTAGCTCCAGAGAAGATGAAAATGTGATTTCCCATAGTGTTTTTATAGTAATTATAAGTCGCAATTGTGTCCATGCTTACAATCTGATTAACATTAAATGAGGATCGTTGGTAGAAGGGGTCCCAGTCATCACTTATGTGAACTATCAAAACATTTGGCATGGCAGTTTCAGAGGAGAAGATTTTTGAAAATCCACCAATCAGAATCAAAGAATGCCTCTGGCGGCCATGTTTTTCAACCCACAGGAACAAAATGAGGATCGTTTGTACAGGTTCTCCCATAGACCATCCCTGCCATGTCTGGTTCATGTCGGCTCGGTAGTTCCGGAGAAGAAGATGAAAATGGGATTTCCCATAGGGTTTCTATAGTAACTATAAGCCACAATTGTGGCCATGTTTGCAACTCGATGAACGTTAAATGAGGATCGGTGGTAGAGGGGGTCCCAGTCATCATTTATGTGAAGTATCAAAACATTTGGCCTGACAGTTTCAGAGGAGAAGATTTTCGAAAATCTACCAATCAGAATCAAAGAATGCCTCTGGCGGCCATGTTTTTCAACCCACAGGAACAAAATGAGTATCGTTTGTAGAGGACCTCCCATAGACTATCCCTGAAAGGTTTGTTTTCACATCGCCTCAGTTTTTCCAAAGAAGAAGAGGAAAATGTGATTTCCCATAGGGTTTTTACAGTAACTATAAGCCGCAATTGCAGCCATGTTTGGGACCCAATCAACATTAAATGAGGATCATTGGTAGAGGGGGGTCCCAGTCATCATTTATGTGAAGTTTCAAAACATTTGGCCTGGCAGTTTCAGAGGAGAAGACTTTTGAAAATCCACCAACCAGAATCAAAGAATGCCTCTGGAAGCCATGTTTTTCATCCGACGGGAACAAAATGAGGATCGTTTGTAGAGAACCTCCCATAGACCATTCCTGTCAAGTTTGGTTCACACCGGCTCAGTGGTTGCAGTGAAGAAGATGAAAATGTGAAAAGTTTATGGACGACGAACGACAACGAATGCCAAGTGATGAGAAAAGCTCACATGGCCTTTTAGGCCTGGTGAGCTAATAAGGGAGAAAATGTGACAGTGAAAACACAACATCAATAAGAAAAACTTGATTAATTTGTTACCCTAATTTATGTGTTTTTCTGTCTCAATAAGTTTATCAACTGATCCCATAGAATCCCTAAGAATGATCAAAGGGAAGTTAGGCTGAACTCAATGGAGATATTTACAGACAGGGCATTTTTGCGGTGAGTGGTCTCATACAAAGTATTGTAGTTTTTTTGTCCAAGTTAAGGAGCTCGAAGTGTTGTTTACTGCATGTTCATGTTCTTAACACAGTGAAAAACTAAACCAAAACCTAGGTCTTTTTTCTGAAACTGAACCAAATCTGAAAAATCAACACCTTCCAGCTGTACTCTAAAAACTCAGTAACTTATGTTTGACTGGTTGAGAGCTAGAAGTCACTATCACGGCTTTAAAAAAAATGAGGGTACAAGAGCAAAAGTAAACGTTTTCCTTGCTCATGTTTCATATTCAGTGAAACGCAAATAATATTTTATTTATATAAATTTGTTCTATTACAAATTATTGGAGAGTGCCTGTTGACACTCGCCAATAATTTGTAATAAAACAAATTTTGAATAACAAATTCAGATCACCAAAAATAATTTAGCCCTCACTTACTACACCGAAAACGACTATGGTAATCTATTTTATGATGAATATCTGTACATTTTAGTATGCACAGATCAAAATCATCCCATTAATTGTTGGAAAGGGCTCAGAGAGCCCTTTCCAACAGTTATTCAGATAATAGAGTTTCCAGTATGTCAAAAATTAAAAATTAAAAATAATATTTATATTTTTTATACTTACCAATGGCCCAGACTTAGCTGGTACTAACTCAAAAATATCTAGGGCCAAACACAAATTCTGCCCTCCCAATCCACAAAACTTGCATGCAAAACCTAAAATTAGAAGTCCTATCTGGCCCTCCATACATTTACTCTCCGCGCATGAACAGATGCCAGGAAGTGACCAGAATTGGTGCCAACATCATTCTTTGTAAAAGAGAGTATTACATAATAATTCAGTGGGAAGAGATGAGTGCCCACTTATGGGAGGGCCTTCTCCGTCTGGGCCATTGGTAAGTATAAAAAAATAAATTATTTTAAATTTTTAATATTTTTATACTATAACCCAATGGCCCAGACTCAGCTGAATCGTAAAAAAGGTGGAGGGCCTAGGACTTCCAAAATAGTAGATCAACATAGTTCCAATCCTGCAATCCAAGATGAAAGGAAATTAGAATAATTAGGAATTACATGTATGTCTTTCTATACAGTAATAGAGGAGACATATCCTAAATAAGGAGCCCAATTTAAGTAATTCCTTATTCTAAGCATGAAGACTATGCTAATTAGGATGTAACGAGTTCCTAATTTTTAAGGCTAGTCCGGACTAAGCCCCCAAAATTAGGATGGCGTATCTGAGAATGAGAGAAAATCCACCACAAACATACGCCATACAATAACACTTCAGCTGTATGCAGGATATAATTACAGACAAAACAGCTTTCTTCATAGTTACATACCTATCAAGCCAGCGAAGAGGTAAAAATCACCCCCCACCCCCCTTTCTTTTGAAGAAATCTTCAAAAGAAGAGGGGAGAGCTCTGGAATCAATAAGAGCGGAACCAAAAAACAAAATAAATAATCGTCGAACAGGCACTCAGGTATTAATCCATGATTAATAAATGGTACTTAACGCCACTTCATAAGTTAAGGCTATAGCGATGATCCTGGTAATTTATATTGCCCGCTATATAACATACACCGCAGACAGTGTACACACATACGTCGAAACCAGGTGATATAAAATATAACATACACATGTCCAATCAAGCCACACTGAACGATCTCTGGAGAGAAAACACACTTCCGAGGTAACCTACAGGCGACCCCTGTACAATAAATTCCAGTAACAACACTCTCCAATGTATACTATCCGGTATCTATGACCGTAAACACTTGTGAATATGCGATTTGAGTACTGATATAATAGAAACCTGGATCTAGATATGGAAGTAGGTATGATTAACAGGCTCTGACACGGACCGCCCCCAAAATAGATTATAATTTCAAGGTCCACAAAGTACAATAAAGCATAAGCCTAATAATTATAATGCGCAAGAGCATTAAAATCCAGCATGTAATCATCTGAATATCAGTTAACTGGTTATGCAGCCTCCGAGGTACTCAAAGAGTAGCAATTTAATTATGATTTTTTAATAAGCGCTCGTATATAACAAATCAACAAATAATCACAGGAAACTAATCCAACTAAAAAGTGGATGTGCCCATGAGGTCGCCATAAAACACGACCCAAATGCATAGTATGTATGTATTAAATTATACGAGGCTTGCTGGAAGAAAACTACGCATTGCCCGGTAATTGCTTCTAAACACATAGGCAGTGCGTGTGTGGGGGAGGGGGGATTCGAAGTCATATCGAAATCTCCTCACCCGCTTTACTTAATCTTTCCTGTGCCAGTCATCAAATAATATAGAAACTGTGATTGTTCCCTCACGTCTAACTGACTCCATTATGCCACTAAGGGTGGAGAAGGACGTGAAGAACAAAAACTTCCCCTGAAAAAGAAGGCCCTCTCGTGGAGGAAACTTCTGGGGGCGTCCCATAACAGACACTTGAGAAAACTGACCCAAGGTTTCTGTGACGACAGAGGTGCTACTAATAAGATTCACAACGCGACTGTTTGATCTTAAACATAATCTACTGAATCAAATGAATTGGAGGATACACTCATCCTATCATCTAACCCCATGAGATCGGTAGAGTATCAACTGCATGAGCTCAATGGTCTGAGCATGACGACACAAATGATGGTAACAAATTGTTCTGGTGCGTTCCAAACTGATCTATCATGGGGCGAACCCACTGGTAGCAAAACTGTCCAAATACTTGCTTGTTGAGCATGCATTCCAAATGCAACAGGCGACCTTTCTGAGGAGCGAGTCTGTTAGTACGTTCAGACAACCCGGTATATGACGGATAGAGAGATGAACATGATGATACATGACAACATAGAAAAATCTTCTCTGTTGGTTGGCATAATGGAAATGAATGGGTGCCGTTCTGGTTCCTGATGTACGCTACCACTGTCGAGTTGTCCGACAATATCTGAACATGTGCGTCCACTATAATGTGAATCCATTGATGTAGCGCTAACAATATTGACATCAATTCTTTGATCTTTATGTGTTTTTCAATAAACCAAGGGTCCCAAGACCCCTGCATTTCGAGTGTGTTGGACTCAGGGTCGAGCCTCAAACTGTTGACTCACATCCGTCATAATCGTGAAAGCCGGAACCGGCAGCTGCAGCGGAACTCCCTGAGTTAACCACTGAATATCTGCCCAAATCTGGACCTTTTGTTCACTAGATCTGTTAAAACAATACTGGTTTTGAGCGAATGCGTCTTCACACTCCAGTTCTGGGTAAAGAATAACTGGAGAGGACATGTGCGTAAGCGACCCATTGGAATACGATCCGCAGCTGCTCCGCACAACCCCATCAGTCGCATAAAATCCCTTGCTGTTAATGCATCGGAGTGTAGACAAAAGAGAGCATAACAGCTGACTAATTTTGCTCTGGGTAACGGCAGACGAACCAGATTGTTGTGAGACATTACCGAGTTCATTATTCGAGTGAATGCCCAGGGCGCTAGATTCAGACCGACGCACATCACTCGGAACTGAAATACTATCCCTTGGACGATGAACCGAAGGTACTTTCTGGATGCCAGATATACCAGGACATGAAAGAACAGATTCTCAGATCTAAGCTTGCCGCATAGTCGGTAACTCAAACGCTCACTTTTACCGACTGAATGATTACCATAAATAAACTTTTAGAGCAATGATAAACTTGTTATCCAGCTCCAGTCTATTACTGGTTGGAACGAGATGTCTGGCTTCGGTACGAGGAATAGGTAACTGTAAAATCCTAGAGAATCTTGATTCTCGACGACCTCTAGTACTTTCATTGTCAAGAGAACCATTACCTCCAATTGGAGAGACTATTATGCAAGGATCTGACAGAAGCTTTGTCCATCAGGGACATCATGTTAGTGGTGGTTTCCCTCGGAAAGATAGCCGTAGGGACGTCGGAGACCACACTTCTTGCCTACTGGTCTTCCGTAATAGTTATCCAGTTTGATGCAAATCTTGAGGACCATCCGTCAACTGCTAAGCAATAGAGGTTCTAACCCTCACCTGTAGTACCTGCGAGGCTTATGGGAGGAGAAACTCCGTCCCCCTCGTGAAGAGCCTTTACCCACCGGCTTAGGGGCATCTGACCAGTAGACTTGATCAGACCTGCGTCCCCATTCCAAGTCACTGTATTGACGATCCCTGGAGTAACAAGTGTTTGACCACCGAGGTGGTATTAGTCCCCTACGGCACTTTTGTGACATAAGGTGTTTTTTGTCACAGAAAACACTAGAGTATATAAGCATTTTGGATTTTTAAAAAAAAATATTGAGCGTGCATAATCCCCTCACAACCCTTTATCCATGTACCATATATGAAAGGCGTAGCTTGAACCATGTTGGAGGGAGGGGTGGTAACATAAAATAGAGAAAAAAGCTTAAAAAAACACAACAAAAATGGCCGCCATTCTGCCATCTTGGATTTTGAAAAATAAATATTGACTATGCATCATCCCCTCAGAATCATTTATCCATGTACCAAATATGAAAGGTGTAGCTTGAAGCATATCAGAGGGAGAGGTGGTAAAAAACAGACAGACAGACGGACAGACAGACAGATGTTAGATTTTGAAAAAAAAATATTGAGCATGCATAATCCCCTCACAACATCCTTATTCCATGTACCATATATGAAAAGTGCAGGTTGAATCATGTTGGAGGGAGTAGTGGTAACATAAAATAGAGAAAAAAGCTTAAAAAACACAATAGAAATGGTTGCCATGGCGCCATCGTGAATTTTGGAAAAAAAATATTGAACGTGCAACATCCCATTACAACCCTCTATCCATGTGCCAGATATAAAAAAGTGTAGCTTGAACCATGTTGGAGTGAGGGGTGGTAACATAAAATAGAGAAAAAAAGCTTAAAAAACACAACAAAAATGGACGCCATGCCGCCATCTTGGAGTTTGAAGAAAAAATATTGAACGTGCATCATCCCCTCCCAACCCTCTATCCATGTGCCAAATATGCAAAGTGTAGCTTGAACCATGTTGGAGTGAGGGGTGGTAACATAAAATAGAGAAAAAAAGCTTAAAAAACACAACAAAAATGGCCGCCATTCCGTCATCTTAGATTTTGAAAAAAAAAATTTGAGCGTGCATCATCCCCTCAGAACCATTTATCCATGTACCAAATATGAAAGGTGTAGCTTGAACCATGTTAGTGGGAGGGGTGGTAACATCAAAATAGAGAAAAAAAAGCTTAAAAAACACAACAAAAATGGCCGCCATTTCGCCATCTTGGATTTTGAAAAAAAAATTTTGAGCGTGCATCATCCCCTCAGAACCATTTATCCATGTACCAAATATGAAAGGTGTAGCTTGAACCATGTTGGTGGGAGGGGTGGTAACATGAAAATAGAGAAAAAAGCTTAAAAAACACAACAAAAATGGCAAAAGCTTAAAAAACAACAAAAATGGCCGCTATTCCGCCATCTTGGATTTTGAAAAAAAAATTTTGAGCGTGCGTCATCCCCTCAGAACCATTTATCCATGTAACAAATATGAAAGGTGTAGCTTGAACCATGGTGGTGGGAGGGGTGGTAACATCAAAATAGAGAAAAAAAAGCTTAAAAAACAACAAAAATGGCCGCCATTCCGCCATCTTGGATTTTGAAAAAAAATTTTGAGCGTGCATCATCCGCTCAGAACCATTTATCCATGTACCAAATATGAAAGGTGTAGCTTGAACCATGTTGGTGGGAGGGGTGGTAACATCAAAATAGAGAAAAAAAAACTTAAAAAACACAACAAAAATGGCCGCCATTCCGCCATCTTGGATTTTGAAAAAATAATTTTGAGCGTGCATCATCCCCTCAGAACCATTTATCCATGTACCAAATATGAAAGGTGTAGCTTAAAGCATGTTGGAAGGAGAGGTGGTAACATAAAAAACAGACAGACGGACAGACAGACGGATGGAGACAGACAGACAGACAGACAGACAGACAGACAGACAGACAGACAGATGGACAGACAGATGGACGGACGGACGGAGTGCCATCCTATAGTCCCCTTACGGTTCCCGTAGGGGACTAATTATAGGAGGGTTTCCTATACCCTCGCGAGGAGTCTTTTTTGGATTATTTTCTCTCTGGGACGTCCTCCCTTACTCTTTTCTGCTGCTACGGGTCGATTAGACGCCGACTTAAGGAGCAGAGTATTAATGCTTTCTTAGTAGCTTGGTCATAAAACAATGAAAGTTTATTGTCAAAACTTAGTGTCCAGATACCGGAGCGACCTGTAGAGAGTTCTTCACCTTGTCATCTATTAAAGATAATGATGCAAGGGCTCCGTCACATCTGATTAACTCCAAAATAGCCAATGTTAAGACAGAGTTATACGTGATAAACATAATAGCCCTGGAAAGGACTCTTAACTGGTAGAGTGCCGGAAGCCCATATTTGGGCTTTAATCTGAAGTGGAGGTAACCCATCTTAAAGATTTCATATTCAGTGGATGTACTTCATATTATCCTTGAAGTGAAGTTATTTATTCTTTAAGGATATGGCTTGTTACAATTTATGGGAGAGTGCTATGGGCACTCTACCAGTTAAAGAGGTATGAACATCCTCAAATTCCTTTCTGTTGAGACATTGCACCACAGTTCTTAAAGGTGATCTGTGTAAGACACTGCATCTAAATTCGCACTGAATGAAGAAAATTGTTGTCTCAATTGTGTCCGAGCAAATAGTGAATGACGAAGGTAACAGTCCAGTGGCATTTTAAAAAAAAAAAAAACTCTAGTTTTCGAGGTACCCCTACCCATGGTATAACAAGTTGATATTGGTATCAATTTGAAGCTGGATGTCTGCTGATTAAGGAAATGGGTTTTTTTTCACAATAGGAGGTGTCAGGCCATATGAAATTAATGATTGTTTAACCCTACCCCATTCAAGTTTAGGTAAAAGGGATATTGTTTTTTAGGCCTTTCTCAGAATACCCAAACTTTTGATAATGAATCCGTTTCTGTGTTTTACTATGGCCCTTGAACAAATTATATCTCTCGAATGGAAAAAAATACTTTTTTGAGTATTTGACGGAAATAAAGGGTGATTTCTGTCAGAATTTTCGTTCAAAAAATTGAATTTTCATAAAAGGCTGCAGGAAAGTTTTTTGTTCACGGGCCAAATTGAACAGAGTCACACCCGTGAGTCCTTTTCACCTTCTACAGACTTTACTTGTTATTTTCATACCATACACCTATGGTATAGGGATTATTTTGTCCGATCAAATGTTAAAAAATTTATAGTAATTTATATATGTTTTATACTTACCAATGACCCAGACTTAGCTGGTGCTAACTCTAACAAAACCAGGGCCAAACACAAATTTTGCCCCCCAATCCCCAAAATTTGCATCCAAAACAAAAAGAAATCATGTCCTAAAGGACCTCCATACTACGCCTCTACTGCGCATGCGCAGTGACGCAGTCGTCCCGAAATTGGCGCCAATTATCATTCTTACTGGCAGTGCCTGGTCAGCGCTATGTACTCAGCGGGGAGGCAAGAGTTCCCAACTCCAGGGAGGGCCATCCCCGTCTGGGTCATTGGTAAGTATAAAAAATATATAAATTACTATAAATTTTTTAACATTTTTATACTGTACCAATGACCCAGACTTATCTGAATAGTAAACAGGCTGGAGGGCCTAGGACATAGAGGAAAATCCAATAAGCTCAACTATATAGTAAAGAGGTAACCCCTTAAGGAGAAAAGGAGTATTAGGCTTTACATGTATCTTTCTTATTTAATATTAAATTAGAAAGATACACTACCCTTAATAATTGAGCACAATAACATTCATGTTCTCTATTAACATCCAGTATAACCCTTATACTAATTATTTTTAAAGCAAGCCAATAAATAAAGTAGTCCAGAGAATTGAGACTCTTTATAATCATTTAAAAGTGTCCGAGTATTGTATATTAAAGCCCGATTGACACTTGACATATACAAATGCTTCACACCGAGCTACACTTTAAAAATAAGACATGAATGAATTTAAACATTAATATTACACTTTAAAACCATCCCGGAAGCGACTCAGAAAAACTGACTTGGAGGAGGCAATCCCTTGCTTTTCACTATAAAACAGGTGACCTAAGGGTACACCCGTCCCCCCCCCCCTTCCCCTTGCTCTGGGTCAAATAGCCCAGAGTGAAGAGGGCAGCCGGACGGAGTCACTGCCGGAACAGAAAGCCTGCATAACTATAGTTGCAACTGTTTAGTCGACGACATTCTGAGCAACAGATAACGGACCTAAACAATGCAGGTCTCCAGAAATGGACTCAATATTTCTGAGATAAAAATTCGTAAATGTGGATGGCTGAGACCAATAAGCAGCCTTCATTAAATCTGTAATAGCAACACTATTAGCATAAGCCCAGGAAGTAGAAAGAGCTCTTACTTCATGAGCAGAAATCTTAAGCACAGACTGCTGAGAAGAAGATAAATCTTCATAAGCAGTACGGATAGTTAACTGAATCCATCTAGCAATAGAATGGACTGAAATGTCCTTTCTATTAGGCATCAAAGACAGAAAGAAACGTTTCCGTCCCTTTCTGATAAACTGAGATCTCTGTTTATAGATACGTAGTGCTCTAACAGGACAGAGTAAAGGCCTACGCCCGTCTGAAGACGGAAGAGCCTTAAAAACAATAGGTTCCGGATATTTATTAGGAGCCTGATTCTTAGCTAAAAAACCCACATTAGTAGTGAAGGTGATAGTGTTCCCAACACTACGATAATGAGAATCATCCACCGATAGTGCATGAAGCTCACTGACTCTTCTGGCAGAAGAGAAAGCTAAGAGAAAAGCTGTCTTATAAGATAAGAATTTGAAATCTACTGTCCCAAGAGGTTCAAATGGCTTTTCCTTCAATTTAAGGAGAACCCAAGCTAAATTCCACTTAGGAATTAATCTAAGAGTTCTGGGTCTATTTATCGAAAAGTTTCTAACCAACTTCGATAAAGAGACATTAGATCCAATTTGTAAACTATCATGATGTGCATAGGTATCAGATAACATAGATCTATAACCCTTTATAGTAACAGGCTGCAGTTGATTTCGTCAAACAAGTATACTAGAAAGTTTGCAATGTCTGGTATAGAGGGATCAAATATATCTACAGAATGATCCCTACACCAACGACGAAAAACCTTCCACTTAGCCGCATAGTTTAGCGAAGAGGAGGTCCTCCTACAGTTAGAAATTGCGTCCACTGCTCGTCCTGTAAAGTGCTTGCCATGCAAGAAGGACCGCACAACGGAAAAACGTGAAGGTTGAGACCTTGCGGGTTGTGATGGAGTTGGCGCGATTTCCCCTGCGAAAGAAGATCCTCTCGTGGAGGAAGCTTCCGCGGTAGGTCCCACAACAGACACCTGAGTAGATTTATCCACGGTCTCTGTGGCGAGAGAGATGCTACCAACAGAATCTTGCATTGAGATTGTTTTATCTTTAGCAATACTTGTTGAATTAACGGCGCTGGAGGATACGCATATCCTATCATTCCGTCCCAAGGGATCGACAGAGCGTCTACTGCAAATGCTCTTGGATCCGGACACGGAGACACATACGTCTGCAACTGATTGTTGAGATGTGTCGCAAATAAGTCTATCATTGGCCGTTCCCATTGGTAGCAAATCTGATTGAATACTTGTTTGTTGAGAGTCCACTCCGACGGCAACAAGCGACCCTTTCGTGAAAGGGAGTCTGCTAGCACATTCAGACGACCCGGTATGTGACGGACCGAAAGAAGAACGTGATGTTCTAACGCAAACAGAAGGATTCTTTCCGTTAGATTGAACAACGGAACTGAATGAGTGCCTCCCTGATTCCGTATATACGCCACTACTGTCGTATTGTCGGATAGGATTTGGACATGAGCATCGTGAATAATGTCCATCCAGTGACGTAACGCAAGCCAAATTGACATCATTTCCTTGATGTTTATGTGCTTGCACAGGAATTGCGGATCCCAAAGACCCTGGCATCTCGAATCCATTGGGATTAATGATGCACCCCAACCTGTTTGACTGGCATCCATCATAACGGTAAAACTCGGATCCGGCAACTGCAGCGGAACTCCTTGAGTTAACCACTGAATGTTTGCCCAAGTCTGAATCTCTTGTTTCACTTGATCTGACAAGAGAACGTCTACATCGAGCGAATGAATTTTCACACTCCAATTCTGAGTCAGGAAAATTTGAAGAGGACGTGTGCGTAGCCGCCCCATCGGAATGAGATCCGCGGCGGCTCCGCACAGACCTATCAGTCTCATAAATTCTCTCGCCGTGACTTTGTCTGCGTGCAGACAATAGCGAGCGTAACAACTGACTAATTTCGCTCTGGTTAACGGCAGACGAACGAGATTGTTGTGCGTCTCGAAGCTCATTCCCAGATGAGTGAATGACTTGGACGGCACCAGATCCGACTTCTCCTCGTTTACTATAAAACCGAGACGTCGGAGCAATAGAAGAAGATTCTGAACATCGTTCTGAAGCGTTAACTCGTTGCCGTACCTCTGAAGAATGTCGTCCAGGTAGGCCGACGTTACCGCAGACGAATGAGCTCGGAAGTAGATCATTACCGAGTTCATTACCCGAGTGAAAGCCCAGGGTGCTAGATTCAATCCGAAGCACATCGCCCGGAATTGATACACCACTCCCAGGACTGCAAAGCGTAGATACTTTCGGAATGTCGGATGTACCATGACGTGAAAGTACGCATCTTTGAGATCTATGCTCGTTGCATAATCGTTCACCCGAATACTCGCTCTGACCGATCGAATCGTCTCCATATAAAACTTCGGAGCGACGATCAGCTTGTTTATCCAGCTCAAATCTATGACTGGACGGAACGAGCCGTCTGGTTTCGGAACCAGAAACAGATGGCTGTAGAATCCCAGAGATTCCTGGTTTTCTACGACCTCTACCGCGTTCTTCATTAAAAGAGACTGCACCTCTGATAACAGAGCGTCTCTTTTCTGTGGATTTGACGGAAGATGAGTCCACTTTGGACTTCGAGTTAATGGAGGCTTTCGTTTGAAGGATATCTTTAGACCTTCCGAAGTCACTCCTCTCACCCAAGGGTCGTCCGTAATCGACGCCCACTCTTGTGAAAAACTCGACAACCTTCCGCCAACCGGAACGCGATAGAGGTTTAAGCCATCACCTCCTGGACCTGCGAGGCCTGCGGTAGGAGAAACCACGTCTTCCACGACCCGCACCTTGCCTCGTCGACCTCGGGGCGTCCGACCGATTGTCCCGGCCAGAAGGACGTCCCGAACGAGAGTCGCTATCCTGACGGTCTCTCGAATAAGACCAAGAGGACGCACCGGAACCTCTATAGGAACCTCTCTTGGGCGCATTAGACCCAGAAGTGCCTGTCTTATTCGTGTCTGCTGTATCCGACTTCTTAGGAGCCGATCTGAACAACAGAGAATCATTAGCTTTCTTTTTAATTTTATCATAAATAGCGGAAAGCTTGCCGTCAAAGAGAAGTTCTCCTGAGACCGAAGCGACTCTAAGAGAGTTCTTCACCTTAGAATCCACTAGTGTGGATGTAGCTAGGGCTGCGTCACGTCTAACCAACTCCAGATTTGCCACTGAAAGGGCGGAGTTACACGTGGAATAAGCTACTGCCCTTGAAAGAAGTCTTAAAGAGGATTGTATATCCTGAAACTCTTCCCCTTGAAGGCGCAGTGATAACGCCTTAGTAAGGTGATCTGCGTAAGATAAGGCATCTAAATTGGCTCTGTTAGACGCAATAGCTGTTTCCAACACCGCGGTTGGAATAGAAGCTGACGACGGTAATGATAGCTCTAAGTCTTCCGCCTCGTCGTCCATACGCAGAGGAACTCTCGGTATACCCTGTCCTGCCGTATCGAATTTATTCCTTGCATTAATGAAAGGCAGGTTGAGAGTATTAGCGGACAAGAAACCTGCTTTCCCCGTCCTGGAAGCAAGTTTAAATATAGCGTCGTTCAATAATTCAAATGTTCTAGCAACATTATTGGACTGCGACGGAAACTCGGGAGTGATGTCCCTGAACCGCTCAAAAAATTCAGAGTCCAATGACGCTATAATTCTCTTGTCCGGAAGCGCAGCAGTCTGGCCCGACGGAACAACTTGAGGGAGAAAGTGCCGGATGAAGTCCACGGCAGCTTTATGTTGTTCCGAAAGGGATAGCTCCAAGTCATCCGTATCCCTTTCACCATCCGGTCGGACCTCACGATGTTCCCGGTCGTCCGCCCCCGATGCTTCGGCGGAGCGTACCGACCCAGCGCCGTCGGATAATTCTCGATCCGACCCGTTTCTGTCGGCTGCTGGGATGCTGCGATAAGCTGTGCTATCTGCACAAGAATGTCCGGCGTCGAGACCTGCGGAGGCGCAGTCTTTCGCTGCTTCGCCGAGGGCAGCTCCGCATCAGATGGCTCCCGCATACTTTTCCTATGCGAACGTCCGGAGTCCATCGGTCTCGAATCCCTGGCTGCCGGATGGTGTGACCTGGTCGCCGAAGAATCCTTCATCGGCGAAGCTGGTAATATATCGGCGGTCACGCAGTCAAGGTGCGGTCGTGTGCGCTGACGAGAAGAGGAAGCCTTAACAGTCTCTGCGGACTGCTTATACAACGGAGCGTCCCGAGCGACGGACGTATGCTCCGCTAAAGACACATTTTGTACCACAACATCTGGTCCCAGATGTTGTTGTACGAGAGAGGGACCTCTCTCGCTCGCGGCCCGGCTGGACCTGGACGAGCTAGGAACCGGACTAAAAGGCTTCCTCCGTTCTCGCTTACTATCCGCCGTCACTGGGTGTGCATCTATTATGTTTATAGTGCTCGCATCACCCAAAATTTCCTCTTGGACCGCATCGGACGAACCCGGCTGCCGAACCATTCGGTGAATGGACGCTACACCGGGCGAGCTAGCGGACGACATTTGTCTAATCTCCATGAGCACTTTTGCCGCTAGCTCTGAATTCATTTGTGACGACGGACGCACACTTGAAGAAGATAACATGGAAACATCACCCTGTTCTGGTTCCTCTGAAATAGAAACTGAGAGAGTAGAGTGACCTTGCGGAGAAAGAGCCGGCATCGCTCTTTCTCCAGAAACAACATATCGTGACACACGTTTCCAATGTTTCTCATCCCAATGTTCACATATAGGACAGGGATTAATGCGAGAACACTGACTACAATTAATACAATGATCATGAAAGTCAGAGGAAGATTTCTTCCTATTACAATTTGAACAACGTCCCTTCATTGTGAAAGAACAACAATAAGTCCTAGTTACTCGCAAAAACCCCTGACACAAAGATACATAATAACATGATCCATTAATAAATGAAAAAACAATTGCAAAACAAAATAATTTTGAAAAAATATTTTTTCAGAGAAGCCCAAGTTGCTGAAAAGTAACGTTGAGCCCCGATGGATCCGATGGCAAAGTGTGGTCAAAAATTTTAAATTTATATAAAATAATTAATGAGACACTTTCGGATAATATAAATGTATCTTATAATGAGATAAACTACCACAAAGGCAAACAGCCCCCCTCAAAAAAGGCTGTTGCCAATGAAAACAAACAGTGTAAACACACTAGAAAACATGACTCCAGGCACTGAAAAAACTGGCCCGGAATCAGTCATCAGTTACACTCTATCTGATGCAAAACAGAGACTCCCAGGGGAGAATCTGTAGAACATCAGATGGAAGATGCAGAACACAAACGTTATACACCCATGGGTGAAAACATAACTATGGGGAAAATAACAGAAAACATTCTGTAACCAAGCAACTCTCCCAGGAAATTTTAGAAATGAAATTTCTCAAAAATATGCCAAAAGCATGGGAGAATTGCAAGGGGGGACTTTAGAAGGCTAAGGGAGAGGAAACACTGAATAAGCAGTGCAACAATTAGCAAGAATGACAACAAGAGGCCCATGCCTCGAAAATAGGCAACTTAACATAATTTCATCAAAAAATTTTAAGTACAGCCCTGATTATTTTTTGCCACTTCTTTTTCCTCTCCTCCTTCTATTCTCCTTAGAATCACATTTTCTCCAAAAATTACGTGTCTGGCATCCTTTAAACTGAGATTTACAAGCACAAAGATCAGTGAGATGTTGACTGATGAAGGGCCAAACAGAGAATGATAATTGGCGCCAATTTCGGGACGACTGCGTCACTGCGCATGCGCAGTAGAGGCGTAGTATGGAGGTCCTTTAGGACATGATTTCTTTTTGTTTTGGATGCAAATTTTGGGGATTGGGGGGCAAAATTTGTGTTTGGCCCTGGTTTTGTTAGAGTTAGCACCAGCTAAGTCTGGGTCATTGGTACAGTATAAAAATAACGTTTTTCAGATAAGTGGTATTGTAATTCTCGCTGCGTATGGCTAGTTCAGAACTGTGCATTTATCCCTCCATGCAAGATATTTTTACCCGAGTCAGACTAGGGGTTGAAAAGGTGGAGCATTCCCAGTTATCAGCTCATCCTTACCATGCGGACATGCTTGTCGCTTGGTGGGAAGAGGACAACCCCCACCCCGCCTCTATAAAAGAAGTCTAGGCAACATCTGAAAGAGATGAAGATTATAGAATTTTTCTGTACAGTTTTTGATCATAAGTTCTGTCTTGCTCTCAATAGTCCAGCCACGTTTCTTTAAAAATGCTCTAGTTTTTGAGGTACCCCTACCCAAGGTATAACAAGTCGATATGGGTATCAGATTGAAGCTTGATGCTTGAAGATTATGGAAAGAACTTTAAAACTTGAAAAAATCAGTCAATATCATTCTTTATGTTGATAAAAATATGACGTGCACACGTAAGATTTGTCGTCAAAATAAACTTGAGTTTGACCAGTTTCATTCATTTTTTTTTCAAAAAAATATTTCACATCAAATACACTGTAAAACAATTTCAATCAGTCAGCATTTGATTCCGATATCTCTACCATATCAAACTATGATATTGAAAGAGATAGAAAGTTTATTGATAGTGTGAGAGGGATAAGTCTAGATGCATAAAATTTTAACCTTAGCAGAAAATAGGCTGATATCATTGGCAATTACTGATCATCATCCAATGACAAATCATCATCACTACAGTTATTCGATGAATTATTCAGGCAGTCATCAGAACATGAACACAGGTCTATGCAGCCGAGTCCAGACTGCAAACATGGACATTTTCTTGCTGAAGTACACTGAAAGTCTCTGCAGAACAAATTACCAAGATTTCGCAACTGAGGCGGCACACAATCGCGACTATTCATTGTTGGCTGAAGAAAACTCGATGTGTTTATTTCCCACCCAAAATCCAGTGGGTTGATGTCGGGAACATCCCGAGAGTGTGAATTTTGCCATAAGCATGTCTGGTAATGGGCACGAAGTGCATGCATTCGGAAAGAGCCTTCCATTGGTGGGAGAGAAGCACACGATGCATTGGTTTGGGCAGCTGTGATATATCTCAGCTCATCTAAACTTCCAGAACTGATGTTCTTCTTACTATAGAGAAGGATGAATTTTCTTGAAATGTTAAAAAATTTATATATTTTTTATACTTACCAATGACCCAGATTTAGCTGGTGCTAACTCTTAAATTCTAGGGCCAAACATAAATTTTGCCCCCATAATCCCCAAAATTTGCATCAAAATCCAAAAAATAGATGCCCTATGTGGTCCTCCATACTTTTGTCCACTGTGCATGCGGAGTGTCCAGGAAGTACCGAAATTGGAGCCAAATCCTCATTCTTACAACCAGTGCCTGGTAAGCGTTATGTAATCAGTGGGGAGGTATGAGTTCCCAACTCATGGGAGGGCCATCCCCATCTGGGTCATTGGTAAGTATAAAAAACATATAAATTACTATAAATTTTTTAACATTTTTATACTGTACCAATGACCCAGACTTATCTGAATAGAAAAAACGCTGGAGGGCGTAGGACATAAAGGATAATCCAATTAGACTCAATTACATGTAAACAGAGTTATCCCCTCAGGCAGAAGAGGAGAACAGGCTTTACATGTATCTTTCTTGTTTATACCAAAAAAGAAAGACACAATACCATTCCGTAATTGAGCACAGTAACATAAATGATCTCTATTAACATCCAGTATAACCCATTATACTTAAATTATTAAAGGAAAGCCGATAAATAAAGATAGTCCAGAGAATGAGACTCTTTATACTAATTAAAAAGTGTCCGAGGATTGTATATTAACGCTTGTATGACACGTGACATATACAAATGCTTCATACCGAGCTACACTTTAAAAATATTACATAAATGAGATAGACATTAGCTTTACACTTTAAAACCATCCCGGCCCGACTCGGAATTACTGACTCCAGAGGAGGTATTCCCTTGCTTTTCACTATAAAGCAGGTGATATAAGGGAACACCATCCCACCCCTTTTGCCCTTGCTCTGGGTCAAATACCTCAGAACGAAGAGGGCAGCAGGACAGAGAAATGCCGGAACAGAAAGCCTGCATAACTATAGTTGCAACTGTTTAGTGGACGACATTCTGAGCAACAGATAACGGACCTAAACAACGCAGGTCGCCAGAAATGGACTCATTATTTCTAAGATAAAAATTTGTGAACATGGAAGGCTAAGACCAATATGCAGCCTTCATCAATTGGTAATAGCAACACTATGAGCAAAAGCCCAAGATGTAGACAGCGCTATTACTTCATGTGACTAAATCTTAAGCACAGACTGCTGAGATGAAGATAATTTATCATAAGCAGTATGGATAGTTAATAGAATCCACCTTGCAATAGAATGGACCGTAATGTCCTTTCTATTAGGCAGCAAAGACAGAAGGAAACGCTTACGTTCCTTTCTGATAAACTCAGATCTACGTATGTAAATACACATAGCTCTGACTGGACAAAGCAAAGGCCTATGACCGTCTGGAGACGGAAAAGCCTTAATAACAATAGATTCAAGGTACTCATTAGGAGCCTGATTGTTAGCCAAAAATCCAACATTAGTAGTCAATGTAATAGTATTACCAAAACTACAATAGTGAGAATCATCAACAGATAGTGCATGAAGCTCACTAACTCTTCTAACAGAAGAGAAGGCTAAGAGAAAAGTTGTTTTATAAGATAAGTATTTGAAATTCACTGTATCAAGAGGTTCAAATGGTGCTTCTTTTAGCTTCAGAAGAACCCAAGCTAAATTCCACTTAGGAATTAACCTAAAGGTTCTAGGTCTATTTATCGAAAAGTTTTACAATAACTTAGATAAAAAGACATTAGATCCAATCTGTAAGCTATCATAATGAGGATAGGTATCCGATAGCATAGACTTAGAACCCTTAATAGTATTTAGCTGCAGTTTGATCTCGTCAAACAAGTAGACCAAAAAATTAGCAATGTCTGGAATGGAGCGATCATAAAATCAACAGAATGATCCCTACACCATCGTGAGAAAACCTTCCACTCAGCAGCATAATTTAGCTAAGAGGAGGTCCTCCTACAGTTAAAAATTGCATTCACTGCTCGTCCTGTAAAATGCTTTCCATGCAAGAAGGACTGCACAACGGAAATACGTGAAGGTTGAGACCTAGCGGGTTGTGATGCAGTGTGTGCGATTTCCCCTGCGAAAGAAGGTCCTCCCGTGAAGGAAGCTTCCGCGGAAAGTCCCACAACAGACACCTGAGTAGATTTATCCATGGTCTCTGGGGTGACAGAGATGCTACCAATAGAATCTTGCAGTGAGATTGCTTGATTTTTAGCAATATCAGCTGAATCAACGGAGCTGGAGGATACGCGTATCCTATCATTCCGTCCCAAGAGATCGAGAGGGCATCTACTGCAAACGCTCGAAGATCTGGGCATGACTACACATACGTCTGCAACTGATTGTTGAGATGCGGTGCAAATAAGTCTATCATAGGACGCTCCCACAGGTAGCAAATCTGATTGAATACTCGTTTGTTGAGAGTCCATTCTGACGGCAACATACAACCTTTCCGAGAAAGGGAGTCCGCTAGAACGTTCAGACGACCTGGAATATGACGGACTGATAGAAGAACTTGATGCTCTAGGACAAACACAAGGATTCTTTCCATTAGATAGAACAATGGAATGGAATGAGTGCCTCCCTGGTTCCGAATATACGCTACTACTGTCGAATTGTAGGACAGAAGTTGAACATGCGAATTCTGAATAATGTTCATCCACTGATGTAGCACAAGCCAATTGACATCATCTCTTGATGTTTATGTGCTTGTTTAGGAACTGCGGATCCCAAAGACCCTGGCACCTCAAATCTGATGGGCTCAAAGTTGCGCCCCAACCTGTTTGACTCGCATCGTCAATATCATAAAAATCAGATCCGGCAGTTGCAGTGGTACTCCCTGAGTTAACCACTGAATATCTGCCCAAGTCTGAATCTCATGTTTCACATGATTCAACAAGATGATGTTCGTTTCGAGCGAATGAGTCTTCACACTCCAATTCTGAGTAAAAAATATCTGGAGTGGACGAGTGCATAGCCGCCCCATCGGAGTAAGATCTGCAGTGGCTCCCCACAAATCTGTCAGTCTCATGAATTCTCTCGCTGTTACTACATCTGAGTGAAAACAAAAGCGAGCGTAACAACTGACTAATATCGCTCTGGTTAACGGCAGACGAACGAGATTGTTGTGCGTCTCTAAGCTCATTCCCACGTGGGTGAATGACTTGGACGGCACTCAATCTGACTTCTTTTCGTTTACTATAAAACCGAGACCTCGGAGCAATTGAAGCAGACTCTGAACATCGTTCTGAAGCGTTAACTTGCTGCCGTAACTCTGAAGAATGTCGTCCAAGTAGGCCGATGTTACCATAGACTAATGAGCTCGGAAATGAGTTATTACCGAGATCACTATTCGAGTGAAGGCCCAGGGTGCTAGATTCAGACAGAGCATCATTGCTTGGAACTGATAAACAACTCCTAGGACAGCGAAGTGAAGATATTTTCTAAACGCTGGACGTACCATGATGTATAAGTACACATCCTTGAGATCTATGCTCGCAGCATAATCGTTCACTCGAATGCTCGCTCTGACCGATCGGATGGTCTCCATATAAAAATTTGGAGCCACGATCAGCTTGTTTATCCAGCTCAGATCTATAACTGGACGAAACGAGCCGTCTGGACTTGGAACCAGGAACAGGTGACTGTAGAAAACTGGAGATTCCTGGTTTTCTCTGACATCTATAGCGTTCTTGTCCAGAAAAGATTGAACTTCTGATAGAAGAGGATCTCTCTTCTGAACGTTTAACGGAAGCTGAGTCCAGAGTGGACTTCGAGTTAACGAAGGTTTTTCCTTGAAGGACAGTTTTAGACCTTCGGAAATAACCCCTTGCACCCATGGGTCGTCCGTAATTGACAACCAATTGGTAAAGAATCTCAACAGCCTTCTGCCCACCGGGACGCAATAGAGGTTTAGACCATCACCTCCTGGCCCTGCAAGGGTTGCGGGAGGAGAAACCACGTCCTCCACGACCCACACCTCGCCCAGTCGACCTAGGGGCGTCTGACTGGTTATCTCGGCCAGCATTATGACCCCTACCTGAGTCGCTACTCTGACAGTCTCCGGAGTAAGATGTAGAGGGTTTCTTAGATCCTCTATAGGAACTTCCCTTGAACGTATTCGCCCCCGAAGTGCCTGCCTTACTCCACCCTGCTGAGTCCGACTTTTTCAAAGCGGATTTAAATGCAGAGAATCCGAAGCTTTCTTAGTAATCTGATTATAGATTGTAGAAAGCTTACAGTCAAAGAGAAGCTCTCCGGAGACCGGAGCGACTGGAAGAGAGTTTCTCACCTTCCTATCCACTCTTGTGGATGCAGCCAGGGCAGCAACACGTCTGACTAACTCCATATTGCCACTGAAAGGGCGGAGTTATATGTAGAATATGCTATGGCCCTCGAAAGAACTCTCAAGGAAGTTTTGAACATCCTGGAATTCTTTCCTTCGAGACGTAATGATAACGCTCTGGTAAGGTGATCTGCATAAGATAATGCGTCTAAACTGATTTTTCTGTTAGACAAGATAGTCGTCACCAGTGTACTGGAATAAATTGACATAGACGCTGGCAATGACAACTCCAATTCGTCTGCCTGGTCGTCTAAACGCAGAGGAACTCTCGGCACGCCCTGTCCTGCCGTTTCAAATCTATTTCTAAGATTGATGAAAGGCAGCTGTAGAGCATGAGATGATAAGAAAGCTGATTTGCCAGTCTTAAAGGCTAGCTTGAATATAGCATCATTAAGAAGTACAAATGTCCGTGACATTTCTGGACTGGGTTGGAAAGTGAGGCGCAATGTCCCTATTCCGGCCGAATAAATCTGTGTCCAATGACGCTTTCAGTTTCATATCAGGAAACGCAGCATTTTGGTCCAGAGAAACAACTTCTAAAAGGTGTTGCCGGATGAAATCTACGGCCACATTAAGTTGTTCGGAAAGGAAAAATTTCAGCTCTGCTGATTCCCTTTTACCATCCGACTGAACCACATGAGAATCTTGGTCGTCCCTTTCTGACTCTGCAGGGGAGCAAACTGACCCAGCTTCCTCAGACAGTTTCTTTACTGAAAAAGTTTCTGATGGCTGCTGGGATGCTGCGATGAATCGAGCTATCTGTGATAGCAAGTCTGTCACGGAGGCCTGTGAGCCGCTGTCTTACGTAATTTAGACGCTGGAAGCTCCTGGGACATTAATTCCTGCATACTTCTCATATGCGAACGTCCCGACTGGAAAGGCCTCGAGTCCTTGGCGAGCAGATGGCGTGACCTGGTCGACGTGGACTCCCTGGTCGGCGAAGCAGGCTGGATATCTGCGGTCACATAGCCAAGGTGCGGTCATGTGTGCTGACGTGAGGATGAGGAAGCCAATAGACAAGCTGCGTCGGACTGTCTATGCGACGGAGCATCCCGATCAGAAGGAGTGGACGTATGCTCTGACTAACAAACGTTACATACAACAACATCTGGGCCCAGATGTTGTTGTAAGAGAGAGGGGGCCTCTCTCACTCGCGGTCTGGGTAGACCTGGATGAGATAGCTACCGGACTGACTGGCTTCCTCCATTCCATCCTCCGATCCGTCGTCGCCGGGTGTGCATGATCCGAGATTATAGTGCTCGCAACACCCCTACTCCTCTTCTGGACCACAACGGACGAACCCGGCGTCACAACCATTTCGAGAATGATTGCTTCACCGGGGGAGCTAGCGGGCGACAAGTGACCGTCGATCCTACGTGGGACCTCTTAGGCACTTGCTGCATTTCTTTGAGCACTTTGCCACTAGCTCATTATTGTGACAACGGAAGCACACTTTTGAAGACATCACAGAAACATCACCCTGTTCTTGTTTCTCTGAAAAAGAGACTGAAAAAACTAGAGGGACCCTGTGGAGAGAGGACCGGCATGGACCTCTCACCACTAACAATATACCGTGACACACGTCTCCAACGTTTGTCATCTGAATTGGCACACACTGAGCAAGAATTGTTTACAATAATTGAACAATATTCTTTCATTTTAAAAAAATATTAAACAGTCATCGTACTCGCACCAACCCTTGAAAACGAAGATACATAATAATAATTATCCATTACAAACATTTCGAAAATTAATTCAAAAGAAAAAAGTTTTTCCAAAAAATTTCAAGATGAGCCCAAGTTCCCAATGGGAACGATGAGCCCAAATGGATCCCAAAAAAGCCTAAGTGTGGACAAAAATTTTAAAACATGTCTAAAAATTAATGTTACACTTACGGACAATATTAATGTATCTGGCTATCAGAATCACTGTCAGAAGTAACCGTTGTCAACACAAACAAAAGTGAATAAAAACTGGAAACAAGACTCCAGGCACTGATAATATGGCTCGAAATCAGTAACCAATTTAAACACTATCCGATGTAAAACAGAGGCTTCCTGAGAAGAAACTGCAGTACATCGGATGGTAGATGCATGACCGAAACGCCTAACCACCCTAGGGTGAGGACGTAACCATGGGGAAAAACAGAATAAACATTCTGTTACCAAGCCAAAACTCCCAAGAAATTTCAGTAAAAAAATTACAAAAATTATGCCAAAAGCATGGGGGGTATTAAGGAAAGGGAGAGAAGAAACTGTGGAAATTTCACAACAAGAATGTAAACATCAGGCCTATGCCCCGAAATTAGGTGACATGAAATAATTTTGCATAAAAATTATAAGTTACAGCCCTGAACACATCCTTCCACTGTTTCTTCCTCTCATCCTCTTATTTCATCCTTAGATCCACCATTTCTTTCATGATTTTGTGTCTGGCATCATTTTAACTGAGATTTATAAGCACAAATATCAGTCAGATGTTACTGATTTCTGGGTCAAACAAAGAATGAGGATTTGGCTCCAATTCCGTTACTTCCTGGACACTGTGCATGCGCAGTGGACAAAGTATGGAGGACCACATAGGACATCTATTTTTTGGATTTTGATGCAAATTTTGGGGATTAGGAGGGCAAAATTTGTGTTTGGCCCTAGAATTTAAGAGTTAGCACCAGCTAAGTCTGGGTCATTGGTACAGTATAATGAAAGTGTCAATGACACTGTAGCTCAACTTGTTAAAACATGTATATGTATAGTATGTGACACAGCAATGACAAACATCTGGGTAATGACCTGATAACAAAAGTACATATAAAGTATTGTAACGGTCTGTACATAAATACTGACCGTAGCCTGTAACAAATGTATAGGTAAAGTATTGTAAAAGTGGGTGACAGTCAGATGCTAAACAAGAAAAGAAATCTTTGAGTCCCAGAGTGGGTCTGACTGAACCCCAAAATATGTGTTCTCATAGCACAGTGATAACAAAGGCACCCCAAAACACACTCGTTCATGTCCCAAGGTGAAAACAAAGGTACCCAAGAAGTTTCGTGAAGATCAGTTCATAAATACGAGCTGTATAGAAGTTGTGACAAAAAACTGATTGGACCTAATTTCGGTACAAAATGACCATTGGCAGCCATCTTGAATTTTGGACCGCACCCAGAAACACTCGTTCTTGTCCCAAGGTGATACCAAAGGTACCCAAGAAGTTTTGTGAAGATCGGTTCATAAATACAGCCTCTAGCCCGAGGCATATTGACATGTGCATTTACAGTGTATAAGTAGCACTGAATAAATCAAAGTTCATCTAATTTGCATAATTTCTGCACCGTTGTCAACATAAACAAAAGTGAATAAAAACTGGAAACAAGACTCCAGGCACTGATAATATGGCTCGAAATCAGTAACCAATTTAAATACTATCTGATGTAAAACAGAGGCTTCCTGAGAAGAAACTGCAGTACATCGGATGGTAGATGCATGACCGAAATGCCTAACCACCCTAGGGTGAGGACGTAACCATGGGGAAAAACAGAATAAACATTCTGTTACCAAGCCAAAACTCCCAAGAAATTTCAGTAAAAAAATTACAAAAATTATGCCAAAAGCATGGGGGGTATTAAGGAAAGGGAGAGAGGAAACTCTGAACAAACTGTGGAAATTTCATAACAAGAATGTAAACATCAGGCCTATGCCCCGAAATTAGGTGACATGAAATAATTTTGCATAAAAATTATAAGTTACAGCCCTGAACACATCCTTCCACTGTTTCTTCCTCTCATCCTCTTGTTTCATCATTAGATCCACCATTTCTTTCATGATTTTGTGTCTGGCATCATTTTAACTGAGATTTATAAGCACAAATATCAGTCAGATGTTACTGATTTCTGGGCCAAACAAAGAATGAGAATTTGGCTCCAATTCCATTACTTCCTGGACACTGTGCATGCGCAGTGGACAAAGTATGGAGGACCACATAGGACATCTATTTTTTGTCAATGACACTGTAGCTCAACTTGTTAAAACATGTATATGTATAGTATGTGACACAGCAATGACAAACATCTGGGTAATGACCTGATAACAAAAGTACATATAAAGAATTGTAACGGTCTGTACATAAATACTGACCGCAGCCTGTAACAAATGTATAGGTAAAGTATTGTAAATGTGGGTGACAGTCAGATGCTAAACTAGAAAAGAAATCTTTGAGTCCCAGAGTGGGTCTGACTGAACCCCAAAATATGTGTTTTCATAGCACAGTGATAACAAAGGCACCCCAAAACACACTCGTTCATGTCCCAAGGAGAAAACAAAGGTACCCAAGAAGTTTCGTGAAGATCAGTTCATAAATATCTAAATTTTATAGTAAATTTCCTTTCTTATTATACCTACCACAATTGTTTACTACAGGCTTGCACTACAGTGGAAGTCCCTAACTCGGATAAAATACTCTCTATTTTTGTCTTTCCCAAGCAAGTTGGGAAAGAAAAGTGGTGCAAAAGCACCAATAAAAATAAGCCAAAACTGGGTCGAGTGCAACCGGCGCAGACCCAGTACGGGACGCTCTCTCCCAAGTACAACTCCACGACTTCCGTTGCCAGTGCGCATATACCGTCTCTAAAGACTCATTCTTTTTTGAATCCGTAAACGTTAGAGTTATGTGATCAGCGGGGAGGAAAGATTCTTTACCCGTAAAGAAGACGGGAGGGCCTCCATGTAAACAATTGTGGTAGGTATAATAAGAAAGGAAATTTACTATAAAATTTAGATTTCTTATCAACCTACTCACAATTGTTTACTACAGGCTGAATAGACAAAAGGCTGGAGGGAATCGCATAACCAACCCCCACATAACCCTAGTGCACTGGAACCATGAAGCAGAAGGAAGAGGTCCCGAGGCTTATCAACCATAATGTCGCAATCATTGGTAAAGGACAATGAAAAGAGACATATGAGCCTGTGTGACACACAGACAGAAAAAAGGGCAGTAACAGCACAAGGCTGAAACTGACCTTCAAGAAGCCTAATGGCTATGGCAGACAACAGCCTGAGCAGAAGAAAAAGGACCCAAGGCAAAAAGGTCCTCCGACTGCTCCTGCAACTGGCGTAAATAAAAGGTGGAGAAAGTAGAAGCATTTCTCCAGTAGGCTGCCTGCATAACATTCGACAACTTGACGGAGTTAGAATAAGCCCAAGAGGTAGACAGTGCCCGCACCTCGTGGGCAGAAATACGATTGGTAATACAATCGCCAGCTGCTAAACGACTATAAGCCGTACGAATAGCAAGACAAATCCATCGAGAAATGGATTGAGGAGAGATCTTCTGTCGACCCGGAATGAGAGACAGAAAAAAACGTTTTCTGCCCTTCCGTATGAAGCGTGTCCGATCAAGATAAATGCGAATAGCACGGACCGGACAGAGCAAAGGGCGAGTACCCTCAACAGAGGGAAGAGCCCTGATACAGATAGGAGGAGGAGTAGTATCTGGTAACTGATTCTTAGCCAAAAAGGAGCAATCAGTGGTAAAAGTAACACTGTTGGGAGAACTCCTAAAAAAGGCCGGGTCAACCGAGAGGGAGTGAAGCTCACTAACCCGTCTGGCCGAAGCAAATGCCATCAGAAAAGCCGTCTTATATGTGAGAAATTGCATATCCACCTGGGATAAAGGTTCGAACGGCGCCCCCCACCCCCCACCCCCCCCCCCCCCCCCAAGCAAAGCAGCACCCACGAAAGATTCCATCGTGGAGTAAGCTGCAAAGTCCGAAGCCTTTTCAAAGAAAAGTGCCGAACAAGCTTGGAGAGGTAAGGATTAGTGCCGATACGACGCTTCCCCACATAAGAAAAAGTCTCTGAAAGCATAGACCTGTAACCCTTGATGGTAACAGGCTGGAGACCCCGAGAATCAAACAGATATACCAGAAACTCCGCAATCTGTGAAATCGAAGGATTGGCATAATCAACAGAATGATCAGCACACCATCGACAGAAGACCTTCCATTTAGCTGCATAAGCTAAACCAGTGGAGTGCCTCCTTGAAGAAGAAATGTACTCCACTGCTCGTCTCGAAAAACCTCTACGGAGGAGACAGGACCTGACAAAAGATATGCGTGAAGGCACAATGAAGTCGGGTCGACGTGAAACCACCTCGGGCGACCTTGACAAAGAAGGTCGCTACGTAGCGGGAGACGTGCCGGAACCGCCGCCGTCAGCGAGCGGAGCTGATTGATCCACACCCGCTGAGGCGACAGGGGAGCGATCAGAATGATTCGACAACTGCAGGTTCGAATTTTGGCGAGAACCTGAGGAAGAATCGGAACCGGCGGGAAGGCGTAGCCGACTAGACCGTTCCAATCGAGTGACAGAGCGTCCACGGCAAAAGCCAGAGGATCTGGACACGGGGACACGAAAGTGTCCACCTGATGGTTCCAACGAGTCGCAAAGAGATCGATGTGGGGACGTCCCCAGAGATCGCAAAGCGACCGGAACACTGCCCTGTGAAGCATCCACTCGGTGGAAATAACCCTGCCCTGTCGGGACAGGGAGTCGGCTAGGGCGTTCAGACGACTGGGAATGTGACGAACAACCACTCCGGCGTGAACCTCCTGAGCGAGCAGTAAAAGATCCCGAGCTAACTCGTACATCGGAAGCGAGTGCGTGCCGCCCTGGTTCCGAATGTAAGCAACCACTGTCGAATTGTCGGATAGTAGAAGGACCTGGCGATTCGACAGGTGAGGGATCCACTGCCTGAAACTCAGAAGAAGAGCAAGAAGCTCCTTCTGGTTGATGTGTAGAGCTGCTTGATCCTGGTCCCACATCCCGTGTAGGGAAAGACCGAGAGGATCCAACGTCGCACCCCATCCGAGATCGCTGGCATCTGCCGTCAGAACGCGATCGGACGTGGGTAAGTCCAGCGGAACACCCTGCGTAATCCACTGTCCAGGGAAGAAGGTGAGGATACAGAGAGTCCGGAAACAGAAGCACCTGATCCAGAGAATCTACATTCGGTCTCCAACGACTGAGCAGAAAGTGTTGGAGAGGTCTGACACGCAGCCGACCTAGAGGAATGAGATCCGTCACCGAACCGCAGAGTCCGATCAGCCGGAGAAAACTCCGAGCGGTCGCGGACCTGGACTGGGACAGAGTCAGAGCAAAAGCTGAGAGAATCACAGCCTTGGCCTGGGGAACAGCCACCAAATTGAATTTGGTTTGGAAAAACATCCCCAGATGACAAAACGACTGAGAAGGGACCAGGTCCGACTTCTCCTCGTTGACTCTGAATCCTAGCGACGTGAGCAAGCTCAAAAGAGTGGCGACATCCGATTCCAGTAAGGCAGCATTGGAATGCCTCTGGAGGATATCGTCCAGATATGCCGAAGTAGTCACCCTGGACTGTGTGCGATGGAACGCTATCACATGCGACATCAGTCTGGTGAACGCCCAAGGAGCCAGGTTGAGGCCGAAAGGCATGGCCTTGAACTGGTAAACTCGCCCCAGAAAAGCGAACCTGAGATACTTCCGTGACGCCCGATGCATCGGAACGTGGAAGTAAGCGTCTCGCAGGTCGATGCTGGCAGCGAAATCTCCCTGGTGAATTGATTGGCGGACCGACCTGAAAGTCTCCATGCTGAACTTGGGAGCAATGATAGACTGGTTCAGGATGCTCAGATCGATAACCGGTCGGAGTCGGCCGTCCTTCTTCGGCACCAAGAACAGGCGGGAATAGAAACCCACTGACTGAACGTTCTTGACGACCTCGATCGCCCCCTTTGCCAGGAGATTGGCAATCTCCGTGGACAAAAGTTCCCGACGTAAAACATCTGAAGGAATTGTGGTTGGAAGAGGCACCCTTGACAGAGTGGGGTGCCGTCGGAAGGATATGCGCAGCCCGGACCGAACAACATCTAACACCCATGGATCGGATGTGATGGTGGTCCAATGGTCTGCGAACTCTGCTATCCTTCCTCCAACCTGGGACGAGTCGAGGTGAGGACCTTCATTTCGAGCCCCGACGAGGCCCGCGAGAGGAGAAACCACCTCCTCTGCTAAATGAAGAATCCTGAGACTTCCCTCGATTCTGCCGACCCCTACCTTTACCCCGTGAGTAAGAAGTAGAGGCGGCGGCAGAAGGACCAGCCTTTTGCTTCACAGAGGAAGCAGAAGGGTACTTGTTAGGCTTGGAACGGCCCTTGCCTCCCCGAGAAGGCTGATCAAGCTGACGAAACAGCAGCTGATCTTTGGAATGACGTAGGACGTCATCCCGGACCGTCGACACGGAACCATGGAAAAGTTGCGGACATGCCAAAGAAGCAGATCGAAGAGTAGCACGCTGCTCCTCGGGAAGGGATCGTCCTGTGTCCAGCACAGCATCCCTTCGAACTAACTCCAAATTGGCCATGTTACAGGCATGCGTGTGAGTAAGGTGCATAAGCGCCTTGGACAGCACACGCAAAGGAGCCTGTACCTCGTCAAACTTATCTGGAGGCAGATAAGCAGCCAAAGCTGAGACGACGTGATCTGAGAGAGAAAGCATGCCAAGCATCTCTCTAGATAAGCCCAACGTGGACTCCAGAGTCGTCATTGGAATGACGGCAGACTTGGGCTTGGAAAGCCCGAGGGAAGTGGAGTCCTGATCCAGAACCGTCAAAGTCTGGCAGACTGACGGATTGGCGGAATCGTAGGAACGATAACGCACAGGAGGCAAAAAGGTGTCAACCCTGGTGAAGAACGAAGTCTTCAAAGCCTTGGAATTCAGCTTGGCATCCAATGCTGAAAAAGCCTCAACCACCTGTACCGACTGGCATGGTCGAAGGCGCCCAGAAGCAGGTTGCTCCATAGGCTGTTGGCGCGCGACCGATGATCGCGGCCAGGCTGACACTGTCGGCTGGTTAGCAGGTTTGAGCTCAGGCAGAAACCCAAACACAAAATCAAGAGCCGCCCCCAAGTCCGAAGACTGCTGGCCCTCGACCTCAAGCATGTCGGACTCCTCCCCAGAGTCGGAAGACACATAGCCCATCGTGGGCAAACCAGCCGACGCCTCCCATGGTGTCGGGACACCAGAGGAATCGGAAACCGGCCTGTTTCCAATCCCGGGAGGCGGCGCCATAGGAGGCGCCTGGAAACCACCCATAGCCTCGCTGGAAGCAACAGGAAGGCTCTTTGAGAGAACCTGAGTGAGTAAGGAGAGGGCCTCCCTAAGCTCACTGCCTGTACCGACCGGTTCGACAGGGGAGCGAACCGGCAAAGTGGCTTCACCTCTTAACCAGCGAAGGGTCACGATCCTTCAAAACACCCGACGCGGGACGACGGGCGGCAGCCGAAACATCTTAAGGCAGACGTGTATAGGGGTACGATGCACCCCGAGGATCAATATTGCGAGAACTCATGAGAGTCACCGCGGACCTCTGCGGGACAGAAGGTCCAGGCTGCACAAAAGGCGTTGGTCCCCCAAAACTGGTCGTGTGACCAGAGTGAGTGGACGGAAACGCCACGGAGTTCATAGTGTTTCCACTACGAACATCCGAATCCAAAGACACAACTGTGGTACTCGACGGCGACGAGACCACAGCGATGGGCTAGGCCGGCAGCCCCTTCCGACTTCGCCGAGTTGAAGTCAGAGAAGGCTGGGGCCGATATCCCACGTCTACAGTATCGGACAGTTCTGCAGTCCCCTGCAGCGAAAAGCCGAGGCCGGCTGAAACAGACAACGAAGCAGACGGACCAGCAGCAGTAGTAGATACGTCGAGAGTCGTTGAGGCTGGTGAAATAGTGGAGAGAGCACACCGGCTCGGCTCCGAAGGAGGAGTCACAACCCTAGTGACAGCCTCAGATGTCGACTGGAGGGGGACCGAAGTCCCGGAACCAGGCATCTCTACACCAGAACACTCAACGGCTCCCGCCGTATCCACCACAGGAAAAGACTGCACATCCCCCACGGAGGAGGAATAACTCTCACCAGACAAAGTCGGCTCGGGAGGCCCCGAACGACCACGTTCTCCTTTCCCGCGGGAGCGGGAGGCACGGCCACGAGAACGAACGACACGATTTACTGATGCCCAAAAGGTGGAAGACCATGTTCCACAGACACCACACGGCCGCTCGGCCGAACACCCATTACAGAAGGAACACGACGAATGTACATCGTCCACATGCTTAGGCAGCAGACACTGCCCACAAGGAATTGTCCTAGGCATGAAAGAGGTGAGAGGAGCAGAGAAGGTGAGATCAGAAAACAGAACACCCCCAAAGAGAGAAAGGTGACAGAAACAAAGACCCCAGACGGTCGACCGGGAACCACCCAACAGGAAGACTACTCTCAACAGAAAGAAGAAACACTGTAGGAGTGGTACCCCGCTGACACCTAACTCTAACACAATTAGAAAAATTTGCAAAAAAAGCATGAACAATAATTGTGAAAATCTAAGTCCGAACCGCGTGGCCCGCGAAAATCGCGCGCGACCCGAGAGAGAGCAAATAAATATACATTATGGACATATAATAGAAAAAAGAGAATATAAAACACTGTTCCTGAGAATACAAAGGATACACTGTGGTATAATGAATCAGGAAACATCAAACATCGAGCTGGTGGAACACTGATAAGCGTGCAAAAACATCTCGACACGAAGCGGATTTTAAAAAGAATGAGTCTTTAGAGACGGTATATGCGCACTGGCAACGGAAGTCGTGGAGTTGTACTTGGGAGAGAGCGTCCCGTACTGGGTCTGCGCCGGTTGCACTCGACCCAGTTTTGGCTTATTTTTATTGGTGCTTTTGCACCACTTTTCTTTCCCAACTTGCTTGGGAAAGACAAAAACAGAGAGTACTTTATCCGAGTTAGGGACTTCCACTGTAGTGCAAGCCTGTAGTAAACAATTGTGAGTAGGTTGATAAGAAACAAGCTGTATAGAAGTTGTGACAAAAAACTGATTGGACCTAATTTCGGTACAAAATGACCACTGGCAGCCATCTTGAATTTTGGACTGCACCCAGAAACACCCAAGAAGTTTTGTGAAGATCAGTTCATAAATACAGCCTCTAGCCCGAGGCATATTGACATGTGCATTTACAGTGTATAAGTAGCACTGAATAAATCAAAGTTCATCTAATTTGCATAATTTCTGCACGAGAAAAAAACCCGTACTATATGTGATGTATTCCATATTACTAAACATTCATACAAACATTTATTCAAATCAGAACTTTCATACAGAAGTTCTGTACAAAAGACTGAGTGCACTAATTTTGGTACAAAATGGCTGCTGGTGGCCATCTTGAATTTTGGACCACACCCAAAAACACTCGTTCTCATCCCACAGTGATAACAAAGGTACCCAAGAAGTTTCGTAAAGATCAGTTCATAAATACAGTCTCTAGCCTGAGCCGTATAGACCTAATTTCGGTACAAAGTTGCCACTGGCAGCCATCTTGAATTTTAGACCGCACCCAGAAACACTCGTTCTCGTCCCAAGGTGATAACAAAGGTACCCAAGACCTTTCGTGAAGATCGGTTCATAAATACAGACTTTAGCCCGAGCCGTATTGACATGTGTACCTGCTGTGTGTAAGTAGCACTGAAAAAATCAAAGTTCATCTAATTTGCATAATTTCTGCACGAGAAAAAAACCAGTACTATATGTGATGTATCCCATGGTACTAAACATTCATACAAAAAATTATTCAAATCAGCGCTTTCATATGGAAGTTCTGTGCAAAAATCTGATTGCACCTAATTTTGTACAAAATGGCTGCCATCGGCCATCTTGAATTTCGGACCGGACCCAAAAACTCTCGTTATCGTCCCACGGTGATAACAAAGATACCTAAGAAGTTTCGTAAAGATCAGTTCATAAATACGGCCTCTAGCCCGAGCCGTATTGGCATTTGCACTTACAGTGCTGAAAGTAACACAAAAAAACATCTAATTTGCATAATTTAAGCACGAGAAAAAAACCCGTATTATATGTGATGTATCCCATGGTACTAAACATTCATACAAAAAATTATTCAAATCAGAGCTTTCATATGGAAGTTCTGTACAAAAAAAAAAAAATTTCTGCATCGTCGGTACAAAATGGCGGCTGGCAGCCATCTTGAATTTCGGACCGCACCCAAAAACGCTTTTTCTCGTCCCACGGTCATAACAAAGGTACCCAAGAAGTTTCATAAAGATCGGTTCATAAATACGGCCTCTAGCCCAAGCTGTATCCAATTGTTGATGTACAGACAGACGGCCAGACGGACAGATGGACAGACGGACAATGGACGACGGGCCACGACAAAAGCTCAAATTTGGCTTCGCCAAAGTTGAGCTAAAAATATAGAAATTTTAGGTGTGGCCAAAATTTTTGCCCCTCCCATAACGAAGGCAAATAATGCCTGACAAACTTCTCTTGAACAAATTTGATTCTAAACCTCAAAAGGACAAGTCTCTGCTACTGGTGGTTCATTAGAAAAAGATTTTCAAAAAATTTTGCCATTTTTTCCCCGACCCCTCTGCTCAATATGAGCCAAAACCTAATTAGCCTAAAAGTTAAAAAATTTATAGTAATTTATATATTTTTTATACTTACCAATGACCCAGACATAGCTGGTGCTAACTCTTAAAAATCTAGGGCCAAACACAAATTTTGCCCCCCAATCCCCAAAATTTGCATCTAAAACCAAAGAAATCATGTCCTGAATGGCCCTCCATACTTCACCACTACTGCGCATGCGCAGTGTCAAGGACGTCCCGAAATTGGCGCCATTAATCATTCTTACAATCAGTGCCTGGTAAGCGCTATGTACTCAGCGGGGAGGTATGAGTTCCCAACTCCTGGGAGGGCCATCCCCGTCTGGGTCATTGGTAAGTATAAAAAATATATAAATTACTATAAATTTTTTAACATTTTTATACTGTACCAATGACCCAGACATAGCTGAATAGTAAAAAAGCTGGAGGGCCTAGGACATAGAGGAAAATCCAATAAGCTCAACTATATAAAATAGAGTCATCCCCTCGAGGGGAAAAGGAGAATTAGGCCTTAGATGTATGTTTCTTATTTATGATAAATATGGGTTATATACACATGGTGTTTGTAAAAAATCTTTTATCGCGACGAGAGCGTTTTCGGGGGCATATATAGCTACGAGTTGTGCAGCGACGAGTAGCTATGTAGCCCCCGAAAACGCTCGAGTCGCGATAAAAGATTTTTTACAAACACCATGTGTATATAACCCTTTTATCTACACCCCCACCTCCCCCACTCCCGTAATAAAACAAGTTTTGATTAACAAATGCAGACCACTAAAAATAATCTAGCCTTCAACCAGATAATCACTAATGTGAAAAATATCTGGTTATTTGTACTTTCCGACGTTTGACGTCACATTTTGAAAAATGTTGAAGAAACTGAATTCCCAGTGACGTTTGAACGTCAGGATAATTAAAGTCTCGAAGGGTGAAATAATCTCATTTGAAAAAGTGTAAGTTACTAATTTTTACTCTTTTCCGTCAAATTTTATTTTTACAATTCAGTAAGTTTAATTAATGGCCTTCTTTTTTATTCAATACATTTCGATAAATACGCCCCGCTATGTCTGGGTCAAGTTTAATTAATGGCCTTCTTTTTTATTCAATACATTTCGATAAATACGCCCCGTTTTATTTGTTTCGATCCGCGGCAGCGATAATTAGTTATTCAAAGTGTTGAATGAAATAGTACGTCATGCAAATGAGATGGGCTTGAACGTTGTATTCTTGCGATATCACGTGACTTTTATTCTTACTGCAGTAACGATAAAAGATTTTTTATTGACGGCGAGTTTTCGATAACGATAAAAGATAAAACGTTACTGTTTTTACGTATAAAGTAGATAAATTAGAAAGACACAACACCTTCCGTAATTGAGCATCATAACATCCATGTTCTCTATTAACCACCAGTATAATCCTTATACTAATAATTTTTAAAGTAAGCCAATAAATAAAGTTAGTCCAGAGAATTGAGACTCTATATACTCTTTTAAAAGTGTCCGAGGATTGTATAATAACGCCCGTTTGACACGTGATATATTCAAATGCTATACTTTAAAAACTATGACATGAATGAATTTTTAAAACATAAACTTTTCACTTTAAAACCATCCCAGTAACAGCTCAGAATTACTGACTCCGGAGGAGGTATCCCCTTGTTTTCATAATAAAACAGGTGACCCAAGGGAACACCCTCCCCCCCTTCCCCTTGCCCTGGGTCAAATAGCCCAGAGTGAAGAGGGCAGCAGGACAGAGTTACTGCCGGAACAGAAAGCCTACATAGCTATAGTTGCAACTGTTAAGTGAACGACATTCTGAGCAGCAGATAATGGACCTAAACAATGCAGGCCTCCAGAAATAGACTCAATATTTCTGAGATAAAAATTTGTGAATGTGGATGGCTGAGACCAATATGCAGCCTTCATTAAATCTATAATAGCGACACTATTTACGTAAGCCCAAGTTGTAGAAAGAGCTCTTACTTCATGAGCCGAAATCTTAAGCACAAACTGCTGAGTTAACAATAGATTATCATAAGCAGTACCGATAGTTAATTGAATCCATTTAGCAATAGAATGGACCGTAATGTCCTTCTATTAGGCATCAAACACAGAAGAAGCTTTACGTCCTTACTGATAAACTGAGATCTGTTTATAAATACATAAAGCTCTAACCGGACAGAGTAAAGGCCTATGCCCGTACGAAGATAGAAGGACCTTAATAACAATAGGTTCCGGATATTTATTAGGAGCCTGTTCTTAACGAAAAATCCAACATTAGTAGTAAAGGTAATAGTGTTTCCGACACTACGAAAGTGAGAATCGTCCACTGATAGTGCATGAAGCTCACTGACTCTTCAGCAGAAGAGAAGACTAAGAGAATTGCTGTCTTAAAAGGCCAGAATTTGAAAACTACTGTCTCAAGAGGCTCAAATGGTTACTTTAGTTGAATAAGAACCCAAGCTAAATTCCGTATAGGAATTAATCTAAGGATTCTAGGTCTATTTATCGAAAGTTTCTAACTAACTTAGATAAAGAGACATTAGACTCAATTGTAAACTATCATGGTGTGCATAGGTATCAGATAACATAGACCTATAACCTTTAATAGTAACAGGCTGCAGTTGATCTCGTCAAACAAGTATACTAGAAAGTTTGCAATGTCTGGTATGGAGGGATCAAAAATATCAACATAATGATCCCTACACCAACGACAGAAGAGCCTCCACTTTAGCCGCATAGTATAGCGAAGAGGAGGTCATCCTACAGTCAGAAATCGCGTCCACTGCTCGTGCTGTACAATGCTTGCCGTGCAAGAAGGACCGCACAACGGAATACGTGAAGGTTGAGACCTTGCGGGGTGTGAAGAAGTTGACACGATTTCCCCAGCGAAAGAAGATTCTCTCGTGGAGGAAGTTTTCGTGGTAAGTCCCACAGCAGACACCTGAGTAAATTATCCACGGTCTCTGTGGAGACAGAGATGCTACCCTCAGAATTGTATTGTGAATGTTTATCTTAGCAATACTTGCTGAATCAACAGCGCTGGAGGATGCGCATATCCTATCATTCCGTCCTACTAGATCAATAGAGCGTAAACTACATATGCTCGGGGATCCGGACATGGAGACACATACGTCTGCAATTGATTGGTGAGTTGTGTTGCAAATAAATTATCATTGGGCGCTCCCATTGGTAGCAAATCTGATTGAATACCTGTTTGTTGAGAGTCCATTCTGACGGCAACAAGTGACCCTTACGTGAAAGGGAGTCTGCTAATACAATCAGACGACCCGGAATATGACGAACCAACACAGAACTTGGTGTTCTAGAACAAACAGAAGAATTCTTTCCGTTAAATTGAATAATGGAACCGAATGAGTGCCTCCCTGGTTCCGGATATACGCAACTACTGTCGTATTATCGGACAGGATTTGGACATGCGTTTCTGAATAATGTTCATCCAATGACGTAGTGCAAGTCAAAATAACATCATTTCCTGGAAGTTAAGTGCTTGCCTAGAAACTGCGGAACCCAAAGACCCTGGCACTTCGAAACCGTTGGGATCAATATTGTACCCCAACCTGTTTGACTGGCATCCGTCATAATCGTAAAACTCGGATCCGGCAACTGCAGTGGCACTCTCTGAGTCAACCACCGAATGTTTGCCCAAGTCTGAATCTCTTGTTACACTTGATTGACAAGAGAACGTGTATATCAAGCAATTCATAGATTGCTGAAAGGTTGCCGTCGAAGAGAAGCTTCTCCGAGACCGAAGCAACTCTGAGAGAGTTCTTCACCTTACTATCCACGCGCTTGGATGTAGCTAGGGCTGCGTCACGTCTAACCAACTCCAGGTTGCCACTGAAGGGCGGAGTTATACGTGGAAAAACTACTGCCCTTGAAAGAAATCTCATTAAGAATCATATCCTGGAATTCTTTCTCTTGAAGACGTAATGATAACGCCTCAGTAAGGTGGTCTACGTATGATAAAGCGTCTAAGTTAAGTCTATTAGACATCATTGTCGTTTCCAACGTCGTGGTTGGAATTGACATAGATGGCGAAAAAGACAATTCCCAGTCTTCAGCCTCGTCGTCTAGACGCAGAGGAACTCTCAGTATGCCCTGTCCTGCCATTACAAATTTATTCCTAGAATTGATGAAAGGCAGATTTAGAGCATTTGCGGACAAGAAACTAGACTAGCATGTTTAGGTAGCAAGCTTATATATAGCGTTGTTCAATAATTCGAATGTTCTAATGACATTATTGGACTGTGTCGGCAACTCAGGGACGATGTCCCTGAACCGATCAAAAACTCCGTGTCCAATGACGCTATTAGTCTCTTATCCAGCATCGCAGCATTCTAGTCCGACGGAACAACCTCTGGAAGATAATGCCGGAAGAAATGTATGGCAGCTTCTGTTGTTCCGAAAGGGAAAGCGCGAAATCGTCCAAATCCCTTTCGCCATCCTGTCGGACCTATGAAGTGTTCGGTCGTCCGTACCTGATGCAACAGCAGAGCGAACCGACCCAGCGCCGATGGATTATACCTGATCCGACAGAGATTCTGTCATTTGCTGGGAAGCTGCGATAAGCTGTGCTATTTTGGATAGCACGTCTGTCACTGAGGCCTGTGGAGAAGCGGTCTTACGATGCCTTGCCGCTGGAAGCTCCGTGTTCGTTACCCCGTGCATACTTCGTTACCCCGTGCATACTTCTATTATGCGAGCGACCGGAGTGTACAGGCATCGTGTCCCCTGGCTACCAGATGGCGTGACCTGTTCGCCGTGGATCACTGAATGACGAAGCTGGCCGGATACTCGAGGTCACGTAGCCAAGGTGCGGTCGTGTGCGCTGCTGTGAGGATGAGGAAGCATTATCGACAGTCTCTCGGACTGTCTATATAACGGAGCATCCCGAGCGGCGGACATATGCTCCGAATGCGAAACGTCTGTACCACAACATCCGGACCCAGATGTTGTTGTGCGAGAGAGGGACCTCTCTCGCTCACAGCCCGGACGGACCTGGACGAGCTAGGAACCGGACTAACAGGCTTCCTCCGATCTCTCCTCTAATCCGTCGTCACCGGGTGTGTACTATTGTCTATTATAGTGCTCGCATCACCCAAATCTCCTTCCTAGACCGCAACGGACGAACCCGGCTGCCAAACCATTCGATGAATGGACGCTACACCGGGTGAGCTAGAGAATGTCAACACCGTCGATCCTACTAGGGACCGCTTAGGCGATTGACGTATTTCCATGAGCACTTATTGCCGCTAGCTCTTCATTTAACTATGACGACAGAGGCACACTTTTGAAAGACATCTCAGTAACTTTGCGAACAAGAAACCAAACTTGCTTGTTAATAGCAAGCATATATATATATATGTAGCGTCGTTCAATAATTCGAAAGTTCCTGTGACATTATTGGACTGTGTCGGAACTGAGGGACGATGTCCCTGAACCGATCCAAAAATTCTTGTGTCCACCGACGCTATCAGTTTCTTATCCGGCATCGCAGCATTCTGGTCCGACGAAACAACCTCTAGAAGATAAAGCCGGATGACATATACTGCAGCTTATGTTGTTCCGAAAGGGAAAGCCCGAAATCCTCCAAATCCCTTTCGCCATCCTGTCGGACCGTATGAAGTTTTCGGACGTCCGTACCTGATGCTTCAGCGGAGCGTCCTGACCCAGCGTCGTCGGATACTACATGATGCGACAGAGATTCTGTCGTTGCTGGGATGCTGCAATAAGTTGTGCTATTTGGGATAGCACGTCTGTCACCGAGGCCTGTGCAGTAGCGGTCTTACGATGCTTTGCCGCTGGAAGCTCCGTGCACGTTGACTCCCGCATACTTTTCTTATGCGAACGTCCGGAGTCTCCAGGCCTCGTGTCCCTGGCTACTGGATGGCGTGACCTGGTCGCCGAGGATTCTCTGATTGGCGAAGTTGACTGGATATCCGAGGTCACATAGCCAAGGTGCGGTCGTGTGCGCTACCATGAGGATGAGGAAGCCTTATTGACAGTCTCTCCGGACTGTCTATATAACGGAGCGTCCCGAGCGGCGGACGTATGCTCCGAATGTGAAACATTTGTACCACAACATCTGGGGCCAGATGTTGTTGTACGAGAGAGGGGCCTCTCTCGCTCGCAGCCCGGATGGACCTGGACGAGCTAGAAACCGGACTAATAGGCTTCCTCCGTTCTCTCCTCTAATCCACCGTGACTGGGTGTGCATTTGGTTGATTTATAGTGCTTGCATCACCCAAACCTCCTTTCTGGACCGCAACGGACGAACCCGCCTGCCGAACCATTCGATGAATGGACGCTACACCGGGCGAGCTAGCGGACGTCAAAGTCCGTTGATCCTACTAGGGACCTCTTAGGCAATTGACGTATTTCCATGAGCACTTTGCCGCTAGCTCTTCATTAATTGTGATGGCGGAGGCACACTTTTGGAAGACATCACGGATACATCACCCTGTTCTTGATCGTCTGAAATAGAGATTGATAAACTAGAGTGACCCTGCGGGGAAAGGACCGGCATGGCCATTTCCCCGCTAACATACCGTGACACACGCTTCCCATGTTGTCATCGAAATTAACACATACTGAACAGGAGTTAGTGCGAGTACACTGACTACATTTATGCAATGATTATGAAAGTCAGAGGAAGATTACCTCTTATTACAATTGAACAATATCCTTTCATTGTGAAAAGAATACAAGTCCTAGTACTCGCACCAACCCCTGAAAATCAAAATACATAATAACATGATCCATTAACAGAGAAAAAATAATTGAAATCCAAAAATTTTTTGAAAAAAAAAATTTTTCAGAAAAGCCCAAGTTTCTGAAAAGTAACATTGAGCCCCAATGGATCCCAAGCCTTAGTGTGGACAAAAATTTTAAAAATATTTTAAAAAATTAATGCAACACTTACGAACAATAATAATGTATCTAGTTATGATTAAACTCAGTCCTTAAAATTTAGCGTGCGCGATCGCGCGGCGCGCGTAGTGCGCGGGCAAATTAAAATTATCGTGCGTTATATAAAGTGCGCGCAGGGTTAAAAAAGTAGCGCTTGTACAATTTTAGGTAGTTCATTGAGATATTGGCCGGTTACTGGTTAACAACTTAACAACAGATAATTTATATTGCAACAACGTAACGTCATCAAAGCCGTTGAGTTCGACTTCTGTGACAACAGCTCACGATGCCATGTACGCGGCTTCCTGTCTGTTGTTTGATGTGGAGCATGTGTCGGCAGTGCACTCTTTGATCTCAGATCTCTTATCGCAGGGGATCACGTGACATTCGGCGACCGATTCTCCACTCATTCATTGTCTTTGTCATTACTTCTCGAAAACATGGACACGGACGAGTCTGTCTCTGATTATCAGTCAAAGGGAAAAACTGTGGGGGTTGAAACCTTCAAGAAATGGAACGTTGGTTCACTTATAGGATACCGCACAGGGAAAATCGAGGGCCGTGAGGTAGTCACGGGGGTATGGTGCAAGACCTGCGCAAAACACATTGATAAAATCAAGCGGTCCGGTATATTAAAGGGACAAATGCTGATTGAAGTAGAAAAATATGTTCAGGGAACCAGCTTCGTCACGAAACATACGGTCACACGGCACCTGTCATCTAAAGTGCATCAAATTGGCATTCAGATCGAGAAAGAATCCAGTGATTTAATTAGCGAATCCGTGACAACTTCCGAGCAAAGCTCGAATGCTTCTCAACTGAGTGCCACACCACAACAGAGCGCTTCACAGAGTTCACAGCCTAAGATAAATGTAGCTCTCCAACGACAGTCAAAGGACGCTTATCTGAAGCTTTTCCGAACGGCGTATCTGATAGCCGTCGATGGACAACCGCTTACAACATTCGAAACGGCTGTCAAAATACAGAAAGCAAATGGCGTTGAGCTGATCCAGGGTTTAGCTAACAGTATGATGGCTCGTGAAATTGTTGCATTCATTGCTGATTCTATACGGGAAACTCTTTCTGAAATTCTGATGACTGTAAATGCTTTTACGGTTATGACTGACGGCTCTCAGGCACGTAAAACCAACTCTGAAAAGGAAATCGTTCTTGTAAAGGTGATATGGGATGGAAAACCAAAATATTTCGTTCTGGCATTACAGGATATGAATTCGTTTGGGGATGCGAACGCTGAGAACCTGAAACTAGCTATGGATGATGTATTCATCAGAAAACTTAAAATCCCCGGAGATCGCTATAAGTTCTGCGAAATCGCAGCTGCTGCTGATGGTGCGAGCGTTAATTTCGGCCACAAGTCTGGGTTGCTGACACGCCTCAGGAATGACGGAAGACCATGGCTTGTAAGCATCCACTGCGTTGCACATCGACTTGAACTCGCACTAAAAGACTCACTCCTGAAAGAAAAGCTCTTTAATGATGTGGAGGAGCTGCTTCAGTCTCTTTATAGGTTTTTCAAGCAGTCAGCGAAATTCGGTCGACATGTAGAGGGCGTAGCAAGCGCCATGAATGTTACGGTCTATAAAATGCCAAAAGTCACTTCGACCCGATTCGTCAACCACCACCGGCGAGCATTGAAAAATCTTCTGAATAATTGGGTCATTTACATTCAGACAATAGAGGACACACAAGCGAGTGACGAATACAAGACAGTCAGTGCCAAGTTGGGTGGATTTTTGAAAAAACTGAAAAACACTAAATTTCTCCTTACATGTTGCTTATACAAAAACTTGCTTGATAATATGTCAGTACTCTCATTGTTCTTTGAAAAAAATGAATTGCTCGTGTGTGATGTCCTCCCTGCTGTGGAACGAACAAAAGAGTCCATTTCGGAATTCGTGGACAATTTAACTTCAATTGACTCTATAACAAACAAATTGCAGGTTGAGCTGAAACCGACTGATAATGATCTCACACGTTACGAGTTGGAAGTGCGCATGCCAAAAAGTGGCACTATGAGGCGTAAAAAAGCTGATCGAGAATACGTTGTCACCAAGTATTCCGGCTTACAAGGTTGTCGTGCGGCCGAATCAACCGATATGGTAGTGAAAGAGCTCATCTCCCTGGCGAAGAACTCCGCTTCAAGCGCAAAACGTTGTTTGAATGACCGATTCTCATCATTCAATGACTCAGTTTTCAAATTGGTGAATTGGATTGATCCGAAGAACTGGCACTCAACAAAAAACGAAGTCAAATCAATCTGTGAGTTGGCGGAAAAGTTCAGAGCGTCGTTGGAATTCGTTGAATTCGACAGCGAAGAAGATACAATGATGCGGGAATGGAAAGACTTAAAGCTCACCACAAAGCATTACTACCCAACCCTCAGAGTGCGGAAATTGTGGCAAAAGTTGTTTACATGTAGGAGGGATCAATTTCCGAATATCTGTAAAATAGCGGTGATTGTTTTGGCAATTGGTGTGAGCAACAGTGTGGTTGAGAGTGCGTTCAGTCACCTAACGGCTATGTTATCTGATCGCAGATTGAGTATGAAACATGACACCATGGAGAACCTCCTGTTGATTCGTGTGAATGACATTGTTTTTGAGGATAGGGAGAAGTCGAAGTTGCTCGATCATGCAGTAGACAAATACCTAAGCACGCGACGAAAGCGTAAATGGGAGACGACACAGCAATATTCTGATAATGATATCCCCCACTTGACAAAAAGAAGACGACAGTGCTCTCCCAGTGATAGCAGTGATGAGGAATCAGAGTCGCCATCAGAATCCCGCGAAAGTTCAGATTCTGATTCTGGTGACTGTGACACTGACACAGATTGACTTAATCCCACTGACTGATGACGTCACGTCCAACTTCTAAAGCATTACCCAACAAGGAATGCCGGCTTATAATTCGGACCTTTGCTCATTCAGACCTTGGCTTATTCGGACCCTGGCTTTTTTGGACCTCCGTCTTATTCGCCCCCTATAGTGGAATTAGATGAAAAACCAACTCGTATACAAATTTTTTTATTGATTTTATTACGTAACATCAATTTATGACAAATAACATCAGAGATTTTGCAGATTTTTTCAACAGTCAACTCGCGGAGATGTCTTTGGCTGAGTATTAGAGAAAGGGTGGTGGTGAGGAGATAAGCCGGAGGTCCGAAAAAGCCAACAACATTCACTGATTCAGCATAAATATTATTTATTCCCATATTTCCACGGACTTACTTTTATGAGAGGGACGTCGTTCAACTTAAATATTCGTTCCCATTTTTATTTTATTTTATATTCTGATTTTAGAGAAAGGGTGGTGGTGGGGCGATAAGCCGGAGGTCCGAAAAGGCCAACGCCATTCAGCATGAATATTTATTCCCACATGTATGGTATTACGTAATAAAATAAACGATTAGATATGGGAAAAAATATTTATGCTCAATGACGTTGGCTTTTTCGAACCTCCATCTTATTCCCCCCCCCCCACCACCACCCTTTCTCTAAAATCAGAATATAAAATAAAATAAAAATGGGAACGAATATTTATGTTGAACGACGTCCCTCTCATATAAGTTCGTGGAAATATGGGAATAAATAATATTTATGCTGAATCAGTGAATGTTGTTGGCTTTTTCGGACCTCCGGCTTATATCTCCTCACCACCACCCTTTCTCTAATACTCAGCCAAAGACATCTCCGCGAGTTGACTGTTGAAAGAATCTGCAAAATCTCTGATGTTATTTGGCATAAATTGATGTTACGTAATAAAATCAATAAAAAAATTGTATACGAGTTGGTTTTTCATCTAATTCCACTAGAGGAGGCGAATAAGCTGGAGGTCCGAAAAAGCCCGGGTCCGAAAAGGCCAGGGTCCGTCTCCGAATAAGCCAAAGTCCGAATGAGCCGAGGTCCGAATAAGCCGCATACCCCCAACAAGAACGTTGAAAGTTTCAGAAAGAAACCGTTACCATATTCATTTTGCTAGGTTGAACATCCGCAGGGAAATACCCGGATAATAAACCATCATCATTTTAACAAATTAAAGTGTTTGAACCATGTAATTTGTCGTAACATTTTATTACGCACGAGTTTGTGCAGTTTATTTAGTTTAACTCGAAATGTCAAATCACTCGATCTTATACTTGTGCGAAGATACTACCTTCTGTCCCTTTACAAACCAACACAAGTTAGGCCTATATATTGACGAATGCTTCCGCCTCCGGAATGCATCAGGGTGATTAAATCTACTTGGTTTGTTCCCCGAGGCAAATCAGCGACACTTGTCTTTTTCAAATTCACCGGAACGGAAGATTTATTATCACAGGACGCTATTTATAGATTTTTGAAATGGCTCGACTGGGATTCGAGCCCGTGCCGGCAGACTTCCCCACGGCACTAACTCGCCTAGCAAATCAATACCAACGCCCTAGACCACTCGGCCACCGGCAGAGTGGTCTAGGGCATTGGTATTGATTTGCTAGGCGAGTTAGTGCCGTAGGGAAGTCTTATGTGTTATGTTGATTTTTGAAATGGCTCGACTGGGATTCGAGCCCTTGCCCACTGCCGAAAGACTTCCCTACGGCACCAACTCGCCTAGCAAATCAATACCAACGCCCTAGACCACTCGGCCATCGGCAGAGTGGTCCAGGGCGTTGGTGTTGATTTGCTAGGTGAGTTGGTGCCGTAGGGAAGTCTTGTGTGTTCTGTTGATTTTTTAAATGGCTCCACTGGGATTCGAGCCCGTGCCCAGTGCCGAAAGACTTCCATACGGGACCAACTGACCAACTCGCCTAGCAAATCAATACCAATGCCCTAGACCACTCGGCCACCGGCAGAGTGGTCTAGGGCGTTGGTATTGATTTGCTAGGTGAGTTGGTGTCGTAGGGAAGTCTTGACGAGTAAAGTAGTTACCGTAGGTCGGGCATTTCCAGGTTCGTTTCGGCTCTCAGTTCAAATTATTGACATCGATCACGTGATGTTTGTCATGTGCCGCCTACAATCTTTTTCTGCCAGGGTAAAGTCATTCGTCGTAAGGTAAATAGAAGATTATGTCCACCATATGTCTGCGAATATCGGGAAAATATTTCATGAGTGGGACGTGTTAGTATCATTTTTTGCGAGCCGCTATAGCTACGAGTAATGCCACCATCGTCGGTACGGTTCAAAATACGAAGTATTCAGTAGTAATTGTGGTGAAAAATTATTAGGTTTTTTGACTAAGTCTCGTCATTCGGAAAGCGCGGGCAGCCTTCAAACCACAAGCGCGATACATAGCGCACGTGGTGTTTTCTAAATTTTAAAGACTGTTAAACTAACATCAAGATATTATTTTCAAGAAATCCCCCTCACACAGAGGCTGTTGTCAATGTAAACAAGAAGTGTAAAAACACCAGAAACATGACTCCAGGCACTGATAACCCTGGCCCGAAATCAGCTACCAATAATACACTATCTGATGCAAAACAGAGACTTCCAGGGAAGAAACTGCAGAACATCAGATGGTAGATGCAGAACACTACGCCTAACCACCCATGGGTGAAGACGGAAACATGGGGAAAAGAACAGAATTCATTCTGTTATCCAGCTAAAACTCCCAAGAAATTTTAGTAATAATATTACAGAAAATATGCCAAAAGCGTGGGAGAATATCAAGGGGGGACTTAAAGGAAAGGGAGAGAGGAAAACACTGAACAAGCAGTGTAACTTTATAGCAAGAATGACCACAACAGGCCCTTGCCTCGAAAATAGGTAACTTAACATAATTTTATTAAAAAAATTTTAAGTTACAGCCCTGATTATTTTCTGTCACTCATTTTTCCTCTCCTCCTTCTATATCCTCCTTAGAATCACCATTTCTCTAATATTTATGTGTCTGGCATCATTTAAATTGAGATTTACAAGCACAAAGATCAGTCAGATGTTAACTGATGAAGGGCCAAACAAAGAATGATTAATGGCGCCAATTTCGGGACGTCCTTGACACTGCGCATGCACAGTAGTGGCGAAGTATGGAGGGCCATTCAGGACATGATTTCTTTGGTTTTAGATGCAAATTTTGGGGATTGGGGGGCAAAATTTGTGTTTGGCCCTAGATTTTTAAGAGTTAGCACCAGCTATGTCTGGGTCATTGGTACAGTATAAAAATATCAAAATGCCCCTATATAACCACTATGCACATGAAATTTAATTAAAATGTGGCCAGTGGTTTAGGAGAAAGAGGCTCAAATACCACCTTCATGCAGGATGATGGACTGATCAGAAAAGCTCACCCTGACTTTCAGTCAGGTGAGCTAAAAACCCTGAGAAATAATTCTGATTTACGATTTTAAAAGTAGATTGTGATAAGAATTTTGCAGTTGATGACATAAATTTTTAAAAGTGGGTATTGCTGCATTTCGTATAAGAATATTTAAAATTGACTTGGAGTGACAGGCCATCATAACTGTATGAAGGCTTTTATTACAGTTCTTGAAAATCATTGACACAGTCCTTGAAAAGTGCTTAAATAGTGCTTTAATTTGATTTTTGGATATCTGTATGAACCTTGAAGCATGATCCCCAAAACTGTTAATCAATTTGCTGGAATAATTGTAAACCATTTCTGGCCATGAGTAGCAAAACTACTAACCAAATTTTTCTGAACAAACTTCTCCTTGTTTACTGTAGATGTAGCCTCTGTTCTTTAATGAAAATAAGCCAAAATCACAGTCTGACCAACAGTGGGGTAATTTGAGACTTTGAACTTATAAGGTCATTTCAAATTTTCCCTCTATTTAGCAGCCAGCTTGAATGATATCTTGTCTAAAACAAACTTCCCCAAAGCTGATTTAGCAGATTTTGTATATGTTGTTGAGGTAATCTAGCTTGCTACCATTCTTAGGTGCAGTTAACCCAACTTAAAATGTCCATGTTCGGCAGATGTGGTTTACATTATTTTTGAAGTGAATTGTTTCATCTGTATGGATATACCTTCTTACAATTCACATAGGCACTCTCCCGATAAATTGTACATTATTTTTGAAGTGAATTGTTTCATCTGTATGGATATACCGTCTTACAATTCACATAGGTACTCTCCCGATAAATTGTAACAAGGCAAAGACTTCTGAACAAATTTTTATGGTCAAAACTAATAGACCACTCGACCAGTTAATGTTATGCCATGATCATGTCCACAATCTAATGCATACTGTATAGTCACAGTGGACTGGTCATAATCCAGACATGGGCAGTGATGTCCATGTATGTATTTACCAGGTAATAAAAATCATCATTACCAAAATTTTAATTAATGATGCACTGGATTGTACCCAGTGCTTCATTAATTAAACTTTGATGATTATTCCTATAATTAGTGTTTGGAAGCTAATATTAGTGTGGCCATGGAAATATTGCCCACACGTGGAAAGTGGCCAGTGTATGGGGACCATACTGTAATTCTCATTTTATTTGGCAGATATTCTATTAGGCACAGAAGATCCATTCCAGCAATATTCAGTTTACTGTGAGACAAGCTGAATATGGCTGAAATAAACTGCCTCTGATCGCCTGATATTTCATCTCTCAGAGGGTTTCAAGGAAGATTCTAACATTCAAAGATTTCCAGGTCCTTGGCAAAGTATTTCCAAGTTCCAGGCCTTTCAAGGAATTTGAGACACAGCAGGAACCTGAAATAGATAAACGTTAAACCTGTGATTCTCTTCCAACAGAACAGGTTGTGTTGATGTAATGTGGCTTTCCAGCTGACAAGCACCCTCTGGAATTGACTTAACTTGAAATGGTTTCATTCTATGAACTCAATAGAGTATACAGTTCAGTTGTCGTACACTGATTACTTTCCACAGATGAGCAATATTTCCATGGATGCAATAATATAGATTCCAAACATTAATTATAAGAATAATCGTCAAAAAATTTAATTAATGAAGCACCGGAGACAACCTGGTGCTTCATTAATTAAAATTTTGCTGATAGCTATTTTTATTACTTGGTAAACGCATACGTGGACATCACTGCCCACATGCGGATTACGACCAGTCCACGGTGACTGTACTGTAACACTTACATTTATTTTATCTTGCAATACCATGAAATCACTCAGAATTTGTGGATGTTGTCCAATTTTCTGTAAAACCTGAGTTGCTTTTGGAAACAGATCTGCAGAGTATGATCGTCCATCTCCTGACACTGCAGAACAGAAACTGTCACTTTCACCCAAATTCAAATAAATTTTTGTGATGTCCGAAACAATTTGTTGTGGTTTGAATTCATATTCATTCTTATCCTTCACACTGAAACTCTTCTGTTTTGGACCAACCTACAACATAAATAGTACAAATATGAGGAATTAAACCTTTAACTAAAGTCCATATTTGGTCTTTATTCTGATGAGCAGGTGCTGCAACTTGAAGGCTTCACATTAGGTGCATGTGCTTCATATTATACATAAAGTGCAAATTATTAAGTCTGTGTGGATTTGTCGTCACGATTCATGGGAGAGTGCCTCTAGGCACTCTCCCATGAATTTTTTTGCTTTTTGTAACAAGTCAAAAACAAGTGAGCAAATTTGATGACCAAAAATAATTCAGCACTCCATCAGTTAAGTAACAATTCTGCCACATCTGCACACGTAAATTTACAAACTGAGCAAGTTCAAAAGAGAAGCCAGTTGATTGCAAACCAATTCTGGTCATGAGTAGCAAAACCACTAACCAAATTTTTGTGAACAAACTTCTAGTTACTAGCCTTGGGGGTGGGGGTGCTTTTTTCTAGCTGCCCCGACTTCACATTAAACTTTGTATATTTTGGCAGTAGCTGATACATCCATAATTTGTGTGAGTGTTGGATACTCCAGTCCAGGAGATCTCCTCCTTTGTGTATATTTATACTCTAGAGATATGACAAGTGCTGCACACTCTCTCATGAAAATTCACCTGCTGTGTGTGTGTTAGCTTGCTTTTCCTAGTAAGCTAAAACCACATTGTCGGTTTCAGGATAAGCAGAGCGTGTCAATTGCAGATAGCTGAATTCAACTCATGCAGCTGGATTTCACTAACAAGCGTAAACCCCAAGCTGACTGGCTAAGTAACCGAGTAGTAACTCATACATGCAAAGCTACTAAGGATCAAGAAGCAGTTTACATCTAGTAACAGGCAACACTTAGGTTACATGTCTACAAATTGTCAGGCATAAAACTTCAAATAATTTTATTTAATATGACATTCCACTCTCTATATCATGTCATGTATAATGTGTTTTATACGTTAATTCATTTCTGCTTGGTATTGCTCGGTTCTGAAGGGTATTGCTTGAAATTTAACAGGACTCAAATGATGACCAACTTTTGTAAACATCAGAATTTATACAAATTACCTTTCACCTCTTGATGTAGGGGCAGACTGGGCCAACAAAAGTTACCGAGAAATGCTCTGGGGGCTAACCCAAAGAAAATGATAAATTTAAAGTAATTTGTATATTTTTTATACTTACCAATGGCCCAGACTGAGCTGGTGCAAACTCAGTATTATCAAGGGGCAAACACAAATTTTGAACCCCACAACCCCCAAAATATGCATACAATACCGAAAGTTAAAAAATTTATAGTAATTTATATATTTTTTATACTTACCAATGACCCAGACTTAGCTGGTGCTAACTCTAAAAAATCCAGGGCCAAACACAAATTTTGCCCCCCAATCCCCAAAATTTGCATCTAAAACCAAAAGAAATCATGTCCTATAGGACCTCCATACTTTGCCCTTACTGCGCATGCGCAGTGTCAAGGACGTTCCAAAATTGGCGCCAATTATCATTCTTACTGGCAGTGCCTGGTCAGCGCTATGTACTCAGCGGGGAGGTATGAGTTCCCAACTCCTGGGAGGGCCATCCCCGTCTGGGTCATTGGTAAGTATAAAAAATATATAAATTACTATAAATTTTTTAACATTTTTATACTGTACCAATGACCCAGACTTAGCTGAATAGTAAAAAGGCTGGAGGGCCTAGGACATAGAGGAAAATCCAATAAGCTCAACTATATAATATAGAGGCAACCCCTCAAGGAGAAAAGGAGTATTAGGCTTTACATGTATCTTTCTTATTTTATGTTAAATCAGAAAGATACAATACCCTTCATAATTGAGCACAATAACATTCATGTTCTCTATTAACATCCAGTATAACCCTTTATACTAATTATTTTTAAAGTAAGCCAATAAATAAAGTTAGTCCAGAGAATTGAGACTCTTTATATTCTTTAAAAATGTCCGAGGATTGTATATTAACGCCCGTTTGACACTTGACATATACAAATGCTTCACACCGAGCTACACTTTACAAATATGACATGAATGAATTTTAACATTAATATTACACTTAAAAATCATCCCGGAAACGACTCAGAAATACTGACTTCGGAGGAGGCATTCCCTTGCTTTTCACTATAAAGCAGGTGACCTAAGGGAACACCCTCCCCCCCCCCCCCCCCAAAGAGGGCAGCCGGACGGAGTCACTGCCTGCATAACTATAGTTGCAACTGTTTAGTGGACGACATTCTGAGCAACAGATAACGGACCTAAACAATGCAGGTCTTCAGAAAGGGACTCAATATTTCTGAGATAAAAATTCGTGAATGTGGATGGCTGAGACCAATAAGCAGCCTTCATTAAATCTGTAATAGCAATACTATTAGCGTAAGCCCAAGAAGTAGCAAGAGCTCTTACTTCATGACCCGAAATCTTAAGCACAGACTGCTGAGAAGAAGATAAATTCTCATAAGCAGTACGGATAGTTAATTGAATCCATCTAGCAATAGAATGGACCGAAATGTCCTTTCTATTAGGCATCAGAGACAGAAAGAAACGTTTTCGCCCCTTTCTGATAAACTGAGATCTCTGTTTATAGATACGTAACGCTCTAACAGGACAGAGTAAAGGCCTACGCCCGTCTGAAGACGGAAGAGCCTTAATAACAATAGGTTCCGGATATTTATTAGGAGCCTGATTCTTAGCTAAAAAACCCACATTAGTAGTGAAGGTGATAGTGTTCTCTACACTACGATAGTGAGAATCATCCACCGACAGTGCATGAAGCTCACTGACTCTTCTAGCAGAAGAGAAAGTTAAGAGAAAAGCTCTCTTATAAGACAAGAATTTGAAATCTACTGTCCCAAGAGGTTCAAATGGCTTTTCCTTCAGTTTAAGAAGAACCCAAGCTAAATTCCATTTAGGAATTAACCTAAGAGTTCTGGGTCTATTTATCGAGAAGTTTCTTACCAACTTAGATAAAGAGACATTAGATCCAATTTGTAAACTATCATGATGTGCATAGGTATCAGATAACATAGACCTATAACAAGTATACTAGAAAGTTTGCAATGTCTGGTATAGAGGGATCAAAAATATCCACAGAATGATCCCTACACCAACGACGAAAAACCTTCCACTTAGCCACATAGTTTAGCGAAAAGGAGGTCCTCCTACAGTTAGAAATCACGTCCACTGCTCGTCCTGTAATGTGTTTGCCATGCAAGAAGGACCGCACAACGGAAAAACGTGAAGGTTGAGACCTTGCGGGTTGTGATGGAGTTGACGCGATTTCCCCTGCGAAAGAAGATCCTCCCGTGGAGGAAGCTTTCGCGGTAGGTCCCACAACAGACACCTGAGTAGATTTATCCACGGTCTCTGTGGAGACAGAGATGCTACCAACAGAATCTTGCATTGAGATTGTTTTATCTTTAGCAAAACTTGCTGAATTAACGGCGCTGGAGGATACGCATATCCTATCATTCCGTCCCAAGGGATCGACAGAGTGTCTACTGCAAATGCTCTTGGATCTGGACACAGAGACACATACGTCTGCAACTGATTGTTGAGATGTGTCGCAAATAAGTCTCATTGGCCGTTCCCATTGGTAGCAAATCTGATTGAATACTTGTTTGTTGAGAGTCCACTCCGATGGCAACAAGTGACCCTTTCGTGAAAGGGAGTCTGCTAGTACATTCAGACGACCCGGTATATGACGGACCGAAAGAAGAACCTGATATTCTAGAGCAAACAGAAGGATTCTTTCCGTTAGATTGAACAACGGAATTGAATGAGTGCCTCCCTGATTCCGTATATACGCCACTACTGTCGTATTGTCGGATAGGATTTGGACATGAGCATTGTGAATAATGTCCATCCAATGACGTAACGCAAGCCAAATTGACATCATTTCCTTGATGTTTATGTGCTTGCCCAGGAATTGCGGATCCCAAAGACCCTGGCATCTCGAATCCATTGGGATCAATGATGCACCCCAACCTGTTTGACTGGCATCCGTCATAATGGTAAAACTCGGATCCGGCAACTGCAGCGGAACTCCCTGAGTTAACCACTGAATGTTTGCCCAAGTCTGAATCTCTCGTTTCACTTGATCTGACAAGAGAACGTCTATGTCGAGCGAATGAATTTTCACACTCCAATTCTGAGTCAAGAAAAATTGGAGAGGACGCGTGCGTAACCGCCCCATCGGAATGAGATCCGCAGCGGCTCCGCACAGACCTATCAGTCTCATAAATTCTCTCGCTGTGACTTTGTCTGCGTGCAGACAATAGCGAACGTAACAACTGACTAATTTCTCTCTGGTTAACGGCAGACGAACGAGATTGTTGTGCGTCTCGAAGCTCATTCCCAGATGTGTGAATGACTTGGACGGCACCAGATCCGACTTCTCCTCGTTTATTATAAAACCGAGACGTCGGAGCAATAGAAGTAGATTCTGAACATCGTTCTGAAGCGTTAACTCGTTGCCGTACCTCTGAAGAATGTCATCCAGGTAGGCCAACATTACCGCAGACGAATGAACTCGGAAATAGATCATTACCGAGTTCATTACCCGAGTGAAAGCCCAGGGTGCTAGATTCAATCCGAAGCACAACACCCGGAATTGATACACCACTCCTAGGACTGCGAAGCGTAGATACTTTCTGAATGTCGGATGTACCATGATGTGAAAGTACGCATCTTTGAGATCTATGCTCGTTGCATAATCGTTCACCCGAATACTCGCTCTGACCGATCGAATCGTCTCCATATAAAACTTCGGAGCGACGATCAGCTTGTTTATCCAGCTCAAATCTATGACTGGACGGAACGAGCCGTCTGGTTTCGGAACCAGAAACAGATGGCTGTAGAATCCCGGAGTCTCCTGGTTTTCTACGACCTCTACCGTGTTCTTCATTAAAAGAGACTGCACCTCTGATAATAGAGCATCTCTTTTCTGCGGATTTGACAGAAGTTGAGTCCATTTTGGACTTCGAGTTAATGGAGGCTTTCGTTTGAAGGATATCTTTAGACCTTCCGAAATCACCCCTCTCACCCAAGGGTCGTCCGTAATCGACGCCCACTCTTGTGAAAAACTCGACAACCTTCCGCCAACCGGTACGCGATAGAGGTTGAAGCCATCACCTCCTGGACCTGCGAGGCCTGCGGTAGGAGAAACCACGTCCTCCACGACCCGCACCTCATCCCGTCGACCTCGGGGCGTCTGACCGGTTGTCCCGGCCCGAAGGACGTCCCGAACGTGAGTCGCCACCTTGACGGTCTTTTGAATAAGACCAAGAGGACGCACCGGAACCTCTATAGGAACCTCTCTTGGGCGCATTAGACCCAGAAGTGCCTGTCTTACTCTTATCTGCCGTGTCCGACTTCTTAGAAGCAGATTTGAACAGCAGAGAATCCGAAGCTTTCTTTGTAATTTTATCGTAAATTGCAGAAAGCTTACCGTCAAAGAGAAGTTCTCCGGAGACCGAAGTGACTCTGAGAGAGTTCTTCACCTTAGTATCCACGAGTGTGGATGTAGCTAGGGCTGCGTCACGTCTAACCACTCCAGGTTTGCCACTGAAAGGGCGGAGTTACACGTGGAATAAGCTACTGCCCTTGAAAGAAGTCTTAAAGAGGATTGTATATCCTGAAATTCTTTCCCTTGAAGACGCAGTGATAACGCCTTAGTAAGGTGATCTGCGTAAGATAAGGCATCTAAACTGGCTCTGTTAGACGAAATAGTTGTTTCCAACACCGCGGTTGGAATAGACGCCGACGGCGGTAATGATAATTCTAAGTCTTCCGCATCGTCGTCCATATGCAGAGGAACTCTCGGGATACCCTGTCCTGCCGTATCGAATTTATTCCTTGCATTAATGAAAGGCAGGTTGAGAGTATTGGCGGACAAGAAACCTGCTTTTCCCGTTTTGAAAGCAAGTTTGAATATAGCGTCGTTCAATAATTCAAATGTTCTTGCAACATTATTGGACTGCGACGGAAACTCGGGAGCGATGTCCCTGAACCGCTCAAAAAATTCAGAGTCCAATGACGCTATAATTCTCTTGTCCGGAAGCGCAGCAGTCTGGCCCGACGGAACAACTTGAGGGAGAAAGTGCCGGATGAAGTCCACGGCAGCTTTATGTTCGTCCGAAAGGGATAGCTCCAAGTCATCCGTATCCCTTTCACCATCCGGTCGGACCTCATGATGCTCCCGGTCGTCCGCCCCCGATGCTTCGGCGGAGCGTACCGACCCAGCGCCGTCGGATAATTCCCGATCCGACACCGTTTCTGTCGGTTGCTGAGATGCTGCGATAAGTTGTGCTATTTGCACAAGTACGTCCGACATCGAGGCCTGCGGAGGCGCAGTCTTTCGCTGCTTCGCCGAGGGCAGCTCCGCATCTGATGACTCCCGCATACTCTTCCTATGTGAACGTCCGGAGTCCATCGGCCTCGTGTCCCTGGCTACCGGATGGTGTGACCTGGTCGCTGAAGAATCCATGATCGGCGAAGCTGGTAAAATATCGGCGGTCACGTAGCCAAGGTGCGGTCGTGTGCGCTGACGAGAGGAAGAAGCCTGAGCAGTCTCCGCGGACTGCCTATACAACGGAGCGTCCCGAGCGACGGACGTGTGCTCCGCTTGCGACACATTTTGTACCACAACATCTGGTCCCAGATGTTGTTGTACGAGAGAGGGGCCTCTCTCGCTCGCGGCCCGGCTGGACCTGGACGAGCTAGGAACCGGACTCGAAGGCTTCCTCCAATCTCACCTACTATCCGCCGTCACTGGGTGTGCACGTTGAATGTTTATAGTGCTCGCATCACCCAACATTTCCTCCTGGACCGCATCGGACGAACCCGGCTGCCGAACCATTCGGTGAATGGACGCTACACCGGGCGAGCTAGCGGACGACATTTGTTTAATCTCCATGAGCACTTTTGCCGCTAGCTCTGTATTCATTTGTGACGACGAAGCGCACTTGCGGAAGATAACATGGAAACATCACCCTGTTCTTGTTCCTCTGAAATAGAAACTGATAGAGTAGAGTGACCCTGCGGAGAAAGAGCCGGCATAGCCCTTTCTCCACTAACAACATATCGTGACACACGTTTCCAATGTTTGTCATCCCAATATTGATATATAGAACAGGGATTAGTGCGAGAACACTGACTACAATTAATGCAATGATCATGAAAGTCAGAGGAAGATTTCTTCCTATTACAATTTGAACAATATCCTTTCATTGTGAAAAGTCAACAACAAGTCCTAGTTACTCGCACAAATCCCTAACACAAAGATACATAATAACATGATCCATTAATAATGAAAAAACAATTGAAAATCAAAATAGATTTTGAAAAATATTTTTTCAGCGAAGCCCAAGTTTCTGAAAAGTAACGTTGAGCCCCAATGGATCCGATGGCTAAGTGTGGTCAAAAATTTTAAATTTATATTAAATAATTAATGCAACACTTACGGATAATAAAAATGTATCTTATAGTGAGATAAACAACTCCAAAGGCAAACAGCCCCCCTCAAAAGAGACTGTTGCCAATGTAAACAAACAGTGTAAAAACACCAGAAAACATGACTCCAGGCACTGACAAAACTGGCTCCGAAATCAGTCATCAAAATTACACTCTATCTGATGCAAGACAGAGACTCCCAGGGGAGAATCTGCAGAACATCAGATGGAAGATGCAGAACACAACGTTTATACACCCATGGGTGAAAACGTAACTGGGGGAAAATAACAGAAAACATTCTGTAACCAAGCTAACTCTCCCAAGAGAATTTAGAAATGATCTTTCTCAAAAATATGCCAAAAGCATGGGAGAATTGCAAGGGGGGACTTAGAAGACCAGGGGAGAGGAAACACTGAATAAGCAGTGCAACTTTTTAGCAAGAATGACAAGAGGCCCATGCCTCGAAAATAGGCAACTTAACATAATTTCATAAAAAATTTCAAGTACAGCCCTGATTATTTTTTGTCACTCCTTTTTCCTCTCCTCCTTCTATATCCTCCTTAGAATCACCATTTCTCCAATAATTACGTGTCTGGCATCCTTTAAACTGAGATTTACAAGCACAAAGATCAGTGAGATGTTGACTGATGAAGGGCCAAACAGAGAATGATAATTGGCGCCAATTTCGGAACGTCCTTCACACTGCGCATGCACAGTAAGGGCAAAGTATGGAGGTCCTATAGGACATGATTTCTTTTGGTTTTAGATGCAAATTTTGGGGATTGGGGGGCAAAATTTGTGTTTGGCCCTGGATTTTTTAGAGCTAGCACCAGCTAAGTCTCGGTCATTGGTACAGTATAAAAATATTAAAAGTCCTATCTGGCCCTCCATACTTTTACTATATGCGCATGTGCAGTACTCAGGAAGAGACCGGAATTGGCGCAAACATCATTCTTTGTAGATGAGCGTACTAAAATCATAACTCAGCGGGGAGGTATGAGTGCCCACTCATGGGAGGTCCATCCCTGTCAGGGCCATTGGTAAGTATAAAAAATATACAAATTACTTTAAATTTATCATATTTTTATACTAATAACCAACGGCCCAGACTTAGCTGAAATGTAAAAAGGTGGAGGGCCTAGGACTTTAGAATTAGCAGACAAAATACAGCTCCTAAGCCTGTATTATAAGGTGAAAAGGAGATTAAATTCAAAGGAATTGCACGTCTTATCATAAATAAGGAACCATATCCAAGTAAATCCGTAATCTTAGCATGAATGATTATGCTAATTGGGTGTAACAAGCCCACAATTTTAAGGCAAGTCCGGACTAAGCCCCTTAAATTAGGATGGCGCATTCGAGAGTGAGAGACTAACCCCCACAAACACATGCCATATATTAATAATAAACAAGCTGTATCTAGGTTATCAGTAATAATCTACAGACAAAACAGCTTCACTCATAGTTACAAGCTTATCGAGCTGGAACAGATGAAGAAAAATCCCCCCCCCCCCCCCCCACCCTTTTTTTGAAGGAATATTCTTCAAAACAAAGAGGGAAGCACTCGGGAATCAGTGAAACGCGGGTACCAAATAATCACTATATATTTGCCCAACAGGCACCCAGTTATTAATTATTGGTGCTTAACGCCACTTCAGAAGCTAAGGCTATTGTGGCGATCCCGGTTATTAATAGCGCACGCTTCTAACGTATACCGGAGTCGGAATAGGTAGATAGGGCAAAAACTGGTGATATAACGTGTACAACCATACACTTGTCCAATTGAAACCCAATGGAAGGTATCTGTAGAGCAAACACACTTCTAAGGCAACCAACAGGCGATCCCTTTCAGGTGTACAATTAATTCCAACAATAAAACTCCTATTGAACAGTGCGAATATACAAGAATGTGTTCTGTCTCCGGTAGAAACCTGCATTTAGAACATGGAACGAGCTATGTTTAAAAGACTCGTCACAGACAGACTGTCCCCCAAATAATTCATTGTTCCCTAGGTCCGTAACAACCAATGACTATTCGGAGAAAGAATATACTACTCCAAATAATGATGCCAAAAATTGAGAATGTTTGCATAGACCATAGTTCCATAACTGATCCAAACAGCCCCAAAATTCTCATGAGCTCTATAAGCAGAGCAAGAATTTATATAATCTGTTCAATGAGGCATCGGCCTAATAAATACACATATTATGCACGCGAGCAATGAAATCCCGCATTTACTCATCTCATCTGCCTGTATCCATGATATGATGGCGTGATATAAGTGTAACCAGGAAACTGGATGAATAAAACAACGTTATTATGCAGTTAACTGAGTAATAAACTCATATGTCGTAAGAAAAGGCCAGACTGCTCTGAGCGAAACTTTTCAGAGTTGACTAATTGCCACATTGGAGAATGTTGCCCAGCTGATAACCAACATGTCAGCCACAAAGGTACACGAAGGCTAACAATTTTAATGATAAGGAATCATATGCTTGTATGACTTATAAACAAACAACCACAGGAAACAAACCAACTAAATAGTGGATGTGCCCATGAGGTCGCCGTCAGAACACGACCCAGCCGCCAATCGAGGAGCAATGAGAGGCTTGCATATCATATACTTGAATGCATTCAAGGCTTACAGGAAGAAAACTACATCCTGCCCTGTAATCGCCTCTTAACACATTGGCAGAGGGGGGGGGGGGGGGGGGGGGGGGGGGGGGGGGTCAACAAATAATTCCTATCGAACCCCCATCACCCACATTACTTGAATCGCTCTTGTGTTAGTTATCAAATAGTATAGGAACCGAAGGGCTCCCTCACGTCTGACCGACTCCATAATGCCACTAAGGATGGAGACGGACGTGATGAACAAATAATACACCATATAGACATAATATCCAGTCTCTAAGGTGGAAATATAATCCACAGCAACAGATTGGACAGAAATGAAAAGGGAAACGAAAACATTGTTCCGACACCCGATCATAAAAACCAAGATGAACTCCTTTCGATCTGATATCAGGAAATATATTCCTGAGAAGGAGTTAGTATATGCTTTTGACGAAATGCTCATTAATCACACTAGGTAAATAAGGCGTCATCAATAGGGCTTATTGCCTCATATACAATGTAACTAACACCAAACCATACCGGTAGTAAGAAAATAACCTCCTCTAACATAACGGTATTCTGATAGGACAATGAACTCAGCCTAGCTGAAGCAGCTAAAGGTCTTCCTATTGGTGAAGACAATAAAAAGGCTGATAACTGCGGCCTTAGAAGCTCACTACGGAGAGTTACAACACCAGCTGTAGCTCATAAGTCTTCATCTCCATGAAGACAGATATATCGGTGTAAGTTGCAACCTTGAAAGCTCACTGAACGGAGACTTACAACTATCGTCGCGCAAGGTAAGGAATGAAGAGCCGCTATTTTAACAGCCCTAAATTCCCATAGAGACAGTAGTCTCAAGAAATAATTATTTCCGTTATGTCATTGCATAATTACTGAAAAACGTCGCTCATGATTCTAGCTAGGCTACTATGGTGTAAACAATAAGACTCAAGTCTATGACATCTAGGAAAACAAACCGAAAAGCACTCTTCCTTTAGCAGTTTTATTCCAAAAAGACAGTGGTCAGAGCCCAGCTAACGTAGCTTAGAAGTCTTCATCTCCGTGAAGACAGATGTCTCAGTGTAACTTGCGACTTAGAAAATTGACTAAACGGAGACTTACAACCATTGTTGCACTAGGTAAGGAATGACGAGCCACTATTCTAGCAGCTGTAATTCCCAAAGAGACAGTAGACTCAAGGTAGCTACGCAGTTGTGAGTCTTCGTCTGCGTGAAGACATATTTGTGTCACTCGCGGCCTTTGAAAGCTCACTAAATGGAGACTTACAACACTAGCTGCTAATGTATAAGAAAAGACCGCTGTAACAATACATAAGGCTACTATGGCGTCCACAATGGCATTAAATGTTCTGACACCAAGGAATACAACACCGAGAAGGAAAAGACGTACTTATTCCCTCTAACGGCTCTATTCCAAACAAGACAGCTGTCTCAGCCTAACTATGCTCTATGGAACCTGTATTCGTAAAGAATGGGGCATAGCATTTCTTATACTACTGCTAAGGCAAGGAAGGCATTGTTAATCAGGACAAAAGCCCTCGACGCCTGAGCCAAAAGATCTGGGGATGAAAGATCTTCGTCTTTCCATTGCCTGGTATAAGAAGCTGTTTTTTGCGTAGCAAATGAAGCCTTATATTCAGATGGAACAATATTCTAAGAGCTTAAGACTAAAATTTCAAAGTCTTAAAATGCACTTCTGTGAGGGATGGAGACTCACACTCCGAAGCCCTCTCACCATCCAAATGTTCCATCTGAAAATATGGTCAACTCCAACTGAACGGATGACTGGACCAACGCAGCACTGTCCGACAGCTCACCATCGGAGCCTGTTAAACAGTAGTACCAGCAACTACTGGAATGCTGCGATACGAAGAGCAAGCTACTGCAGACGGTCTGTGACTGAGGCTAGCAGAGCAATGATAATCCACTTGTTAACATAAGCTGCTCATGGGATGGAGATCTGGCCCCAGTTCCCCAACACATGTCCCATATAAAAATGCCTCGAACGACTAGCTATCGACCCGAACATGCAAAGTCAGATAGCTGGTCTGTGGTCAACGTGCTTCATTAAAGAAGCAGGGGAAGATGCCATAGCTGCAACCGGATCCAGCAGCAGTGTGGAAAGAGTGTCCCGAACTGCAAGCGTGAACGGGCGTCCCCACTCACTAAAGTTTCTCGAACCAAAAACAGAGGGTTCTCCAGCTCACGGTCTGTTCCAGACCTCATGGAGCATTCCCTTAGAAACTTATAGGCATCTATCCCTTATCGTGCAAATCCATGGAAGCCGTAACCACAGCCGACCCCGTCGGAAGAAGCATCCCGACTCGTCACATAGGACGGATGCTCCTACTCAATGAAGTTTCTTACAACACAAAACAGTTGTTCCCGACTGTTAATGGGAAGAAAAACACTCTGCACTCACGATCTGTCCCCAGATCTCGCCAAATATCCCGCTTAGAAACTTCTAGGCTAATCCTCTTTCGTGCGCTTCCATGTAAGTAGAAGAAGCCATAACTGCCACCGGCCCCGGCTGCAGTGTGGAAGGAACATTCTGATGCGTGTTCCAACTCCATATGATTTCTCACAATGGGGACACTGTTAACGGGATGGAGAGAGTTCTCCAATCGGTGATCTGAATCCAGATCTAGCTGACCGTCCGTAAGAGAAAGCTCTGGCTTCTTCTACATGCACAACTGACTGGACTGACCCAGCACTGTCTGACGGCTCACTACCGTTCTGCTGACGGGTGCCAATTGCTGGGTTTTTAAGCTGTGATAAGCTGCGCAAATTGCGACAGCAAGTCCGTTACGGAGGCTTGTGGAGCAGCGGCTTATTCCCATCATATGTTGCTCCCGGGACGGAGATCTGGCCGCCAATCTCTTTGTCGAACGTCCCGATGAATCAAGCCTCGAATCAAGCCTCGAATCAATAGCTACTGGATGGACTGACTTTCTTTCCTTCTTATTTATCTTCTTTCTTCGAGGGTAAAGACTGGAGCGTCTTCGCCCGGCTGCGTGAACATCTACAGTCGGGTAGCTAGTGTGCGGTCGCATGTGCTTCGCTAAAGCGGAGGAAGAAGCCGCAACTGCAGCCGGGCCTAGCGGTCACTGACCCAGTGCAAGTTTCTCAAAGCAATAGTCAACCCCGACTATTACTGGGTTAAAGAAGGCTCTCCCACTCGCGGTCTGATGCAGACATCGCCCAGCTTAACGAAGAGAAACTTGCAGACTTCTTCCCCTTATTTTGCCATCGTCAGTGGGTGAGCTTTTGATTAAAAGGTGCTCGCTCTACCCAAATCTACACTCTCCTGGACCGTATCGGACATACCCGGTATTACGGTTCCCACTTACGGGTAACTGCCTGACCGGTTGAGCTAGCTGCTGGAATAAGAGGCCTTATTCCTTATATTCAAGAGCACCTTAGCAGCTAGCTCTATTTACTCCTCAGAGTGCGACAATGGCAGCTCATACTGGACGGGTGACACAATACCATCACTATGTTCTTGTTCCTCTGGAAAAGAAACTGAGAAATCAAATTATCTTGCGGCGACAACCCCTGACATTGGAACTTCACTGCGAATACATAGCGTGACACCCGCTTCCAACATTTGTGTCCTAATGAGTCGACCCCGACCACACAAATAGAACCAGAATCAGTAAGATGCAGTGACTACAGGCAAGGCAACAAGCATGTAAATCCGTTGTAGACTATTAAGCCCTACACAGAGAGCAGTAATTCATAAATAATTATAATCCAACAAGTTCACTGCACTCATGACATCTAACATATAATCATACAATATAAGGATACATGATGAAGACAAACAAAAATAATTTCTAAATAAATTAAAACAAATTTTTCCTGAAAATTTTGTTTGAAACAGCCTAAGGGAACCACACGAGCCCAAGGGCATCCCGATAGAGCCTAAGTGTGGACAACACCAAAATATAAAAGCTATACTACCGGAATATTAATAAATGTATCCTAATATAATTGTGATGAAATAAAACCCTGAATATTACCTGTTAAGGGCGTTGTTAAAAGTGAACAACATCAGGATAGAACTAGAGGATGGCCACCAAAGGGTGGCTGATTCCCCCGAAAAAAGCCTTGATAGCCATTCCAACCTTATTCGCGACTCACCCTCTGGTTGTGGACAATAATAATACCAAGTATCATTAATATCCTTGAAGGCTGTAAGAAGTTATGGAGCGGACACGAATTCCGTCTACGGACAGACAGACAGACGGACAACATCACGGCTAGATTCCCCCGAATTTTTTTCGGGGGAATAAAAACCGGAAACTAGACAAAAGGCACACCAAAGGCCCAAGTCTGTAAATAATTAACTGATACCTGATGCAAAGCTAGATCTTCATGTGAAGAAAAAAACAATGAGTCCAGTAGGAGATGCAAGACAAAAACTACCCAACACCCCTAGGGTGAGGATGTAACAGTGGGGATAAACAGAATAAACATTCTGTACACCACATTAAACTCTCAAGGAATTTAATAAAAAATTTCTATAAAAAAACAGCCAGAAAGCTCGGGAGTTTAACTGGAGGGTTCATGGAAGGATAGGGAAGGAACACATAATCAACAGTAGGTAAATCATTACCAAAACAAATGACATCAAGTCATATATCCCGAAATTGGGTAACATGAAATAATTTTCATATTATTAAAAAGTTATAGCCCTGAACATCTCAAACCACCGTTGTTCACTTCCATCATCCATTTACTGCCTTGAATCCACCATATACTTCATTGATTTGTGTCTGGCATCCACTAAATGAGAGATTTAAAGCACAGATGTCAGTTGAGATGTTTACTGACTTTTGGCCAAACAAAGAATAATGTTGGCAATTCCGGTCTCTTCCCGAGTACTGCGCATGCGAAGATAGTAAAAGTATGGAGGGCCAGATAGGACTTTTAATTTTCGGTATTGTATGCAAATTTAGGGGATTGGGGGGGTTCAAAATTTGTGTTTGGCCCTTGATAATATTGAGTTTGCACCAGCGAAGTCTGGGCCAATGGTTATTAGTATAAATATATTTGATTTTTCGAACTGAAAGAACACTGCTTCATGTCATCGGAACGCTCAATGACAAAACGCATGGCAGGCATTTCGATGGCATTTTTGTATCAGCTATCTAATTCGGCAAAAACGGTTGCAACGAGGGGATCTATTGGGCTGACCATAGTTTGGAAAATGTGAGAAAATTTAGATTTTTTGAACTGAAAGAATGCTGTTCCCTTCTATCTAAGCGATCAGTGGCAGACTAGGCTGCTAGTAAATCGAAATGCCCTTATGTGGACTGCCAACGGCAATCCACATAGAGGGCATTTCGATTTACCGGTAGTTTATACACTGAGGTCCATTTTGCTTTTGGGTCATTTTCACAAAAATTTCAAGCACCAACAGGTTTTGGACTGCATCAATTTTGTAGGGCGGCATGAAACTCCAATAGGGAGCTCATCAGGAAATTTCCCAGTTGACTATAGGGCTAGTCCGCCTCTGCTCTGACATCATACAAAATGGTGGACCAGACTTAGTGAATGTGTGCAGATAATCAACACTGGAGAGACACATCAAGGGAGGTAACAAAATTAAACAATGAACATTCACATTCTGATTAACTGATTGGGGTCCACAAATGAAGACAAGTTAAAAATGGAAAATATAAATTAAAATGAGATAGAGGATCTCTATACCTGTATATTTTACTGAAGTGTAAAATTTATCCATTTCTGATGAGAATTTTTATGATTAGGAGGACTTAATGTGTGGCATTGTGCAGAACTTGTATTCATTAAGAAGCAATAGTGTGTAATGAATTACCTGTCAAACTGAGTTCAAAAACTAACAAATTTCATTTTAACCTCAAAATCATAGTATATGACCCCTTTTATTGGAACTATTCCAATGAGTGGGCAAGAAATATTTTTGGATGCAAAAATTGAAAAGTTAAAAAATTTATAGTAATTTATATATTTTTTATACTTACCAATGACCCAGACTTAGCTGGTGCTTACTCTTAAAAATATAGGGCCAAACACAAATTTTTCCCCCCAACCCCCAAAATTTGCATCTAAAACCAAAGAAAACATGTCCTGAATGGCCCTCCACACTTCACCTCTACTGCGCATGCGCAGTGTCAAGGACGTCCCAAAATTGGCGCCATTAATCATTCTTGTAACCAGTGCCTGGTAAGCGCTATGTACTCAGCGGGGAGGTATGAGTTCCCAACTCCTGGGAGGGCCATCCCCGTCTGGGTCATTGGTAAGTATAAAAAATATATAAATTACTATAAATTTTTTAACATTTTTATACTGTACCAATGACCCAGACTTAGCTGAATAGTAAAAAGGCTGGAGGGCCTAGGACACAGAGCAAGTTGAAATACGCTCAATTATATGAAATAGAGTCATCTCCTCTAGGGGAAAAGGAGTATTAGGCCTTACATGTATCTTTCTTATTTATGATAAATTAGAAAGACACAACACCTTCCAAAATTGAGCATCATAACATCCATGTACTCAATTAATATCCAGTATAATCCTATACTAATAATTTTTAAAGTAAGCCAATAAATAAAGTCCAGAGAATAGAGACTCTTTATACTCCTTAAAAGTGTCTGGGGATTGCATAATAATGCCCGTTTGACACGTGATATATTCAAAAGCTATACATTAAAAACTATGACCTGAATGAATTTTTAAAACATAAACTTCTCACTTAAAAGCCATCCCAGTAACAGCTCAGAATTACTAACTCCGGAGGAGGTATCCCCTTGTTTTCATAATAAAACAGGTGACCCAAGGGAACACCCTCCCCCCCCCCCCCCCCCCCTTTTTCTTGCCCTGGGTCAAATAGACCAGAGCGAAGAGGGCAGCAGGACGGAGTCACTGCCGGAACAGAAAAGCCTACCTAGCTATAGTAGCAACTGTTAAGTGAATGACATTCTGAGCAGTAGATAATAAACCTATCAATGGAGGCCTCCAAAAATTCAGGAATGTGGATGGTTGAGCGCAATGAGCAGCCTTCAAAAATCTATAATAGCGACACTATTAGTGTAAGCCCAAGATGTATAAAGAGCTCTTACTTCATGAGCCGAAATCTCAAGCACAAACTGCTGAGTCAATGATATACCATAAGCAGTACCGATAGTTAATTGAATCCATTAGCAATAGAATGGAGTGTAACGTCCTTCTATTAGGCATCAAAGACAGAAGAAGCTTACATCCGTACTAATAAACTGATATCTGTTTATAAATACGTAAACTCTAACCGGACAGAGTAAAGGCCTATGCCCGTACGAAGACGGAAGGACCTTAATAACAATAGGTTCCGGATATTATTAGGAGCCTGACTCTTAACCAAAAATCCAACCTAAGTAGTAAAGGAAGTAGTGTTTCCGTCACTACAAAAGTGAGAATCGTCCAACGATAGTGCATGAAGCTCACTGACTCCTCAGTAAAAGAGAAGACTAACAGGATTACTGTCTTAAAAGGTCAGAATTTGAAAAGTTAAAAAATTTATAGTAATTTATATATTTTTTATACTTACCAATGACCCAGACTTAGCTGGTGCTAACTCTAACAAAACCAGGGCCAAACACAAATTTTGCCCCCCAATCCCCAAAATTTGCATCCAAAACAAAAAGAAATCATGTCCTAAAGGACCTCCATACTACGCCTCTACTGCGCATGCGCAGTGACGCAGACGTCCCGAAATTGGCACCAATTATCATTCTTACTGGCAGTGCCTGGTCAGCGCTATGTACTCAGCGGGGAGGCAAGAGTTCCCAACTCCTGGGAGGGCCATCCCCGTCTGGGTCATTGGTAAGTATAAAAAATATATAAATTACTATAAATTTTTTAACATTTTTATACTGTACCAATGACCCAGACTTAGCTGAATAGTAAACAGGCTGGAGGGCCTAGGACATAGAGGAAAATCCAATAAGCTCAACTATATAATAAAGAGATAACCCCTTAAGGAGAAAAGGAGTATTAGGCTTTACATGTATCTTTCTTATTTAATATTAAATTAGAAAGATACAATACCCTTAATAATTGAGCACAATAATATTCATGTTCTCTATTAACATCCAGTATATCCCTTATACTAATTATTTTTAAAGTAAGCCAATAAATAAAGTAGTCCAGAGAATTGAGACTCTTTATAGTCATTTAAAAGTGTCCGAGTATTGTATATTAAAGCCCGTTTGACACTTGACATATACAAATGCTTCACACCGAGCTACACTTTAAAAATAAGACATGAATGAATTTTAACATTAATATTACACTTCAAAACCATCCCGGAAGCGACTCAGAAAAACTGACTTGGAGGAGGCATTCCCTTGCTTTTCACTATAAAGCAGGTGACCTAAGGGAACACCCGCCCCCCCCCTTCCCCTTGCCCTGGGTCAAATAGCCCAGAGCGAAGAGGGCAGCCGGACGGAGTCACTGCCGGAACAGAAAGCCTGCATAACTATAGTTGCAACTGTTTAGTGGACGACATTCTGAGCAACAGATAAACGACCTAAACAATGCAGGTCTCCAGAAATGGACTCAATATTTCTGAGATAAAAATTCGTGAATGTGGATGGCTGAGACCAATAAGCAGCCTTCATTAAATCTGTAATAGCAACACTATTAGCATAAGCCCAAGAAGTAGCAAGAGCTCTTACTTCATGAGCGGAAATCTTAAGCACAGACTGCTGAGAAGAAGATAAACTCTCATAAGCAGTACGGATAGTTAATTGAATCCATCTAGCAATAGAATGGACCGAAATGTCCTTTCTATTAGGCATCAAAGACAGAAAGAAACGTTTTCGTCCCTTTCTGATAAACTGAGATCTCTGTTTATAGATACGTAACGCTCTAACAGGACAGAGTAAAGGCCTACGCCCGTCTGAAGACGGAAGAGCCTTAATAACAATAGGTTCCGAATATTTATTAGGAGCCTGATTCTTAGCTAAAAAACCCACATTAGTAGTGAAGGTGATAGTGTTCTCGACACTACGATAGTGAGAATCATCCACCGACAGTGCATGAAGCTCACTGACTCTTCTAGCAGAAGAGAAAGCTAAGAGAAAAGCTGTCTTATAAGATAAGAATTTGAAATCTACTGTCCCAAGAGGTTCAAATGGCTTTTCCTTCAATTTAAGAAGAACCCAAGCTAAATTCCATTTAGGAATTAATCTAAGAGTTCTGGGTCTATTTATCGAGAAGTTTCTAACTAACTTAGATAAAGAGACATTAGATCCAATTTGTAAACTATCATGATGTGCATAGGTATCAGATAACATAGACCTATAACCCTTAATAGTAACAGGTTGCAGTTTGATTTCGTCAAACAAGTATACTAGAAAGTTTGCAATGTCTGGTATAGAGGGATCGAATACATCTACAGAATGATCCCTACACCAACGACGAAAAACCTTCCACTTAGCCGCATAGTTTAGCGAAGAGGAGGTCCTCCTACAGTTAGAAATCGCGTCCACTGCTCGACCTGTAAAGTGCTTGCCATGCAAGAAGGACCGCACAACGGAAAAACGTGAAGGTTGAGACCTTGCGGGTTGTGATGGAGTTGACGCGATTTCCCCTGCGAAAGAAGATCCTCCCGCGGAGGAAGCTTTCGCGGTAGGTCCCACAACAGACACCTGAGTAGATTTATCCACAGTCTCTGTGGCGACAGAGATGCTACCAACAGAATCTTGCATTGAGATTGTTTTATCTTTAGCAATACTTGTTGAATTAACGGCGCTGGAGGATACGCATATCCTATCATTCCGTCCCAGGGGATCGACAGAGCGTCTACTGCAAATGCTCTTGGATCCGGACACGGAGACACATACGTCTGCAACTGATTGTTGAGATGTGTCGCAAATAAATCTATCGTTGGCCGTTCCCATTGGTAACAAATCTGATTGAATACTTGTTTGTTGAGAGTCCACTCCGACAGCAACAAGCGACCCTTTCGTGAAAGGGAGTCTGCTAGCACATTCAGACGACCCGGTATGTGACGAACCGAAAGAAGAACGTGATGTTCTAGCGCAAACAGAAGGATTCTTTCCGTTAGATTGAACAACGGAACTGAATGAGTGCCTCCCTGATTCCGTATATACGCCACTACTGTCGTATTGTCGGATAGGATTTGGACATGAGCATTGTGAATAATGTCCATCCAATGACGTAACGCAAGCCAAATTGACATCATTTCCTTGATGTTTATGTGCTTGCACAGGAATTGCGGATCCCAAAGACCCTGGCATCTCGAATCCGTTGGGATTAATGATGCACCCAAACCTGTTTGACTGGCATCCGTCATAATGGTAAAACTCGGATCCGGCAACTGCAGCGGAACTCCCTGAGTTAACCACTGAATGTTTGCCCAAGTCTGAATCTCTTGTTTCACTTGATCTGACAAGAGAACGTCTACGTCGAGCGAATGAATTTTCACACTCCAATTCTGAATCAAGAAAATTTGGAGAGGACGCGTGCGTAACCGCCCCATCGGAATGAGATCCGCAGCGGCTCCGCACAGACCTATCAGTCTCATAAATTCTCTCGCTGTGACTTTGTCTGCGTGCAGACAATAGCGAGCGTAACAACTGACTAATTTCGCTCTGGTTAACGGCAGACGAACGAGATTGTTGTGCGTCTCAAAGCTCATTCCCAGATGAGTGAATGACTTGGACGGCACCAGATCCGACTTCTCCTCGTTTACTATAAAACCGAGACGTCAGAGCAATAGAAGTAGATTCTGAACATCGTTCTGAAGCGTTAACTCGTTGCCGTACCTCTGAAGAATGTCGTCCAGGTAGGCCGACGTTACCGCAGACGAATGAGCTCGGAAATAGATCATTACCGAGTTCATTACCCGAGTGAAAGCCCAGGGTGCTAGATTCAATCCGAAGCACATCGCCTGGAATTGATACACCACTCCTAGGACTGCGAAGCGTAGATACTTTCGGAATGTCGGATGTACCATGACAGCTTGGAAATAGATCATTACCGAGTTCATTACCCGAGTGAAAGCCCAGGGTGCTAGATTCAATCCGAAGCACATCGCCTGGAATTGATACACCACTCCTAGGACTGCGAAGCATAGATACTTTCGGAATGTCGGATGTACCATGACGTCAAAGTACGCATCTTTGAGATCTATGCTTGATGCATAATCGTTCACCCGAATACTCGCTCTGACCGACCAAATCGTCTCCATATAAAATTTCGGAGCGACGATCAGCTTGTTTATCCAGCTCAAATCTATGACTGGACGGAACGAGCCGTCTGGTTTCGGAACCAGAAACAGATGGCTGTAGAATCCCGGAGTTTCCTGGTTTTCTACGACCTCTACCGCGTTCTTCATTAAAAGAGACTGCACCTCTGATAAGAGAGCGTCTCTTTTCTGCGGATTTGACGGAAGTTGAGTCCACTTTGGACTTCGAGTTAATGGAGGCTTTCGTTTGAAGGATATCTTTAGACCTTCCGAAGTCACTCCTCTCACCCAAGGGTCGTCCGTAATCGACGCCCATTCTTGTGAAAAGCTCGACAACCTTCCGCCAACCGGTACGCGATAGAGGTTTAAGCCATCACCTCCTGGACCTGCGAGGCCTGCGGTAGGAGAAACCACGTCCTCCACGACCCGCACCTCGCCCCGTCGACCTCGGGGCGTCCGACCGGTTGTCCCGGCCCGAAGGACGTCCCGAACGAGAGTCGCTACCCTGACGGTCTCTCGAATAAGACCAAGACGACGCACCGGAACCTCTATAGGAACCTCTCTTGAGCGCATTAGACCCAGAAGTGCCTGCCTTATTCTTGTCTGCTGTATCCGACTTCTTAGAAGCAGATTTGAACAACAGAGAATCCAAAGCTTTCTTTGTAATTTTATCATAAATAGCAGAAAGCTTGCCGTCAAAGAGAAGTTCTCCGGAGACCGAAGCGACTCTAAGAGAGTTCTTCACCTTAGTATTCACGAGTGTGGATGTAGCTAGGGCTGCGTCACGTCTAACCAACTCCAGGTTTGCCACTGAAAGGGCGGAGTTACACGTGGAATAAGCTACTGCCCTTGAAAGAAGTCTTAAAGAGGATTGTATATCCTGAAACTCTTTCCCTTGAAGGCGCAGTGATAACGCCTTAGTAAGGTGATCTGCGTAAGATAAGGCATCTAAATTGGCTCTGTTAGACGCAATAGCTGTTTCCAACACCGCGGTTGGAATAGAAGCCGACGACGGTAATGATAGCTCTAAGTCTTCCGCCTCGTCGTCCATACGCAGAGGAACTCTCGGAACACCCTGTCCTGCCGTGTCGAATTTATTTCTTGCATTAATGAAAGGCAGGTTGAGAGTATTAGAGGACAAGAAACCTGCTTTCCCCATCTTGGAAGCAAGTTTAAATATAGCGTCATTCAATAATTCAAATGTTCTTGCAACATTATTGGACTGCGACGGAAACTCGGGAGCGATGTCCCTGAACCGCTCAAAAAATTCAGAGTCCAATGACGCTATAATCCTCTTGTCCGGAACCGCAGCAGTCTGGCCCGATGGAACAACTTGAGGGAGAAAGTGCCGGATGAAGTCCACGGCAGCTTTATGTTGTTCCGAAAGGGATAGCTCCAAATCATCCGTATCTCTTTCACCATCCGGTCGGACCTCATGATGTTCCTGGTCGTCCGCCCCCGATGCTTCGGCGGAGCGTACCGACCCAGCGCCGTCGGATAATTCTCGATCCCACACCGTTTCTGTCGGCTGCTGGGATGCTGCGATAGGCTGTGCTATCTGCACAAGAATGTCCGGCGTCGAGACCTGCGGAGGCGCAGTCTTTCGCTGCTTCGCCGAGGGCAGCTCCGCATCAGATGGCTCCCGCATACTTTTTCTATGCGAACGTCCGGAGTCCATTGGTCTCGAATCCCTGGCTGCCGGATGGTGTGACCTGGTCGCCGAAAAATCCTTGATCGGCGAAGCTGGTAAGATATCGGCGGTCACGCAGCCAAGGTGCGGTCGTGTGCGCTGACGAGAAGAAGAAGCCTTAGCAGTCTCCGCGGACTGCCTATACAACGGAGCGTCCCAAGCGACGGACGTATGCTCCGCTAGCGACACATTTTGTACCACAACATCTGGCCCCAGATGTTGATGTACGAGAGAGGGGCCTCTCTTGCTCGCGGCCCGGCTGGACCTGGACGAGCTAGGAACCGGACTCAAAGGCTTCCTCCGTTCTCGCTTACTATCCGCCGTCACTGGGTGTGCATCTATTATGTTTATAGTGCTCGCATCACCCAAAATTTCCTCCTGGACCGCATCAGACGAACCCGGCTGCCGAGCCATTCGGTGAATGGACGCTACACCGGGCGAGCTAGCAGACGACATTTGTCTAATCTCCATGAGCACTTTTGCCACTAGCTCTTAATTGATTTGTGACGACGGACGCACACTTGTAGAAGATAACATGGAAACATCACCCTGTTCTTGTTCCTCTGAAATAGAAACTGAGAGAGTAGAGTGACCTTGCGGAGAAAGAGCCGGCATAGCCCTTTCTCCAGAAACAACATATCGTGACACACGTTTCCAATGTTTCTCATCCCAATATTCACATATAGGACAGGGATTAGTGCGAGAACACTGACTACAATTAATACAATGATCATGAAAGTCAGAGGAAGATTTCTTCCCATTACAATTTGAACAATGTCCCTTCATTGTGAAAAGACAACAACAAGTCCTAGTTACTCGCACAAACCCCTGACACAAAGATACATAATAACATGATCCATTAATAAATGAAAAAACAATTGCAAATCAAAATAATTTTGAAAAAATATTTTTTCAGCGAAGCCCAAGTTGCTGAAAAGTAACGTTGAGCCCCAATGGATCCGATGGCAAAGTGTGGTCAAAAATTTTAAATTTATATTAAATAATTAATGAGACACTTACGGATAATATAAATGTATCTTATAGTGAGATAAACTACAGCAAAGGCAAACAGCCCCCCTCAAAAAAGGCTGTTGCCAATGTAAACAAACAGTGTAAAATACCAGAAAACATGACTCCAGGCACTGAAAAAACTGGCCCGAAATCAGTCATCAAAATTACACTCTATCTGATGCAAGACAGAGACTCCCAGGGGAGAATCTGCAGAACATCAGATGGAAGATGCAGAACACAACGTTTATACACCCATGGGTGAAAACGTAACTATGGGGAAAATAACAGAAAACATTCTGTATCCAAGCAACTCTCCCAGGGAAATTTTAGAAATGAACTTTCTCAAAAATATGCCAAAAGCATGGGAGAATTGCAAGGGGGGACTTTAGAAGGCTAGGGGAGAGGAAACACTGAATAAGCAGTGCAACATTTAGCAAGAATGACAACAAGAGGCCCCATCCCTCGAAAATAGGCAACTTAACATAATTTCATCAAAAAATTTTAAGTACAGCCCTGATTATTTTTTGTCACTTCTTTTTCCTCTCCTCCTTCTATATCCTCCTTGGAATCACCATTTCTCCGAAAATTACGTGTCTGGCATCCTTTAAACTGAGATTTACAAGCACAAAGATCAGTGAGATGTTGACTGATGAAGGGCCAAACAGAAAATGATAATTGGCGCCAATTTCGGGACGTCTGCGTCACTGCGCATGCGCAGTAGAGGCGTAGTATAGAGGTCCTTTAGGACATGATTTCTTTTTGTTTTGGATGCAAATTTTGGGGATTGGGGGGCAAAATTTGTGTTTGGCCCTGGTTTTGTTAGAGTTAGCACCAGCTAAGTCTGGGTCATTGGTACAGTATAAAAATCTACTGTTTCCAGAGGCTCAAATGATTACTTAGCTAAATAAGAACCGAAGCTAAATTCCGTATAGGAATTTAATCTAATGATTCTAGGTCTATTTATCGAAAAGTTTCTAACTGACTTAGATAAAGAGACATAAGACTCAATTGTAAACTATCATAGAGTGCATAGGTATGAGATAACATAGACCTATAACCTTAATAGTAACAGGCTGCAGTAGATCTTGTCAAACAAGTTGACTAGAAAGTTGCAATGTCTAGTATGGAGGGATCAAAAATATCAACATAATGATCCCTACACCAACGACGGAAGAGCCTCCACTTTAGCCGCATAGTATAGCAAAGAAGAGGTTCTCCTACAGTAAGAAATCACGTCCAAAGCTCGTCCTGTACAATGCTTGACATGCAAGAAGGACCACACAACGGAATACGTGAAGGTTGAGACCTTGCAGGTTGTGATGAAGTTGACACGATTTCCCCAGCGAAAGAAGATCCTCTCATGGAAGAAGTTTTCGCGGTAAGTCCCACAGTAGACATCTGAGTAAATTTACCCACGCTCTCTGTGAAAACAGAGATGCTATCAACAGAATTGTATTATGGATGTTTATCTCAGCAATACTTGCTGAATCAACAGCGCTGGAGGATACGCATATCCTATCATTCCGTCCTATTAGATCAACAGAGCGTTAACAACATAAGCTCAGGGATCCGGACATGCAAACACATACGTCTGCAAATGAATAGTGAGTTGTGTCGCAAATAAATTATCATTAGGCGTTCCCATTGATAGCAAATCTGACTGAATACTTGTTTGTTGAGAGTCCATTCTGACGGCAACAAGCGACCCTTACGTGAAAGGGAGTCTGCTAATACAATCAGACGACCCGGCATATGACGGACCGAAGCAGAACTTGGGTGTACTATAACAAACAGAAGGATTCTTTCTGTTAAATTGAATAACGGAATCGAATGAGTGCCTCCCTGGTTCCGGAGATACGCAACTACTGTCGTATTATCGGACAGGATTTGGACATGCGTTTCTGAATAATGTTCATCCAAAGACATAGTGCAAGCGTAAAGAACATTATTCCCTGGAAGATAAGTGCTTGCCTAGAAACTGCGGAACCCAAAGACCCTGGCACTTCGAATCCGTTGGGATCAATATTGTACCCCAACCTGTTTGATTGGCATCCGTCATAAACATAAAACTCGGATCCGGCAACTGCAGTGGCACTCTCTGAGTCAACCACCGAATGTTGCACCAGTCTGAAACTCTTGCTACACTTGATAGACAAGAGAACGTGTACATCGAGCAATTCATAGATTGCTGAAGAGTTGCCGTTGAAGAGAAGCTTCTCCGAGACCGAAGCGACTCTGAGAGAGTTCTTCACCTTACTATCCACGCGCGTGGATGTAGCTAGGGCTGCATCACGTCTAACCAACTCCAGGTTGCCACTGAAGGGTGGAGTTATATGTGGAAAAACTACTGCCCTTGAAAGAAATCACAATGAGGATCATATCCTGGAATTCTTTCTCTTGAAGACGAAATGATAACGCCTCAGTAAGGTGGTCTACGTATGATAAAACGTCTAAGTTAAGTCTATTAGACATCATTGTCATTTCCAACATCGTGGTTGGAATTTGACATAGACGGCGAAAAAGATAATTCCCAGTCTTCAACCCTGCCGTCTAGACGCATATGAACTCTCGGTATGCCCTGTTCTGCCAAAATAAATTATTTCCTAAAATTGATAAAAGGCAGAAGAGCATTGCGGACAAGAAACTAGACTATCATGCTTGGTAGCAAGCTTATATATATATAGCATCGTTAAATAACTCAAATGTTCTAATGACATTATTGGACTGTGTCGGTAAGTCAGGGACAATGCCCCTGAACCGATCCAAAACTCTGTGTCCAATGATGCTATTAGTCTCTTATCCAGCATCGCAGCAATGTAGTCCTACGGAACAACCTATGGAAGATAATGCCGGAAGATATGTATGGCAGCTTCCGTTGTTCCGAAAGGGAAAGCTCGAAATCGTTGAATCCCTTTCGCCATCCTGTCGGACCCTATAAAGTGTTCGGTCGTCCGAACCTGATGCAACAGCGGAGCGCACCGACCCAGCGCTGTCGGATAATTCCTGATCCGACCGAGAATCTGTCGATTGCTGGGATGCTGCGATAAACTGTGCTAACTTGGATAGCACGTCCGTCACTGAGGCCTGTGTAGAAGCGGTCTTAAGATGCATTGCCGCTGGAAGCTCCGTGTTCGTTACCCCGTGCATACTTCTATTATGCGAACGAACGGAGTGTATAGGCCTCGTGTCCCTTGGCTACCGGATGGTGTGACCTGTTCGCTGTGGAATCACTGAATGACGAAGCTGGCTGGATACTCGAGGTCACGTAGCCAATGTGCGGTCGTGTGCGCTGCTGTGACGATGAGGAAGCATTATCGACAGTCTCTCGGACTGTCAATATAACGGAGCGTCCCAAGCTGCGGACATATGCTCCGATTGCGAAATATCTGTACCACAACATCCGGTCCCATATGTTGTTGTACGAGAGAGGGACCTCTCTCGCTCGCAGCCCGGACGGACCTGGACGAGCTAGGAACCGGACTAACAGGCTTCCTCCGATCTGTCCTCTAATCCGTCGTCCCTGGGTGTGTACTAAAGTTTATTATAGTGCTCGCATCACCCAAATATCCTTCGTAGACCGCAACGGATGAACCCGGCTGCCGAACCATTCGATGAACGGACGCTACACCGGGTGAGCTAGCAAATGTCAACTCCGTCGATCCCACTAGGGACCTCTTAGGCGATTGACATATTCCATGAGCACTTATTGCCGCTAGCTCTTCATTAACTGTGACGACAGAGGCACACTTTTGAAAGACATCTCCGTAACTTTGCGAACAAGAAACCAGACATGCATGTTAATAGCAAGCAAATAATAATATATATAGCGTCGTTCAATAATTCGAAAGTTGTGTGACATTATTGGACTATGTCGGAACTGAGGGACGATGTCCCTGAACCGAACCAAAAATTCTGTGTCCACCGACGCTATCAGTTTCTTATCCGGCATCGCAGCATTCTGGTCCGACGAAAGTACCTCTAGAAGATAAAGTCAGATGACATAAACAACAGCTTATGTTGTTCCAAAAGGGAAAGCTCGAAATCCTCCGAATCCCTTTCGGCATCCCGTCGGACCGGATGAAATTTTCGGACGTCCGTACCTGCTTCCGCAGAGCGTCCCGACCCAGCGTCGTCGGATAATACATGATGCGACAGATTCTGTCGTTGCTAGGATGCTGCAATAAGCTGTGCTATTTGGGATAGCATGCCCATCACCGAGGCCTGTGCAGTAGCGGTCTTACGATGCATTGCCGCCGGAAGCTCCATGTACGTTGACTCCCGCACACTTTCTTATGCGAACGTCCGGAGTCTGCAGGCCTCGTGTCCCTGGCTACCGGATGGTGTGACCTGGTCGCCGAAGATTCTCTGATTGGCAAAGCTGACTGGATATCCGAGGTCACGTAGCCAAGAGCGGTCGTGTGCGCTACCATGAGAATGAAGAAGCCTTATTGACAGTCTCTCCGGACTGACTATATGTCGGAGCGTCCCGATCGGCGGACGTATGCTCCGAATGCGAAACATTTTGTACCACAACGTCTGGGGCCAGATGTTGCTGTACGAGAGAAGGGCCTCTCTCGCTCGCAGTCCGGATGGACCTGGACGAGCTAGGAACCGGACTGAAAGGCTTCCTCCGTTCTCCCTCTAATCCGCCGTCACTGGGTGTGCATTTGGTTGATTTATAGTGCTCGCATCACCCCAAAACACCTTCTAGACCGCAACGGATGAACCCGCCTGCCGAACCATTCGATGAATGGACGCTACACCGGGCGAGCTAGCGGACGTCAACGGCCGTCGAACCTACTAGGGTCCTCTTAGGCAATTGACGTATTTACATGAGCACTTTTCCGCTAGCTCTTCATTAATTGTGACGACGGAGGCACACTTTTGGAAGACATCACGGATACATCACCCTATTCTTGATCGTCTGAAATAGAGATTGATAAAGTAGAGTGACCCTGCGGGGAAAGGACCGGAATGGCCAATTCCCCACTAACATAACGTGACATACGCTTCCCATTTTGTCATCGAAATTAACACATACAGAACAGGAGTTAGTGCGAGTACACTGACTACATATACAATGATTATGAAAGTCAGAGGAAGATTTCCTCTCATTACAATTGAACAATATCCTTTCATTGTGAAAAGAAAACAAAGTCCTAGTACTCGCACCAACCCCTGACAATCAAAATACATAATAATATGATCCATTAATATAGAAAAAATAATTGCAATCAAAAATTTTGAAAAAATATTTTTTCAGAACAGCCCAAGTTTCTGAAAAGTAACGTTGAGCCCCAATGGATCCCAAGCCTAAGTGTGGACAAAAATTCTAAAAATATTTTAAACAATTTATGCAACACTTACGAACAATATTAATGTTTCTAGTTATGATTAAATTAACATCCAGATATTATTTTCAAGAAATCCCCCCTCACACAGAGGGCTGTAGCAAATGTAAACAATAAGTGTAAAAACACTAGAACAAGACTCCAGGCACCCTGGCCCGAAATCAGTTACCAAAAATACACTATCTGATGCAAAACAGAGACTTCCAGGGAAGAAACTGCAGAACATCAGATGGTAGATGCAGAACACTATGCCTAACCACCCATAGGTGAAGACGTAAACATGGGGAAAAGAACAGAATTCATTCTGTTATCCAGCTAAAACTCCCAAGAAATTTTAGTAATAAAATTACAGAAAATATGCCAAAAGCATGGGAGAATAGCAAGAGGGGACTTAAAGGAAAGGCAGAGAGGAAAACACTGAACAAGCAGTGTAATTTGATTAACAAGAATGACCACAACAGGCTGATGCCTCGAAAATAGGTAACTTAACATAATTTCATTAAACATTTTTAAGTTACAGCCCTGATTATTTTCTGTCACTCATTTTTCCTCTCCTCCTTCTATATCCTCCTTAGAATCACCATTTCTCTAATATTTATGTGTCTGGCATCATTTAAACTGAGATTTACAAGCACAAAGATCAGTCAGATGTTAACTGATGAATGGCCAAACAAAGAATGATGAATGGCGCCAATTTCGGGACGTCCTTGACACTGCGCATGCGCAGTAGAGGTGAAGTGTGGAGGGTCATTCAGGACATGTTTTCTTTGGTTTTAGATGCAAATTTTGGGGGTTGGGGGGCAAAATTTGTGTTTGGCCCTATATTTTTAAGAGTTAGCACCAGCTAAGTCTGGGTCATTGGTACAGTATAAAAATACAAATTTTCAAATATGAATAAAATATTTTGAGTGCACCACTGGCCAGTTTTGGTCATTAAATTAGGTACTCATAGAGCTCTGTCAAACAATATATAACAGATTAAATACCAAATAGGTCTATACAGTACGTGGAGAGTGGATTGTAACTAAATCACTCGTGGAGTGGAGTTATCATTCAAACTATAACTTTCAAATGTTATACATATGGACAAAAAGACACAAGCAATGTTTCAGCCAATGGACCTCCGGGTTTAACCCGGAGGTCCATTGGTTGGAACTTTGCCTGTGCGTGTTATGCTTTGCAACAAATTTGCAATTATTGCATGGGTGGAATCTCCACTCTGCGGCTGCTTTAGTGATAATACACTCTCCACGTACTGTAAATAAGGGAAATTTGGTGAATGTCAGGGTTATCTCATGACATATTACACAATTCTTTTATGCAATTAGCAGGAGTTTTCTCTATAACTGATATGGAATTAAAAGCTAAGCTAAATGGTTCTGTTTGGGAGATTATAATGAATTAACCGGTTAGATATCCAATTAACCGGTTAGATATCCAATTAAGTAGGCTCCATAGTACTCACCAGATGCAGGAGGAAATAATTGAGCATGCCAGCAATCCTATCTACCATTGTACTGTGACAAAATATAGACTTGATGTCTCTTGTTAAGTACTCTAAACAATGTATTGTAGAATTACCCATCACATTATGAAATCTTGCTAACATCCCAATATGTCTGAAATCTGATTCAACTTCTTGTCGTTGTCTTTGGTTTAACTGATTCCAATCACCTCTATCCTTCTCCTGTTGTTTCTCTTTAATTTGGCTCATATACTGAAGAACATATGCATTGACATAGTAAAATTAAACAGTATGCAATTAAAGACTTCTGATGATCAATGCAGGTTTTTATCAACCTAAGATAAAATATCTAAAGAGCACTGTACTTTCGCTCATCGATAAAACCATGCATGGACTAAAAACACAATTCTATAATACTTTTATTATGAAATTTCAAATGCAACATGAAAGAAAAATGAAAGTGTCAATGACACTGTAGCTTAACATGTCTGCGTGTTGTGTTTGATGAAAAGGATAATGTTCAATGTTTATGAAAGGATTATGAAATAAGACAAGAACTGTGATAATTGGGAATATGTTAATTTCTGTTCCCTGTATGCTATGTTTTTAATAAAAAATATTATGAGGTGTACACTGTACTAAAAAGCTGAGGGGTGGGTTAATATGACCTCACAGTTAATGTATGTGGCCCCCACAGTTAACGTATGTCAATGAAAGTTACCAAGTTACAGTGAAATTATTCCAAAACGAGTCATCCTATCAAGTTACATTGAAATCCCTTCATAAATATGGCCTGTAGACTGCGCTAAAGGTTTTCGGGCTTCTTGCCTGTGTAGCCATGGCGGTAGACCGATTGCAACTAAAAGGGGACGTCCTCATCTCGATATAATACTGAGTCATTCTACTAAGTTACAATGAAATCCCTTCACACATACGACCTGTAGTCTGTACTAAAGTTTTTCGTGTTTTGGGCTCGGGAAGCCATCATGGTTGAATGATCGCGACCAAAAAGGGGCGTTGTCATCTGGGCATAATCTGGAGTGATCCTACAAAGTTACAATAAAATCCCTTCATATATATGACCTGTAGACTGTGCTCAAGGTTTTCGAGCCCCTGAAGCCGTCACAGTTGACCAATCATGACCAAAAGTGGATGTCGCCATCTAGGCATTATATGGAGTCAACCTAACAAGTTACAATGAAATCCTTCCATAAATACGACCTATAGACTATGGTAAAGGTTTTGGGGTTTTGGGCTTGGGTAGCAATCAAGGCTGAATGATCGCGACCAAAAGGGGACGTTCTCATCTTGACATTATTTGGAGTCATCCTACCAAGTTACAATGAAATCCCTTCATAAATATGACCCGTAGACCGTGCTAAAGGTTTTTGGGCTTCGGGCCCCTGTAGCCGTCACAGTTGCCCCTATATGAAGTTAACCCACCGAGTTACAATGACATCCCTTCAAAAATATGACCTGTAGACTGTGCTCAAGGTGTTCAGGCTTCAGGCCCCTGTAGCTGTCCCAGTTGACCAATCACGAACAAAAGGGGATGTCATCATCTAGGCATTATATGGAGTCAACATGTTACAATGAAATCCTTCCATAAATACGACCTAAAGACTATGCTAAATGTTTTTGGGCTCAGGCAGCCATCAAGGCTAAATGATCGCGACCAAAAGGTGACATTCTCATCTAGACAATATTTGGAGTCATCCTACCAAGGTACAATGAAATCCCTTCATAAATATGACCTGTAGACTGTGCTAAAGGTTTTCAGGCTACAGGCCCCTGTAGCCGTCACAATTGCCCAATCACGTCCAAAAGGGAATGTTCTCATCTAGACATTATATGAAGTCATCCTACCAAGTTACAATGAAATCCCTCCATAAATATGACCTGTAGACTGTGCTAAAGGTTTTCGGGTTTTGGGCTCGGGCAGTCGTCATGGCTGACAGATTGCGACCAAATGGGGAAGCTCTCATCTCGACATCATGCGGAGTCATCCTACCAAGTTACAATGAAATCCCTCCATATTAAATATGACCTGCAGACTGTGCTAAAAGTTTTTGGGTTTTGGGCTTGGGCAGCCATCATGGTGGACAGATCATGACCAAAAGGGGACTTTCACATCTAGGCATTATACAGAGGCATCCTACCAAGTTACAATGAAATCCCTTCATAAATACGACCTGTAGACTGTGCTAATGGTTTTGGGGATTTGGGCTCGGGCAGCCATACCGGTTGACTGATCAAGACCATCTAGATATGACCCCAAACCTGCATATGAAATTTTGTGACGATCAGACAAGAACTATGGGGTGTAGGCTGTGCTAAAGGAAAATGTGAACAGACTCGCAGACTAACAGACTTCCGCACGTGTGATGGCAACAGCTTATCTTGACTTTGTCAAGTTAAGCTAAAAATAGCACTTCATTTCTGTGCAGTTAGGAGAGCTAAAAATGATAAATTTTAAGTAATTTGTATACTTTTTACACTTACCAATGGCCCAGACTAGCTGGTTCAAACTCAAAATTACCAAGGGCAAAACACAAAATTTGAACCCCCCAATCCCAAAAATTTGCATACAAAATCAAAACTTGGTGCCAACATCATTCTTTGTAGATGAGCGTACTAATATTAACTCAGCGGGGAGGTATAAGTGCCCACTCATGGGAGGGCAATCCCCGTCTGGGCCATTGGTAAGTATAAAAAAAATATACAAATTACTTAAAATTTATCATATTTTTATACGACAATCAATGGCCCAGACTAGCCGAATCATAAAAAGGTGGAGGGGCTAGGACCTCAGATTTAACATACCAAATATGGCTCCTTAGCATGCATTCCAAGTGAAAGGAATTACATTATGTTATGTCTCTCTATATAATAATAGAGAAGACATATCATAAATAAGGAGCCATATCCAAGTAATTCCATATTCTTAGCATGAATGATTATGCTAATTGGGTGTAACGAGCCCCTAATTTTTAAGGCTAGTTTGGACTAAGCCCCATAAAATAGGATGGCGTATTTGAGAGTGAGAGACTAACCCCCCCCCCCCCCCCAATAATCAACAAGCTGTATCTAGGATAAGATATAATCTACAAAGACAGCTTCACTCATAGTTACACATTTATCAAGCTGGAGGTGATTTTACAATAAAATTTACCTCCCCCGCCCCACCCACCCCCCCCCCCCCTTTTTTTTGAAGGAATATTCTTCAAAACAAAGAGGGGAGCATGCTGCAAAGCGATACTAAATAATCCAAATATATTCGCCCAATAAGCACCCTGTTATTGGTGCTTAATGCAACTTCTGAAGCTAATGCTATTGTGGTGATCCCGGTAATTAACCAGAGTCAGAATACGTAGATAGGATGAAAACCGGTGATATAAAGTGTACGACCATACACTTGTCCAATTTAATACCAACTAGAGGCTCTACAGAGCCTGTAATCGCTCACCTGAATCTACATATAAAAATGTTATTTCCCATAGGCTTTCCTGGTAACTATGAGCTGCAATTGTGGCCATGTTTGCAACATAACATCTACATTACATGAGGATCATTGGTAGAAGGTGTCCCAGTCTTCAATCACGTGAAGTTTCAAAACAATTGAATCCATCAAACAGAATTATAGAATGTCTCTGGTGGCCATATTTTCCAACCAACGGGAACAAAAAGAGGATCTTTGTATATGGCCTCCTATAGACCATTCTTGCCAAGTTTTGGTTCACGTCAGATCAGTAGTTCCAGAGAGAAGTTGAAAATGTGATTTCCCATAGGTTTTTTCTATAGTAACTATAAACTGCAATTGTAGCCATGTTTGCAATATGATCAACATTAAAATGAGGAACGTTGGTGGAGAGTGTCCCAGTTATCAATCATGCAAAGTTTCAAAACATTTGGCCCTGTGGTTTCAGAGGAGAAGAGTTTTCAAAATTGACCAATCAGAATCAAAGAATGCTTCTGGCACCCACGTTTTTTTCACCCAACAGGAATAAAATGAGTAACAGTTGTAGAGAACCTCTCATAGACAATGCCTGCCAAGTCTGATTAACATTGGCTCAGTGCTTTCAGTGAAGATGATGAAAATGTGATTTCCTATAGGGTTTCTATAGTAACTATAAGCCACAATTGCAGCCATAATTGCAACTCGATGAAGATTAAAATGAGGATCATTGGTAGAGGGGGTTACAGTCATCGGTCACACTAAGTTTTCAAACCATTTGGCCTTGTAGTTTCAAAGAAGATTTTCTTGAAAATGCACACATTTATGAATTCTGTTTCAACAAAAAAAAAAATCAATAAAAGGTTAAATATTTTGAAAATTAGAATTTTCTCAGTCAGTATTCTCTTTCAAAATAGTTTTGGATAGGTAAAGGGTTACAGTCAAACACATTTTTCTCCAATTTTGTCAAATCTTAGAAGATAAACAATAATTACTGTCATCTAAGCTGACATGATGAGAAGTGAATATAAATGAAAACTTTTCTGGTGTTCCAAGCACCTGTCATCAATCAAGATTTACTGATAAGTAACATGAGACTAATAATCAACATACAGTTGCCGTTGTTTACAGTAGTACAGTCAAAATAAGTTGTGTATTAAAATCCTATAAACTACGTATCTTTCTCTTACTACACTTATAAGACTAGAAGCTGACATCATTTTCTGGAAAGCTCTCACTGATAGCTTTCCAGAAAATGTCAGATTCTGATCCTGTCAGGGCAGGAGCAGCAGTTTACTTAATGCATTGCAGTTATGTTACAGCTTATTTTGACTTGTAGTGTATACACAATATTTTGAGTTTTCTTTCCCAGTTCTCATTGGAGAAAACTGGAACCAACCCTTACCAGATTCTCAAAAACAAGAATTTTGCTGACAGTACTGATCTTCATGCAGACAGTAGAGGCATTGCGTTAAGCATTTGAATATAGCCTCTGGTGGCCACATCTTTCCATCCTCTCATAGACCATTCCTGCGAAGTTTGGTTCACGTCGGCTCAGTAGTTCCAGAGAAGATGAAAATGTGATTTCCCATAGGATTTTTATAGTAACTATAATCTGCAATTGTGGCCATGTTTACAACCGGATCAACATTAAATGAGGATCACTAGTAAAGGGGGTCCCAGTCATCACTTATGTGAACTATCAAAACATTTGGCCTGGCAGTTTCAGAAGAGAAGATTTTTGAAAATCCACTAATCAGAATCAAAGAATGCCTCTGGCGGCCATGTTTTTCAACCCACGGAAACAAAATTAGGATCATTAGTAGAGGACCTCCATAGGCTATCCCAGAAAGGTTTGTTTTCACGTCGCCTCAGTTTTTCCAGAGAAGAAGAGGAAAATGTGATTTCCCATAGGGTTTCTACAATAACTATAAGCTGCAATTGTGGCCATGTTTGTGACCCAATCAACAATAAATGAGGACCATTGGTAGAGGGGGTCCCAGTCATCATTTATGTGAAGTTTCAAAACATTTGGCCTGGCAGTTTCAGAGGAGAAGATTTTTGAAAATCCACCAACCAGAATCAAAGAATGCCCCTGGAAGCCATGTTTTTCAACCCACAGGAACAAAATAAGGATCGTTTCTAGAGGACCTCCCATAGACCATCCCTGCCAGGCTTGGTTCAAGTCGGCTCAGTAGTTCTGGAGAAGAAAATGAAAATGTGATTTCCCATAGGGTTTCTATAGTAACTATAAGCTGCAATTGTGGCCATGTTTGCAACCCGATCAACATTAAATGAGGATCGTTGGTAGAGGGCGTCCCAGTCATCATTTATGTGAAGTATCAAAACATTTGGCCTGGCAGTTTCAGAAGAGAAGATTTTTGAAAATCTACCAACCAGAATCAAAGAATGCCCCTGGAAGCAATGTTTTTCATCCGACGGGAACAAAATGAGGATCGTTTGTAGAGGACCTCCCATAGACCATTCCTGCCAAGTTTGGTTCACACCGGCTCAGCGGTTACAGAGAGGAAAGATGAAAATGAGAAAAGTCTACGGACGCCAGATGACGGACGCCAAGTGATGAGAAAAGCTCACATGGCCTTTTAGGCCAGGTGAGCTAATTAAAAAAAATCTGAAGAGCAAACACACTTCTAAGGCAACCTACAGGCAACCCCGTTCAGGTGTACAATTGATTCCAATAATAACACTCCAATGAACCATTCGAATATACGAAAATGTGTACTGTATCTTCATAGAAACCTGGATTAGAACATGGAATGACCTATGATTAACAGACCCCTCACAGACCTTCCCTGAAATAATTCATTATTTCCTAGGTCCGTAACAACCATGAGTGTTTGGAGAATATATTACTCCAAAATAATGATGCCAAAAAATGAGAACATAAGCAGAGACAGCTTATTGCCAGTTCCATAACTGATCCAAATAGTCCCCAATTTCTCATGAGCTCTAAGCAGAGCAAGAATTTATATAGTTTGTCAACAATGCATCTGCCTAGTAATACACATATTATGCACGTGAGCAATGAAACCCTGCATGTACTCATCTGAATACAGCCTGTAACCACGATATGACCAAGCGATTCAAGTGTAACCGGAAACTGAATGAATAATACAACCTTAGTTAGTATGCAGTTAACTGAGTAATAAACTCATACGTCTCAAGAAAGGCCAGACCGCTCTGAGCGAAACTTATCAGAGTGGACTAATTGCCACACTGGACAATGTCGCCCAGATAACTGACATGTAAACCATACATGTACACAAAGTCTAGCAATTTTATTGATAAAGAATCATATGCTCGTATATGACTTATAAATGAACAACAGGAAACAAACCAACTAAAAAGTGGAAGTGCCCATGAGGTCGCTGTTAGAACACGACCCAGCTGCCAATCGAGAAGCCATGAAAGGCATGTATATACTAAATGCATACAAGGCTTACAGGAAGAAAACTACATCCTGCCCTGTAATCGCCTCTTAACACATTGGTGGGGGGTGGGGGGGTGGGGGGGTCAACTAAAAATTCATATTGAACACCCCTCACCAGTATTACTTGAATCGCTCTTGTGTTAGTCATCAAATAGAATAGGAACCGCAGGGCTCACGTCTGACCGACTCCATAATGCGACTAAAGACGGAGAGGGATGTGATGAACAAATATACCATATTGACATAATCACACTAGGTAAATATGACGTCATTAATAGAGCCTATCGCTTCATATAACTAACACGAAAACATACCAGGAGGAAGAGATTAACCTCCTCTAACATACGGTATCATGCCCGATAGGACAACGAACTCAGCCTAGCTGAAGCAGCTAAAGGTCTTCCTATATGTGAAGACAATAAAAGGCTGATAACTGTGGCCTCAGAAGCTCACTAAGGAGACTTACAACGTTAGCTGTAGCTTATAAGTCTTCATCTCCGTGAAGACAGATATATTGGTGTAAGTTGCGACCTTGAAGGCTCACTGAAAGGAGACTTACAACTATAGTCGAGCAAGGTAGGGTATGAAGAGCCGCTATTTAACAGCCCTAAATTCCCAAAGAGACAGCAGACCCAAGAGATAATAAATTCAGTTACCGTATGTCACTGCATAATTACTGAAACAATCTCGCTCATGATTCTAGCAAGGCTACTATGGTGTAAACAATAAGACTCAAGTCTATGACACCTATGAAAACAAACCGAAAAGCACTGTACCTTATCGGTTTTATTCCCAAAAGAAGCAGTCAGAGCCTGGCTAACGTATACGTAGCTAGAAATCTTCCTCTCCGTGTAGACAGATATCTTGATGTAACTAGCTACTTAAAGCTCACTAAACAGAGACTTACAACCATCGTCGCGCAAGGTAGGGAATGACAAGCCGCAATTCTAATAGTTGTAATTTCCAAAGAGACAGTAATCTCAAGGTAGCTACGCAGTTATGAGTCTTCGTCTACTTTAAGACATATCTGTGTCACTTGCAGCCTTGAAAGCTCACTAAATGGAAACTTACAACACTAGCCGTTAAGAAAAGACCGCTGTAATAGTACATAAGGCTACTATGGCATCCACAATGACATTAAATGTGTTATTCCAAACAAGACAGTTGTCTCAGCCTATTTATGCACTATTCGTCCGACTTCAGAACGAAAAACAGGTGAACCTGGAGAATATTTCGACGACCTCTATTGCTTTTCTTCAATAGGAGAGCCTATACCTCTGCAAGGAGAGACTCTCTTGGAAAAATTTGCCTGAAGATTTGACACACGTACTTGTAGTAAGTGGTAAGTTTGCTTGGACTGATAACCGCAGACCTGCCGAGACTACATTCTCATCCACTGATCTTCCGCAATTTTCATCCACTTTTTTGCGAGGTTGATAACCTTCCGCTAAGTGGAAAGCAACAGAAGTCTATTCTCAACGACCTCTATAGCTTCCTTCAATAAGAGAGCCTGTACCTCCACTAGGAGCGACTCCCTTTTGAAAGGATCCGCCGGAAGATTTGTCCAATGAGGACATCTTGTAAGTGGGGGTTATGTTCGGAATCATAGTGGTAGGCCTTCCGAGACAACACTTTTACCCACTGATCTTCCATGACATAAATCCAATTTCTCACGAAGATGATAACCTTCCGTCAACTGGTAAGCAATAGAGGTCTTATTCATCACCTGTACGACTAACAAAACTTACAGAAGGAGAAATTACATCCTCCCTGTGAAGAACCTTGTTCCATCGGCTTAGGGGCATCTGACCTATAGTCTGGATCAGACCTGCACCCCTTTCCCCGAATCGCTATACTGATGACCTCCAGAGTAAGTATAAGGGGGTTTATTGTACCCTCTCGAGTTCCCTTAGCTGATTAAGTGGAACAGCCATGCTTACCACGGTCTGCTGAAGTGTGTTGAGGTACAGACTTCAGCAGCAGTGTATTGGAAGCTTTCTTGTAGCCTGTTCATAGACTAACAAAAGCTTGTCGTCAAATAGAGTATATCCGGAGACAGGAGCGATTCGGAGAGCGCTTTTTACCTTGTCATCTATAAGTAATGACGACGCAAGGGCAGCATCACGTCTGATCTCCCAGATAAATTCAAGTATATCAACGGAACAACCGAGAACACATGTAAGTTATGTTTTGACTCCTCACTCCACCAAACTGTGAAACATTCGACATTACCACAAAAATAATCCTTCTTTTGTTTAAAACAGTCCGAGTGAATTGTGTCTGTGCCAAAACACTACCTGATACCTGTGATGGAACACAGATGTACTGCTACATGTATGTATAAAATTTAATTACAGCACCCGCCCCTGTAAATCCATACTTTTAGAACATTAATATCATGTAACAAAATAATATGTGCCAAAAGTATGGATTTACAGGGTCGGGTGCTGTAATTAAATTTTATATAATCGCATTTACTGGGGCTGATTCAGCATTTCTAGGAAGGTTTGTGGGCCGGGGGAGGGGGGCCCGAATAATTTGTTATTAACCGCGTATCGGATCCACAAGTGCTAAAGATGGGAGCAATGGGAGGTTGTCGTGGGCCTTAATGCAGTCCTCGAAAATCACCTCAGCAATCGGCAATGTCGTGGTAAGAGCAAAAGCAGGATGCCACGGCTCTTACCACAGCATTGCCGATTCTCGTGGCAAAATTCGAGGGCTGTTAATGATTAATCCTATTCCCAGTACATGTCAAAAATTAGGGGCCGTTTTCTTCAATCTGAGGCCCTTTGATCATGAGATTGATGAAAACTGCGTCTAATTTTCAGAATTTTCCTGGGGCTCAGGCAATTTCTGAGAGTAAAAAAAAGAGGGAGTCCACTCTCAGAGTCTCCGCCTCCTTCTCTATAGACTATCGGATAGTATCCGGCATCTGTTGTGCCCTTATTGAATATTCAGCTGAGCATAATTAAATGAGGGTGACGAAATACAGTAAAGGTGTCCATGCAATTAAAAGGTCTGAATTTGGATTGAAGTTCACATTCACAATGTACAAAATATTAAGGCACCAGGAAGAAAAGCGTTGTTTATTATAGTAATTTATACACGAAATGAAACGACGAGAAAGTATTGAGCAGGACAGTGCTACTGCTAAGTGCTTGATTGAACAATGAGTCAATTATTAAAGAATTCGAAACTGTTTTTTTTTTTTTTTCTTCTCAATGAGATATTGACAGTCTACTCAGAGTCAGAGGAGTCAGTTTCCTGGGCCGAAGTTGGCAAAAGTTCGGAATCAGACTGTTCCGAAAAAGAGTCGAGTGAACAAACAGAACTGTCACTGTCAGAATCAGAATGTTCCATTGCCGTTCTACGTTTTTTTAATTTGAGCTCAGACCCAGTTTCCAACTTACGTTTTCGTGGTGTTGAGAGGTATTTGTTGACGGCAGTTCGCAGTATTCTGTCTTTGTCAGATTCACTTCAAACTAAGTCATTTACAGGGATAAGCAGTAAGTTCTCCATTGTTTCATGCTTCAGTCTAAGGCGACGATCGGACAGCATTGCAGTTAAGTGACTGAAGGCACACTCTACTACGCTATTACTTACCGCTATTGACAGAACAATTTCAACAAGAAAGGTAATGTTAGGGAACTGTCGCCGACGATAATTCAAGAGTTTCTGCCATAGCTTGCGCACTTTTAGTTTTGGGTAGTATTGCGCTGTTGTCAACTTAACATCAGCCCACTCAACCTTCAGTGTTTCTGGATCGGAATTAAAGCCGGCAAACTTTAGTGTTTCTTGATAATGTTCAGCCATTTTATTTATCGATTTCAAGTCAGTTTTTGACGTCTGCCAGTTTACCGGATCCACCCATTGCATATACCGGAATATGGAATCCTCAGCTTTGAACGACGCAAATCTGTCATTAATGCACTTATTAATTGCGCCAATAGTTCTTCTGGCAAGACCCTTTATTTCCACCAGCATTGTTTCAGCGATACTGTCTAGAGGGGCATCCCTTCTGCTTCAGACCTTCATATCTCATTTGTTTATATTGCCTGTTTGGTTTCTTGTGGCGCATAGTTCCCTTCATCAGCTTTGAAACTTCAACAGATACAACATTAGTCACATCTAATTTTATCATTGAATTGTGAGTGATGGTATCTACGCTGTCGAGGGTGTCCAAAAGTTCGGTCAATGCAGCTTCAGTTTTTAAAACTGCTGGTAAGATATCAAACACGAGTAGACTTTCTTTCTCAAACACCAAGGATAGAATGAATACCACGTCCAAAATCAATCTATACAAGCAGCACACTAGGAGAAACTTGTAGCTGAGCAGACTGTTTAAGAAACCCTGCAGTTTTGCTTTGATTTTTTTGTAGTCTGGGTCTGCGATTCCACTTTCAAACACTTGAATAAGGACAACCCAATTGTTCAATAAGTATTTGACTGCATTTCGATGATGTTTGACGAACCTAGTTGACGTTAATTTTGGTAGCTTGTATACAGTCACGTCCAGGACACGTGCAGCCTCTTTGAAATGGTGGGTAAATTTGCCAGATTGTTTAAAAAATTTATGTAAAGACACCATGAATTCTTCTACACTTTCAAAGTTTTTCTCTTTGACAATGGAGTCCTTTATGGCCAGCTCTAACCAATGAGCAACACAATGAATGTTAACTAACCAAGGCCGCCCATCTTCTTTAAAGCATGTAAGTAAACCTGATTTCCAGCCAAAATTTACAGACGCCCCATCAGCTGCAGCGGCCACTTCTGCAAATTTATATTTATCTGCTGGGATCTTAAGTCTATTGGTAAATACATCATCAATTGCAACTTTCAATATACCAGCGTTTGCATCCCCAAATGCATCCATATCCTGCAGAGCAAGTACATAATAGGTTGGTTTTCCCTCAACCACTGCTCTAACAAGAACGAGCTCTTTTTCGGCACCAGTTTTCCTAGCTTGCGATCCATCTGACATTATGGTAAATGCATTAGCGCCACATAAAATGTCTGCTAACTTTTCCCTGATAGAATTGGCAATGAAACGCAGAAATTCGCGCACACTGTCTGAATTATCTGCACCCTGAATGAGGTTAACTCCATTGGCCTTCTGGACCTTAACCATGGTTTCGAATGCTGTTAATGGCTGTCCGTCAACGGCCAAAAGATAGGCTGTTTTGAAAAGCTTAATATACGCTTCTTGAGACTGTTGTTTGAGTGTTATGCTGATCTTGGGTTGTGTAAGAGTCACAGGCTCTGTGCGTGTCGCGCTGGTGCTAGGTTCTGGGGAACTCCCTTCACACCTGTCTAAACATTCAATAACTCCACGGTCTCCACCCTGTTCTTTTTCAACTTGAATACCTATTTCGTGTGCTTTAGAGGTGAGGTGTCTGTTGACAGTGTGCTTGGACACAAAACTTGTCCCTTCAATATATTTATCAACTTCAGTGATGGCTTTTCCTTGTAACTTATCACTCTTTTTGATGTGTTCTGCATGGCGTGCGCAGGATTTACACCATATTTTGACAACGATTTCAATCCCGGTTTTGTCTTTCAGTCATATGGCCAATTAATGAGCCAACATTCCATTTCAGGAAAGTTTTCAGTTGGACTGTATGACCAGTCTTTCGTTCTGTTTCACTATCAGACATTTTCAACGTGAATGTTTGGGCAAATAAATTTATCTACGTGTACCATCAACAACAGCCATTCAGTTCATGATGTTCTCCAGTTACTAGGATGGTCGCATTCTCAGAATTTGACACAATCAAACAATGTCGACAGTCGCAAAAACTGATTTCATTCTATCATCAGGGTCAACAAGTACATTACAGTCCAAGTGGACAGTTACAAACACCCATGCATCAATCAAACTTCAAAGCTGCGGAGTGCCGATAATCTGAGAAGCAGCGACAGGCAGGCTACACGTACACGTGTGTTTAAAAAACAATTAACCACTATTTTTCTATGGCGTGCACACAGTTGCATAGGGGTGCGATTAATTGCGCGGCTCAGTTCAATTTTGCGAGCGCGGAGGGGCGCAAGCGCGACGGCGTGCCTAAAAATCGAAAGTCTGGCAGCATAGCTCTGGTGAGGTGATCTGCGCAGGACATTGCGTCCAGATTCACTCTATTGGATGAAATAGCACATTCCATCACTTCCGAGCGTATACTGAATGATGCAGGTAGTGACATATTTTCATCTCCGGCCTGCTCATCTAAATGCAGAGGAAATCTCTGGACATCTTCGCAACGATTTTAAATGAACGTAGTCCAAGGAAAGGTATATTTATTGAAGATGTCGATAAGAAACTGCCTTCCTCTTAGTACTAGAGAGGTGAATATGGTGTCGATAACATAGCCGAAGGCCTCCGACACCTGTAGAGACTGTTTTGGGAAGGAAAGAACATCCTCTTTCCTCCACACGAAATCTGCTTCAGAGACGATAACAGTTTCTTTATAGTAGACGCAGCTTGCTGATCAGGTGGAACAAAGTCAGTATAGTATTGATAAATAAAATTCATCGCTACCATATGTTGTTCTGAAAGGGAAGGGTAATCCTCTTCCTTGTCCCTTTCACCATCTGACTGATTCAGCTGTGACATTCAGTCATTTGCATCTGCATGTACAGATGACTGGACTGACCCAACACCGTCCGACAGCTCACAACTGGAGTCTGTGGGAGGCTGCTCTTGCACTTGCTGGGATGCTGCAATCTGCTGCGCAATCAGCAACTGGCTGGATATCCAAAGTCGGGTAGCTAGCATGCAGTCGTGTGTGCTTTTACAATGTAGCAGAGGAAGCCGTGACTGACACCGACCCTGGCTGCAGTCTATACGGAGCGTCACGAGCGGCAGGCGGATGTATGCTCAGACTCGTGCAAGTTTCTCAAAATAACATATGGGCCCAAATGTTGTTGGGTTAGAGACTGACCTCTCCCGCTCGCGGTCTTATCAGACCTCACCGAGCCTCCCGAAAAGAAAACTTGGTTCTGGCTTGTGCAAGTTTCTCATAACAACCTCTGGCCCCAGATGTTGTTGGGTTAGAGAGGGGCCTCTCCCGCTCACAGCCTTGTCAGACCTTGCCAAGCCTCCCAGCAAGAAACTTGCTGACTACCTCCCTAATTCCGTCGTCGCTGGGTGAGCTTTGGTTTTTAAGGTGCTCGCTCTACCCAAATCTACACTTCCATCGACCGCAACGGACATACCCGGTGTCACGGCTCCCATGGACGGAGTAACTGCTTCACCGGTCAAGCTAGCTGCTTGCAAGGGATCAAGAACACTAACTAGAGGCTTTATCCCTTGCTTAATATTCATGAGCACCTTTGCAGCTAGCTCTGTTTGCTCATCAGAGCACGGCAATGGTAGCACACTTTTGGTGGGTGTCACAATACCATCACCGTGTTCTTGTTCCTCTGAAAAAGAAACTGAAAAACTCAAATTATCTTGCGGTGAGAGCAAGGGAATAGGCATCTCACCACCAACAATGAACAGTGACACCCATTTCCAACATCTGTCATCCCAATTCACCCATGTAGGACAAGAATCTGCAGGAGTACATCGACTACAGGCAAGGCAACAAGCCTCACCTTGCATTTAGAGCAGTGAGCTTTCATGATTCAATCAAAATAAGTCGATAGTACTCCTACAAACTCCACAATAAATATATGATAAAGATACATAAATAATTGCAATCAAAATCAAAATCAAATAATTAAATGCACAAAAATGTTTAGAAAATTTTTTGAAAAAAACCTAAGTTCCCAAAGGGAACATGAAGAGCCCAAGGGCATCTCGATAGAGCCCAAGTGTGGACAAAACCCAAATTTTTTTAGCTACACTACCGGAATCATAATCAATGTATCTTACAACAATCCTACAGTAATATAATATCTAAATACTACATATATTTAAGGACGCCTCCAATGTAAACAACGTCAAAGAAAAAAAAACGAAAACAAGACATCAGGCACAGAAAAAAGGCCCAAAGTCAATAACAGATTTTAAACCTACCAGATGTAAAGCAAGATCTTCAAAGAAAGAAAAAAATGTACATCGAATAGAAGATGCAAGACCAAAACGACCTAACACCCCTAGGGTGAGGACGTAACCATGGGGATAAACAGAATAAACATTCTGTAATACACGTTAAACTCCCAAGACATTTAATAAAAAACAGCCAAAAAGCTTAGGGGGTTTAACAGGAGGGCTTCAAGGAGAGATACACTTAACAAACAGTGGATAATTCATTAGCAAGAATGATGATGTCAGGCATATGTCCCGAAATTGGGAAACATGAAATAATTTTTATAATTATTATGAAGTTACAGCCCTGAACGTTTCTAACCAGTGTTCATTTCCATCATCCATTCTAGTCTTGGATTCACCAATTTTACCATTGATTTGTGTCTGGCATCGTCAAAAAAAGGAGATTTAAAAGCACAGATGTCAATTCATTGTTGCTGACTTTAGGGCCAAACAAAGAATGATGTTTGTGCCTATTCAGATCTCTTCAATGATAGAATTCTGGATCTTCATACATATGACCTGCAGTCTGTGCTAAAGTTTTTCAGGTTTTGGGCTCGGCAGCCGTCATGGTTGAATGATCGCGACCAAATGGGGAAGTTCTCATCTAGGCATTATCTGGAGTCATCCTACCAAGTTACAATGAAATCCCTTCATAAATATGACCTGTAGACTGTGCTAAAGGTTTTCGGGCTTCGGGCCCCTGTAGCATCACAGTTGACCAATCGTGACCAAAAGGGAACATTATCATCTAGAAATTATATGGAATCAACCTACCAAGTTACAATAAAATCCCTCCATAAATATGACCTGAAGACTGTGCTAAAGGTTTTCGGGTTTTGGGTTCGGGCAGCTGTGACAGCTGAATGATCGCGACCAAAAGGGGACGTTCTCATCTAGACATTATCTAGAGTCATCCTACCAAGTTACAATGAAATCCCTTCATAAATATGACCTGTAGACTGTGCTAAAGGTTTTCAGACTTCAGGCTCCTGTAGCCATCACATTCGACCAATCGCGACCAAAAGGGGACATTATCATCTAGACATTATATGGAATCAACCTACCAAACTACAATGAAATCCCTCCATAAATACGATCTGTAGACTGTGCTAAAGGTTTTGGGATCGGGCAGCTGTCACTGCTGAATGATCGCAACCAAAAGGGGACGTTCTCATCTAGACATTATCTGGAGTCATCCTACCAAGTTACAATGAAATCCCTTCATAAATATGACCTATAGACTGTGCTAAAGGTTTTTGGGCTTTGGGCCCCTGTAGCTGTCACAGTTGCCCAATTGCGACCAAAAGGGGATGTTCTCATTTAGACATTATATGGAGTCAACCTACCAAGTTACAATGAAATCCTTCCATAAATACGACCTGTAGACTGTGCTTAGGATTTTGGGGTTTTGGGCTCGGGCAGTCGTCACGGTTGACTGTGCTAAAGGTTTTCAGGCTTCAGGCCCCTGTAGCCATCACATTCAACCAATCGCGACCAAAAGGGGACATTATCACCTAGACATTATATGGAATCAACCTACCAAACTACAATGAAATCCCTCCATAAATACAGCCTGTAGACTGTGCTAAAGGTTTTGGGATCGGGCAGCTGTCACGGCTGAATGATCGCAACCAAATGAGAAAGTTCTCATCTAGACATCATCCAGAGTCATCCTACCAAGTTACAATGAAATCCCTCTGTATTAAATATGACCTGTAGACTGTGCTAAAAGTTTTTGGGTTTCGGGCTTGGGCAGCCATCACGGTTGACAGATCATGACCCAAAGGGGACGTTCACATCTAGATATTATACAGAGTCATCCTACGAAGTTACCATGAAATCCCTTCATAAATACGACCTGTAGACTGTGCTAAAGGTTTTCGGCTCGGGCAGCCATCACGGTTGACTGATCATGACCAAAAGAGGCATGTTCTCATCTAGACATGACCTCAAACCTGCCTAAGAAATTTCGGGATGATCGGACAAGAACTACGGGGTATGGCCTATGCGAAAGGAAAATGTGAACAGACTCACAGACAAACAGACTTCCGCATGCGTGATGGCAATAGCTTATCTTGACTTTGTCAAGTTAAGCTAATGAAAGCACGGTGGCTCAGTGGCAGACTGTTGGACTTCTACGATAGAGGTCCCGAGTTCGATCCCTGTCTGGGATGACCCACACTGTGTCCTTGAGCAAGGCACTTTATTCCGGTTGCCAAAATGGGGGAACAATGATGCCCTGTACTAAGGCATACCGCACATCGATGGTGCACATGTCTTCAACCGTTGTAACCCTGCTTGAGCAGAACTTGAACAGAGTTAGAATGTTGAGGAGCTGACAGTTGCTCGTCAATGCTCAGTGGTTCTCTCCGGCTTCCTCCGCCATTGTGCATAAGTATGTGACCTTAAACACCAATAAATAAATAAATTTGTTTAAAATAAAATTAGTTTTCTTACCAAATATGATATTACACTAAAAAAGCCAAAACATCCACTCATTGACTTGATTTGAATATACGTGAATCTGTCCCCACACCAATTATGAAAAGTTTCTGCAAGGTGGATTTGAAGATTTTTAACTTATTTTCCTCATATTTCACCAAGTTAAAAATTGTGTTCCTATAAGGAGCCCAAATATGAAACCAGGAATAAACTTGAATCTGGTCCCAAAAGTAACAGTATAACAACTATTAGGCGATTATTACTGGTGGATCTGAAGAAGATATTAAAGAATATTCCTTATATTGCACTAGGTTAAAAATTGTGCTCCCATATAGCCCAGATATTAACCCATGGACTTAATTTAAATAAAACTGAATCAATCTCTCCAACCCCCAAATGGTTGCTGCATACCAAAAATGATAAATTTAAAGTAATTTGTATATTTTTTATACTTACCAATGGCCCACACTCAGCTGGTGCAAACTCAATATTATCCAGGACCAAACACAAATTTTTAACCAAACCTCCCCCCCCCCCCCCCACCCCCCAATACCCCAAATTTGCATACAAATCCGAAAATCAAAAGTCCTATCTGGTCCTCCATACTTTTCTATACTGGTGCCTAGCATCATTCTTTCTAGTTGTGTCTGCAAAATGTTATAAATCAGCAAGGAGGTATTCCCATCTGGACCATTGGAAACTATAAAAAATATACAAATTACTTTAAATTTATCATATTTTTAATACTAAAACCAATAGCCCAGACTTAGCTCAATAGAAAAAAGGTTGGAGGTCCGAGGACTTCGAGAAAATACAATATTTCTATTACTCCAATTTAAAGAATAGCTCCTATGGGAGAATAGGAGATGGAGATGACAGAAGAATTACATATGTCTTTCTCTTATAAAAAAAAGAGAACGACATAACACCAACAATATACAGGAGTAATACACAAATACAGAACCTCAGTGAGCACGCTCACATACCCCACGCGCCCCGATATTTCAAGCTCTAATCATTTTTTAAAAATAAACATAGATTCTAGGAATACTGCAGAAAACAGTGTTCTGTAGTTTCAATGGTATTGAAAGAATTCAAGCAGAGAAAAAGCCCGGAAACCTGTAATTTTGATGAACTTTTCAAAGTCTATGGGGCCGTAATTTAGGTAAAAATCAGTGGAGCGGAACAAAACCCAAACTTGTTCTGTAGGCCACCATGTTAGACTAACATACCAAAGATCAGCTCAATATCTGGAAGCGTGTAGGAAAAAAGTCTGCAAAACTGTAATTTTGATGAACTTTTCAAAGTTCAAGGGCCGTAATTTTGGTAAAAATCAGTGGAGTGGAACAAAATGCAAACTTGATCTGTAGGCCACCATGTTAGACTAACATACCCAAAAACAGCTCAATATCTGGAAGCGTGTAGAAGAAAAGTCCGGAAAACTGTAATTTTGATGAACTTTTCAAAGTTCAAGGGCCGTAATTTCGGTAAAAATAAGTGGAGTGGAACAAAATGCAAACTTGATCTGTAGGCCACCATGTTAGACTAACATACCAAAAATCAGCTCAATATCTGGAAGCGTGTAGAAAAAAAGTCCAGAAAACTGTAATTTTGATGAATTTTTCAGAGTCCAAGGGCCGTAATTTCAGTAAAAATCAGTGGAGCGAAAAAAATGCAAACTTGATCTATAGGCCACCATGTTAGACTCACATACCAAAAATCAGCTCAATATCTGGAAGCGTGTAGAAAAAAAGTCCAGAAAACTGTAATTTTGATGAATTTTTCAGAGTCCAAGGGACGTAATTTCGGTAAAAATCAGTGGAGTGAAAAAAAGATGCAAACTTGATCTGTAGGCCATCATGTTAGCCTCACATACCAAAAATCAGCTCAATATCTGGAAGCGTGTAGAAAAAAAGTCCGGAAAACAAGTAGGACTGACTGACGGACTGACCGACTGACGGACGGACCAGTCAAAAACATTATACCCCTGCAACTTCGTTGCATGGGGTATAATAAATTCTCCATTTAATGCCAGCACAACCCGTTATACTAATTTGGTGAACGAAACCAATTATAAAGCTTGTCCAGAGAATGAGACCCTTTATACTCATTTAAAAGTCTCTGAGAATTGTATATAAATGCTTGTATGACACATGACATATACATATGCTTCACAATAAGCTACACTTTAAAAACAATACATAAATGAGACATAATTGTTGCTTCACACCGAGCTACACATTAAAACTGCCCAGCAATGACAATGGACTACTGTCACTGGAGGAGGTATTCCCTTGCTTTTCACTATAAAGCCAGATGATACTAAGGGAACCCCCCCCCCCTACTTCCCCTTGTTCTGAAGGAAGAATCCTCAGAACGAAGAGGGCAGTGAAACAGCTTCGGTGCTCATGCAGACTGCCTAAGACAGCTAGGAGATGTAATATTAATGGACGACATTCTGTGCGACTGAAAGAGGACCCAAGGATCTAAGGTCACAGGAGATAGACTCTAAATTTCTAAGGTAAAACTTAGTAAATGAAGACAGTTGCGTCCAGTAGGCTGCCTTCATTAAATCAGTAATGGCAAAACTATATGAATAAACCCAAGACAGTGCTCTACCTCATGCGCTGAAATCTTATTGACAGAACATTGATCTGAAGAGAGATTCTCATAAGCAATCTGTATTGCTAATTGAATCCACCTAGTAGCTGAATGAACAGAAATATCCTTTCTGTTAGGCATAAGAGAAAGAAAAAATATCTTTCTTCCCTTTCTAATAAAGCTAGATCAATGTTTATAAATGTGCATCGCTCTCACTGGACACAACATTGGCCTACGGTTGTCCGAGGATGGTAAAGCCTTAATAATAATAGGCTCCGGCCACTTATCCGGAATCTGGTTCTTAGCCATGAATCCCACTTCCGTAGTATGAGTAATAATATTACCCACACAATGGAAATGGGAATCTTCAACAGATAATGCATGAAGCTCGCTAACTCTTCTGGTAGTAACAGGCTGCAGTTTTAATACATCCAACTGGTAGACCAGAAAATTGGTAATTTGAGGTATAGATGGATTGTAAATATCCACCGATTGATCCGCTCACCAACGAAAGAAAACTCACCACTTTGCTGCGTAGATCAATGAAGAGAAGGTTCTCCTATAGTTAGAAATTGCATCCACTGCTTGTCCCGTAAACTGTTTTTCATGCAAGAAGGACTGCACAACGGAAATACTTGATGGCTGAGACCTTCCGGGTTGTGATGCTGTGCGTGGGACTTCCCCTGATACAGAAGGTCCTTGAGAGGAGGAAGCTTCCGAGGAATGTCCCATAACAGACACCTGACAGGATTGATCCAAGGTTTCTTAGCTGACGAAGGTGCTACCAGCAGAATTTTGCAATGAGACTGTTTGATTTTTAACAGAATCTGCTAAATCAGCAGATTTGGAGGAAATGCATATCCTACTATTCCGTTCTATGAGATCAAAAGACCAACTACTGCACATAAGCAGTGTGTGTGTGTGTGTGTGAGTGTGGGGGGGGGGGGGGGGAGGGGGGGGCTGATTCGAAGTCATATCGAAATCTCCTCACCCGCATTATTTAATCGTTCCTGTGCCAGTCATCAAATAATATAGGAACCGTGATGGTTCCCTCACGTCTAACCGTCTCCATAATGCCACTATGGGCGGAGAAGAACATGAAGAAAAAAAACTTCCCCTGAAAAAGAAGGCCCTCTCATGGAGGAAGCTTCTGGGAAATGTCCCATAACAGACACTTGAGAACACGAATCCAAGGTTTCTGTGACGACAGAGGTGCTACTAACAGAATCTTGCAATGCAATTGCTTGATCTTTAACAAGATCTGTTGAATCAACGGAGTTGGAGGATATGCGTATCCTATCATTCCATCCCATGGAATGGAGGGAGCGTCTACTGCATACGCTCGAGGATCTGGGCATGGTGACACGTAAGTCTGCAACTGATTGTTGAGGTGTGTCGCAAACAAGACTATCATAGGTTGATCCCACTGGTAGCAAATCTGTCTGAACACTCGCTTGGTGAGAGTCCACTCTGATGGCAAGAGGTGACCTTTCCGAGATAGCGAGTCTGCTAGTACGTTCAGACGACCCGGTATATGACAGACCGATAGATGAACATGATGTTTCAAGACATATAGAAAAATTTTTTCCGTTAGTTTGCATAACGGAATCGAATGCGTGCCTCCCTGGTTCCTTATGTACGGTACTACTGTCGAGTTGTCTGACAATACTTGAACATGCGCGTTCGCTATAATGTGAATCCAATGTTGTAGCGCTAACCATATTGACATCATGTCTTTGATGTTTATGTGTTTTTTCAGGAACCCAGGGTCCCAAAGACCCTGGCACTTCAAGTCTGTCGGGCTCAGGACGCTCCCCAACCTGTTTGACCCGCATCCGTCATAATGGTGAAAGCAGGATCTGGCAGCTGCAGCGGAACTCCCTGAGATAACCACTGAATGTCTGCCCAAATCTGGACTTTTTGTTTTACCAGGTCCGTTAAAACAATACTGGTCTCGTGCGAATGTGTCTTCACACTCCAGTTCGGAGTAAAGAATATCTGGAGTGTGTCTGTGCGTAAGCGACCCATCAGAATAAGATCCGCAGCCGCTCCGCACAACCCCATCAGTCGCATAAAAATCCCTCGCTGTTAATGTGTCTGAGTGTAGACAAAAGCGAGCATAACAACTAATTTTGCTCTGGGTAACAGCAGACGAGCCAGACTGTTGTGAGACAATTCCGAGTTCATTATTCGAGTGAACGCACAGGGCGCTAGATTCTGACCGAAGCACATCACTCGGAACTGAAATACTATCCCTTGAACAACGAACCATAGGTACTTTCTGAATGCCGGATATACCAGGACATGAAAGGACGGATCCTTAGATCAATGCTTGCCGCATAGTCGATCACTCGAATGCTCGGTTTTACTGACTGAATGAATATCATAAATAAACTTTTAGAGCCATGATAAACTTGTTATCCAGCTCCAGTCTATTACCGGTCGGAACGAGCTGTCTGGCTTCGGTACGAGGAACAGGTGACTGTAGAATCCTAGAGAATCTTCATTTTCGAAGTCCTTTATTACTTTCATTGTCAAGAGAACCTTTACCTCGGATTGGAGAGACTCTTATGCAAGGATTTGATGGAAGCTTTGTCCATCATGGACATCATGTTAGTGGTGGTTTCTTTCAGAAAGATAGACCACACTTCTCGCCTACTGGTCTTCCGTAATAGTTATCCAGTTTGATGCGAATCTTGATAACCATCCGTCAACTGCTAAGCAATAGAGGTACTAACCCTCACCTGTAGTAACTGCGAGGCTTACAGAAGGGAAAAGTACATCCCCATCGTGAAGAGCCTCGACCCAGCGGTTTAAGGGCATCTGACCAGTAGTCTCGATCAGACCTACGCCCCCCCCCCCCCCCTTTCCGAGTCGCTGTATTGACGATCCCTAGAGTAATTATAGGAGGGATTCCTATACCCTCGCAAGGAGTCCTTTTTAGAATATTTTCTGTCTAGGACGTCCTCCTGTACTCTTTTCTGCTGCTGCGGGTCGATAAGACGCTGACTTAAGGAGCAGAGTATTGATGCTTTCTTTGTAGCTTGGTCATAAACCAATGAAAGCTTAATTGTGTCCGAGCGAATAGTGAATGATGAAGGTAAGGCCATGACTAGGTCCTCAGCCTGCTCATCCAAACGCAGATGAACTTTCTATACATCTTCCCCGACCATTATAAATGAACGTAGTTCAACAATAGGTAAAATTACGGAAGATGATGACAAGAAACCGCCTTTCTTCTTCCCACTGGAAAGTTGAATATGGCATCGTCTAAATGGCCAAAGGCCTGCGACACCTGTCTAGACTGAACCGGAAAAGACATGACCTCCTCTTTGTCCGGATAAAGTCAGCATCCAACGATGCCAGCGGTTTCTTCCTAGTAGTCGCAGCATTGTGATTCGCTGGAACAAATTCAGGGTAGTGTTGATGGATTAAATCCATCGCAACCATGTGTTGTTACAAAAGGGAAGGGTAATCCTCCTCCGTATACCTTTCACCATCCGTCAGAATCAGTTGAAATTCACGGTCAGCGGCATCTGAACTTGCAGATGACTGGACCGACCCAGCACCATCCGACAGCTCAGGTTCTGAGACTGCTGTCGGCTGCTTTTGCACTTGCTGGGATGCTGCGATGAGCTGCACAATCTGCGACACCAAGTCCGTTACAGAGGCCTGAGGAGCAGCGGTCTTGTGGTCCTGGCCACTGGCTGCTCCTGATACAGTGTGTCCGAGACGGCTCTTTTCTCTGGACATCCCGATAAATGAGGCCCCGTCTCCTTAGTGAATAGAGCTTTTTTCGAGCGATCGCAGCATTCTGATTCTCAGGAACGAACTCAGGGAAGTATTGATGAATAGGGTTCATCGCCACCATGCGTTGTTCCAAAAGGGAAGGATAATACTCCTCCAAATCCCTTTCACCATCCGACTGAATCAGATTAGACTTATGGTCATCAGCATCTGAGCGCACAGATGACTGGACTGACCCAGCTCCATCCGACAGCTCAGGTTCTGAGACTGCCATCAACTGCTTCTGCACTTGCTGCGATGCTGTGATGAGCTGTGCAGTCTGCGACAGCACGTCCGTTACGGAGGCCTGAGGAGCAGCGGTCTTTTGTTGCTTGGCCGCTGCTGCTCCTGGGACAGTATGTCCGAGATGGCTCTTTTCTGCGGACGTCCCGATGAATCAGGCCTCATCTCCTTGGCTACTGGATGGTGTGACTTCTTTGATAAAGAGTGGACCTTTCTTGGCGATGAAGGCTAGATATCCGAAGTGACGTAGCCAAGGAGCGGTCATGTGTGCTTGGTAGACGCTGAAGAAGAAGCTGTAGCTGAACCCAGCTAAGAACTGAACGGAGCGTCCCGGAAGGGAGGTGTGACGTATCCTCCGACTGACGCAAGTGACGAACCACAACATCTGGCCCAAGATGTTGTTGTGAAAGAGAGGGGGGCTCTCCCGCTCGCAGTCCTTCAGACCTCACCGAGCTAACCGCTGAACTTGCTGGCTTCTTCCTCTCCATCGTCGCAGGGTGAGCCTGATTTTAACCGCTTCACCGGTCCAGCTAACTGGCGACAGGGAGCTGAAACCACGGGTGTGTGGTTTATTGCCCTGCCTAATATTTAAGAGCACTTTTGCTGCTAGCTCTGTTTGACTATCTAAATACGATGACGGAAGCACACTCTCTGGCGGCGTCATGTAAACATCACCATGTTCTTGTTCCTCTGAAATAGAAACTGAAAAACTAAAGTGACTTTGTGGCGAGAGGACCGGCAGTGGCCTCTTGCCGCAAGAGGACTGGCAGTGGCCTCTCGCCTCCAACAATGTACCGTGACACCCGTCTCCAACATTTGCCAACCCATCCGACAGATGTTGAGGAAGAATTAGTGGGAATACATTGACTATAAGCAAGGCAACCAACATGTAAATCACAGGAAAGGCTTCCTCGCCTTGCATATGAGCAATATCCTTTCATAATGAAGCAAAATAAAGTCGATCGTTCTCCCACCAACTCCACATTAAATATTAGAAAAAGATACATAACAAATAACATTCAAAATATAAATCGAAAAATAATTTACACAAAAAAATTTTTTTCGAAAATGTTCGACAAGAGCCCAAGTCCCCAAAGGGAACGATGAGCCCAAATGTATCCCGATAGAGCCCAAGTGTGGACAAAAATTATTTTACTATCCCAAAAATTCATTGCTACACTACCGGAATATTTAATGTATCTTACAACAGTCCTTCCATAATAACAAATAGGAAACTACATATATAAATAGAGTGTTGTCAATGTAAACAACGTCAGAATGAAAACCGGAAACAAGACCCTAGGCAACACGGCCCGAAGTCAGTAACAGATTTTGAACTATCCAATGTAAAGCAAGATCTTCATCAAAAGAAAAAACGATACATCGGATGTATGATGCATGACCAAAATGCCTAAACACCCCTAGGGGGAGGACGTAATTATGGGGATATACAGAAAAAACATTCTGTGTAACACCTTAAACTCCCAAGAAATTTTATAAAAAAAATTCAATAAAACAAGCCAAAAAGCTTGGGGGTTTAACTAGGGGGCTTCAAGGAAGGATAGGGAAGGAACACTTAACAAACAGGGGAAAAATCATTAGCAATAATGATGACGTCAGCCCCATGTCCCGAAATTCGGGAACATGAAATAATTTTTATAAATATTATAAAGTTACGCCCTGAACGTTTCAAACCACCATTTCTTCCTTCCTTCATCCAGTTGTGTCCTTGGATCCACGAAATTAACCATTGATTTGTGTCTGGCATCATTAAAATTGCGATTTAAAAGCACAGATGTCAGTTTGTTGTTATCTGACTTAGGGCCAAACAAAGAATGATGTTGGTGCCACTTCCGGTCACTTCCTGACGTCTGCGCATGGATGGAGAGTAAATGTATGGAGGGCCAGATAGAACTACTAATTTTCGGTTTTGCATGCAAATTTGGGGGATTGGGGGGGGGGGGGGGGGCAAAATTTGTGTTTGGCCCTAGATATTTTTGAGTTAGGGCCATTGGGTTATAGTATAAAAATATTGAATGAGGCTAGTACCAAGATATCTAAATCCAAAACCTGCTGAACCAGACGTAGGGGAGCTCTCTGAACATCTTCTCCTACCGTTTTTAAGTAACGTGGTCCAGGAAACGGTATATGGAGATATGCAGACAAGAAACCGGGAAAGAAAGAACGTCATCTTTTCTCCGCAGGGTATCCTATCTACGGACGATAGGGGTTTCTGCCTAGCTGATGCAGCTTGTTGACAGGATGGAACAAGATTTGGAAAAAACTGATGAATAAGATTCATAGCTTCCATGTGTTGTTCTGAAAGGGATGGAAAATCTTCTTACAGCTCCCTTTCACCATCCAACTGGTCCAACTATGAATTACGGTCAACTCCATCTGAATGAACAGATGACCGGATCAACCCAGCACCATCTGACAGCTCACTACCGGAGAGTGTTGATGGCCGAACCTGTGTTTGCTGGGAAGCTGCGATAAGTTGTGCAATCTGTGACAGCAGGTCCATCACTGAGGCTTGTGGAGCAACGGTCTTCTGTTTTTTCACTGCATGCTGCTCGCAGGATAGAGATCTGTCCCCATATCTCTTTGATGAATGTCCTGCATAATCAAGCCTCAAGCCGCAAGCTATCGGATGGCCCGACTTTGGTGGTGAAGTCGGGGAGTGTCTTCTTGGAACAGCTTGAACATTGAAGTCGGCTAGCTAGTGGGTGGTCTAATGTGATTTGTCAGAGCCGAGGAAGAAGCCGTAACTGCCGCCGATCCTGGCTGCAGTGTAGAAGGAGCATCCCGAACTGCCAGTGAGGATGTTAGCTCGGACTCGGTGAAATTTTTGCAACGGAAACAGTCAACCGTGAATGTTGACGGGACAGAGAAGGCTCTCCCACTCGCGATCCGGCCCCAGATCTCGATGAGCGTCCCGATGAGAAACTTGCCGGCTTCTTTCCCTCTGAAGTCGTCACTGGGTGAGCTTTTATTTTTGAGGTGCTCACTTGACCCAAATCTACACTCTCCTCAACCACTATGGACTTACCCGGTGTCACGGTTCCCCTAACAGAGTAACCGGTCAGAACTTTGCGGCTTCTTCCTTCCATCATCGCTGGGTGAGCATGATTGTATATTATAGTGCTTGCTTCACCCTTGTTCTCTCATCGACCGCTACGGACATACCCGGCATCATAACACCCATATTCTGAGTGATACAAGGATGAAAATCACATGATCTGTGATTTGGGGCCTTGTCTTATATCACTGAGCACTTTGCCACTAGCTCTAATTGTATATTGTAGTCCAGCTGCGTCACAGTTCTCAGAGGCCTGAGTAACCTCTTCATCGGTCGAGGTAGCTGGTGACAGGGAACTAAAAGCATACGCTGTGGTTTCAGCCCTGTCTGAATACGACAACAGACTTTTTATGTGGTCGTGTGTGCTTTTCGGACGTAGAGGAAGCTGTAAGACTAGCCGACCCCGGCAGCCTATTAGAAGGAGTGTCCCGGACAGGAAGACATGGACGTAAGCTCCAACTGACGCAAGTTCCTACCAACAACCTCTGATCCCAGATGTTGTTGTAAGAGAGAGGGGCTTGTCACGGCTCCCACTAACGGAGTAACCGGTCAAGCTAGCTACTTGTACAGGAATAAGAGGCCTTATCCCTTGTTTGATATTCATGAGCACCTTTGCAGCTATCTCTGTTTGCTCATCAGATCGTGACGACAGCAGCACATTATGGATGGGTGTTGATATACCATCACCATGTTCTTGTTCCTCTGAAAGAGAAACTGAAAAGCTAGAATTAGCCTGCATCGGAACATCACTGGGCACCACATAGCGCTACACCTGCTTCCAACGTCTGGAATCCCAAACTACAGAAGTAGCACATGTTTCAGTTGGAGTACAGTGACTCCACGCAAGACAACAAGCATGCAAATCCGAGGCAGACTTCCTCGACTTACACTTTGAGCAGAAAGTTTTCATTATTAATATTTGAAGCCAAAATCAAAGTCCACTGCACTCCTAAAACATAACATATAATTTATACACAATAAGGATACAATAAGTAGTTAATCAAAAATATTTCAAAAGAAGAAAAACCAGAAACTAAACAACAGGCACAAAATAGGCCCAAAGTCAGTACCCAATTAACCACTACCTGATGCAAAGCAAGATCTTCATGGGAATAAAAAATGAAAGTGTCAATGACACTGTAGCTCAACTTGTCAAGACAAAGACATGTACATGTATAGTATGTGACACAGCACTGACAAACATCTAGGTAATGACCTGATAACAAAGGTACATATAAAGTACTGTAACGGTCTGTACATAAATACTGACCGTTGCCTGTAACAAATGTATAGGTAAAGTATTGTAAAGGTGGGTGACAGTCAGATGCTAAACTAGAAAAGAAATCTTTGAGTCCGAGAGTGGGTCTGACTGAACCCCAAAATATTTGTTCTCATAGCACAGTGATAACAAAGGCACCCCAAAACACACTCGTTCCTGTCCCAAGGTGAAAACAAAGGTACCCAAGAAGTTTTGTGAAGATCAGTTCATAAATACGAGCTGTATAGAAGTTGTGACAAAAAACTGATTGGACCTAATTTCGGTACAAAATGGCCACTGGCAGCCATCTTGAATTTTGGACCATACCCAGAAACACTCATTCTCATCCCAAGGTGATAACAAAGGTACCCTGAGCCGTACTGACATGTGTGCTTACATTGTGTAAGTAGCACTGAATAAATCAAAGTTCATCTAATTTGCATAAATTTTGCATGAAAAAAAAACCCTTACAATATGTGATGTATTCCATGTTACTAAACATTCATATAAAAATTTATTCAAATCAGAACTTTCATACAGAAGTTCTGTACAAAAGACTGATTGCACTAATTTGGGTAAAATGGCTGCTGGTGGCCATCTTGAATTTCGGACCACACCCAAAAACACTCGCTCTCATACCACGGTGATAACAAAGGTACCCAAGAAGTTTCGTAAAGATTGGTTCATAAATATGGCCTCTAGTCTGAGCCGTATAGAAGTTGTGTACAAAAACCTGATTAGACCTAATTTCGGTACAAAATGGCCACTGGCAGCCATCTTGAATTTTAGACCGCACCCAGAAACACTCGTTCTCGTCCCAAGGTGATAACAAAGGTACCCAAGACATTTCGTGAAGATCAGTTCATAAATACAGACTCTAGTCTGAGCCGTATTGACATGTGTACTTACTGTGTGTAAGTCGCACTGAAAAAATCAAAGTTCATCTAATTTGCATAATTTCTGCACGAGAAAAAAACCCGTATTATATGTGATGTATCCCATGGTACTAAACATTCACACACAAAATTATTCAAATCATAGCTTTCATATGGAAGTTCTGTGCAAAAATCTGATTGCACCTAATTTTGTACAAAATGGCTGCCATCGGCCATCTTGAATTTCGGACCAGACCCAAAAACACTCGTTCTCGTCCCACGGTGATACCAAAGGTACCGAAGAAGTTTCGTAAAGATCTAGCCCGAGCCGTATTGGCATTTGCACTTATTCACAATTTACGCACATGAAAAAACCTGTATTATATGTGATGTATCCCATGGTACTGAACATTCATACAAAAAATTATTCAAATCAGAGCTTTCATATGGAAGTTCTGTACAAAAAACAGATTTCTGCATCGTCAGTACAAAATGGTGGCTGGCAGCCATCTTGAATTTCGAACCGCACCCAAAAACACTTGTTCTCGTCCCACGGTCATAACAAAGGTACCCAAGAAGTTTCGTAAAGATTGGTTCATAAATACGGCCTCTAGCCCGAGCCGTATCCAATTGTTGATGTATGGACAGACGGACAGATGGACAGACGGACGACGGGACATGACAAAAGCTCAAATTTGGCTTTGCCAAAGTTGAGCTAAAAATGAAAAAATTTATAGTAATTTATACATTTTTTATACTTTCCAATGGCCAGACTTAGCTGGTGCTAACTCAAAATTATCTGGGGCCAAACACAAATTTTGCCCCCCAATCCCAAAATTTGAATGCAAAACTGAAAATTAGAAGTCCTATCTGGCCCTCCATACATTTACTCTCTGCGCATGCGCAGACGCCAGAAAGTCACTGAAACTGGCGCCAACACCATTCTTTGTAAAAAAGATTATAATATAATAATTCAGTGGGGAGGTATGAGCAAGGGAGGGTCATTCTCGTCTGGGCCATTGGTAAGTATAAAAAAATATATAAATTACTTTAAATATTTTTATACTGTACCAATGACCCAGACTTAGCTGGTGCTAACTCCACAAAAACCAGGGCCAAACACAAATTTTGCCCCCCAATCCCCAAAATTTGCATCCAAAACAAAAAGAAATCATGTCCTAAAGGACCTCCATAGTACGACTCTACTGCGCATGCGCAGTGACGCAGTCGTCCCGAAATTGGCGCCAAATATCATTCTCTGTTTGGCCCTTCATCAGTCAACATCTCACTGATCTTTGTGCTTGTAAATCTCAGTTTAAAGGATGCCAGACACGTAATTCTTGGAGAAAATGTGATTCTAAGGAGGATAGAAGGAGGAGAGGAAAAAAGAAGTGGCAAAAAATAATCAGGGCTGTACTTAAAATTTTTTGTTGAAATTATGTTAAGTTGCCTATTTTCGAGGCAAACGCCTCTTGTTGTCATTCTTGCTAATTGTTGCACTGCTTATTCAGTGTTTCCTCTCCCCTAACCTTCTAAAGTCCCCCCTTGCAATTCTCCCATGCTTTTGGCATATTTTTGAGAAGTTTCATTTCTAAAAATTCCCTGGGAGAGTTGCTTGGTTACAGAATGTTTTCTGTTATTTTCCCCATAGTTACGTTTTCACCCATGGGTGTATAACGTTTGTGTTCTGCATCTTCCATCTGATGTTCTGCAGATTCTCCCCTGGGAGTCTCTGTTTTGCATCAGATAGAGTGTAATTGATGACTGATTCCGGGCCAGTTTTTTCAGTGCCTGGAGTCATGTTTTCTTCTGTGTTTACACTGTTTGTTTTCATTGGCAACAGCCTTTTTTGAGGGGGGCTGTTTGCCTTTGAGGTAGTTTATCTCATTATAAGATACATTTATATTATCCGAAAGTGTCTCATTAATTATTTTATATAATTTTAAAATTTTTGACCACACTTTGCCATCGGATCCATCGGGGCTCAACGTTACTTTTCAGCAACTTGGGCTTCTCTGAAAAAATATTTTTTCAAAATTATTTTGTTTTGCAATTGTTTTTTCATTTATTAATGGATCATGTTATTATGTATCTTTGTGTCAGGGGTTTTTGCGAGTAACTAGGACTTATTGTTGTTCTTTCACAATGAAGGGAACTTGTTCAAATTGTAATAGGAAGAAATCTTCCTCTGACTTTCATGATTATTGCATTAATTGTAGTCAGTGTTCTCGCATTAATCCCTGTCCTGTATGTGAACATTGGGATGAGAAACATTGGAAACGTGTGTCACGATATGTTGTTTCTGGAGAAAGAGCGATGCCGGCTCTTTCTCCACAAGGTCACTCTACTCTCTCAGTTTCTATTTCAGAGGAACCAGAACAGGGTGATGTTTCCATGTTATCTTCTTCAAGTGTGCGTCCGTCGTCACAATTAAATACAGAGCTAGCGGCAAAAGTGCTCATGGAGATTAGACAAATGTCGTCCGCTAGCTCGCCCGGTGTAGCGTCCATTCACCGAATGGTTCGGCAGCCGGGTTCGTCCGATGCGGTCCAAGAGGAAATTTTGGGTGATGCGAGCACTATAAAAATAATAGATGCACACCCAGTGACGGCGGATAGTGAACGAGAACGGAGGAAGCCTTTTAGTCCGGTTCCTAGCTCGTCCAGGTCCAGCCGGGCCGCGAGCGAGAGAGGCCCCTCTCTCGTACAACAACATCTGGGACCAGATGTTGTGGTACAAAATGTGTCTTTAGCGGAGCATACGTCCGTCGCTCGGGACGCTCCGTTGTATAAGCAGTCCGCAGAGACTGTTAAGGCTTCCTCTTCTCGCCGGCGCACACGACCGCACCTTGGCTGCGTGACCTCCGATATTTTGCCAGCTTCGCCGATGAAGGATTATTCGGCGACCAGGTCACACCATCCGGCAGCCAGGGATTCGAGACCGATGGACTCCGGACGTTCGCATAGGAAAAGTATGCGGGAGCCATCTGATGCGGAGCTGCCCTCGGCAAAGCAGCGAAAGACCGCTCCTCCGCAGGTCTCGACGTCGGACATTCTAGTGCAGATAGCACAGCTTATCGCAGCATCCCAGCAGCCGACAGAGACGGTGTCGGATCGAGAATTATCCGACGGCGCTGGGTCGGTACGCTCCGCCGAAGCATCGGGGGCGGACGACCGGGAACATCGGGAGGTCCGACCGGATGGTGAAAGGGATACGGATGAATTGGAGCTATCCCTTTCGGAACAACACAAAGCTGCCGTAGACTTCATCCGGCACTTTCTTCCTCAAGTTGTTCCGTCGGGCCAGACTGCTGCGCTTCCGGACAGGAGAATTATAGCGTCATTGGACTCTGATTTTTTCGAGCGGTTCAGGGACATCGCTCCCGAGTTTCCGTCGCAGTCCAATAATGTTGCAAGAACATTTGAATTATTGAACGACGCTATTTTTAAACTTGCTTCCAGGACAGGGAAAGCAGGCTTCTTGTCCGCAAATACTCTCAACCTGCCTTTCATTAATGCAAGGAATAAATTCGACACGGCAGGTCAGGGTATACCGAGAGTTCCTCTGCGTATGGACGACGAGGCGGAAGACTTAGAGCTATCATTACCGTCGTCAGCTTCTATTCCAACCGCAGTGTTGGAAACAGCTATTGCGTCTAACAGAGCCAATTTAGATGCCTTATCTTACGCAGATCACCTTACGAAGGCGTTATCACTGCGTCTTCAAGGGGAAGAGTTTCAGGATATACAATCCTCCTTAAGACTTCTTTCAAGGGCAGTAGCTTATTCCACGTGTAACTCCGCCCTTTCAGTGGCAAATTTGGAGTTGGTTAGACGTGACGCAGCCCTGTCTACATCCACACTAGTGGATTCTAAGGTGAAGAACTCTCTTAGAGTCGCTTCGGTCTCAGGAGATCTTCTCTTTGACGGCAAGCTTTCCGCTATTTATGATAATATTAAAAAGAAAGCTAGTGATTCTCTGTTGTTTAGATCCGCTCCTAAAAGGTCGGATACAGCAGACACGAATAAGGCGGGCACTTCTGGGTCTTATCCGCCCAAGAGAGGTTCCTATAGAGGTTCCGGTGCGTCCTCTAGCTCTTATTCGAGAGACCGTCAGGATAGCGACTCTCGTTCGGGACGTCCTTCAGGCCGGGACAATCGGTCGGACGCCCCGAGGTCGACGAGGCGAGGTGCGGGTCGTGGAAGACGTGGTTTCTCCTACCGCAGGCCTCGCAGATCCAGGAGGTGATGGCTCAAACCTCTATCGCGTTCCGGTTGGCGGAAGGTTGTCGAGTTTTTCTCAAGAGTGGGCGTCGATTACGGACGACCCGTGGGTGAGAGGAGTGACTTCGGAAGGTCTAAAGATATCCTTCAAACGAAAGCCTCCATTAACTCGAAGTCCAAAGTGGACTCATCTTCCGTCAAACCCTCAGAAAAGAGACGCTCTGCTATCAGAGGTGCAGTCTCTTTTAATGAAGAACGCGGTAGAGGTCGTAGAAAACCAGGAATCGCTGGGATTCTACAGCCATCTGTTTCTGGTTCCGAAACCAGACGGCTCGTTCCGTCCAGTCATAGATTTGAGCTAGATAAACAAGCTGATCGTCGCTCCGAAGTTTTATATGGAGACGATTCGATCGGTCAGAGCGAGTATTCGGGTGAACGATTATGCAACGAGCATAGATCTCAAAGATGCGTACTTTCACGTCATGGTACATCCGACATTCCGAAAGTATCTACGCTTCGCAGTCCTAGGAGTGCTGTATCAGTTCCGGGCCATGTGCTTCGGATTGAATCTAGCACCCTGGGCTTTCACTCGGGTAATGAACTCGGTAATGATCTACTTCCGAGCTCATTCGTCTGCGGTAACGTCGGCCTACCTGGACGACATTCTTCAGAGGTACGGCAACGAGTTAACGCTTCAGAACGATGTTCAGAATCTTCTTCTATTGCTCCGACGTCTCGGTTTCATAGTAAACGAGGAGAAGTCGGATCTGGTGCCGTCCAAGTCATTCACTCATCTGGGAATGAGCTTCGAGACGCACAACAATCTCGTTCGTCTGCCGTTAACCAGAGCGAAATTAGTCAGTTGTTACGCTCGCTATTGTCTAAATACAGACAAAGTCACAGCGAGAGAATTTATGAGACTGATAGGTCTGTGCGGAGCCGCCGCGGATCTCATTCCGATGGGACGGCTACGCACACGGCCTCTTCAAATTTTCCTGACTCAGAATTGGAGTGTGAAAATTCATTCGCTCGATGTAGACGTTCTCTTGTCAGATCAAGTGAAACAAGAGATTCAGACTTGGGCAAACATTCAGTGGTTAACTCAAGGAGTTCCGCTGCAGTTGCCGGATCCGAGTTTTACCATTATGACGGATGCCAGTCAAACAGGTTGGGGTGCATCATTAATCCCAACGGATTCGAGATGCCAGGGTCTTTGGGATCCGCAATTCCTGTGCAAGCACATAAACATCAAGGAAATGATGTCAATTTGGCTTGCGTTACGTCACTGGATGGACATTATTCACGATGCTCATGTCCAAATCCTATCCGACAATACGACAGTAGTGGCGTATATACGGAATCAGGGAGGCACTCATTCAGTTCCGTTGTTCAATCTAACGGAAAGAATCCTTCTGTTTGCGTTGGAACATCACGTTCTTCTTTCGGTCCGTCACATACCGGGTCGTCTGAATGTGCTAGCAGACTCCCTTTCACGAAAGGGTCGCTTGTTGCCGTCGGAGTGGACTCTCAACAAACAAGTATTCAATCAGATTTGCTACCAATGGGAACGGCCAATGATAGACTTATTTGCGACACATCTCAACAATCAGTTGCAGACGTATGTGTCCCCGTGTCCGGATCCAAGAGCATTTGCAGTAGACGCTCTATCGATCCCTTGGGACGGAATGATAGGATATGCGTATCCTCCAGCGCCGTTAATTCAACAAGTATTGCTAAAGATAAAACAATCTCAATGCAAGATTCTGTTGGTAGCATCTCTGTCGCCACAGAGACCGTGGATAAATCTACTCAGGTGTCTGTTGTGGGACCTACCGCGGAAGCTCCCTCCACGAGAGGATCTTCTTTGGCAGGGGAAATCGCGCCAACTGCATCACAACCCGCAAGGTCTCAACCTTCACGTTTTTCCGTTGTGCGGTCCTTCTTGCATGGCAAGCACTTTACAGGACGAGCAGTGGACGCGATTTCTAACTGTAGGAGGACCTCCTCTTCGCTAAACTATGCGGCTAAGTGGAAGGTTTTCCGTCGTTGGTGTAGGGATCATTCTGTTGATATATTTGATCCCTCTATACCAGACATTGCTAACTTTCTAGTATACTTGTTTGACGAAATCAAACTGCAACCTGTTACTATAAAGGGTTATAGATCTATGTTATCTGATACCTATGCACATCATGATAGTTTACAAATTGGATCTAATGTCTCTTTATCGAAATTGGTTAGAAACTTTTCGATAAATAGACCCAGAACTCTTAGATTAATTCCTAAGTGGAATTTAGCTTGGGTTCTCCTTAAATTGAAGGAAAAGCCATTTGAACCTCTTGGGACAGTAGATTTCAAATTCTTATCTTATAAGACAGCTTTTCTCTTAGCTTTCTCTTCTGCCAGAAGAGTCAGTGAGCTTCATGCACTATCGGTGGATGATTCTCATTATCGTAGTGTTGGGAACACTATCACCTTCACTACTAATGTCGGTTTTTTAGCTAAGAATCAGGCTCCTAATAAATATCCGGAACCTATTGTTATTAAGGCTCTTCCGTCTTCAGACGGGCGTAGGCCTTTACTCTGTCCTGTTAGAGCACTACGTATCTATAAACAGAGATCTCAGTTCATCAGAAAGGGACGGAAACGTTTCTTTCTGTCTTTGATGCCTAATAGAAAGGACATTTCAGTCCATTCTATTGCTAGATGGATTCAGTTAACTATCCGTACTGCGTATGAAGATTTATCTTCTTCTCAGCAGTCTGTGCTTAAGATTTCTGCTCATGAAGTAAGAGCTCTTTCTACTTCCTGGGCTTATGCTAATAGTGTTGCTATTACAGATTTAATGAAGGCTGCTTATTGGTCTCAGCCATCCACATTTACTAATTTTTATCTCAGAAATATTGAGTCCATTTCTGGAGACCTGCATTGTTTAGGTCCGTTATCTGTTGCTCAGAATGTCGTCCACTAAACAGTTGCAACTATAGTTATGCAGGCTTTCTGTTCCGGCAGTGACTCCGTCCGGCTGCCCTCTTCGCTCTGGGCTATTTGACCCAGGGCAAGGGGAAGGGGGGGGGGGGGGGGTGGGTGTTCCCTTAGGTCACCTGCTTTATAGTGAAAAGCAAGGGAATGCCTCCTCCAAGACAGTATTTCTGAGTCGCTTCCGGGATGGTTTTAAAGTGTAATATTAATGTTTAATTTCATTCATGTCTTATTTTTAAAGTGTAGCTCGGTGTGAAGCATTTGTATATGTCAAGTGTCAAATGGGCTTTAATATACAATACTCGGACACTTTTAAATGATTATAAAGAGTCTCAATTCTCTGGACTACTTTATTTATTGGCTTGCTTTAAAAATAATTAGTATAAAGGTTATACTGGATGTTAATAGAGAACATGAATGTTATTGTGCTCAATTATTAAGGGTAGTGTATCTTTCTAATTTAAATATTAAATAAGAAAGATACATGTAAAGCCTAATACTCCTTTTCTCCTTAAGGGGTTACCTCTTTATTTTATAATTGAGCTTATTGGATTTTCCTCTATGTCCTAGGCCCTGCAGCCTGTTTACTATTCAGCTAAGTCTGGGTCATTGGTACAGTATAAAAATGTTAAAAAATTTATAGTAATTTATATATTTTTTATACTTACCAATGACCCAGACGGGGATGGCCCTCCCTGAGTTGGGAACTCTTGCCTCCCCGCTGAGTACATAGCGCTGACCAGGCACTGCCAGTAAGAATGATATTTGGCGCCAATTTCGGGACGACTGCGTCACTGCGCATGCGCAGTAGAGTCGTACTATGGAGGTCCTTTAGGACATGATTTCTTTTTGTTTTGGATGCAAATTTTGGGGATTGGGGGGCAAAATTTGTGTTTGGCCCTGGTTTTTGTGGAGTTAGCACCAGCTAAGTCTGGGTCATTGGTAAGTATAAAAAATATATAAATTACTATAAATTTTTTAACTTTTTCATATTTTTATACTGTAACCAATGGCCCAGACGTAGCTGAATCATAAAAAGGTGGAGGGCCTAGAACTTCAGAAATAGTTGATCAACATAGATCAAATCCTTCAATCCATGATGAAGGAAATTAGAACAAGAGCTGGACTTTCATCCTGTGCATACCCCCACGTGGTGTACCACCTAGTGTGGGCATACCTATCACCAACAAATATCATTTACGAATATTCTCGTACAGACAGACGGACGGATGCACAGATGGACAGACGCAATCCAGTATATCCCCCCACCTTCCATTTTCTACAAAAATTTTCAACAATTTCCAACAATATTCTAAGTCAAAAAGTATGGTAAATTGTTTCGTGTTTGGAAGTTTTATGCAATGAGGCAGAAGCCTTTGTCATAGGCAAACTGCATGCCATATTTCACTGAAATCCGATAACCCCAATCCAGTATGCTCCCCCCCCCCCCCCCGCCTCCCATTTTCTTCGAAAGTTTTCAACAACTTCCAACAATTTCTAAGTCAAACGGTATGGTAAATTGTTTGGTGTTTGGAAGTTCTATGCAATGAGGTAGAAGCCTTTGTCATAGGCAACTGCACGCCATATTTCACCACAATCCGATAACCTATACCTGAGATACAGGCTGAACAGACAAATAATGTATATTTCCTACAATTTCAAAGTCAAAAAAGGGGGATAACTCTAAAAAGGTGAATGTGAGAAATATTGTTGAATCCTTTTTTTAAAGCCTATACCATAAGCAGTGTTCATGGCAAATTTCATCGCAGTAGAACATTCGATACCCAAGATACAGGCTGAAAAGACAAAATTTGGCTCGGACGACACAATTTCTAAGTGAACAAGAAACAAACAAAAAAAATACCAAAAAAAAAAATAACTAGTGTGGGCATACCTATGACCAACAAATATAATAAAAAATAATAATTTCCTTAAGTTATGAATATTTTCGGACGGACTCACACACGGACGGACAGATGGACGGACAGACAGACGTACATACAGACGGACGGACGGACGCATGTAATCCAGTATACCCCCATTTTCTTCAAAAGTGGGGGTATAATAATTAGAATTTACATGTATGTCTCTTTATACCGTAATAGAGGAGATGTAAATCCTAAATCTGAGCATGAAACCATGCTAATTAGGATGTAATGAGTTCACAATTTTTAAGGCTAGTCTGGACTAAGCCCCAAAAATTAGGATGGCATATTTGAGAATGAGAGAAAATTGCCCATAAACCTCTGCCATATAATAACACTAAAGTTGAATGCCAAATATAGTTCGGATAAAACAGCTTCCTTCATAGTTACATACCCAATAAGCCAGAGAAGTGGAGAAAATGACCCCACCCCCTTTTTTTAAAACATATCTTCAAAAGAAAGAGGAGAGAGCACTGGAATCAATAAGCGGTACCAGGAAACAATATAAATAAATATCAATCAGGCACTCAGGAATTAATACATGAATAATAAATGGTGCTTAATGCCACTTCACAAGCCAAGGCTATAGCGACGATTTTGGTAAATAATATTGTCTACTACAAAATATGCACTACAGACGGCGTATACAGGTACTACGAAATCAGTGATATAAAATATAATATTCACATATTAAAACGAGATACATTGAACATTCTCTGCAGAGAAAACACACTTCAAAGATCATCCACAGGCGGCCTCTGTACAATAAAATCCAGTAAGAACACTCTCCAACGTGTACTATCTGATATCTACAACCATAAACACGTGAGAATATGCGATTTGAGAACCAACAAAATAGAGACCAGGATCAAGAAATAGAGGTAGGTATGATTAACAGGCTCCAACATGGACTGCCCCAGAAATATATAATAATTTTAAGGTCCACCAAAGCGATAGCCTAATAAAATATTGCGTGAGTGCATTAAAATCCAGCATGTAATCATCTAAAAACCACTAACTGGTTATGCAGTCACCTTTGAACTCAAATAGCAGCAATTATGATGATTTAATAAGCGCTTGTATGTAGAAATCAGAAAATAAACACCGGAAACTAATGCAACAAAAACTGTGTTTATGCCTATGAGGGCGCCATTCAACACGACCCCCCAAAAGCATAGTATGTATGTATAAAGATATATATACAAGACAGAGTGTGAGTGTTGGGAGGGGGGGGGAGGGAGGGGAATACGAAGTCATGTAGAAACCTCCTCACCCACATTACTTAATCATTGCTGGTCCAGAGAGCAAAAATATAGGAACCCCAAAGGCTACCTCACGTCTAACAGACTCCCTTATGCCACTATGGGCAGAGCAGAGAATGACGTGAAGAACAAAACTTCCCCTGAAGAAGATGGTCCTCTCGTGGAGGAAGCTTCTGGCGAATGTTCAATAACAGGCACTTGAGAAAACTGATAGAAGGATATTGTGACGACAGATATGTTATTAGTAGGAATCACACTGAGATTATTAAATCTTAACATAATCTACTGAATCAAATGAATTGAAGGATACACTTATCCTATCATTCATTCCCCTGAAAACGGCTAAACGTCAACTGTATGCGCTCAAAAGTCTAACACTGGCGACACAAATAAAGGAAACTATTGTTCCTATGCGTCGCAAACTTAACTATCCTGGAGCGATTCCACATGCATGTTCGCTAATAATATAATCCAATGATGTAGCGTAAACAATAAGACATCATTCTTGATGAATATGTGATCTCCAAGAACTGAGGGTCTCAAGAACCCTGCATATAGAGTCCGTCTGACTCAGAATTATAACCCAATTATGAACTCACGTCCGTCATCATTGAAAGAACCGAATCTGGCAGCTGTTAAACCACTGAATATCTGCCCAAACTTGGCCTTATGTTTACTAGATCCGTTAAAACAATACAGGTCTTGAGCAAAAAAAGTCTTCCCACTCCAGTTAAGAATAACTGGAGGCGACATGTTCATAAGCGATCCATGGAAATAACATTCGTAGCCGCTCCGCACTATCCCATCCGACGCATAAAATCTTTCGCTGTCAATGTGTCTGAAAGAAGACAAAAGCGAGCCTAACAACTGGTTAATTCGCTCTATGAAAAAACAAACGAGCCAGCTTGTTGAAAATGAATTGTAGGATACGTGTATCCTATCATTCATCCCATGAGACATTATCTAGTTCATTCTTCAAGTGATCTTAAAAACTATAATTGTCGCCCACTCGAACATTCAAACACTCGCTTTTTCAACTGAATGATTATCCTAAATAACCTTTAGCGCCATGATAAACACGTTATCCAGTTCCAGTTAATTACCGGCCGGACCGAGCTCTAGAAGAGCCTCGAGCCACCAGCTCAGGGGTGTCTGATCAGTAAAGTCAACAGACCTAAACACCCCCCTATCCAAGTGGCTGTATAGTCTATCTCTAAAGTAATATATAGGAGGGATACCTATACCTTCACTATGAGTCCTTATAGATGATCTGAGTCTAGGACAACCTCTCCTACTCTTTTCTGCTGTTGTTGGTTGATTAGACTCCAAATTAAAGAGCCGAGTATTGATGCTTTCTTGTAGCTTAAACCTACATTAATGAAAGCTTTCCGTCAAAGACTTAGTGTCTGGAAAACTAAAGCGACCTGTAGCAAGTTTTCCACCCAGTCAAATATTAAAGGTGACAACGCAAGGCTTTGGCACATCAGAATAGCTCCCCCTTAACAAATGTTAAGACAGAGATATATGTGATAAATAGGCCTGGAAAGGTACAAACGTCCACAAATTTCCTTTCCATATAGATGTTGCGACACAGTACTTAAAAGTGAAGTACATAAGACAGTGAGTCTAAATTCGCTTTGAATAAGAAATTATCTTCTCAATTGTGTCCGAGCGAACAGCGAAATGTTGAAGGTAAGGCTACAACTAAGACCTTAGCCTGCTCAATCAACACAGAGAAACTCTCAACACATCTTCCCCGGTCGTTTTTTAAATGTATGTGATCAAACAACACTTAAAAATGATGATAAGAAACTGTATTACTTCTTCCCACAGGAAGTTAAATATGGCGTTGTCTACATAATCGAAGACCTGTGACACCCGTGTAGACTTAATGGAAAAAGATCTTATTATCCTGCTCTTTGTCCGGATGAAATCAGCGTCTAACAACGCTAGCGGTTTCTCACAATTCTCGCAGCATTGTGATTCACTGGAACAAGTCCAAGGAAACGATAATGGATAGTATCCATATCATCCATGAGTTGTTCCGAAAGGGAAGGTTATCCTCCTCCGTATCCCTTTCATCATCCGTCTAAACCAGTTTTAGAATCACGGTCACAGGCATCTCAACAGGCAGATGACAGGACCGACCAAGCACCATCTGACAGCTCAAGTTTTGCGACTGACGTTGAGTGCTTCTGCATTAGCAGGAAATGATGAGCTGCACAATCTGCGACAGCAAGTCCGTTACGGAGGCCTGAGGAGCAGCGGTCATATATTGCTTATCTGCAGGATGCTCCTGGGACAGTGTGTCCCAGATGGCTCTTAACTACAGACATCCCGATGAATGAGGCCTCATCTCCTTGGCTACTAGATGGTGCGACTTCCTCGACAAAGAGTGGATCTATTGATGATGCAGACTAGATACCCAAATTCACGTAGCCAAGGTGTGTTCGAGAGTGCTTAGTAAACGCTGAAGAAGCCGAATTGTAGCTGTCCCCTGGATGATAATTAAATGGAGTGTCCCGGACAAAAGGCATGTACGTAAGCTCCGAATGACGCAAGTTCCTACCAACAGCATGATATTCAAGAGTAACCGCTTCACCGACGACAGGGAACTGAAACCACTCAAAGTGGTTTATAGCCCTGTGCAATATAAAGAGCACTTTAGCCTTATGTAGAGGAAGCCGTAAGGCTAGCCGACCCCGGCTGCCTATTAGACGGGACGTCCCGGACAAGATGCATGGACGTAAACTCTGACTGACGCAAGTTTCTACCAACAACATCTGGCCCCAGATGATGCTGTAAGAGAGAGAGAGACCTCTCTCTTGCTCGCGGTCCTGGCGACCTGTACGAGCGTACCTCAGAACTTGCCAGCTTCCTACTTCCATAATCGCTGGGTGAGCATAATTGTATATTATAGTGCTTGCTTCACCCTTGTTCTCTCATCGACCTCTACGGACATACCCGGCATCATAACACCCATATTCTGAGTGATAGAAGCGCCGGTTGAGCTAGCTGGTGACAAGGACGAAAATCACATGATCTGTGATCTGGGGCCTTGTCTTATATCACTGAGCACTTTGCCACTAGCTCTAATTGTTGTATATTGTAGTCCAGCTGCATCACAGTTTTCAGAGGCCTGAGTAACCGCTTCACCGGTCGAGGTAGCGGGTGACAGGGAACTAAAACCATACGCTGTGGTTTTTAGCCCTGTCTAAATGTGACAACAGACTTTTTGTGCGGTCGTGTGTGCTTTTCGGACGTAGAGGAAGCAGTAAGACTAGCCGACCCTGGCAGCCTATTAGAAGGAGCGTCCCGGACAGAAAAGCATGGCCGTAAGCTCCAACTGGCACAAGTTCCTACCAACAACCTCTGATCCCAGATGTGTTGTAAGAGAGAGGGGCCTCTCTCTTGCTCGTGGTCATGGAAGACCTGGACGAGCATACCTCAGAACTTGTCTGCTTCCTCCTTTCCGTCGTCGCAGGGTCAGCATGTTTCAATATTATAGTGCTCGCAACACACTTTTTCCTTTCCTCGACCGCTACAGACTTACCCGGCGTCATAACAGCCATATTCTGAGTGATAGAGCACCAGTTGAGCTGGCTGGCGACAAGGACGAAAACCACATGATCTGTGATCTGGGGCCTTGTCTATTTGATTGAGCACTTTTGCCGCTAGCTCTAATTGTATATTGCGACGACGGAAGCACACTATCTGATGGCGTCACGAAACCTCACCATGTTCTTGTTCCTCTGTAAATAGAAACTAAAAAACTAAAGTGACTTTTTGGCGAGAGGACCAGCAGTGTGCCCGCACCGCGAGAGGACGCCTAAACACCCCAAGGGTGAGAACGAAACTATGGTGATGTACAGAATAATCTTCTGTATAATACGTTAAACTCCCAAGAAATTAAAAAAACAATTTCAATAAAACAAGCCAAAAAGCTTGGGAGTTTAACTGGAGGGGTGGAGGGGAGGGGGGGATGGCAGGGTGATGGGGGGGGGGGGAATCAAGGGAGGTTAGGGAAGGAATACTTAACAAACAGTGGAAAAATCATTAACAGTCAATGATGACGACTGGCCCATGTCCTGAAATTGTGGAACATGAACTAATTTTTATAAATATTGTAAAATTACAGCCCTGAACGTTTCAAACCACTGTTTCTTCCTTCCTTCATACAGTTGTGTCCTTGGATCCACCAAATTAACCATTGATTTGTGTCTGGCATCATTAAAACTGAGATTTAAAAGCACAGAAGTCAGTGTGATGTTATCTGACTGAAGGGCCAAAACAAAGAATAATGTTGGCGCCAGTTTCGGGACTTCCTGGCGTCTGCGCATGCGTGGAGAGTAAATGTATGGAGGACCAGATAGCACGTCTAATTTTCGATTTTGCATGCAAATTTGGGGGATTGGGGGCAAAATTTGTTTGGCCCTAGATAATTTTGAGTTAGCACCAGCTAAGTCTGGGCCATTGGTTACAGTATAAAAATATGAATCTGGCAGAAGATGCAAGACTACAAATGTCCCAATACCCCTAGGATGCAGACGTACCCATGGGGACAAACGGAATAAACATTGAGTAGAACATGTTAAACTCCAAAGAAATGTAATAAACAATTTCAATAAAAAAGCCAAAAAGCTTGGGAGTTTAACAGGAGGGTTCATGGAAGAAGAGGGAAGGAACATTTAACACACAGTAGGTTTTATCATTAGCAAGAATGATGATGTTCAGGCACATGTCCCCAAAATGAGAAACATGAATAATTTTACATAATTATTTTAAAGTTACAGCACTGAACGTCCAAAACCACCATAGTTTCCTTCCAGCAACCTGTTACAGCCTTGAATCCACCATTACCATCATTGATTTGTTGTGTCTGGCATCTTCAAAAAAAGAGATTTAAAGGGCAGATTGTCAGTTCCGATGTTCCCTGTCTTGGGCCAATCAAAAGAATGATGCTTTGAGCCAATTTCGGCACCTTCCTGGTTACCGCACATGCGCAATACATAAAAGTATGGAGGACCAGATAAGACTTTTAATTTTTGGATCTGTATGCAAATTTTGGGGATGGGGGGGGGGGGGGAGGGGTTCAAAATTTGTGTTTGGCCATGGATAATACTGAGTTTGCACCAGGTAAGTCTGGGTCATTGGTTTTAGTATAGAAATATTAAACAAGAGGCCCCAGGGGGCCTGAGGGCGCTCACCTGACATGGTAGCCTAAATATCAACCCAGAGAATTGATTTCCACAAGTTGCATCTGCTCCTCCTAAGAAAAGCTGAAACCAAATATCCAAATATTCTGACCAGTGGATCTAAAAAAAAGATTTTTAAAGAATATTCCTCATACTGAACTAAGTCATAATTCGGGCTCCCACAGGAAGCCCATATATGAACCCAGGGACTTGGCTTTAACAAACCTGAAACTCACACCTCTAAGGATTCTGCACACCAAATATCAAAACATTCCGACTGCTGGATCTGAAGAAGAAGATTTTTAAAGAAAATTCCTCATTTTGAACCAAGTTACAATTCGAGCTCCCACAATCAGCCCAAATATGGACCTAGGGACATGGCTTGAACAAACTTGAATCTTACCCCCCTAAGGATGCTGCATAAAAAATATCAAAAGCATTCATCTGCTGGATCTGAAGATTTTTAAATAAAATTCCTCATTTTGAACTAAGTTGTCATTCAGGCTCCCATAGTGAGCCCAAATATGAACCAAGGGACTTGGCTTGAACAAACTTGAATCTCAGCCCCCTAAGGTTGCTCCATGCCAAATATCAAAACATTCCAACTGCTGAATCTGAAGAAGAAGATTTTTAAAGAAAAATTCCTCATATTGACTATGTTATAATTTGGGCTCCCACAGGGAGCCCAAATATGGACCCATGGACTTGGCTTTAACACACTTGAATCCCCCCTCCCCCCAAGGATGCTACTCACCACATATCAAACCATTCCGACTGCTGGATCTGAAGAAGAAGATTTTTTAAGAAAATTACTCATTTCGAACAAAGTTACAATTCAAGCTCCCACATTGAGCCCAAATATGGACCTAGGGACATGGCTTGAACAAACTTGAATCTCACCCCCCTAAGGATGCTGCATACCAAATATCACAAGATTCTGCCTGCTGGATCTTGAGAAGAAGATTTTCAAAGACATTTGCCTGAAATGCACTAAGTTCAAATTTGGGCTTCTATAGTGAGTCCAAATATGAATCCAGGTGGCCGATTTGAACAAACTGGAATCAGATCCACCCCACAATGTTGCATACCAAATATCAAAAGATTCTGCCTGCAGGATCTGGAGAAGAAGATTTTTGAAGAAATTTGCCTGAAATGCACTAAGTTCAAATTCGAGCTTCTATAGTGAGCCCAAATATGAATCTAGGGAGCCGATTTGAATAAAATAGAATCAGATCCACCCCACAATGTTGCATACCAAATATCAAAAGATTCTGTCTGCTGGATCTGGAGAAGAAGATTTTTTAAGAAATTTGCCTGAAATGCACTAAGTTCAAATTTGGGCTCCTATACTGAGCCCAAATATAAACCCAAGGGGCCGATTTGAACAAACTTGAATCAGATCCACCCCACAATGTTGCATACCCAATATCAAAAGATTCTGCCTGCTGGATCTTGAGAAGAAGATTTTCAAAGAAATTTGCCTGAAATGCACTAAGTTCAAATTTGGGCTCCTATACAAAGCCCAAATATAAACCCAAGGGGCCGATTTGAACAAACTTGAATTAGATCCACCCCACAATGTTGCATACCAAATATCAAAAGATTCTGCCTGCTGGATCTGGAGAAGAAGATTTTCAAAGAAATTTGCCTGAAATGCAGTAAGTTCAAATTTGGGCTCCCATACCGAGCCCAAATATAAACCCAGGGGGCCGATTTGAACAAACTTGAATCAAATCCACCCCACAATGTTGCATACCAAATATCAAAAGATTCTGCCTGCCGGATCTGGAGGAGAAGATTTTTTTAAAAATTTGCCTGAAATGCACTAAGTTCGAAATCGGGCTCCTATACTGAGCCCAAATATGAACCCAAGGGGCCGATTTGAACAAACTTGAATTAGATCCACCCCACAATGTTGCATACCAAATATCAAAAGATTCTGCCTGCTGGATCTGGAGAAGATTTTCAAAGAAATTTGCCTGAAATGCAGTAAGTTCAAATTTTGGCTCCTATACTGAGCCCAAAAATAAACCCAGGGGGCCGATTCGAACAAACTTGAATCACATCCACCCTCCAATGTTGCATACCAAATATCAAAAGATTCTGCCTGCTGGATCTGGAGAAGAAGATTTTTTAATGTTTTTCCCATTGCCTACAGTGTTAAAAAGTGCTGACTCAGCACTTTTTCAATGTCCCGAAACTGTACCCTATGATAAAACCGATGGCAATTTTTTTTTACCAATTCTTTCTGTTGGTCCTAAGGAAGCTTCACACCAAATAAAAATTCTCGGTGCCGTGCAGTTTTGGAGATATGGGCGTTTTAATTTTTTTCTATTTTTAGCTCCTGCGGTTCCCATGGGGCTACGGGAAAAAAAAAATCAGCATAAATTAGTTACTTATGACCCAATAAGCCCTCACATAAAATTTGGTACAAATCAGCCTCTCGGTTTGGAAAATAAAAATTTTGGGCGGGGCCAAAAATTTTGCCCCTCCTATAACGACGCCAAGTATAGCCCCACAAACTTCTCTTGAACAAATGTGAGTCTACACCTCAAAAGGAAGCTGCACACCAAATATCAAGTCTCTGCTACTGCTGGTTCATGAAAAGAAGATTTTTTTAAGATTTCGGCACATTTTTTGGGTGTGGCCCTACCCACAGGCGGGGCAACTTGATTTGAACAAAATCAAATTGCGATGTCATAACAAACTATTATCTCAAATATCAATTAAATTGGTTCAGCGGTTTGGGAGGAGAAGATGCAAACACCATGTTCACGGACGACGAACGACGGACGCAGGACGACGGACGGTGAGTGATCACTATAGCTCTCCTGACTGAAAGTCAGGTGAGCTAAAAATCCAGCAAGAGGATCACAGATCCAGAAGTGGAGTTTTGACATTAAATTCTGAAGAAATAAGCTATTTATAGTAACAGTGACCTTGACCTTGGAGTCCCAGACTCCGAAATCAATAGGTGTCTTCCCTTCCTATAGAGTAACCTCTGGTATAAGTTTGGTAAAGGTGCGTCAAATAGAACTAAAGTTATTGCCCGGAAACCAATTTGTCATAAAATATTCTATTTATAGTAACAGTGACCTTGACCTTGGAGTCCCAGACTCCGAAATCAATAGGTGTCTTCCCTTCCTATAGGGTAATCTCTGGTATAAGTTTGGTAAAGGTGCGTCAAATAGAACTAAAGTTATTGCCCGGAAACCAATTTGTCACAAAATATTCTATTTATAGTAACAGTGACCTTGACCTTGGGACGCGAGACTCTGAAATCGACAGGTGTCTTCCTTTCCTATAGGGTAACCTCTGGTATAATTTTGGTAAAGGTGCATCAAATAGAACTAGAGTTATTGCCCGGAAACAAATTGTTTATGCCCGCCGCCCTCCGCAAGCCCGCCACTTCATCAAACTATAAGTCGAGTTTGCCTTTGTCAAAACTCGACTAAAAATACTGACAGAAGAAGATTTTTTTAAAATATTTCTCATACTGCATTATGTAATAATAACTTTAGACTGGATTTCAACAAACTTAAATAGGCCTCACCCCCAAGGATGCTTTACATGTATACCATATATGAGACAATTCTGACTGGTGGATCTAAAGAACAATATTTTTAAATTTTGCTAATGTTGTACAAAGACAAAATTTGAACAATCTTGAATCTCACCCACATAAGGATGCTGTGTATCAAATATCAAAAGATTCCGAAAGTTGGATGTTAAGAAGAAGACTTATAAAGATTATTCCTCATAATGGACTGAGTCAAAATTTGGGCTCTAATAGGTAGGCCAAATATTAACCCGGGGACTTGATTTTACAAACATGAATCTGACTCCCCATGGATAGTGTATACTGTATATCAAAGGATTCTGATTGGGGGTTTGTGACAATAAACTTTTCAATTAATATTCCTCATATTTCACCAAATTAAAATTCAGGCTCCCATAGTGAACCCCAAATATCAACCTAGGGACTTGATTTGAACAAACTTTGATCTGACCTCCCTCAGGATGCTGTATACCAAATATCAAGATTCTGTCTGGTGGATCTGGAGAAGATTTTTAAAGATTATTTCTCATATTGTCCCAAGCTAAAATTCATGTTCCCACAGGGATTTAATTTTATCAAAGAATGCTGTATACCAAATAACAAAAGATATTGACTGACGGTTCTTGAGAAAAATATTTTTAAAGAATATTCCCCATATTGCACAAGTTAAAATTCAGGCTCCTATGGGTCGCCCAAATATCAACCCAGGGACCTGATTTGGACAAACGTGGATTTGATCTCCCTCAGGATACTGTAACCCAAATACAAAAGATTCTGACTGGTCTATCTGAAGAATATGACTTTTGAAGATTATTCCCCATATTGCTCTAAGTTAAAATTTAGGCTCCCACAGAGAGCCCAAATATTAAGTGAGGAACTTGCTTTGAACAAATTTGAATCCAATCCCTCCAAGTGTGCTGTATACCTTATACCAAAAGATTCTGATTTCTGTTTAGTGGTTCTGGAGAAGATTTTTAAAGAATATTCCCCATATTGCACTAAGTTGAAATTCGGGCTAAACACAGGGAGCCTAATATGAATTCAGGGACTTGATTTAAACAAACTTGGATCAGACCTCCCTAAGGATATTATATACCATATATCAAAAGATTCTGACTGGTGAATCTGAAGAAGATTTTCAGGGATTATTCCCCATATTATATTGTACTAAGTTAAAATTAAGGAGCCCTAGTACTAGCTGAAGGGCATGATTTGAACAAACTTGAATCTGACCACCAGAACAATGATGGATGGATGGACAGACAGATGGATGGATGGATGTTCGGATGGGGACAGATGGACTGATGGACAGAAAGACAACAGATCGAAACCCATCCCAATAGCACATACCTGACATTGTGATGTTGAGCTAAAAATACAATAATCCATTGTTTACTGGAAGTAACCGAAAAATTGTTTTGTTTTGTCCCTTTTTGAAGATAGCTTATGATGGAATGGATGGACAAGTATGTGATATATTTTGGACAGGAAACAAAATTTTAAAAAAATTGAAAAATAAAGTATGTTCAATGAAATCAATCAAACATGATTTTATGAAATACCTTCTAAAACTGCTGAGATTAACTGGTTTTGGTGCAGTTATTTTTCAAGGGTGATTTGAAACATGAATAGTTTTTTCAAAGATGCCATGCAACCAGCATAGGAAGCCTTACTTTAGCAAGATTTTGTTTATGAACAATTGTTTTCTTATAATTTATTGGTTCTCTTGGCATTCTCCAGTAAATAGTAACACTTTTATATAAACTGCTAAGAAAACAACAATCCTATGCAAATAGTGTAAAGGCACTAAAGTGGCTTTCAGCAGTTTTCAAGATCCAAGATAGTGGTTTCTAGCAAACTACCAGTTGAGCAAGGTTGCTTTTGGGTAGTAAAATGTGCCTTCTGAGTAAAGGAAATTTAATATTATTATACTAAAACAACTAAAAGCAAACTTACAGAAAGTGCTTCATCGAGTAGAAATATAGCATCATTTATCAACAAATTGATAAATTTTAGAAATAGAGGTGCATTCACATCATCTATATTTTTTTCAGCTTCATCAGCTAATTTCTGCAAAAAAAAAAAAAGAAATAAAAAGGTAATATTTTATCAATAAATTCTTATTGGAGAATCCACCTCTTCACACACCTATACCATACCTATGCCACTGTTAAATAGTATGCAATATCTTGATGATTCTGAAATTTATTTTTCAAATATATCTTCAACTGCAATTTTTTTTTAAAATAAGATAGAATGCTAATGTATTCTGCTTTTCCACTGCAAAAAGAACTGACTTGATTAAGACCCATTAAAAAAAATTATTCTTTCTCAGGCAATTTTCTCACAATTTTTTGATGAGGAAGGGAGATTTTTTTGTGTGTGTTAAGCTGCAAAAGAGTACTGAAAATAGTTCAAATTACAGATTTAGCTCCTCAGACGGTTCTGAAGAAAAACCAATGGTTCTGCTTAGAAAAATTCCATAATGCACTTGCAAATTAAACCAAATATATTTTTTTTTACAGAGATCTGTGAGCTATGTCAAACATGATATAGCTGGTTATATTTTTGGTTGAGTGAGGCACCAGAGAAATGAGAATTTTTTTTAGTGGTCTAAAGGTACACTATGTATTCTGTACTGGTTAAGTTTCAGTTACATTCAAGAAAACTTTGAGAGCAAATTGAATAACTGACAAAAGGCCTTTGTCAAAACAAGAAAAAAATTCAAGAATGTTTCTTTTTTTAAACTGACTTGTTTTAATATCTGCCCCAAGCTCTAAGGCCACCAGTCAAATTCTTTTAGAAGTTTAACACTGCTATAGCCTGGAACCACCCTAGCCCTCAAATATGTGGTGGTCTATATTTAGATTCAATCATCTGGAATATTTCAGTTCATCTGAAAAGCAAACTTATGGTTTTGTTAAAAAAGTTTGAAAAGTTAAAAAATTTATAGTAATTTATATATTTTTTATACTTACCAATGACCCAGACTTAGCTGGTGCTAACTCCAACAAAACCAGGGCCAACACACAAATTTTGCCCCCCAATCCCCAAAATTTGCATCCAAAACAAAAAGAAATCATGTCCTAAAGGACCTCCATAGTACGCCTCTACTGCGCATGCGCAGTGACGCAGTCGTCCCGAAATTGGCGCCAATTATCATTCTTACTGGCAGTGCCTGGTCAGCGCTATGTACTCAGCGGGGAGGCAAGAGTTCCCAACTCCAGGGAGGGCCATCCCCGTCTGGGTCATTGGTAAGTATAAAAAATATATAAATTACTATAAATTTTTCAACATTTTTATACTGTACCAATGACCCAGACTTAGCTGAATAGTAAACAGGCTGGAGGGCCTAGGACATAGAGGAAAATCCAATAAGCTCAACTATATAGTAAAGAGGTAACCCCTTAAGGAGAAAAGGAGTATTAGGCTTTACATGTATCTTTCTTATTTAATATTAAATTAGAAAGATACACTACCCTTAATAATTGAGCACAATAACATTCATGTTCTCTATTAACATCCAGTATAACCCTTATACTAATTATTTTTAAAGCAAGCCAATAAATAAAGTAGTCCAGAGAATTGAGACTCTTTATAATCATTTAAAAGTGTCCGAGTATTGTATATTAAAGCCCGTTTGACACTTGACATATACAAATGCTTCACACCGAGCTACACTTTAAAAATAAGACATGAATGAAATTAAACATTAATATTACACTTTAAAACCATCCCGGAAGCGACTCAGAAATACTGACTTGGAGGAGGCATTCCCTTGCTTTTCACTATAAAGCAGGTGACCTAAGGGAACACCCGCCCCCCCCTTCCCCTTGCCCTGGGTCAAATAGCCCAGAGCGAAGAGGGCAGCCGGACGGAGTCACTGCCGGAACAGAAAGCCTGCATAACTATAGTTGCAACTGTTTAGTGGATGACATTCTGAGCAACAGACAACGGACCTAAACAATGCAGGTCTCCAGAAATGGACTCAATATTTCTGAGATAAAAATTCGTAAATGTGGATGGCTGAGACCAATAAGCAGCCTTCATTAAATCTGTAATAGCAACCCTATTAGCATAAGCCCAGGAAGTAGAAAGAGCTCTTACTTCATGAGCAGAAATCTTAAGCACAGACTGCTGAGAAGAAGATAAATCTTCATAAGCAGTACGGATAGTTAACTGAATCCATCTAGCAATAGAATGGACTGAAATGTCCTTTCTATTAGGCATCAAAGACAGAAAGAAACGTTTCCGTCCCTTTCTGATAAACTGAGATCTCTGTTTATAGATACGTAGTGCTCTAACAGGACAGAGTAAAGGCCTACGCCCGTCTGAAGACGGAAGAGCCTTAATAACAATAGGTTCCGGATATTTATTAGGAGCCTGATTCTTAGCTAAAAAACCCACATTAGTAGTGAAGGTGATAGTGTTCCCAACACTACGATAATGAGAATCATCCACCGATAGTGCATGAAGCTCACTGACTCTTCTGGCAGAAGAGAAAGCTAAGAGAAAAGCTGTCTTATAAGATAAGAATTTGAAATCTACTGTCCCAAGAGGTTCAAATGGCTTTTCCTTCAATTTAAGGAGAACCCAAGCTAAATTCCATTTAGGAATTAATCTAAGAGTTCTGGGTCTATTTATCGAAACGTTTCTAACCAACTTCGATAAAGAGACATTAGATCCAATTTGTAAACTATCATGATGTGCATAGGTATCAGATAACATAGATCTATAACCCTTTATAGTAACAGGCTGCAGTTTGATTTCGTCAAACAAGTATACTAGAAAGTTAGCAATGTCTGGTATAGAGGGATCAAATATATCTACAGAATGATCCCTACACCAACGACGAAAAACCTTCCACTTAGCCGCATAGTTTAGCGAAGAGGAGGTCCTCCTACAGTTAGAAATCGCGTCCACTGCTCGTCCTGTAAAGTGCTTGCCATGCAAGAAGGACCGCACAACGGAAAAACGTGAAGGTTGAGACCTTGCAGGTTGTGATGGAGTTGGCGCGATTTCCCCTGCGAAAGAAGATCCTCTCGTGGAGGAAGCTTCCGCGGTAGGTCCCACAACAGACACCTGAGTAGATTTATCCACGGTCTCTGTGGCGACAGAGATGCTACCAACAGAATCTTGCATTGAGATTGTTTTATCTTTAGCAATACTTGTTGAATTAACGGCGCTGGAGGATACGCATATCCTATCATTCCGTCCCAGGGGATCGACAGAGCGTCTACTGCAAATGCTCTTGGATCCGGACACGGAGACACATACATCTGCAACTGATTGTTGAGATGTGTCGCAATTAAGTCTATCATTGGCCGTTCCCATTGGTAGCAAATCTGATTGAATACTTGTTTGTTGAGAGTCCACTCCGACGGCAACAAGCGACCCTTTCGTGAAAGGGAGTCTGCTAGCACATTCAGACGACCCGGTATGTGACGGACCGAAAGAAGAACGTGATGTTCTAATGCAAACAGAAGGATTCTTTCCGTTAGATTGAACAACGGAACTGAATGAGTGCCTCCCTGATTCCGTATATACGCCACTACTGTCGTATTGTCGGATAGGATTTGGACATGAGCATCGTGAATAATGTCCATCCAGTGACGTAACGCAAGCCAAATTGACATCATTTCCTTGATGTTTATGTGCTTGCACAGGAATTGCGGATCCCAAAGACCCTGGCATCTCGAATCCGTTGGGATTAATGATGCACCCCAACCTGTTTGACTGGCATCCGTCATAACGGTAAAACTCGGATCCGGCAACTGCAGCGGAACTCCTTGAGTTAACCACTGAATGTTTGCCCAAGTCTGAATCTCTTGTTTCACTTGATCTGACAAGAGAACGTCTACATCGAGCGAATGAATTTTCACACTCCAATTCTGAGTCAGGAAAATTTGAAGAGGACGTATGCGTAGCCGCCCCATCGGAATGAGATCCGCGGCGGCTCCGCACAGACCTATCAGTCTCATAAATTCTCTCGCCGTGACTTTGTCTGCGTGCAGACAATAGCGAGCGTAACAACTGACTAATTTTGCTCTGGTTAACGGCAGACGAACGAGATTGTTGTGCATCTCGAAGCTCATTCCCAGATGAGTGAATGACTTGGACGGCACCAGATCCGACTTCTCCTCGTTTACTATAAAACCGAGACGTCGGAGCAATAGAAGAAGATTCTGAACATCGTTCTGAAGCGTTAACTCGTTGCCGTACCTCTGAAGAATGTCGTCCAGGTAGGCCGACGTTACCGCAGACGAATGAGCTCGGAAGTAGATCATTACCGAGTTCATTACCCGAGTGAAAGCCCAGGGTGCTAGATTCAATCCGAAGCACATGGCCCGGAACTGATACACCACTCCTAGGACTGCGAAGCGTAGATACTTTCGGAATGTCGGATGTACCATGACGTGAAAGTACGCATCTTTGAGATCTATGCTCGTTGCATAATCGTTCACCCGAATACTCGCTCTGACCGATCGAATCGTCTCCATATAAAACTTCGGAGCGACGATCAGCTTGTTTATCCAGCTCAAATCTATGACTGGACGGAACAAGCCGTCTGGTTTCGGAACCAGAAACAGATGGCTGTAGAATCCCAGAGATTCCTGGTTTTCTACGACCTCTACCGCGTTCTTCATTATAAGAGACTGCACCTCTGATAACAGAGCGTCTCTTTTCTGTGGATTTGACGGAAGATGAGTCCACTTTGGACTTCGAGTTAATGGAGGCTTTCGTTTGAAGGATATCTTTAGACCTTCCGAAGTCACTCCTCTCACCCAAGGGTCGTCCGTAATCGACGCCCACTCTTGTGAAAAACTCGACAACCTTCCGCCAACCGGAACGCGATAGAGGTTTAAGCCATCACCTCCTGGACCTGCGAGGCCTGCGGTAGGAGAAACCACGTCTTCCACGACCCGCACCTCGCCTCGTCGACCTCGGGGCGTCCGACCGATTGTCCCGGCCTGAAGGACGTCCCGAACGAGAGTGGCTATCCTGACGGTCTCTCGAATAAGACCAAGAGGACACACCGGAACCTCTATAGGAACCTCTCTTGGGCGCATTAGACCCAGAAGTGCCTGTCTTATTCGTGTCTGCTGTATCCGACTTTTTAGGAGCCGATCTGAACAACAGAGAATCATTAGCTTTCTTTTTAATTTTATCATAAATAGAGGAAAGCTTGCCGTCAAAGAGAAGTTCTCCTGAGACCGAAGCGACTCTAAGAGAGTTCTTCACCTTAGAATCCACTAGTGTGGATGTAGCTAGGGCTGCGTCATGTCTAACCAACTCCAGATTTGCCACTGAAAGGGCGGAGTTACACGTGGAATAAGCTACTGCCCTTGAAAGAAGTCTTAAAGAGGATTGTATATCCTGAAACTCTTCCCCTTGAAGGCGCAGTGATAACGCCTTAGTAAGGTGATCTGCGTAAGATAAGGCATCTAAATTGGCTCTGTTAGACGCAATAGCAGTTTCCAACACCGCGGTTGGAATAGAAGCTGACGACGGTAATGATAGCTCTAAGTCTTCCGCCTCGTCGTCCATACGCAGAGGAACTCTCGGTATACCCTGTCCTGCCGTATCGAATTTATTCCTTGCATTAATGAAAGGCAGGTTAAGAGTATTAGCAGACAAGAAACCTGCTTTCCCCGTCCTGGAAGCAAGTTTAAATATAGCGTCGTTCAATAATTCAAATGTCCTTGCAACATTATTGGACTGCGACGGAAACTCGGGAGCGATGTCCCTGAACCGCTCAAAAAATTCAGAGTCCAATGACGCTATAATTCTCTTGTCCGGAAGCGCAGCAGTCTGGCCCGACGGAACAACTTGAGGGAGAAAGTGCCGGATGAAGTCCACAGCAGCTTTATGTTGTTCCGAAAGGGATAGCTCCAATTCATCCGTATCCCTTTCACCATCCGGTCGAACCTCCCGATGTTCCCGGTCGTCCGCCCCCGATGCTTCGGCGTAGCGTACCGACCCAGCGCCGTCGGATAATTCTCGATCCAACACCGTTTCTGTCGGCTGCTGGAATGCTGCGATAAGCTGTGCTATCTGCACAAGAATGTCCGACGTCGAGACCTGCGGAGGCGCAGTCTTTTGCTGCTTCGCCGAGGGCAGCTCCGCATCAGATGGCTCCCGCATACTTTTCCTATGCGAACGTCCGGAGTCCATCGGTCTCGAATCCCTGGCTGCCGGATGGTGTGACCTGGTCGCCGAAGAATCCTTCATCGGCGAAGCTGGTAAAATATCGGAGGTCACGCAGCCAAGGTGCGGTCGTGTGCGCTGACGAGAAAAGGAAGCCTTAACAGTCTCTGCGGACTGCTTATACAACGGAGCGTCCCGAAGACACATTTTGTACCACAACATCTGGTCCCAGATGTTGTTGTACGAGAGAGGGACCTCTCTCGCTCGCGGCCCGGCTGGACCTGGACGAGCTAGGAACCGGACTAAAAGGCTTCCTCCGTTCTCGTTTACTATCCGCCGTCACTGGGTGTGCATCTATTATGTTTATAGTGCTCGCATCACCCAAAATTTCTTCTTGGACCGCATCGGACGAACCCGGCTGCCGAACCATTCGGTGAATGGACGCTACACCGGGCGAGCTAGCGGACGACATTTGTCTAATCTCCATGAGCACTTTTGCCGCTAGCTCTGAATTCATTTGTGACGACGGACGCACACTTGAAGAAGATAACATGGAAACATCACCCTGTTCTGGTTCCTCTGAAATAGAAACTGAGAGAGTAGAGTGACCTTGTGGAGAAAGAGCCGGCATCGCTCTTTCTCCAGAAACAACATATCGTGACACACGTTTCCAATGTTTCTCATCCCAATGTTCACATATAGGACAGGGATTAATGCGAGAACACTGACTACAATTAATACAATGATCATGAAAGTCAGAGGAAGATTTCTTCCTATTACAATTTGAACAATGTCCCTTCATTGTGAAAGAACAACAATAAGTCCTAGTTACTCGCAAAAATCCCTGACACAAAGATACATAATAACATGATCCATTAATAAATGAAAAAACAATTGCAAAACAAAATAATTTTGAAAAAATATTTTTTCAGAGAAGCCCAAGTTGCTGAAAAGTAACGTTGAGCCCTGATGGATCCGATGGCAAAGTGTGGTCAAAAATTTTAAATTTATATAAAATAATTAATGAGACACTTTCGGATAATATAAATGTATCTTATAATGAGATAAACTACCACAAAGGCAAACAGCCCCCCTCAAAAAAGGCTGTTGCCAATGAAAACAAACAGTGTAAACACACTAGAAAACATGACTCCAGGCACTGAAAAAACTGGCCCGGAATCAGTCATCAATTACACTCTATCTGATGCAAAACAGAGACTCCCAGGGGAGAATCTGTAGAACATCAGATGGAAGATGCAGAACACAAACGTTATACACCCATGGGTGAAAACGTAACTATGGGGAAAATAACAGAAAACATTCTGTAACCAAGCAACTCTCCCAGGAAATTTTAGAAATGAAACTTCTCAAAAATATGCCAAAAGCATGGGAGAATTGCCAGGGGGGACTTTAGAAGGATAGGGGAGAGGAAACACTGAATAAGCAGTGCAACAATTAGCAAGAATGACAACAAGAGGCCCATACCTCGAAAATAGGCAACTTAACATAATTTCATCAAAAAATTTTAAGTACAGCCCTGATTATTTTTTGCCACTTCTTTTTCCTCTCCTCCTTCTATCCTCCTTAGAATCACATTTTCTCCAAAAATTACGTGTCTGGCATCCTTTAATTTTAAAATCCTTAGATTTACAAGCACAAAGATCAGTGAGATGTTGACTGATGAAGGGCCAAACAGAGAATGATAATTGGCGCCAATTTCGGGACGACTGCGTCACTGCGCATGCGCAGTAGAGGCGTACTATGGAGGTCCTTTAGGACATGATTTCTTTTTGTTTTGGATGCAAATTTTGGGGATTGGGGGGCAAAATTTGTGTTTGGCCCTGGTTTTGTTGGAGTTAGCACCAGCTAAGTCTGGGTCATTGGTACAGTATAAAAATATAATTATTTTTCAACTGCTGAATTTGCAAATTACGCGGGTGGATGTAGTCAATTCATTAGGTAAAGGCCATCTTATAAATCATTAGCAATTCCTCATGCACTCTTCATTCATCCCTAAAGTTTCTAGGAAGGCCCACTGGCATACACCTGAAAAATTGAAGAAATACACAAAAATTCCACCACAACTTCAGAATTGAATATTATATGAAAGACAGACAGAGACAAATGTTTTGTTCTGTGAAGAAACGTAACAAGTTCAACTAATATGGCTATTAACTGAAACACTGCTTGTGTTTCTCAAACTTTTTACATTCATTACCCAATTACTCAAGTGGAAACTCCACTTTATGGGTACTTTCAGAGTAACTTACTTTCCATTTATTTTCATATAGCTCTTATAACAGGGATTTTTCTAGCAGTCAGCCCACGGCCAAACCCATTTACTCTGTTAATTTCCTAATTATCAGCTGTAAACGTGGCCTGAGAGTTTGGACTAACTGCAATCTCTGCAATACTCTGCCCCTGTACGAGTCCTACCTGGCCTAAAAGCCTGGTTAAGCCTCAGATGGGGGCTCGAATCTAACAAAGCTTGGTCTGGTTGCAAATACTAATTCACAATATGACGTGGCAGTAAATGTCAATAAAATTTCTATTGAGACAGACTGGGACCCTTTCAAATTATATGAAGGAAAATTACAAATTTGCTTGCAAAACCGAAAATTAAAAGTCCTATCTGGCCCTCCATACATTTACACTCTGCACATGCGCAGACATCAGGAAGTGACCGGAATTGGCACCAACATCATTCTTTGTAAAAGAGAGTATTACATAATAATTCAGAGGGGAGGGCCATCCCCGTCTGGGCCATTGGTAAGTATGAAACATATACAAATTACTATGAATTTATAATATTTTTCCCACTGTATGCAATGGCCCAGACTTAGCTGAATCGTAAAAAGGTGGAGGGCCTAGGACTTCCGAAATAGTTCCAGTCCTGCAATCCATGATGAAAGGAAATGAAAATAATTAGGAATTACATGTATGTCTCTCTATACAGTAATAGAGGTAATACATTAAGTAATTCCTTATTGTAAGCAGGAAGACAATGCTACTTAGGAGATAACGAGTTCCTAATTTTTAAGGCTAGTCTGGACTAAGCCCCCAAAAATTAGGATGGCGTATCTGAGAATGAGTGAAAATCCCCCACAAACATACGCCATACAATAACACTTCATCTGTATGCAGGATATAATTACGGATAAAACAGTTTCCTTCATAGATACATACCCTTTAAGCCAGAGAAGAGGTAAAAATCACCCCCCACCCTCTTTCTTTTGAAGGAATCTTCAAAAGAAAGAGGGGAAAGCTCTGGAATCAATAAGAGTGGTACCAAAAAAACAATATAAATAATCGTCAAACAGGCACTCAGGTATTAATTCATGATTAATAAATGGTGCTTAATTCCACTTCAGAAGTTAAGGCTATAGCGACAATCCTGGCAATTAATATTGCCTGCTATATAAACGTACACCGCAGACGGAGTACACAGATATGTCGAAAACCAGTGATATAAAATATAACATACACATGTCCAAGCAAGCCGCTCTGAACGATCCCTGAAAAGAAAACACATTGCCTAGGTAATCCACAGGCAGCCTCTGTACAATAATAACACTCTCCAACGTGTACTCTCCAACGTGTACTATACAATATCTACAATCGTAAACACATGGGAATATGCGAAAAGAGTACTGACATAACAGAAACCTGGATCTAGAAATGAAAGTAGGCATGATTAACAGGCTCCGACATGGACAGCCCCCGAAATAGATTATGATTTCAAGGTTCACAAAATACAATAAAGTGTTGGCCTAATAATATAATGCACGAGAGCATTTATATTTAGCATGTAACAGTTAACTGGTTATGCAGCCTGCGAGGCACTCAAGAGTAGCAATTTAAATGTGATCATTTTTAAATAAGCGCTCGTATATAACAAATCAACAAATAATCACAGGAAACTAATCCAACTAAAAAGCGGATGTGCCCATGAGGTCGCCCTAGAACACGACCCAAATGCATAGTATGTATGTATTAAATTATATGAGGCTTGCGGGAAGAAAACTACGTCTTACCCGGTAATTGCCTCTAAAAAAATAGGCAGTGTGTGTGAGTGTGTGTGTGTGTGTGGGGGGGGGCGGGGGGGGGGGGGGGATTCGAAGTCATATCGAAATCTCCTCACCCACATTATTTAATTGTTCCGATGCCAGGTATCAAATAATATAGGAACCGCGATGGTTCAATCATGTCTAACTGACTCCATTATGCCACTATGGGTGGAGAAGGACATGAAGAATAAAACTTCCCCTGAAAGAAGGCCTTCTCTTGGAGGAAGCTTCTGGGGAGTGTCCCATAACAGACACTTGAAAATACTGATCCAAGGTTTCTGTGACAACAGAGGTGCTACTAGTAGGATTCACAACGAGACTGCTTAATCTTAAACGTAATCTATTGAATCAAATGAATTCGAGGAAACGCACATCCTATCATTCATCTCCATGAATTCTGCAGAGCGTCAACTGCATGCGCTCAATGGTTTGGGAATGGCAACACAAATGCCGGTAACTAATTGTTCCGGTGCATCGCAAACTAAACTATCATGGGGCGATCCTACTGGTAGCAAAACTATCCAAATACTCGCTTGTTGAGCGTCCAATGCAAATGAAACAGGCAACCTTTCCGAGGAACAAGTCTGCTAGTACGTTCAGACGACCCGGTATATGATGGATCAAGAGATGAACATGAAACATGCCGAAATAGAAAAATCTTCTCTGTTAGCTATGATAACGGAAATGAATGGGTGCCGCCCTGGTTCCTGATGTACGCTACCACTATTGAGTTGTCCAACAATATCTGAACATGCATGTCCACAAATAATGTGAATCTGTTGATGTAGTGCTAACAATATTGACATCAGTCTTTGATGTTTATGTGTTTCTCCAGGAACCGAGGGTCCCCAAGACTCCTGCAATTCGAGTCTGTCGGACTCAGGGTCATGCCCCAAATTATTGACTCACACCCGTCATAATCGTGAAAGCCGGATCTGGCAGTTACAGCGGAACTCTTTGAGTTAACTACTGAATATCTGCCCCAATATGGATCTTTTGTTTACTATAGCCATTAAAACAATACTGGTCTTGAGCGAATGCGTCTTCACACTCCAGTTCTGAGTAAAGAATAACTGGAAGGGACGTGTGCATAAGCGACCCATCTGAATAAGATGTGTAGCTGGTCTGCACAACCCCATCAGTCGCATAAAAGTTCTCGCTGTTAATGCATCTGAGAGTGGACAAAAACGAGCATAACAACTGACTAATTTCGCTCTGGATAATGGCAGATGAACCAGATTGTTGTGAGACATTACCGAGTTCATTATTCGAGTGACAGCCCAGTGGACTAGATTCAGACCGAAGCAAATCACTCGGAACTGAAATAAAATCGAAAAATAATTTACACAAAAAAAATTTTCGAAAAATTTTGACAAGAGCCCAAGTTCCCAAAGGGAACAAAGTGCCAAAATGTATCCCGATAGAGTCCAAGTGTGGGCAAAAATTATTTTTCTATCCAAAAAAATGAACTGCTACACTACCGGAATATTTAATGCATCTTACAACAGTCCTACCATATAATAAATAGGAAACTACATATATAAAAAGAGTGTTGTCAATGTATACAACGTCAGAATGAAAACAAGACCCCAGGCAACATGGCCCGAAGTCAGTAACAGATTTTTGAACTATTTGATGTAAAGCAAGATCTTCATCAGAAGAAAAAAACGATACATCGGATGTATGATGCATGACCAAAACGCCTAAACACCCCTAGGGTGAGGACCTAACCCCATGGGGATATACAGAATAAACATTCTGTGTAACACGTTAAACTCCCAAGAAATTGTATAAAAAAAATTTCCAATAAAACAAGCCAAAAAGCTTGGGAGTTTAACTGGGGGGGGGGGGGGGGGGGGGGGGGGGGTTCAAGGGAGGATAGGGAAGGAATACTTAACAAATAGTGGAAAAGTTAAAAAATTTATAGTAATTTATATATTTTTTATACTTACCAATGACCCAGACATAGCTGGTGCTAACTCTTAAAATATAGGGCCAAACACAAATTTTGCCCCCCAATCCCCAAAATTTGCATCTAAAACTAAAGAAAAACATGTCCTGAGAGGCCCTCCACACTTCGCCCCTACTGCGCATGCGCAGTGTCAAGGACGTTCCGAAATTGGCGCCATTTATCATTCTAATAACCAGTGCCTGGTAAGCGCTATGTACTCAGCGGGGAGGCAAGAGTTCCCAACTCCTGGGAGGGCCATCCCCGTCTGGGTCATTGGTAAGTATAAAAAATATATAAATTACTATAAATTTTTTAACATTTTTATACTGTACCAATGACCCAGACATAGCTGAATAGTAAAAAGGCTGGAGGGCCAAGGACATAGAGCAAAATGGAATACGCTCAATAAAATAAAATAGAGTCATCCCCTGTAGGGAAAAGAAGTAATAGGCCTTACATGTATCTTTCTTATTTATGATAAATTAGAAAGATACAACACCTTCCAAAAATTGAGCTTCATACATCCATGTACTCTATTAATATCCAATAATCCTTATACTAATAATTTTTAAAGTAAGCCAATAATAAAGTAAGTCTAGAGAATAGAGACTCTTATACTCCTAAAAGTGTGTGAGAATTGCATAATCATGTCCGTTGACATATGCAATATTCAAAGGCTATACTTTAAAAACTAAGACTTGAATGAATTTTATAAACTTAAACTTCTCACTAAACAACCATCCCAATAACAGCTCAGAATTACTAACTCCGGAGGAGGTATCCCCTTGTTTTCATAGTAAAAACAGGTGACCCAAGGGAACACCCTCCCCCCCCCTTTTTCTTGCCCTGGGTCAAATAGCCCAGAGCGAAGAGGGCAGCCGAACGGAGACACTGCCGAAACAGACAGCCTACCTAGCTATAGTAGCAACTGTTAAGTGAATGACATTCTGAGCAGTAGATAATAGACCTAACAATAGAGGCCTCCAGAAATGGACTCGATATTTCTGAGATAAAATTCATGAATGGATGGCTGAGCGCAATGAGCAGCCTTCAAAAATCTATAATAGCAACACTATTAAAGTAAGCCCAAGAAGTAGAAGAACTCTTACTTCATGAGCCGAAATCTTAAGCACAACTGCTAAGCCAATGATATACCATAAGCAGTACGCTAGTTAATAGAATCCATTAACAATAAAATGGAGCGTAACGTCCTTCTACTAGACATCAAAGACAGAAGAAGCTTACGCCCTTGTAATAAACAGATATCTGTTTATAAATACATAAACTGTACCCGGAAAGAGTAAAGGCCTATGCCCATACGAAGACGGAAGGACCTTAAAATAATAGGATCCGGATAATAGGAGCCTAACTCTTATGCAACAATCCAACCTAAATAGTAACGGAAGTATTGATTCCGAAACTATGAAAGTGAAAATCATCCATCGATAGTGCATGAAACTCACTGACTCTACAGTAAAAGAGAAACCAACAGAATTACTGTCTAAAAGGTCAGAATTTGAAAACTACTGTTTCCAGAGGCTCAAATGATTACTTAGCTAAATAAGAACCTGAAGTTAAAATCCATATAGGAATTTAATCTAAAGATTCTAAGTCTATTTATCAAAAAGTTACTAATTGACTTAGATAAAGAGACAAAAGACTCAATTGTAAACTATCGTAGAGTGCATAGGTATGAGGTAACATAAACCTATAACCTAAATAACAACAGGCTGCAGTAGATCTTGTGAAACAAGTATACTAAAAAATAGCAATGAGTAGTATGGAGGGATCAACCATATGAACATAATGATCCCTACACCACGACGGAAGAGCCTCCACTCTAGTCGCATAGAATAGCGAAGAAGAGGATCTCCTATAGTAAGAAATCGCGTCCAAAGCTCGTCCAGTACAGTGCTTACAATGCAATACGGACCACACAACGGAATACATGAAGGTTGCGACCTTGCTGGTTGTGATAAAGATGACACGATTTACCCAGTGAAAAAAGATCCTCACATAGAGGAAGATTTCACGTTAAGATCCACAGTAGACAAGAGAGTAAATTACTCATGATCTCTGTGAAGATAGAGATGCTATCAACAGAAATGTATTGTGGTTGTTTATCTTAGCAATACCTGCTAAAAACAACAGCGCCGGAGGATACGCGTATCCTATCATTCCGTCCTATAGATCAATAGAGCGTTAACAGTATTAGCTCAGAGATCTGGACAAGCCAACACATACGTCTGCAATTGATTAGCCAGCTGTGTCATAAATAAAACATCATTGGGCGCTCCCAAAGATAGCAAATCTGATTAAATACTTGTTTGTTGAGAGTCCATTCTGACAGCAACAAGCGACCCGTAAGAGAACGGGAGTCCGATAAAACAATCAGACGACCCGGAATATGACGGACCAAAACTGAACTTGGTGTACTATAACCAACAGACGGATTCTTTCCATTAAATTGAATAACGGAAACGAAAGAGTGCCTCCCTGGTTCCGGAGATACGCCACTACTGTCGAATTAAAGGACAGGAATTTGGGCATGCGTTTCTGAATAATGTTCATGCAATGACATAAAGCAAGCCTAAAAAACATTATTCCGCGGAAGTTAACTGATAGCTAAAAGACTGCGGAACCCAAAGACCCCGGCACTTCGAATCCGTAGGGATCAGAATATATCCCAATCTGTTTGACTGGCAACCGTCATAACAGCCACACTCGGGTCCGGCAACTGCGGCGGCACTCACTGAGTCAACCACCGAATGTTTGCCCCAGTCTGAATCTCTTGTAACACTAGATAGACAAGAGAATGTATAAATCAAGCAATTCATGGATTGCCGGAAGTTGCCGTCGAAGAGAAGCTCCTCCGAGAACGAAGCGACTCTGAGAGAGTTCTTAACCTACTATCCACGCGTGGATGTAGCTAGGGCTGCCTCACGTCTAACCAACTCCAATCAGCCACTGAAGGGCGGAGTTATACGTGAACAAACTACTGCCCTCAAAAGAAATTACATTGAGAATAATATCCCGTAAATCTTTTCTTGAAGACGTAATGATAACGCCTCAGTAAGGCGGATTACGTATAATAAAGCGTCTAAGTTAAGTCTACTATACATAATGTCGTTCCCAACATTGAAATTGGAAAAGACATAAACGGTGAAAAAGAATATATGCAGTCTTTAATCACACCGTCTAGACGCATATGAACTCTCGGTATGCCCTGCTCTGCCAAAATAAACTATATGTAAAAAAGATAAAATGGCAGAAATGAGCCACGCGGACAAGAAACTAAACTATCATGCTTAGTAGCAGGCTTGTATATATATATAAATATATAGCGTCGAAAAATAAAACACATGTTGTAATTACAATATTGGACTGCGTCGGTAAGTCAGGGACAAAGTCCCTGTACTGATCGAAAAATCCGAGTCCAATGACGCTATAAGTCTCTTATCCAAGATCGCAGCAATGAAGTCCGAAAAACAATCACTGGAAGAAATGCCAGAAGATATGAAAGGCATCTTCCGATACTACTAAAGGGAAAACTCGAAATCTTTCGAATCCCTTTCGCCATCCTGTCGGACCCTATAAAGCGTTCGGTCGTCCGTAGCTTGATGCAACCGCGGACCGCACCGACCCAGCGCCGTCGGATAATTCCTGATTCGACCGAGAAACCGTCAATTGCTGGGATGCTGCGAAACAACTGTGCTAACTCGGATAGCACGTCCGTCACTGAGGCCTGAGGAGCAGCGGTCTTACGATGCATTGCCGCAGGAAGCTCCGAGATCGTTACCGCGTGCATACTTCCAATATGCGAGCGAACGGAGTGTATAGGCCTCGTGTCCCTTGGCTACCGGATGGCGCGACCTATTCGCTGTGGAATCACTGAATGCCGAAACTGATCGGATACTCGAGGTCACGTAGCCAATGTGCGGTCGTGTGCCCTGCTGTGAGGATGAGGAAGCATTAAAGACAGTCTCTCGGACTGTCAATATAACGGAGCGTCCCGAGCAACGGACATATGCTCCGAATGTAAAATATCTGAACCACAACATGCGGTCCCCTATGTTGTTGGCTTCCTCCGATCTGTCCTCAATCTGCCGTCACTGGGTGAGTACTAAAGTAAATAAAGTGCTCGCATCACCCAAATCTCCTTCCTAGACCGCAACGGACGAACCCGGCAGCCGAACCATTCGATGAATGTACGCTACACCGGGTGAGCTAGCGAATGTCACTCCGTAAGCGATAGACATATTCCATGAGCACTTATTGCCGCTAACTCTTCATTAACTATGACGACAGAGGCACACTTTTGAAAGACATCACCATAATTCTTCGAACAAGAAACTAGAAATGCTTGGATAGCAAGCATAAAATAATAATATATATAGCGTCGTTCAATAATTCGAAAGTTTGTGTGACATTATTGGACTATGTCGGAACTGAGGGACGATGTCCCTGAACCGAACCAAAAATTTCTAAGTCCACCGACGCTATCAGTTTCTTATCCGGCATCGCAGCATATGTTGTTCCGAAAGGGAAAGCTTGAAATCCACCGAATCCCTTTCGGTATCCCGTCGGACTGGATGAAACTTTCGGACGTCCGTACCCGCTTCCGCGGAGCGTCCCGACCCAGCATCGTCGGATAAAATATATGCGACAGATTCAGTTGATGCTGGGATGCTGCGATAAACTGTGCTATTAAGGAAAGCACGTCCGTTCCCGAGGCCTGTGCAGTAGCGGACTTACGATGCATTGCCGCTGGAAGCTCCGTGTACGTTGACTCCCGCATACTTCCTATGCGAACGTCCGGAGTCTGCAGGCCTCGGGTCCCCGGCTACCGACCCAGCGCTGTCGGATAATTCTCGATCCGACACCGTTTCTGTCGGCTGCTGGGATGCTGCGATAAGCTGTGCTATGTGCACAAGAATGTCCGGCGTCGAGACCTGCGGAGGCGCAGTCTATCGCTGCTTCGCCGAGGGCAGCTCCGCATCAGATGGCTCCCGCATACTTTTCCTATGCGAACGTCCGGAGTCCATCGGTCTCGAATCCCTGGCTGCCGGATGGTGTGACCTGGTCGCCGAAGAATCCTTGATCGGCGAAGCTGGTAATATATCGGCGGTCACGCAGCCAAGGTGCGGTCGTGTGCGTTGACGAGAAGAGGAAGCCTTAGCAGTCTCAGCGGACTGCCTATACAACGGAGCGTCCCGAGCGACGGACGTATGCTCCGCTAACGACACATTTGTACCACAACATCTGGGGCCAGATGTTGTTGAACGAGAGAGGGGCCTCTCTCGCTTGCCGTCCGGATGGACCGGAACGAGCTATGAACCGGACTAAAAGGCTTCCTCCGTTCTCCCTCCGATCCGCCGTCACTGGGTGTGCATTAAGTTAATTTTATAGTGCTCGCATCACCCCAAAATTCCTTCTAGACCGCAACGGACGAACCCGGCTGCCGAACCATTCGGTGAATGGACGCTACACCGGGCGAGCTAGCGGACGTCAAAGGCCGTCGAACCTACTAGGGTCCTCTTAGGCAATTGGCGTATTTACATGAGCACTTTTCCGCTAGCCCTTCATTAATTGTGACGACGGAGGCACACTGTTGGAAGACATCACAGATACATCACCCTAATCTTGATCGTCTGAAATAGAAATTGATAAAGTAGAGTGACCCTGCGGGGAAAGGACCGGAGTGTCCAAATCCCCAACAACATACCGTGACATACGCTTCCCATATTGTCATCGAAATCATACGATACAGAACCGGAGTTAATGCGAGTACACTGACCACATATAGAATGATAATAAGGTCAGAGGAAGACTTCCTCTTAAAACAATTGATAAATATCCTTTCAATGTGAAAAGAAAACAAGTCCTGGTACTCGCACTAATCCCTGGCAATCAAAATACATAATAATAATATGATCCATTAATATAGAAAAAATAATTGAAATCAAAATATTTTGAAAAAAATATTTTTTCAGAACAGCCCAAGTTTCTGAAAAGTAACGTTGAGCCCCAATGGATCCCAAGCCTAAGTGTGGACAAAAATTTTAAAAATATTTTAAACAATTTATTCAACACTTACGAACAATAATAATGTATCTAGTTATGATTGAAATAACATAAAGATATTATTATTTAGAAATCCCCCCCTCACACAGAGGGCTGTTGTAAATGTAAACAATGAGTGTAAAAACACTAAAATAAGACTCCAGGCACCCAGGCCCGAAATCAGTTACCAAAAATACACCATCTGATGCAAAACAGAGACTTCCAGGGAAGAAACTGCAGAACATCAGATGGTAGATGCAGAACACAACGCCTAACCACCCGTAGGTGAAGACGTAAACATGGGGAAAGAACAGAATTCATTCTGTTATTCAGCTAAACTCCCAAGAAAATTTTAGTAATAATAATTACAGAAATTATGCCAAAAGCATGGGAGAATAGCAAGGGGGACTTAAAGGACAGGGAGAGAGGAAAAACACTTGAAAAAACAGTGTAACTAAATAATCAGAATGACAACAAAATGGCTGCTGCCTTGAAAATAGGTAACTTAACATAATTTCATTAAAAAATTTTAAGTTACAGCCCTGATAATATTCTGTCACACATTCTTTTCCTCTCCTCCTTTTCTATCCTCCTTAGAATCACCATTTCACTAATATTTATGTGTCTGGCATCATTTAAACTGAGATTTAAAAGCACAAAGATCAGTCAGATGTTAACTGATGAAGGGCCAAACTTAGAATAATAAATGGCGCCAATTTCGGAACGTCCTTGACACTGCGCATGCGCAGTAGGGGCGAAGTGTGGAGGGCCTCTCAGGACATGTTTTTCTTTAGTTTTAGATGCAAATTTTGGGGATTGGGGGGCAAAATTTGTGTTTGGCCCTATATTTTAAGAGTTAGCACCAGCTATGTCTGGGTCATTGGTACAGTATAAAAATATCATTATCAATAATGATGATGTCAAGCCCATGTCCCGAAACTGGGGAACATGAACTAATTTTTATAAATATAAAGTTACAGCCCTGAAAGTTTCAAACCACCGTTTCTTCCTTCCTTCATCCAGTTGTGTCCTTAGATCCACCAAAATAACCATTGATTTGTGTCTGGCATCATTATAAACTGAGATTAAAAGCACAGAAGTCAGTTTGTTGTTATCTGACTGAGGGCCAAACAAAGAATGATGTTGGTGCCAATTCTGGTCACTTCCTGGCGTCTGTGCATGTGTGGAGAGTAAATGTATGGAGGGCCAGATAGGACTTCTGATTTTTGGTTCTGCATGCAAATTTGGGGGATTGGGGGGCAAAATTTGTGTTTGGCCCTCGATATTTTGGAGTTAGCACCAGCTAATTCTGGGCCATTGGGTACAGTGGGAAAAATAAAGAATAATGTTGGTGCCAATTATGGTCACTTCCTGACGTCTGCGCATGTGCAGAGAGTAAATGTATGGAGGGCCAGATAGAACTTTTAATTTTCAGTTTTGAAAGCAAATTTTGGGGATTGGGGGTTTCAAAATTTGTGTTTGGCCCTTAACCCTTTACCCAACGCAGACAATATCAAAATTAATTATTTTAAATATCACTCGCCCCAACGAAGGGTCACATGATACGGTTTTGTTGAAATTTTTGGAAAATTAATATTTTTTTCAACTGCTGAATCTGCAAATTACGCGGGCGGATGCGGCCGATTCCTTGGGTAAAGGGTTAATAACTTTGAGTTAACCACCAGCTAGTCTGGGCCACTGGTTTGCTGTGTAAAAATATTATTGAACATAGATTTCATTGATGATGTTACCCCTTCTTCACCTGTAGTTTTAATAGTGCAATGTATCCAACCACATACAAGAAAAGCTGGTCTCTCACAAAATTTATATATTAGTGGGATATTGTTTATTCTAATGTTGACAAACTTTATGGCCTCAGAATAAATGCCCCAGCATGCAACCATATGGCCTCTTTCGGGAAATCATTAAACTACTCTGTCAGAGCTTTCTAGTCAAGTCTTGGCTGCCTATATTTGACAGCCAAGACTTAACTAGAAATCACTACCAACCCTGGGGATGGGGCCTGCAGGTGATGGTTTGGTGAAATTTGTTACAATATTGTCCCAAGCCTTCAAGGGTACAGAATGAACTGAGATTTTGAAAGCCATTCTGGTAGGCCTTATTTCTTAACTAGTAGAGTGCTGAATTTTTTTTAGTCGCAACTGTAGGCACTCACCCATAAATTGTAACAAGGAAAAGCCATACAGATGGAATAACTTCACTTCAAAGATAATATAATATTAGGTACACCCACAGAATAAGAAGCCTTTAAGTTGTGAGACCAGCACTTCAGAATAAAGTCCAAATATGGGCATCCAGCTCTCTACCAGTCATATAAGAAACAGAAAAATTAGTGGCAGCTCTCTGTACCCCTAAAGCAGTCTCAATGCTGCAACAGTTAACTGACAGTGTTTTATGCATCAATTAACAAACCCGACAGGATGGTTTGTACTGAATGGAGTGTGAGCCATCAATGAACAAGATCATCCAAACCTGCCCAAACATGTACATAAAAATTAGCCCAGTTGTTTTTGTTATTCTTTTTTTTCTATTGGGAGTGTTCCTGGCTACTCATAACATCAAGCTGTGTTTTATGAAATTTACCCTTAGGTCACCAAACTGCCTACTTTATATTGCTGTGAAAAGGTTGTGCCCAGTGTATTGTTCCTTGATAACTCTACAGACAGGATGTATTTATCTATTTATTTATTGGTGTTTAAGATCACATATTTTTGCACAATGGCTAATCATGACCACAACATGAGTATCAACTCAAGACCAGGGGTGAGCATTAATAATCCATGTTGCCCATTTTAGTGAGGATTTGTACCTCCCATGCATTGGTGACTGGGTCCTATTTTACCAGTAAAATTGAGCCTGTTTACCACAGTGAACAGACACTGCTTCACTTCCCTGGGTTCCCACAGGGAATGCATTTATCTGGGCAGTGATTTTACGACATTGTTGGCTGCCTGCCAACAACAATGTTAAAACACTGCCAAGTGATCTGCAGCTGTGTACAAGTATATATGGTAGTTATTAACCCTTTACCTAACATGAAAAGCAGACGGCACTTGCAAAAAAATTCTTGAATAACTAATTTTTTTCATTTTTTGTCTCAAAAACATAGGTTATGACCCCTCGTTGGAACGAGCTCGACGAGCTCGTTCCAACGAGGGGTAATAACCTATGTTTTTGAGACAAAAAATGAAAATATTTTGAAAATTAATTGGCGATTTTTGAGAATAGCGCTGGCCGGTTTTGGCCATTACGTTGGGTAAAGGGTTAACATAAAATTAATCTGATGACTTAAGGGTTAAATCTTAACATTACAGAGAGATGAATAGTGGTATTACTTACTATCACATGTTTTGTAAAGATTAACTTTTTCCTTTATAATAGTCACTAATAAACTTACTTGAATGGACTGTTTGTGAACTGGTATATCCCATAAATGTTCTAGAACAATGTACATAGGTCTTCTGTAATTGAATTTTTGTTCAAAAGCTACACTTTGGCCAGTTAATTCTATACTAACGAACACATTCAGTAATGTCTCTGCAAGATATCCTATCAAATCATAATGTAAAAACAACTGCTCTTTATGGAAGCTGAAAATGAGAAAAAAAAGTTTTTAGTTGCTGATGTACAATATATTTGGTAGCCAGGTGGTGGGACCAGGGAGAAAATTTCACCCCTTCCACCTGCTACTTTTTATTATTTATTTTAGTATTATATAATTGCAAATTATTTGCAAATATGTAAATTTGTGTCAATGTCACTCTCTGATCTCTATACAACTGGATTGTTGTAATGCCAGTGCAAAGTTTCACAACACAATCTGCCCCCTCAAGATGGCATCAGGTCAATCAATATGGTAACTTCTCCTATCAGTGAATATTGATGATGTGAAAGCTGTTACACTGTGATTGTAGTTACAGCATAACATCTTTCACACCATCAAACATGAAACGAAAGCCTATCATGAAAATTATAAATTTAAAGTAATTTGTATAATTTTACACTTACCAACGGCCCAGACTAGCTGGTGCTTAACTCAAACTTATTACAGGCCAAACACAAATTTTGAACCACCCAATCCCCAAAATTTGCTTGCAAAACCGAAAATTAAAAGTCCTATCTGGCCCTCCATACATTTACTCTCTGCACATGCGCAGACGTCAGGAAGTGACCGGAATTGGCACCAACATCATTCTTTGTAGAAGATAGTACTACAAAAAAATTCAGCGGGGAGGTATGAGTGCCCACTCTTGGGAGGGCCATCTTCATCTGGGCCATTGGTAAGTATAAAAATATACAAATTACTTTAAATTTATAATATTTTTACACTGTAAACCAATGGCCCAGACTAGCTGAATCGTAAAAAGGTGGAGGGCCTAGGACTTCAGAATTAGTACTTCAACATAGTTCTAATCCTGTAATCCAAGGTGAAAGAAAATTAAAGTTAATAGGAATTACATGTATGTCTCTCTATACAGTAATAGAGAAGACATATCATACAAAAAGGAGCCCAGTTCAAGTAATCCTGTATACTTAGCATGAGATCCCAATTTTTAAGGTTAGCCCGGACTAAGCCCCAAAAATTAGGATGGCATATATGAGAATGAGAGAATATCCCCCACAAACATATGTCATATACAATAAAACTCCAGCTGTATGCAGGATATAATTATGGACAAAACAGCTTCCCTCATAGTTACATACCTATCAAGCCGGAGGAGAGGTAAAAAATCACCACCCCCCCCCCCCCCTTTTCTTTTGAAGGAATCTTCAAAAAGAAAGAGGGAAGCGCTCTGGAATCAGTAAAAAGCGGGACCAAAAAACAATATAAATATTCGTCGAACAGGCTCTCAGGTATTAATTATTATTAATAAATGGTGCTTAATGCCACTTCAGAGGCTAAGGCTATAGCAACGATCCCAGTAACTAATATCGCCCGCTATATAACGTATACCGGACTCGGCATACATAAACAGGTCGAAAACCGGAGATATAATATATAATATACACATGTTCAACAGAACCACAATGAACGATCTCTGGAAAGTGACACACTTCCGAGAAAACACACAGGCGACCCCATTCAGACATACAATAAATTCCAGTAACAACACGGGTACTATCCGATATCTATGACACTATAAACGTACGAATATACGAGAGTGTAAACAAGGTGTATTCGATTGAGTACCGACATTAACAGAAACCTGGATCTAGAAATGGAAGTAGGTATGATTAACAGACTCGACCCGGACTGCCCCCAAAATAATTCATAATTTCTAAGGTCCATAACATACAATAATGTGTCTGTCTAATAAATCATTATTATGCATGTGAGCATTGAAATCCCACATGTAATCATCTGAACACCAGTTAACTGGCTATGCACCCTCTGAGGTACCCAAAGACTAGCAATTTATTTATGATGAATTATGAACTTAAATATAATAATAATAATAATAATATACACATTTATATAGTGCCAGGGGGCGCTGCGGTAACCGGTTCTCGTGACATCACCGAAGTTAAGCAACGTCGAGCCCAGTTAGTCCTCGGATGGGTGACCGTCTGAGCGATCGATTCAGACTCATGCATTGTGTCCTTGGGCAAGGCACTTAACCCTGATTGTACACATGGGGGCACGATGACGCTGTGTACTAAGGCGTACTTCACGTCGATGGTGTGCATGTCTTCAACCAATCTAACCCTGCATGTGCTGCAGTGCAGAGTTACGATGTTGGGAGCTGGCAGCTGCTCGTCGTTGCTCAGTGGTTCTCTGCGGATACTCCGGCTTCCTCCACTCGTAAAACTGCCACAGTCACGAATAGCCATTGTGCATAAGTATGTGACCTTAAAAAACACCAATAACAATAAATATATAGCGCCAAAATTATAGTTCAGAAGATATAGAACCATATTCTAAGGCACTGTACATGTTACTGAGGTCGTGCAAATATACAAACGGAATATATACAGTATCTTACAATCCAGAACATCACTTATAGGCTTTTTGAAACAGGTATGTTTTGAGATCTTTCTTGAAAAGTTTGACATTTGACAGACTTTTTAGGTGTTCTGGTAAATTATTCCACAAGTGAGGGCCAGCAAATGAGAATGACCTATCTCCAAATGTCTTACACCTTTGATTTGGAACATGTAGCAGCATTTTACCATTGGACCTCAGGTTGTATTGACACACATTCTTGGTATTAAGGAGTTCTTCTAAGTAGGCGGGTGACATGTTGTTTTGTGTCTTAAAAACTAATCATAAAGTTTTGAAAATTGTTCTGTACTTGACTGGCAACCAGTGCATATCCCTCAGAACAGGAGTGATGTGTTGAGATTGTGATACCCTACATACCACTCAGGCTGATGCATTTAGTACCATCTGCTGGCGAGAGTACTGATATTGTGGAAGGTTGAACAGTATGGCATTACATTAATCCAAATGTGAAGTTACAAAGGCATGAACTAGGGTTTTTGTTGAGTCTTTGGCGAGGAACTGTCTTATCTGTTTAACTTTGTATAGACCTCTGAAAGCCTTATTGCACATATTTGTAACATGTCTGTCCATAGACATGGTGGAGTCGAAGAAGGCACCAAGATTACATACACTGTTACTTGCACTGATGTCGGAATCTCCTACCTTCACTGAATTGATGTCAACTTTAGTGAGTTGTTGTCGTGAACCAATTATTAGGAATTCAGTCTTATCATCATTTATCATTAATTTGTTTGAAACCATCCATGGGCGAATGTCCGAAATACATGATTCAATAGTTTCTAGAGCTTTAGTTTGATCCTTGATTGATGGTCGAAAAGAGAAATAGACCTGTGTGTCATCAGCATAACCATGGACGTCAGGCAGGTGAGATTCAATGATGGTGAACATTTTTGAAATATAGAATAGAAACAGAACAGGACCAAGGCAACTGCCCTGTGGGACTCCAAATTCAAGATGGAAGTCTTTTGACAGATTACTGTTTACTGATACACGCTGCTGCCTATTCTTGAGGTATGATGATAGCCAGCCAGCAGCAACACCATTAAGTCCAAAATCAGAATCCATTGTCTCTAGCAGAGTTTTATGACAAACAGTGTCAAAAGCAGCACTAAGGTCTAAAAGAACAAGTAATGTTACCCTTCCAGACTCCATATAAAGGAGGATGTCATTCTGAACCTTGAGTAATACCGTTTCAGTCGAGTGAAATTTTCTGAATCCAGACGTGTTGGCCGGTAATGGAGCATGCATATCACTATGTAACATTAGTTGGTCAATTGCGGGTTTTTCACACAGCTTAGAGACGAACGGTAAGTTACTCACTGGGCGGAAGTTTTTAAACACAAGTTCCGCACCTTGTTTCTTCAGAAGAGAATTAACAATTTTCCACGCATCAGGAACATATCCTTCTAGCAGAGACATGTTGATCATTTTTGTGATTACAGGAGCCAAAGAGTCTACACATGATTTTACAATAAGTGTTGGCATTGGATTGAGTTGACATGAGGCATTTGAGGGTTCTTTTATTAATTTTGTTACCTCGTGGATTTCTAAAATTCGAAAAGTTGAAAGCTCTTTTTCTGATGGTCTGTTTGATGTCAATTTTGTCTACATTTATGTTCTTAATTTTTTCCTGAATTAATTTTATTTTTTTTATGAAGAATTCGCAAAATTGATCAGCTAGCTTTGATGGATCATCGTGTAGTGGAAATGCCACACTTTGTTTTTCTGTACACAGATTTTTAACAACTTTAAACAGTTTTTTTGCTGTCACCATTACAAGCTTCAACACATGTTGTGTAGTAAGATTTTCTGGCATGATCAGTCATATCGAACCCACCTCACCCGCATTGCTTAATCGTTCTTGTGTTAGTCATAAAATAATATAGGAACAGCAATGGTTCCCTCACGTCTAACCATTTCCATTATGCCACTATGGGCGGAGAAGGGCGTGAAGAACAAAAACTTCCCCTGAAAAAGAAGGTCCTCTTGTGGAGGAGGCTTCCGGGGAACGTCCCATAACAGACACTTGAGAAGAAAGATCCAAGGTTTCTGTGATGACAGAGGTTACTAGTAGGATTCACAAAGAGGCAGCTTGATCTTAAACATAATCTACTGAATCATCTGAATTGGAGGATACGCGTATCCTATCATTCATACCACTAAGATCGGCAGAGCGTCTACTGCGTCTACACTCAATGGTCTGGGCATGGCGACACAAACAACGGTAACAGATTGTTCTGGTGTGTCACAAACAGATCTATCATGGGGCAATCCCTCTGGTAGCAAATCTGCCCAAATACTTGCTTGTTGAGCATCCACTCCAATTGCAACAGGCGACCTTTCCGAGAGAGCGAGTCTGCTAGTACGTTCAGACGACCCGGTATAAGATGGATAGAAAGATGAACATGATGATTCATGACGTATAGAAAAATCATTTCCATTAGTTGGCATAACGGAAATGAATGGCTGCCGCCCTGGTTCCCGATGTACGCTACTACTGTCGAGTTGTCCGACCAAATTTGAACATGGACGTCCGTGATTATGTGAATCCAATGTTGTAGTGCTAGCCATATTGTGTTTCTCCTGGAACCGAGGGTCCCAAAGGCCCTGACACTTCCAGACTGCAGGATTTAGGGTCGCACCCCAACCCATCTAACTCACATCCATCATAATCATGAAAGCCAGATCCGGCAGATGCAGCAGAACTCCCTGAGTTAACCATTGAATATCTGCCCAGTTTGAACCCTTGTTTTACTGGGTTCATTAAAACAATACTGGTTCAAGCGAAAGCATCATCACACTCCAGTTCTGAGTAAAAAATATCTGGTGGGGACGTGCGCACAAGTGGCCCATTGGAATGAGATCCACAGCCGCTCCGCACAGCTCCAACAGTTGCATGAATTCCCTCACTATTAATGCGTCTGAGTACAGACAAAAGTGAGCATAACAACTGACTAACTTCGCTCTGGGTAACAGCATACGAACCAGACTGTTGTGAGTTTCAAAGCTCAATCTCAAGTGAATAGATGATTTGTACAGAGCTGGATCCGACTTTTTCTTGTTTACGATGAAACTGAAACGTCGGAGTAATAGAAGCAGACTCTGAACATCATTTTGAAGAATAATTCTGTTGCTGTATCCCTGTAGAAGGTTGACGTTACCACAGACAAATAAGCTCGTAAGTAAGACATTACCGAGTTCATTATTCGAGTGAAACATATTGTTCTGAACTGGTACACCTTCCCTTGAATGGCGAACCGCAGGTACATTTAGAATGCCGGATGTACCAGGATATGAAAGTATGCATCCTTAGATCTATGTTTGCCGCATAGTCGATCACTCAAACGCTCACTTTTACTGACTGAATGATTTCAATAAATAAACTTTTAGAGCCAGGATAAACTTATTATCCAGCTCAAGTCTATTACCGGTCGAAACGAGCCATCTGGCTTTGGTACGAGGAACAGATGACTGTAAAAATCTTGAGAATCCTGATTCTCGATGACCTGTATTGCTTCCTTTGATAAGAGAGTTTATATCTCCGGTAGGAGAAACTCTCTTATGCAAGAATTTGATGGAAGATTTGTCCAACGCGGACAACTTGTTAGTGGGGTATTACTCGGAATGATAGCCGTAAGCCGTCCGAGACTACACTTTTCACCCACTGATCTTCCGTGATTATTATCCAGTTTTTTGCAGATCTTGATAACCCTATGCCACCTGGCCAGCAATAGAGGTCTAAACCATCACCTGTATGACCTGTGAGGCTTACGGGAAGAGGAATGACGTCCTTCCCGCGAAAAACCTCGTCTCGTCGGCCTAGAGGTGTCTGACCTATAGTCCCGATCAGATCTACGTCCCTTTCTCGATTCGCTATACTGACGACCTCCAGAGTAATTATAAGAGGGTTTCTTGTACCCTCGTGCGGAGTTTCCTTTTGATAATTTTTTTCTGGAACGACTTCTAAAGCAGAGCAGTAGTCGCTTTCTTAGAAGCCTGTTCGTAGACTAATGAAAGCTAGTCGATGAAAATAAAATGTCCGGAAACCGGACCGACTCGGAGAGAGCTTTTCACCTTGTCATCTTATTAGTGATGACTACGCAAGGGCAGCATGATGTCTGATTAACTCCAGATTAGACACTGTGAGGACAGAGTTATAGGTGGTATACATATTAGCTCTGGAAAGAACTCTAAGCGAGGTACGAACGTCCTCAAATTCCTTTCCCTTGAGACTTTGCGCCATTGCTCTTGTAAGGTGATCTGTGGACATAACGTCCAAATTCGCTCTATTTGAAGAAATTGCCATCTCAATTGTGTCTGAGCGAATAGTGAATGATACAGGTAAGGATACCTCTAGATCCCTGGCCTGCTCATCCAAACACAGAAGAACTCTCTGAACATCTTCCCGACCATTTTTAAATGAACGTGGTCCAAAATACGGTAAGTATACGGAAGATGAAGCTAAGAAACCGCCTTCTTCCTCGCACTCATGAGGATAAATATGGAGTCGTCTATATTGCCGAAGGCCTACAACACCTGCATAAACTGAACTCTCTTGTCGTGGCAGCATTCTGATTTGGTGGAACAAAATCAGGGCAGTATTGATGGATGACAGCCATCGCAACCATGTACTGTTCCGAAAGGGAAGGGTAATCCTCTTCCTTATCCCTTTCATCATCTGAGAAAATCAGTTGCGAATCTCGGTCCATTGCATCTGCGTGAACAGACAACTGGACCGACCCAGCACCATCCGACAGCTCAGATTCTGAGTCTGAGGGAGGTTGCAACTGGGATACTGCGATGAGCTGTGCAATCTGCGATAGCAAGTCTGTCATCGAGGCCTGAGGAGCAGCGGTCTTCCATTCCTTAGCCGCATGCTGCTCCTGGGACAGTGCATCGGAAACGGATCCTTTCTCCGAACATCCAGATGATCAAGGCCTCGTCTCCCTAGCTACTGGATGGTCCGACTTCACGGGCTAAGAGTTGATCTTTCTTTGTGCAACAGGCTGGATACCCGAAGTCGGGTAGCTAAGATGCGGTCGTGTGTGCTTAAATAACGTAGCAGAGGAAGCCGTGACTGAAGCTGACCCTGCCTGCATATTAGATGGAGCATCCAGAGCAGCAGGCGGACATATGCTCTGTCTCGTGCAAGTTTCCAACCAGAAAACTTCATTTTGGATTTGTGAAACATAGCGGAGGAAGCCTTGACTGAAGCCGGACATTTGCTCAGACTTGTGCAAGTTTCTCAAAACAACATCTGACCCCAAACGTTGCTAGATTACAGAGGGGGGGCCTCTCCCGCTTGCGGTCTATCAGACTTCGCCGAGTACAAGAACTTGCTGACTTCCTCCCTATTTCCGTTGTCACTGGGTGAGCAATTTATATTATAGTGCTCGCTCTACCCAATCCACTTCTTAGACAGCAACGGACTTACCTGGCACCCAAAGACAGAGTACCGCTTCACCGGTCGTGCTAGCTGCTTGCAAGAGATTAAAACCTTTAACAAAAAGCCCTTTTTATGAGCACTGCAGCTAGCTCTATATGCTCCACGGAGCACGACAACAGTAGCACACTTGGATGTGTGTCAGAATATCATCACCATGTTCATGTTCCTCTGAAATAGAAACTGACAGAATGAATTAAAACGCAGTGAGAGGCTCTGATTCTCACAACCTCACCGCCAACAACGTACCGTGACACCCGACTCCAACATTAATCATCCTAGTGCAACACAAGAATGACAAGAGTCCGCAGGAGTGTATCAACTAAAGTCGATATCAGTCCTCCAAACTCCACAACAATATATAAATATAACTGAGATACATGGATAATTGCAATCATAATAAAATTCAAAATATTTTTTGTAAACAAAAAATTTTGAAAAAAACGTCCCAAGTTCCCAAAGGGAACATTAAGAGCCCAAGGGCATCTGGATAGAGCCCAAGTGTGGACAAAATCCAAATTTTTTTAGCTACACTACCAGAATAACAATCCATGTATCCTACAGTATACTACAGTAATAGAATATAAATGAAAGTGTCAATGACACTGTAGCTTAACTTGTGTGTTGTATTTGATGAAAAGGGTTAATGTTCAAAGTTTATGAAAGGATTATGAAATAAGACAAGAATTGTGATAATTAGGAATATGTTCATTTCTGGTCCCTGTATGCTATGTTTTTGATAAAAATAATATGAGGTGTACACTGTACTAAGGAGCTGAGGGGTGGGATATGACCTCACAGTTAATGTATGTGGCCCTCACAGTTAATGTATATTAATGAAAGTTACCAAGTTACAGTGAAATTATTCCAAAACGAGTCATCCTATCAAGTTACATTGAAATCCCTTCCTAAATATGGCCTGTAGACTGTGCTAAAGGTTTTCGGGCTTCAGGCCCCTGTAGCCGTCAGTTTCCCAATTGCGTCCAAAGGGGACGTTCTCATCTAGACATTATATGAAGTCAACCTACCAAGTTACAATGAAATCCCTTCATAAATATGACCTGTAGACTGTGTTAAAGGCTTTTGGGCTTTGGGCTCGTGCAGCCATCATGGTTGAATGATCAGAACCAAAAGGGGACATTCTCATCTGGGCATCATCTGGAGTGATCCTACAAAGTTACAATGAAATTCCTTCATAAATATGATCTGTAGACCGTGCTCAAGGTTTTTTGGGCTTCGGGCCCCTGAAGCCGTCACAGTTGACTAATCACGACCAAAAGGAGATGTCATCATCTAGGCATTATATGGAGTCAAACTAACAGGTTATAATGAAATCCTTCCATAAATATGACCTATAGACTATGCTAAAGGTTTTGGGGTCTTGGGCTCGGGCAGCCATCAAGGCTGAATGATTGCGACCAAAAGGGGACGTTCTCATCTAGACATTATTTGGAGTCATCCTACCAAGCTACAATGAAATCCCTTCATAATTATGACCAGTAGACTGTTCTAAAGGTTTTCGGACCCCTGTAGCCATCACAGTTGCCCAATCGTGTCCATTTATACATTATATGAAGTCAACCTACCAAGTTACAATGAAATCCTTTCATAAATATGACCTGTAGACTGTGCTAAAGGTATTCGGGCTTCGGGCTCGGGCAGCCATATTGGTTGAATGATCGCAACCAAAAGGGGACATTCTCATCTGGGCATCATCTGGAGTGATCCTACAAAGTTACAATGAAATCCCTTCATAAATATGACCTGTAGAAGGTGCTCAAGATTTTCGGGCACCTGTAGCCATCACAGTTGGCCAATCACGACCAAAAGGGGATGTCATCATCTAAGCATTCTATGGAGTCAACCTAACAGGTTACAATGAAATCCTTCCATAAATATGACCTAGAGACTATGCTAAAGGTCTTTGGGCTCTGGCAGCCATAAAGGCTGAATGATCATGACCAAAAGGGTACGTTCTCATCTAGACATTATTTGGAGTCATCCTACCAAGCTACAATGAAATCCCTTCATAATTATAACCTGTAGAATGTTCTAAAGGTTTTCAGGCTTCGGGCCCCTGTAGCCATCACAGTTGCCCAATTATGTCCAAAACAGGACGTTCTCATCCAGACATCATATGAAGTCAACCTACCAAGTTACAATGAAATCCCTTCATAAATATGACCTGTAGACTGTGCTAAAGGTTTTCGGTGCTTCGGGCTCGGGAAGCCCTCCTGGTTGAATGATCGCAACCAAAGGGGACAATCTCATCTGGGCATCATCTGGAGTGATCCTACGAAGTTACAATGAAATCCCTTCATAAATATGACCTGTAGACTGTGCTCAAGGTTTTCGGGCTTTGGGCACCTGTAGCCATCACAGTTGACCAATCGTGACCAAAAGGGGATGTCATCATCTAGGCATTATATGGAGTCAACCTAACAGGTTACAATGAAATCCTTCCATAAATATGACCTTTTGCCTATGCTAAAGGTTTTTGGGCTCGGGCACCCATCAAGGCTGAATGATCGCGATCAAAATGGGACATTCTCATCTAGACATTATTTGGAGTCATCCTACCAAGTTACAATGAAATCCCTTCATAAATATGACCTGTAGACTGTGATAAAGGTTTTCGTACTTCGGGCCCCTGTAGCCGACACAGTTGCCCAATCACATCCAAAAGGGGACCTTCTCATCCAGACAATATATGAAGTCAACCCACCAAGTTACAATAAAATTCCTCAATAAATATTACCTGTAGACTGTGCTGAAGGTTTTTGGGCTCGGGCAGTCGTCACGGTTGGCTGATCATGCCCAAATAGGGAAATTCTCATCTAGACATCATAAGGAGTCATCCTACCAAGTTACAATGAAATCCCACCATATTAAACATGACCTGCAGACTGTGCTAAAAGTTTTGGGGTTTCGGGCTTGGGCAGCCATCACGATTGACGATCATGCCCAAAAGGGGACATTCTCATCTAGGCATTATACAGAGGCATCCTACCAAGTTACAATGAAATCCCTTCATAAATACGACCTGTAGACTGTGCTAACGGTTTTGGGGTTTTGGGCTCGGGCACCCATACCGGTTGCCTGATCGCGACCAAAAGAGGACATTCTCATCTAGACATGAACCAAAACTTGCATATGAAATTTTGTGACGATCAGACAAGAACTGCGGGGTGTAGCCCGTGCTAAAGGAAAATGTGAACAGACTCACAGACCAACAGACTCACAGACTAACAGACTTCTGCACGCGTGATGGCAATAGCTTATCTTGACTACATCAAGTTAAGCTAAAAACTACATATATATGAGGACACTGACAATGTAAACAACGTCAATGTAAACAAGACATCAGGCACACAAAAAGACCCAAAGTCAAAACCAACTGAAATGCTATCAGATGCAAAGCTAGATCTTCATACGAAGATAAAATGATATATCGGATAGAATATGCAAGACTAAACAGCCCAACACCCCTAGGGTGAGGACATAACCCTGGGGAAGAAACAGAACAAGAGGTCCAAGGGGGCCTGAGGGTGCTCACCTGACATGGTAGTCTAAATATCAAACCAGGGACTTGACTTGAATAAGCTGCATACGCCCCTCCTAAGAAAAGCATATACCAACTGAATGAAGCGATTGTGCCCACACAATACACAGGATTTTCCTTCTATTTTCAGTTCCTGCACTTTTACGTCCCAAAATTGAGATAAACGCACAAAAAACAGATTTTTTTTTATTTTTGTTCGGAAATTTTCGAAGTCCCAACCAAAATATTTTCAGACTAAAATTTATTTTTCTTCTTCTTAAAATTGACCAAAACGCATAAAAAACCAAAAAACTAATTTCCGGATTTTGGTCCAAAATTTTCTAAGTCCCACCCGGCCCCCCAATTTTCAGTGTAAAAAAAAAAAAATTTTGTCTTAAAACTGACCGAAACGCATAAAAAAACAAAAAACTCATTTCCAGATTTTAGTCCAAAATTTCGAAGTCCGGACCGGGACACCAAATTTTCAGCCTAAATATGAACCCAGGGATTTGGCTTGAACAAACCTGAATCTCACGTCCCTAAGCATGCTGCATACCAAATATCAAAAGATTCTTATTGGTAGATCTGAAGAAGAAGATTTTTAAAGAATATTCCTCATACTGCACTAATTTAAAATTGAAACATTTGGGCTCCCATAGAGAGCCCAAATATGGACCCAGGGAATTGATTTCAATAAACATATGAAACAATCTTCCAAAGATGCTATATGTAAAATATGAAAGCTTTTGGAGCAGTGGTTTGGAAGCAAACGATTTTTTAATTTTTTCCCATTGCCCACAGTGTTAAAATATGCTGACTCAGCATTTTTTCAAAGTCCCCAAAAAGTACCTTATGACAAAACTGATGGCAATTTGTTTTTACCTTTCCTTTCTGTTGGTCCCAAGGAAGCCTCACACCAAATAAAAATTCTCAGTGCCGTGCAGTTTTGGAAATATGTACGTTTTCGTTTTTTTCTATTTTTGGCTCCTGAGGTTCCGACAGGGCTGCAGAAAAAAATCTTTTGGCATAAATCAAGTACTTATAACCCAATAATACCTCATATTAAATTTGATTCAAATTGGCCTTTCGGTTCAGAAAATAGAAATTCTGAGCGGGGCAAAAATTCTTGCCCCTCAACAAAGACAAATATTGCTCGTCAAACTTCTCTTGAACAAACTTGAGTCTACACCTCAAATGGAAGCTGCATACCAAATATCAAGTCTCTGCTACAGCTGATTCATGAGAAGAAGATTTTAAAAAATTTTGTGCATTTGGCCCCATCCCCCCCCCCCCCCCCTCCTCAATATGAGCAGAAACCCAGTTTGACGAAAAACCCAAATGCCCCTATATAACCGCTACTCGTGTGAATTTTCATTGAACTGCAGCCAGTGGCTTTGGAGAAAATGACCCAAACACTGTCTTTACGATGTACGGCGGACGACGGACAACAGACGACGGACAAAAAGTGATCAGAAAAGCTCACCCTGACTTTCAGTCAGTGAGCTAATAATATTCTATAATAAATGTTAAACTCCCAAGAAATTTAATAAAAAATTTCAATAAAAAATAGCCAAAAAGCTTAAGAGTTTAACAGGAAGGGTTCATGGAAGGATAGGAAAGGAATACTTAACAAACAGTGGAATAATCATTTTAAAAAATGATGACGTCAGGCATATGTCCCGAAATTGGGAAACATAAAATAATTTTATAAATATTATAAAATTACAGCCCTGAACGTCCAAAACCACTGCTGAACACTTCCTTCATTCAATAACAGCCTTGTATCCACCCATTCTTGCATTGATTTGTGTCTGGCATCCTCACAAAAGGAGATTTTAAAGCACAGATGTCATTTCATTGTTGATGACTTCAGGGCCAAACAAAGAATGATGTTGGCATCAATTCTAGTCACTTCTTGACGTCTGTGCATGCACAGAGAGTAAATGGATGGAGGGCCAGATAGGACTTTTAATTTTTGGTTTTGCAAGCAAATTTTGGGGGATTCGGGGATTCAAAATTTGTGTTTGGCCCTTAATAACTTTGAATTAAGCACCAACTAGTCTGGCCATTGGTTTACAGTGCAAAAATACTGATAATACAGTATCAACTTCCAATATTGGCACAATAACTAAAATATCTCGAAATTATTTATTTTGCATTGCAGTAAAAATCTAAATTTTATAGTAAATTTCCTTTCTTATTATACCTACCACAATTGTTTACTACAGGCTTGCACTACAGTGGAAGTCCCTAACTCGGATAATATACTCTCTATTTTTGTCTTTCCCAAGCAATTTGGGAAAGAAAAGTGGCGCAAAAGCACCAAGAAAAAATAAGCCAAAACTGGGTCGAGAGCAACCGGCGCAGACCCAGTACGGGACGCTCTCTCCCAAGTACAACTCCACGACTTCCATTGCCAGTGCGCATATACGTCGCTAAAGACTCATTCTTTTTGAATCCGCCAACGTTAGAGTTATGTGATCAGCAGGGAGGAAGGATTCTTTACCCGTAAAAGAAGACGGGAGGGCCTCCATGTAAACAATTGTGGTAGGTATAATAAGAAAGGAAATTTACTATAAAATTTAGATTTCTTATCAACCTACTCACAATTGTTTACTACAGGCTGAACAGACAATAGCACTGGAACCGTGAAGCAGAAGGAAGAGGTCCCGAGGCTTATCAACCATAACATCGCAATCATTGGTAAAAGACAATGAAAGGAGACATATGGGCCTGTGTGACACACAGACAGAAAAAGGCAGTAACAGCGCAAGGCTGAAACTGACCTTCAAGAAGCCAAATGGCTAGGGCAGACAACAGCCTGAGCAGAAGAAAGAGGACCCAAGGCAAAAAGGTCCTCCGACTGCTCCTGCAACTGGCGCAGATAGAAGGTGGAGAAAGTCGAGGCATTTCTCCAGTAGGCTGCCTGCATAACACCCGACAACTTGACGGAGTTAGAATAAGCCCAAGAGGTGGACAATGCACGCACCTCGTGGGCAGAAATACGATTGGTAATACAATCGCCAGCTGCTAAACGACCGTAAGCCGTACGAATAGCAAGACAAATCCATCAAGAAATGGATTGAGGAGAGATCTTCTGTCGACCAGGAATAAGAGACCGAAAAAAACGTTTCCTGCCTTTCCGTATGAAACGTGTCCGATCGAGATAAATGCGAATAGCACGGACTGGAGAGAGCAAAGGGCGATTACCCTCAACAGAAGGAAGAGCCCTGATACAGACAGGAGGAGGAGTAGTATCTGGTAACTGATTCTTGGCCAAAAAAGAGCAATCAGTGGTAAAAGTAACACTGTTGGGAGAGCTCCTAAAAGGGCCGGATCAACCGAGAGGGCGTGAAGCTCACTAACCCGTCTGGCAGAAGCAAACGCCATCTTATATGTGAGAAAATGCATATCCACCTGGGATAAAGGTTCGAACGGCCCCACCCCCCCCCCCCTCCCAAAGCAGCACCCACGAAAGATTCCATCGTGGGGTAAGCTGCCATGTCCGAGGCCTTTTCAAAGAAAAGTGCTGAACAAGCTTGGAGAGGTAAGGATTAGTGCCGATACAATGCTTCCCCACAAAAGAAAAAGTCTCTGAAAGCATGGACCTGCAACCCTTGACGGTAACAGGCTGGAGAACCCGAGAATCAAACAGATATACCAGAAACTCTGCAATCTGTGAAATCGAAGGATTGGCATAATTAACAGAGTGATCAGCACACCATCGACAGAAGACCTTCCAGTTAGCTGCATAAGCTAAACCAGTGGAGTGCCTCCTTGAAGAAGAAATGCACTCCACTGCTCGTCTCGAAAAACCTCTACGGAGGAGACAGGACCTGACAAAAGATATGCGTGAAGGCACAATGAAGTCGGGTTGACGTGAAACCTCCTCGGATGACCATGACAAAGAAGGTCGCGACGTAGCGGGAGACGTGCCGGAACCGATTCGACGGAATGATTCGACAACTGCAGGTTCGAATTTTGGCTAGAACCTGAGGCAGAATCGGAACCGGCTGGAAGGCGTAGCCGACTAGACCGTTCCAATCGAGTGACAGAGCGTCCACGGCAAAAGCCAGAGGATCTGGACACGGGGACACAAAAGTGTCCACCTGATGGTTCCAACGAGTCGCAAAGAGATCGATGTGGGGACATCCCCAAAGATCGCAAAGCAACTGGAACACTGCCCTGTGGAGCATCCACTCGGTGGAAATAACCCTGCCCTGTCGGGACAGGGAGGCTAGGACGTTCAGACGACCGGGAATGTGACGAACAACCACTCCGGCGTGGACATCCTGAGCGAGCAGTAGAAGATCCCGAGCCAATTCGTACATCGGAACCGAGTGAGTGCCGCCCTGGTTCCGAATGTAAGCAACCACCGTCCAATTGTCGGACAGCAGAAGGACCTGGCGATTCAACAGGTGAGGGATCCACTGCCTGAAACTCAGAAGAAGAGCAAGAAGCTCCTTCTGGTTGATGTGTAGAGCTGCTTGATCCTGGTCCCACATCCCGTGGAGGGAAAGACCCAGAGGATCCAACGTCACACCCCATCCGAGATCGCTGGCATCTGCCGTCAGAATGCGATCGGACGTGGGTAAGTCCAATGGAACATCCTGCGTAATCCACTGAACATCTGTCCAGGGTAGAAGGTGAGGATAAAGAGATTCCGGAAACGGAAGCACCAGATCCAGAGAATCTACATTCGGTCTCCAACGACTGAGCAGAAAGTGTTGGAGAGGTCTGACATGCAGCCGACCTAGAGGAATGAGATCCATCACCGAACCGCAGAGAACGATCAGCCGGAGAAAACTCCGAGCTGTCGCGGACGTGGACTGGGACAGAGTCAGAGCAAAAGCTGAGAGAATCACAGCCTTGGCCTGGGGAACCTCTACCAAACTGAATTGGGTTTGGAAAGCCATCCCCAGATGACAAAACAACTGAGAAGGGACCAGGTCCGACTTCTTCTCGTTGACTCTGAATCCTAGCGACGTGAGCAAGCTCAACAGAGTGGCGACATCCGACTCCAGTAAGGCAGCATTGGAATGCCTCTGGAGGATATTGTCCAGATATGCCGAAGTAGTCACCCTGGACTGTGTGCGATGGAACGCTTTCACATGCGACATCAGTCTGGTGAAGGCCCAAGGAGCCAGGTTGAGGCCGAAAGGCATGGCCTTGAACTGGTAACTGGTAAACTCGCCCCAGAAAAGCGAACCTGAGATACTTCCGTGATGCCCGATGCATCAGAACGTGAAAGTAAGCATCTCGCAGGTTGATGCTGGCAGCGAAATCTCCTTGGTGAATTGAATGGCGGACCAACCTGAAAGTCTCCATGCTGAACTTGGGAGCAATGATAGACTGGTTCAGGATACTCAGATCGATAACCGGTCGGAGTCGGCCGTCCTTCTTCGTCACCAAGAACAGGCGGGAATAGAAACCCACTGACTGAATGTTCTTGATGACCTCGATCGCCCTCTTTGCCAGGAGATTGCCAATCTCCGTGGACAAAAGTTCCCGACGTAAAACGTCTGAAGGAACTGTGGTTGGAAGAGGCACCCTGGACAGAGTGGGGTGCCTTCGGAAGGATATTTGCAACCCGGACCGAACAACATCTAACACCCACGGATCGGATGTGATGGTGGCCCAATGGTCTGCGAACTCTGCTATCCTTCCTCCAACCTGGGACGAGACGAGGTGAGGACCTTTATTTCGAGACCCAACGAGGCCCACGAGAGGAGAAACCACCTCCTCTACTAAATGAAGAATCCTGAGACTTCCCTCGATTCTGCCAACCCTTACCCTTACCCCTTGAGTAAGAAGTAGAAGCGGCGGCAGAAGGACCAGCCTTTTGCTTCACAGAGGAAGCAGAAGGGTACTTGTTAGGCTTGGAACGGCCCCTGCCTCCCCTAGAAGGCTGATCAAGCTGACAAAACAGCACCTGATCTTTGGAATGATGTAGAACGTCATTCCGGACCGTCAACACGGAACCATGGAAAAATTGCGGACCTGCCAAAGAAGCAGATCGAAGAGCCGTGCAGCCGAAACATCTGAAGGCAGACGTGTATAGGGGTACAAGGCACCCCGAGGATCAATGTAGCGAGAACTCATGAGAGTCACCGCGGACCTATGCGGGGCAGAAGGTCCAGGCTGCACAAAAGGCGTTGGTCCCCCAAAACTGGTCGTGTGGCCAGAATGAGTGGCCAGAAATGCCACGGAGTTCATAGTGTCTCCACTGAGAACATCCGAATCCAAAGACACAACTGTGGTGCTCGACGGCGTAGAGACCACAGTGGTGGGTTCGGCCGGCAGCCCCTTCCAACTTCGCCGAGTTGAAGTCGGGGAAGGCTGAGGCCGATATCCCACGTCTACAGTACCAGACATTCCTGCAGCCCCCTGCAGGGAAAAGCCGAGGCCGGCTGAAACTGACGAAGCAGACGGACCAGCAGTAGCAGTAGATACGTCGGGAGTCGCTGAGGCTGGTGGAATTGTGGAGAAAGCACACCTGCTCGGCTCCGAAGGAGTCACAACCCTAGTGACAGACTCAGATGTCGACTGGTGGCGGACCGTAGTCCCGGAACCAGGCACCTCTTCACCAGAACACTCAACAGCTCCTGGAGTATCCACAACAGGAAAAGACTGCACATCCCCCACGGAGGAGGAATAACTCTCACCAGACATGGTCGGCTCGGGAGCCCCCGAACGACCGTGTTCTCCTTTCCCGCGGGAGCGGGAGGTACGGCCACGAGAACAAACGACACAGTTAACTGACGCCCAGAAAGTGGATGACCAAGATCCACAGACACCACATGGCCACTCGGCCAAACACCCATTACAGGAGGAGCAAGAAGAATGTGAATCGTCCACATGCTTTGGCAGCAGACATTGCCCACAAGGAATTGTCCTGGGCATGATAGAGGTGAGAGGAGCAAAGAAGGTGAATCAGAGAACAGAAGAACACCCCCAAAGAAGAGAGAAAGGTGACAGAAATTTAGACCCCAGACGGTCGACTGGGAACCACACAGCAGGATGACTACTCTCAAATGAGAGAAGAAAAACTGCAGAAGCAGTACCCCGCTGACACCCAACTCCAACACAATTAGAAAAATTAGCAATTTTAGCATTGACAATAACTGTGAAAAATAATTTAAGTCCGAACCGCATGGCACACGAAATTCGCTTGCGACTCGAGAGAGAACATATAAAATACATTACGGATAATAATATGTAAGAGAATATAATAATAAAATGTTCCTGAGAATACAAAGGATACTCGGATACACTATGAAGCAGGAAACATCAATCAACAAGTTGGACGAACACTGATAAGCGTGCAGAACATCTTGTCACATGGCGGACGACAAAAAGAATGAGTCTCTAGCGATGTATATGTGCACTGGCAACGGAAGTCGTGGAGTTGTACTTGGAAGAGAGCGGACCGTAGTGGGTCTGCGCCGGTTGCTCTCAACCCAGTTTTGGCTTATTTTTTCTTGGTGCTTTTGCAGCACTTTTCTTTCCCAAATTGCTTGGGAAAGACAAAAATAGAGAGTATATTATCCGAGTTAGGGATTGCCACTGTAGTGCAAGCCTGTAGTAAACAATTGTGAGTAGGTTGATAAGAAAAGTTGTACATCTTCAACATATTTATTCTTCTAAAGTATTTTCTGAGTTTGCGAGGCTTTGGAAAATTAAAAACTTTCTTTGTTGAGCATTGTCTGTTTATGGCAACAACTCCCACCTCCCAAGATGGCAAGAGGTAAGAGACTTTTTGATACAAATGAGCATTCCAGCAATTCAGTTGTTTTGAGATCAATAATATCAGCATAAGGCATTTCTGGGAACATTACAGTACAGTCGCCGTGGAGTGGTTGTCATCCATGCATCGGCAGTGATGTCCCTGCATGCATTAACCAGGTAAAAAAAATAATCACCAGCAAAATTTTAATTAATGAAGCACCAGGCTGATGATTATTCTTATAATTAGTGTTTGGAATCTAATAGTATTGTTTGCATGGAAACTTACCACTCCATGGTGGTCATACTGTACCAACAAATGCCAAGAAGAAGAAATAAACTAAACCATGATCCGACTGTGAATGCAGACAAAAAAAAGAGATGCCAGTGGGATTCATGTTCGGAAGTGTGATTATAATTATAACAAAGGATAAAAAAAGTCATTGTCTAGAGCTGAATGGTGTTTTGGTGTTCCAGTTTTGTTCCAGTTTTTGTAATAAACCAGAAAACCAAACTGAAGGACACAGCAAAACGGTTTTACTGTGTTTTTGCATAAATTGATCAAACCATCTTATTGGGAGGGAACTGAACTTGTGGACCCTATGGACTCTCTTCACCTAGTCTATCCAGCAAAGGGGCGGATACGTCATGTTCTCATTGTCACATTTTCTCCCCTGTAGACTTGTCTACCAGACACGTCAATAAGGGAAAAAATGTTACAATGAGAACAGGACATAGATTAGATGAACTTTATTCATTTCTTACCCTAATTTATGATTTTTATGACCGAATAGCTCTAGTAACTTATCCACTAGAACCCCTGAGAATAATTAAAAGAAGATTAGGCTAAACCCAATGAAGACACTTATAGACAGGGATTTTTGTTGTGCATGGTTTCATACAAACTATTGCAGATTTTTTCAAAGTTAAGGAGCCTGAAGTGTTATTTACTATTTGTTCTTAACCCTTTACCTAACCTGAAAAGCAGACGACACTTGCAAAAATAATTCTTGAATAACTAATTTTTTTCATTTTTTGTCTCAAAAACATAGGTTATGACCCCTCGTTGGAGCGAGCTCGACGAGCTCGTTCCAACAAGGGGTCATAACCTATGTTTTTGAGACAAAAAATGAAAAAAATAATGAAAATTATTTGGCGATTTTTGAGAATAGCGCTGGCCGGTTTTGGCCGTTACGTTAGGTAAAGGGTTAACATAGAGGAAAACTAAACTGAAACTGAGGTCTTTTCGTGAAACCTTACCAAAACTGAATCTGAACAAATCAAAACCCTCATTCCCCCTCCCTTCTCTCATCAACATATAACTGAAAGTGACCACTAACCTCAACTCTCAAATATACTCTTTTCAACAACTTCCCTCACTCCTGTCAAGACCTGAGAGACATGGAAATGTTGTACAGGCAGCCAACAATGATGTAAAACACTGCAAAGATAAGTGCAGCCTACCAGTCTCGTTCTCAAGGAAGAATACACTTAGGTAAACTTTTTCAGAGTAAAAAAGAAGGGGCTGTTTGAGGCTGTATGGGAACTCAAGGGTTAAAACAAACTAGTTCCAGTTCCTTGACAACAGTATTGCATAAGATGATACCATACAGGTTAGAAAGGGTTAATCATCCGAATGACACAAATACACAGAACGACATGCGTGTGTGAATGGGTTAATCAATATGGCATGAGTGTCAGTGCAGAAGGATAGAACGAGAAGCCACAGGCCTCTAGTTTTATCCTTCTGCAATGGCACAAGTGCCATATCGATGAACCCATTCACACAAATGCGGGTTGTTCTGTGTTTATTACATGCCTTCACGTCTATAAAAAAAATTATTAGAAGGACACTCAGCAATTCATTTGACAATTATCAACAAAAAGAACACATTTTATCGCCATCCAAATTTGTGAGGGGAGCCTGTGTTACTATTTCGTCCCCTGAATTCCAATGTGTTCTATGTGCCTACGATTCAAATTGTAATTATGTTGCACGATTTGTAGAAAATTCCAGTGAAATTTTGCTTCTATTTAAAAGTAGCCCGTCAACGATTTCCGTTCCGCACATATGTGCAGCAATAATTGTCATTTTCCGCATGGTTTAGTGTTGCTGTAGATGGGGATTTCAAAGAACGTGCATGTAATAAAACCTTTTCCTGAAAGGCTTCTCCGCATAAAACTTACTTTGACAAAAGTCCTCGTCCAGGCCTCTCTTCTTGATTTGGTAACAAAGCTGATAAAGTCTCTGCAAGTTCAGCACGTAGATGAGGATTTCTCATTCGTTCAGGACTCCCCATAAATACAATTATCACAGTCATTAAATGTTTCAGATTTTCACCAGCCATCTTAAAAAGAAAAAAAGCTGCATTAAAAAAATACTAAAATAAATTTCTTTCCAATAAATTGTAAGAGAACTATTTTATATTCTACTCCTGAGTCAACAAGCTAAAGCACTGTGTACAGCTATTAAAGGGACTTTTAGCACTTTTCAACACAATCATGATCAGGGAAGACAGGCCAAGAAATAAATCATAGCCAGTATGATAGGAAAAAATGTTATGATGTTATTCCACCTGCTCTGTTTTTACTATGCCAATCATGCTAGTTAGATCTTAACCCTTAACCCTTTGAACTCTGGTGGTATATTCCATGCCAGGTTAATAACAGCAATTAGAAGAGTTCATATTCATTATTTGGGGTAGACCAATCAATATTTTCAATGTGCAGCCTAAGGGCTGCACGTTGAAAATATTGATTGATCTATCCCACACATTTATTGAACAGCCATCCTATTTAATGATGTTATGACGTATCAAGTTCCTGACCGCAAAGGCGGCTGCTCAGGGTCAAAGGGTTAAGGTCCTGGACAATTGTCATGAGTTAACAAATGACCAATGCCTGTACATGTCCAGTAGCGTAGCAGTGATTTTCAGTCATGTCTTCGTTGCCTGTTAAGGCAGCCAAGACTTGACTAGAAATCATTGGAAAGGTAATTTGTCTATTGTCAGAATCTTCTCATGATGACATGCTAAGGGCACCTATTCTGAGTTCATACATGTTGGAAAAAGGACTGTAAGAGTTAACAGAATTTCTGCCAAAATAAACAAAAATAACTTTTCACTCCTCACCAGAACAAGCTCATTGAATTGATTACAGTGAGGGATAAGCTTTATACCATGATTGCTGTGTGTATTCAACATTACGAAATACAATACAGACACTGGGAAATATGCTAGATACACCATGCATGAAATCTGGAGTATGCATTAGAACATGTGGTAAGAATGCATCTGATTGGATATTATGCATCTGAGCAACATTATGACATGAACGGAATGCTGGACACAAAACAGAGTCATGCAAGAATGTTATCAGACCACCAAAGGTGATATTTTTCTTCAATCTCCAGCACTTTGCTAATACAATAGAATTTTCGTCAATCATTCCATTTTCTCTTGTTTAACCCTTAAAGGCCCATTTCCAACTTTTACGACCTCAGAACAGGTACCCTTAACATGCAATACAGAACACAACTCAAGTAGAGTATGGGGGGACAGGAATCAATGACCTTTGGTGGAGTTTTTCCTGTATTTCACACGCACCATCAGCACTTGTGAAATACTGGAAAAACTCCACCTTGGGCTGTTGATTCCAGTCTCCTGTCCTCCACCCTTGTTGTGTTCTATCTTAACCCTTTACCTAACATGAAAAGCAGACGACACCTGCAAAAAAAAATTCTTGAATAACTAAGTTTTTTCATTTTTTGTCTCAAAAACATAGGTTATGACCCATCATTGGAACTAACTCGATGAGATCGTTGCAATGAGGGGTCATAACCTATGTTTTTGAGACAAAAAATGAAAAAATAATGAAAGTTAAAAAATCTATAGTAATTTATATATTTTTTATACTTACCAATGACCCAGACTTAGCTGGTGCTAACTCTAACAAAACCAGGGCCAAACACAAATTTTGCCCCCCAATCCCCAAAATTTGCATCCAAAACCAAAAGAAATCATGTCCTATAGGACCTCCATACTTCGCCCCTACTGCGCATGCGCAGTGTCAAGGACGTTCCGAAATTGGCGCCAATTATCATTCTTACTGGCAGTGCCTGGTCAGCGCTATGTACTCAGCGGGGAGGCAAGAGTTCCCAACTCCTGGGAGGGCCATCCCCGTCTGGGTCATTGGTAAGTATAAAAAATATATAAATTACTATAAATTTTTTAACATTTTTATACTGTACCAATGACCCAGACTTAGCTGAATAGTAAAAAGGCTGGAGGGCCTAGGACATAGAGGAAAATCCAATAAGCTCAACTATATAATATACAGGCAACCCCTTAAGGAGAAAAGGAGTATTAGGCTTTACATGTATCTTTCTTATTTAATGTTAAATTAGAAAGATACAATACCCTTCATAATTGAGCACAATAACATTCATGTTCTCTATTAACATCCAGTATAACCCTTATACTAATTATTTTTAAAGTAAGCCAATAAATAAAGTTAGTCCAGAGAATTGAGACTCTTTATAATCTTTTAAAAGTGTCCGAGTATTGTATATTAACGCCCGTTTGACACTTGACATATACAAATGCTTCACACCGAGCTACACTTTAAAAATATGACATGAATGAATTTTAACATTAATATTACACTTTAAAACCATCCCGGAAGCGACTCAGAAATACTGACTTTGGAGGAGGCATTCCCTTGCTTTTCACTATAAAGCAGGTGACCTAAGGGAACACCCTCCCCCCCCCCCCCCTTCCCCTTGCCCTGGGTCAAATTGCCCAGAGCGAAGAGGGCAGCCGGACGGAGTCACTGCCGGAACAGAAAGCCTGCATAACTATAGTTGCAACTGTTTAGTGGACGACATTCTGAGCAACAGATAACGGACCTAAACAATGCAGGTCTCCAGAAATGGACTCAATATTTCTGAGATAAAAATTCGTGAATGTGGATGGCTGAGACCAATAAGCAGCCTTCATTAAATCTGTAATAGCAATACTATTAGCGTAAGCCCAAGAAGTAGCAAGAGCTCTTACTTCATGAGCGGAAATCTTAAGCACAGACTGCTGAGAAGAAGATAAACTCTCATAAGCAGTACGGATAGTTAATTGAATCCATCTAGCAATAGAATGGACCGAAATGTCCCTTCTATTAGGCATCAAAGACAGAAAGAAACGTTTTCGTCCCTTTCTGATAAACTGAGATCTCTGTTTATAGATACGTAACGCTCTATCAGGACAGCGTAAAGGCCTACGCCCGTCTGAAGACGGAAGAGCCTTAATGACAATAGGTTCCGGATATTTATTAGGAGCCTGATTCTTAGCTAAAAAAACCCACATTAGTAGTGAAGGTGATAGTATTCCCGACACTACGATAGTGAGAATCATCCACCGACAGTGCATGAAGCTCACTGACTCTTCTAGCAGAAGAGAAAGCTAAGAGAAAAGCTGTCTTATAAGATAAGAATTTGAAATCTACTGTCCCAAGAGGTTCAAATGGCTTTTCCTTCAATTTAAGAAGAACCCAAGCTAAATTCCGTTTAGGAATTAACCTAAGAGTTCTGGGTCTATTTATCGAGAAGTTTCTAACCAACTTAGATAAAGAGACATTAGATCCAATTTGTAAACTATCATGATGTGCATATGTATCAGATAACATAGACCTATAACCCTTAATAGTAACAGGCTGCAGTTTGATTTCGTCAAACAAGTATACTAGAAAGTTTGCAATGTCTGGTATAGAGGGATCGAAAATATCTACAGAACGATCCCTACACCAACGACGAAAAACCTTCCACTTAGCCGCATAGTTTAGCGAAGAGGAGGTCCTCCTACAGTTAGAAATCGCGTCCACTGCTCGTCCTGTAAAGTGCTTGCCATGCAAGAAGGACCGCACAACGGAAAAACGTGAAGGTTGAGACCTTGCGGGTTGTGATGGAGTTGACGCGATTTCCCCTGCGAAAGAAGATCCTCCCGTGGAGGGAGCTTTCGCGGTAGGTCCCACAACAGACACCTGAGTAGATTTATCCATGGTCTCTGTGGAGACAGAGATGCTACCAACAGAATCTTGCATTGAGATTGTTTTATCTTTAGCAATACTTGCTGAATTAATGGCGCTGGAGGATACGCATATCCTATCATTCCGTCCCAAGAGATCGACAGAGCGTCTACTGCAAATGCTCTTGGATCCGGACACGGAGACACATACGTCTGCAACTGATTGTTGAGATGTGTCGCAAATAAATCTATCATTGGCTGTTCCCATTGGTAGCAAATCTGATTGAATACTTGTTTGTTGAGAGTCCACTCCGACGGCAACAAGCGACCCTTTCGTGAAAGGGAGTCTGCTAGCACATTCAGACGACCCGGTATGTGACGGACCGAAAGAAGAACCTGATGTTCTAGCGCAAACAGAAGGATTCTTTCCGTTAGATTGAACAACGGAACTGAATGAGTGCCTCCCTGATTCCGTATATACGCCACTACTGTCGTATTGTCGGATAGGATTTGGACATGAGCATTGTGAATAATGTCCATCCAATGACGTAACGCAAGCCAAATTGACATCATTTCCTTGATGTTTATGTGCTTGCGCAGGAATTGCGGATCCCAAAGACCCTGGCATCTCGAATCCATTGGGATCAATGATGCACCCCAACCTGTTTGACTGGCATCCGTCATAATGGTAAAACTCGGATCCGGCAACTGCAGCGGAACTCCCTGAGTTAACCACTGAATGTTTGCCCAAGTCTGAATCTCTTGTTTCACTTGATCTGACAAGAGAATGTCTATGTCGAGCGAATGAATTTTCACACTCCAATTCTGAGTCAAGAAAATTTGGAGAGGACGCGTGCGTAACCGCCCCGTCGGAATGAGATCCGCAGCGGCTCCGCACAGACCTATCAGTCTCATAAATTCTCTCGCTGTGACTTTGTCTGCGTGCAGACAATAGCGAGCGTAACAACTGACTAATTTCGCTCTGGTTAACGGCAGACGAACGAGATTGTTGTGCGTCTCGAAGCTCATTCCCAGATGTGTGAATGACTTGGACGGCACCAGATCCGACTTCTCCTCGTTTACTATAAAACCGAGATGTCGGAGCAATAGAAGTAGATTCTGAACATCGTTCTGAAGCTTTAACTCATTGCCGTACCTCTGAAGAATGTCGTCCAGGTAGGCCAACGTTACCGCAGACGAATGAGCTCGGAAATGGATCATTACTGAGTTCATTACCCGAGTGAAAGCCCAGGGTGCTAGATTCAATCCGAAGCACATCGCCCGGAATTGATACACCACTCCTAGGACTGCGAAGCGTAGATACTTTCTGAATGTCGGATGTACCATGACGTGAAAGTACGCATCTTTGAGATCTATGCTTGTTGCATAATCGTTCACCCGAATACTCGCTCTGACCGAACGAATCGTCTCCATATAAAACTTCGGAGCGACGATCAGCTTGTTTATCCAGCTCAAATCTATGACTGGACGGAACGAGCCATCTGGTTTCGGAACCAGAAACAGATGGCTGTAGAATCCCGGAGTTTCCTGGTTTTCTACGACCTCTACCGCGTTCTTCATTAAAAGAGACTGCACCTCTGATAATAGAGCGTCTCTTTTCTGCGGATTTGATGGAAGTTGAGTCCATTTTGGACTTCGAGTTAATGGAGGCTTTCGCTTGAAGGATATCTTTAGACCTTCCGAAGTCACTCCTCTCACCCAAGGGTCGTCCGTTATCGATGCCCATTCTTGTGAAAAGCTCGACAACCTTCCGCCAACCGGTACGCGATAGAGGTGTAAGCCATCACCTCCTGGACCTGCGAGGCCTGCGGTAGGAGAAACCACGTCCTCCACGACCCGCACCTCGTCCCGTCGACCTCGGGGCGTCCGACCGGTTGTCCCGGCCCGAAGGATGTCCCGAACGTGAGTCGCTACCTTGACGGTCTCTCGAATAAGACCAAGAGGACGCACCGGAATCTCTATAGGAACCTCTCTTGGGCGCATTAGACCCAGAAGTGCCTGTCTTATTCTTGTCTGCCGTATCCGACTTCTTAGAAGCAGATTTGAACAACAGAGAATCCGAAGCTTTCTTTGTAATTTTATCATAAATAGCAGAAAGCTTGCAGTCAAAGAGAAGTTCTCCAGAGACCGAAGCGACTCCAAGAGAGTTCTTCACCTTAGTATCCACGAGTGTGGATGTAGCTAGGGCTGCGTCACGTATAACCAACTCCAGGTTTGCCACTGAAAGGGCGGAGTTACACGTGGAATAAGCTACTGCCCTTGAAAGAAGTCTTAAAGAGGATTGTATATCCTGAAATTCTTTCCCTTGAAGGCGCAGTGATAACGCCTTAGTAAGGTGATCTGCGTAAGATAAGGCATCTAAATTGGCTCTGTTAGACGAAATACCTGTTTCCAACATCGCGGTTGGAATAGAAGCCGACGACGGTAATGATAGCTCTAAGTCTTCCGCCTCGTCGTCCATACGCAGAGGAACTCTCGGAATACCCTGTCCTGCCGTGTCGAATTTATTCCTTGCATTAATGAAAGGCAGGTTGAGAGTATTGGCGGACAAGAAACCTGCTTTCCCCATTTTGGAAGCAAGTTTAAATATAGCGTCGTTCAATAATTCAAATGTTCTTGCACATTATTGGACTGCGACGGAAACTCGGGAGCGATGTCCCTGAACCGCTCAAAAAATTCAGAGTCCAATGACGCTATAATCCTCTTGTCCGGAACCGCAGCAATCTGGCCCGACGGAACAACTTGAGGGAGAAAGTGCCGGATGAAGTCCACGGCAGCTTTATGTTGTTCCGAAAGGGATAGCTCCAAGTCATCCGTATCCCTTTCACCATCCGGTCGGACCTCATGATGCTCCCGGTCGTCCGCCCCCGATGCTTCGGCGGAGCGTACCGACCCAGCGCCGTCGGATAATTCCCGATCCGACACCGTTTCTGTCGGCTGCTGGGATGCTGCGATAAGTTGTGCTATCTGCACAAGTACGTCCAGCATCGAGGCCTGCGGAGGCGCAGTCTTTCGCTGCTTCGCCGAGGGCAGCTCCGCATCTGATGGCTCCCGCATACTTTTTCTATGCGAACGTCCGGAGTCCATCGGCCTCGTGTCCCTGGCTGCCGGATGGTGTGACCTGGTCGCCGAAGAATCCATGATCGGCGAAGCTGGTAAGATATCGGCGGTCACGCAGCCAAGGTGCGGTCGTGTGCGCTGACGAGAAGAAGAAGCCTGAGCAGTCGTACGAGAGAGGGGCCTCTCTCGCTCGCGGCCCGGCTGGACCTGGACGAGCTAGGAACCGGACTCAAAGGCTTCCTCCGATCTCGCCTATTATCCGCCGTCACTGGGTGTGCACGTTGAATGTTTATAGTGCTCGCATCACCCAACATTTCCTCCTGGACCGCATCGGACGAACCCGGCTGCCGAACCATTCGGTGAATGGACGCTACACCGGGCGAGCTAGCGGACGACATTTGTTTAATCTCCATGAGCATTTTTGCCGCTAGCTCTGTATTCATTTGTGACGACGGAAGCGCACTTGCGGAAGATAACATGGAAGCATCACCCTGTTCTTGTTCCTCTGAAATAGAAACTGAGAGAGTAGAGTGACCTTGCGGAGAAAGAGCCGGCATATCCAATGTTTGTCATCCCAATATTGACATATAGAACAGGGATTAGTGCGAGAACACTGACCACAATTAATACAATGATCATGAAAGTCAGAGGAAGATTTCTTCCTATTACAATTTGAACAATATCCTTTCATTGTGAAAAGTCAACAACAAGTCCTAGTTACTCGCACAAACCCCTGACACAAAGATACATAATAACATGATCCATTAATAATGAAAAAACAATTGCAAATCAAAATAATTTTTGAAAAACATTTTTTCAGCGAAGCCCAAGTTTCTGAAAAGTAACGTTGAGCCCCGATGGATCCGATGGCTAAGTGTGGTCAAAAATTTTAAATTTATATTAAATAATTAATGCAACACTTACGGATAATAAAAATGTATCTTATAGTGAGATAAACTACACCAACGGCAAACAGCCCCCCTCAAAAGAGACTGTTGCCAATGTAAACAAACAGTGTAAAACACCAGAAAACATGACTCCAGGCACTGAAAAAACTGGCCCGAAATCAGTCATCAAAATTACACTCTATCTGATGCAAGACAGAGACTCCCAGGGGAGAATCTGCAGAACATCAGATGGAAGATGCAGAACACAACGTTTATACACCCATGGGTGAAAACGTAACTATGGGGAAAATAACAGAAAACATTCTGTAACCAAGCAACTCTCCCAAGAGAATTTTAGAAATGAACTTTCTCAAAAATATGCCAAAAGCATGGGAGAATTGCAAGAGGGGACTCAGAAGACCAGGGGAGAGGAAACACTGAATAAGTAGTGCAACTTTTTAGCAAGAATGACAACAAGAGGCCCATGCCTCGAAAATAGGCAACTTAACATAATTTCATAAAAAATTTTAAGTACAGCCCTGATTATTTTTTGTCACTCCTTTTTCCTCTCCTCCTTCTATATCCTCCTTAGAATCACCATTTCTCCAATAATTACGTGTCTGGCATCCTTTAAACCGAGATTTACAAGCACAAAGATCAGTGAGATGTTGACTGATGAAGGGCCAAACAGAGAATGATAATTGGCACCAATTTCGGAACGTCCTTGACACTGCGCATGCGCAGTAGCGGCGAAGTATGGAGGTCCTGTAGGACATGATTTCTTTTGGTTTTGGATGCAAATTTTGGGGATTGGGGGGCAAAATTTGTGTTTGGCCCTGGTTTTGTTAGAGTTAGCACCAGCTAAGTCTGGATCATTGGTACAGTATAAAAATATTAATTGTCGATTTTTGAGAATAGTGCTGGACGGTTTTGGCCGTTTCATTGGATAAAGGGTTAATATTGCAGGTTAAAAAAATAAAATTTTGAAAGAAGATAGACAATCCTGTTCCTGTTATATGTAGGGCCTTATGATTTTCAAATTAGGACTGAATCAAATCATGAATTGGATCAGAAAGATGATTTAAAATTGTTAGTCTCCACTCAAGCTGTATGTTCAATGAAAATTGTTAGTCTCCACTCAAGCCTTATGTTCAATAGCAATTCACCTGTTTGGGTAAGTCAATTAAAAAAGGAATATTCTGGAATGGACTCAATCAAGTTTGGGGTACGTTTCCATGGGCCATTCCGAATATATTCGGAATTCACCAGACTAGTGTGCCATGCACAGTTCAATTACAGAATGTTATTCTCAAGGAAACGTTCTTTTGAGGTTACAGGTTATTCAGAATAATCAATGTTGTTCAAGATTGCGCTTCTCGTCGAAGAATTAAACGATGACACGGAAAAAGCTGTTTGTTTTATCGGCAGCTAACATGAATTATTCTGTGCACAGGCTCTCGACGAATTATCAGATTTTATCATTCTTAATAAAATGTACAGCACATTATCAATACTAAACAAACTGAGTATTGATAATATAATATACATTTTATTAAAATTGATAACATCTGATAATACGTCGAGTGCCTGTGAATGAAAGTAGATTCGACACTTTATGTTACTGCAATGTGCAAAACTTTTGGAAGCTTTGAACCTTGCAATAACCTTCAACAATGTTTTATTTTATGGTAGAGTGAGGCGTGGCTGATACAAATTGGTCTCAACACCAACATGGAATTATAAAGATAGTCTCAATTTATTTTCCTATGAAATTAGAGAACCAAAGCATAGGCCTAGGTACCAGGGTATAAGGCCTCGCCTCACAGAAACTTGGACCGCGTATATATGTGGGGCCAACAGGAGTCATGGGTTACGGCTTACTTCTAAAAAGGTCAGTGGCGACGTGTGCATTCGGGGACGGGGGAGTTCCGGTCAAAATGGCAAGTTGCATAATTTAATCACCTACTGGATGAAAATTTTATGCAGGTGACTGGCTTGTGCCGTAGAACAGGGGAAATTTAAGAGTCCGAAAGATTTCCCGCATGATAAAAGTCGCAAGAAGAAACGGAGAGAAGGCGCGCTTGTTTGGACACCAGTCTAAAATAGCCAATTGCATCGACTGAAAGACCAGGTGACTGTCAAATGTTTCGTCCCGGTGTATATAAAGTCGGTAGAACTGCATGGGGTTTGCTACGAGGCCTCATGTATTAAAACAAATGGGCAGTAGCAGTACAGTGTCACATGGGGTAAAGCAATCTAAGGCCCATTTGGGTCATGCTCAATTCTATAGTCACGGTTGAGTTAAAGAGGCATTGTACTAGAGTGACGTCGCAAAAGAGCCATGTGCACGAGCGTCATCAGGTTGAGAGGACGGCTCTGCACTGAGAATGTTCCAGTCATTGTGTCATTGTGACAACAGAAGTGTGTCTGTGAATGCGTGTGTGTGTGTCGGGGGGGGGGGGGGGTGGTACAGTGTTATATAGGGTAAAACAGGCTATGGAAAGTAGCCGTTGTGCTATAGCTTCGGTAAAAACGTAAAGTCACTATACATGCATTTTCAAACCCTTGGCAGACGATTTGGGTCAAACTGCAAGCGGACGATTCGGCGCGCTGACAGACAATTTGGGTAAAATTGCAAGTGGACGATTCGGCTGGAGGACGAAACATACGTATTCCACTATACTAGGGTCGAGCTGTACTGGAAATATCCATAATCCCCAAAGTAGTTAAGGCCTCACTAACCGATAGTTGACATCTTGGAAAATCCAACGGATTTCTTGGCGTAAATAAAACATTTCCAGTGGCCATGGACCTTCTTCAGAAACCCTTACCATAGGCATGGGGCATTGGGATACACGTGGGTCTTAGCCCTATAATGTACCAACAAATATGGCTCAACTACTATACATGGTCTGTACCCAGTCACATAAGCCTTGAATTCCCATTCTAATACCATATCCGATAGTCGTGAAGGTTTTATTTGCACAATCGCGTACGAAAGGATGATGGTTGCACAGATGATGGAACAAACTGAGTATTGATAATATAATATACATTTTATTAAAATTGATAACATCTGATAATACATCGAGTGCCTGTGAATGAAAGTAGATTCGACACTTTATGTTACTGCAATGTGCAAAACTTTTGGAAGCTTTGAACCTTGCAATAATCTTCAACAATGCTTTATTTTATGGTAGAGTGAGGCGTGGCTGATACAAATTGGTCTCAACACCAACGTCCATATTCCACTATACTAGGATCGAGCTGTATTGGAAAGATCCATAATCCCCAAAGTAGTTAAGGCCTCACTAACCGATAGTTGACATCTTGGAAAATCCAACAGATTTCTTGGCGTGAATAAAACATTTCCAGTGGCCATGGACCTTCTTCAGAGACCCTTACCATAGGCATGGGGATACACGTGGGTCCTAGCCCTACTATACATGGTCTGTACCCAATCACATAAGCCTTGAATTCCCATTCTAATACCATATCCGATAGTCGTGAAGGTTTTATTTGCACAATCGCGTACGAAAGGATGATGGTTGCACAGATGATGGAACAAACTGAGTATTGATAATATAAAATACATTTTATTAAAATTGATAACATCTGATAATACGTCAAGTGCCTGTGAATGATTTGTGGTGCGCAAAACTGTATAAGGCAGTGTGCATGTCTAGAATAACGTTCATTCCTCCTCATGAGGTGGATTAACAGAATGCATTCCGAATAGTATTCCAGAATAAGTGCAGTTGAACAAAACGACACAAATCGCATTCTGACTTATCTGCGTATGTCCAGAATAACACTAGTATTCTCGAATGGCCCACGGAAAGGTACCCATAATGTCAGAACATCACAGGGCCCTAGTTATATGCAACTTATGAATGGTGATGGGTTGATGAAGGTGAAGCTAAGACAGAACACAACGAGGGTGGAGTACGAGGGACTAGAATCAGTGACCCAAACCCAACGTGGAGTTTTTCTTGTCCAGTAAAGCCCACTTAACTGGATATCTCTTAACTGAATAACCCTGTTAACTGAATATAATTTCCCAACACAAAACCATATACCACACCTCCAGTACAAATGTGACCTATTAATTGAATATAGGTTACAGAGTAATCTCCTGTTAACTGAATAAAAAATCTTGAAACCTGTCGTGAAATTACCCTGACTCACCCCAGTTTTCCTTTGTTTATAGACCTATTTGGCCTCAGTCCATGCAATATGGGAATTTAATCTGTTATATCTTGTGCTCATGGAGCTCTGTCAAGCAAGATATAATAGAATAAATGCTTAGTTTTTCTCTAGTATACAGGAAAGTGACACAATCCCCGTTAATTGAAAACTGTTAATTGAATAATTTTCATTGTCAAAGTGGCTATTCAATTAACAGGGTTCCACCATATTTACGTGCACCTTCAGCAAGGATTATTGATCCTGATTCAACTGTACTCCACCCGAATTGTGGTCAGTATTTTACAATTAAACTCAAATTAAGTGAATGAAGCCGATGTTTTTGAAGACAAATATCACCTCTGCCGGTTGAAAAACTTTCTTGCCTGACACTGTTTTGTTTCGAAGAATTTCATTTATATCAATAAGGTCACTGAGACTCGTAACGACCAATACATTCTTACATGACGTTCTTTCTCATAATCCAGATTCCACAGGTGGTGTGCCTAGAACAATTCCCGATGTCTGTATTGTATCAGGTAATGTTGAATACATGTAGGAATCATGATATCAAACTGATGAGCCAAACATAAGAAAAAAATATACATACCTCATACATTTCATCTTTAAATCTGTGTAGGAATATGGTAAAATCTGTCAAATTGCCAATGAGACACTCTGGTATTAATGCTAGAACATCAGGAATGCTGGTTTGAAAAGGCAACTTAATTTCCATGAATTTATCAACACTGCCAAATAAAGCGACTTGACAGAGCCATGTAGAGGTAGCTAAATGGAAGTTGAATGACATTTCCAACAATTCTGGAATAGTCAAAGCTGCTTTGATGCTAAGAAAGAGGGTCATACCTAAAAAAGAACAATAAGAGTCAGTAGTCTTCTAGTCAATTATTAATCCTTTACCTAACATGAAAAGCAGACGACACTTGCAAAAAAGATTCTTCAACTATTTTTTTTCCTTTTTTGTCTCAAAAACATAGGTTATGACCCCTCATTGGAATGAGCTCAACGAGCTCGTTCCAATGAGGGGTCATAACCTATGTTTTTGAGACAAAAAAGGAAAAAACAATGAAAATGATAAATTTTAAGTAATTTGTATATTATTTATACTTACAATGGCCCAGACTAGCTGAATCATAAAAAGGCTGGAGGGCCTAGGACTTAAAGAAAAATCGAATCTCTCAATTACTTCAGTAAAGAATAGCTCCTACAAGAGAATAGGAGAAGATAGGAATTATATATGTCTTTTTCTTTTACGAGAAAAGAGAAAGACATAACACCAACAATGTAGTTGAGTATTACATAATATATAATTCTCCATTTAATGCCAGCATAACCCGTTATGCTAATTCGGTGAAGGAAAACCAATATATAAAGATAGTCCAGAGAATGAGACTCTTTATACTCATTTAAAAGTGTCCGAGGATTGTATATTAACGCCCGTTTGACACGTGACATATACAAATGCTTCACAGTGAGCTACATTTTAAAAATAGTTCATAAATGAGACATAATTATTGCTTCACACCGAGCTACACATTAAAACCATCCCAGGACCAACTCGGGACTAATGACACTGGAGGAGATCTTCCCTTGCTTTTCACTATAAAGCCAGATGATCATAAGGGAAATAACCATCCCCGCCCCTTCCCCTTGTTCTGAGGTAAATTCCTCAGAATGAAGAGGGCATCGGAACAGGGCCAGTGCTGGAATGGACTGCCTAAAGACCTTATATATGTAACATTAATGGAAGACATTCTAAGCAACAGAAAGAGGATCCAAAGATCTAAGGTCACTGGAGATGGACTCTAAATTTCTCGTAAAACTTGGTAAATGAAGAGAGCTCTGTCCAGTACACAGCCTTCATGAGATCAGTAATGGCTATACTGTTAGAATAAGCCCAAGAAGTGGACAGTGCTCTAACCTCTTGTGCCGAGATCTTATTGACCGAACGTTGATCCGAAGATAGATTTTCATAGGCAATGCGTATAGCCAACTGAATCCATCTAGCGACAGCATGAACAGAAATATCTTTTCTGCTAGGAATCAACAAAAGAAAGAAACGTTTTCTTCCCTTTCTAATAAAATCTGATCGCCGTTTACAAATGCGCATAGCCCTGACTGGACACAGCAAAGGTCTACGGTTATCCGAGGACGGTAAAGCCTTAATGACAATAGACTCCGGCCGCATATCTCGAATCTGATTCTTAGCCAAAAACCCCACTTCCGTAGTGAGGGTAATGGTATTCCCCACACTACGGTAGTGAGACTCATCAACAGATAATGCATGAAGTTCATTGACTCTTCTAGCAGATGCAAAGGCTAAGAGAAACTCTGTTTTATAGGTCAAGAATTTTTTGAACTCTACATTGCTCAATGGCTCAAAAGGAGCTTCTTTGAGCTTCAACAGAACCCAAGCAAAATTCCACTTAAGAATTAATCTGAGTGTTCTAGGTCTATTGATAGAGAAATTTCTAACTAGCTTGGATAATGAAGTATTTGATCCAATAGCCAAGTTATCATGATGAGCGTAAGTATCTGATAACATAGACCTATAGCCCTTAATAGTGACAGTTTGAGAACGTCAAACAAGTAGACCAGGAAATCGGCAATATTTGGTATGCATGGATTGTATACATCTATCGACTGATCCCTACACCAACGGGGGAAAACCCTCCACTTTGCTGCTTAGTTCAATGAAGAGGAGACCTTCCGGGTTGTGATGCAGTGCGCGTGACTTCCCCTGATAAAGAAGATCCTCTTGTGGAGGAAGGTTCTGGGGAATGTCCCACAACAGACACCTGAGAAGATTGATCCAAGGTTTCTGTGATGACAAAGGTGCTACTAGCAGGATTTTGCAATGAGACTGTTTGATCTTGAACAGAATCTGCTGAATCAACGGAGTTGGAGGATATGCATATCCTATCATCCTGTCCCATGAAATTGACAGGGGTCTACTGCGTATGCCCGATGATATGTGCATGGAGACACGAACGTTGGTAACTGATTGTTTAGGTATGTCACAAAAAGATCTATCATGGGACGATCCCACTGGTAGCAAATCTGTCTGAATATTCGCTTGTTGAGAGTCCACTCCGATGGCAACAAACTACTTTTCCGAGAGAGCCTGTCTGCTAATACATTCAGATGACCTGATATATGACAGACAGAGAGATGAACGCAATGCTTCATGACAAATAGGAGAATCCTCTCCATTAATTTGTATAATGGAATCGAGTGAGTGTCGCCTTGGTTCCTGAGGTAAGCAACTACTGTCGAATTGTCTGACAGAATTTGAACGTGGACGTTCGCCATTAGGCGAATCCAATGTTGTAGTGCTAGCCATATTGACATCATCTCTTTGATGTTTATGTGCTTCTCTAGGAACCAAGAGTCCCAAAGATCCTGACACTTCAAGTCTGCAGGACTTAGGGTCATGTCCCAGCCCGTCTGACTCGCATCCGTCATAATCGTGAAAGCCGGATCCGGAAGTTGCAGCGGAACTCCTTGAGTTAACCACTGAAGATCTGCCCAAATTGAACCTTTTGTTTTACTTGGTCCATTGAAACAATACTGGTTTCGAGCGAATGCGTCTTCACACTCCAGTTCTGAGTAAAGAATATCTGGAGGGGACGCGTGCGCAGACGGCACATCGGAATAAGATCTGCAGCCACTCTGCACAGCCCCATCAAACGCATGAACTCCCTCGCTGTTATTGCATCTGAGTGTAGACAAAAGCGAGCATAACAACTGACTAATTTCGCTCTGGGTAATGGCAGATGAACCAGATTGCTGTGAGTCTCAAAGTTCATTCCTAAGTGAGTGAACGACTTGGACGGAGCTAGATCTGATTTCCCTCGTTTATTATGAAACCGAGATGTCGGAGCAATAGTAGCAGACTCTGAACATCATTCAGAAGAATAATTCTGTTGCCGTATCTCTGCAGAATGTTGTCCAAGTAAGCCGACGTTACCGCATATGAATGAGCTCGGAAGTATGACATTACCAAGTTCATTATTCGAGTGAAAGCCCAGGGAGCCAGGTTCAGACCAAAGCACATTGCTCTGAACTGATAAACCTTCCCTTGTACTGTGAACCGCAGATACTTTCTGAATGCCAGATGTAACAAGACATGAAAGTAAGCGTCCTTCAGATCTGTGCTTGCCGTATAGTCATTCACTCGAATGCTCGCTCTTACCGATCGAATGGTTTCCATATATAACTTTGGAGTCACGATTAGCTTGTTTATCCAGCTCAAGTCTATTACCGGTCAGAACCAGCCGTCTGACTTCGGTACGAGGAACATGTGACTGTAAAAACCTTGTGAATTTTTATTCTTGGTGACCTCTATTGCTTCCTTTAATAAGAGAGCCTGTACCTCCGCTAGGAGAGACTCTCTTTTGAATGCATCCACCGGAAGATTTGTCCAATGCGAACATCTTGTTAGTGGGGGTTTCGCTCGGAATGATAGCCGAGACTACACTTCTCACCCACTGATCTTCCGTGACTGCTATCCAGTTTCTCGCAAAGTTTGATAACCTTCCGCCAACTGGCAAGCAATAGAGGTCTTGACCATCACCTGTAGGACCTGCGAGGCTTATGGGAGGAGAAACTAAGTCATCCCTGTGAAGATCCACGCCCCATCCAAATTCGCTCTATTCGATGAAATTGCAGTTTCCATTTCATCAAAGCAAATGCTGAATGAGGCAGGTAAGGATATGTATAAATCCCCGGCCTGCTCATCTAAACACAGTGGAGCTCTCTGCACATCTTCTCCAACCATTTTAAATGAATGTGGTCCAAGGAACGGTATATTTATGGAAGATGTTGACAAGAAACCGCCTTTTTTCCTCACACCCGAGAGATTAAATATGGCATCTTCTACATGGCCGAAGGCCTGCGACACCTGTCTAGAATGAACCGGGAAAGAAAGAACTTCTTCCTTCCTCCGTATAAAGTCTGCGTCTAGAGACGCCAGCAGTTTCTCCCTTGTTGTCGAAGCTTGCTGATTCGGTGGAACAAACTCAGGATAGTATTGATGGATAAAATCCATCGCAACGATATGTTGTTCCGAAAGGGAAGGGTTATCTTCTTCCTTATCCCTTTCACCATCCATCACCATCCAACTGAATCAGCTGAGAATCCCGGTCCATTGCATCTGCGTGAACAGATGACTGGACCGACCCAGCACCATCCGACAGCTCACTTTCTGAGTCTGAGGGAGGCTGCTCCCGCACTTGCTGGGATGCTGCGATCAGCTGCACAATCTGCGACAGCAAGTCCGTCACCGAGGCTTGAGGAGCAGCGTTTTTTTTGTTTCTTAGCCGCTTGCTGCTCCTGGGACGACGTTCTGGAGATGGATCTCTTCTCTGGACGTCCCGATGATCGAAGCCTCGGTTCCCTAGCTACTGGATTTTCCAACTTCACAGGTGAAGAATGGCTCCTTCTTCGTGCAGCTGGCTGGATATCCAAAGTCGGGCAGCTAGGAAGCGGTCGTGTGTGCTTACTGATTGAGTGGAAGAAGCTGTGACTGTAGCAGAGGCGGGCTGCAGTCTAGACAGAGCGCCCCGAGTGGCAGGTGTGGATGTATGCTCTGACCCATGCAAGTTTCTCATAACAACATCTGGCCCCAGATGTTGCTGGGTTAGAGAGGGACCTCTCCCGCTCGTGGCCTTTTCAGACCTCGCTGAGCCTCCCGACAAGAAACTTGCTGGCTTCCTCCCTAGTTCCATCGTGGCTGGATGAGCTTTTGTTTTGAAGGTGCTCGCTCTACCCACTGCACTTCGATTCCTTCGACTGCAATGGACATACCCAGTGTTACGGCTCCCACAGACGGAGTAACCACTTCACCAGTCGAGCTAGCTGCCTGCAAGGGATTAAGACCACTGCCCAGTGGCCTTACCCCTTGCCTAATATTTAAGAGCACCTTAGCAGCTGGCTCTGTTTGCTCATCAGAGCGTGGCAATGGTAGCACCCTTTTGGTGGGTGTCACATTACCATCACCATGTTCTTGTTCCTCTGAAAAAGAAACTGAAAAACTTGAATTACCTTGCGGTGAGAGCACTGGCATAGGCATCTCACCGCCAACAACATACCGTGACACCCGCTTCCAACGTTTGTCATCCCAATCGACACATGTAGGACATGTAAGAAGCTGCAGAAGTACATCGACTACAGGCAAGGCAACACGCATGTAAATCTGAGGAAGACTTCCTCGCCTTGCATTTTGAGCAATAAGCTTTCATGATAATCAAAACTAAGTCGATTGTACTCCCACAAACTCCACAATAAATTTATGATAAAGATACATAATAAACAACAATCAAAATCGAAATCGAAAAATTAAATTTTTGAAAAAAATTTGACAAAAGCCCATGTTCCCAAAGGGAACATGAAGAGCCCAAGGGCATCCCGATAGAGCCTAAGGGTGGACAAAATCCAAATTTTTATTGCTACACTACCGGAATATTAATTAATGTATCTTACAACAATCCTACAGCAATAATAACTAAATACTTCATATATTTAAAGACGTTGCCAATGTAAACAACGTCAAGCAAAAAAATGGAAACAAGACATCAGGCACAGAAAAAAGGTCTAAAGTCAGTAATAGAATTTAAAGCTACCAGATGTAAAGCAAGATCTTCAAACGATGAAAAAAAGATACATCGGATAGAAAATGAATGACCCAAACGACCTAACACCCCTAGGGTGAGGACGTAACCATGGGGATAAACAGAATAAACATTCTGTTACACACTTTGAACTCCCAAGAAATTTAATAAATAATTTCGATAAAAATAAGCCAAAAAGCTTGGGAGTAAATTTAACAGGAGGGCTTCAAGAAGAGATAGGGAAGGAACACTTAACAAACAGTGGATAAATCATTAGCAAGAATGATGACGTCAGGCACATGTCCCGAAATTGGGAAACATGAAGTAATTTTTATAATTATTGTAAAGTTACAGCCCTGAACGTATCTAACCAACATTGTTCACTTCCATCATCCATTTATATCCTTGGATCCACCAATTTTACCATTGATTTGTGTCTGGCATCCTCAAAAAAGGAGATTTAAAAGCATAGATGTCAGTTCAATGTTGCTGACTTTAGGGCCAAACAAAGATTGATGGTTGGTGCCAATTTTGGTACCTTACTGGATACTGCGCATGCGCAGATCTCAAAAGTATGGAGGACTATCTAGGACTTGATTTTTTCGGTTTTGCATGCAAATTTTGAGGATTGGGGGGCAAAATTTGTGTTTGGCCCTGGATTAATTTGAGTTAGCACCAGCTAGTCTGGGCCATTGGCTGTCATATAAAAATATTAACTGACGATTTTTTAGAATAGTGCTGGCCAGTTTTGGCCATTACGTTGGGTAAAGGGTTAACTGGTTGAGGGTTAGATTATTTCTGATGGTCTGAATTTGTTATTTAAAATAATAATTTCTGCTAGAAAAAATTTATATAAACAAAATAATATTTGCATTTGACTGAATATGAAACATGAGCAAGGAAAACAATGGCGTTTGTTCTGGTACCCTTATTTTTGTTTAAAGCCCTTATAGTGGCGTTTTGCACTCAACCAGTTAAACTACCCTGGCAGTGGTGCCCACAGAGGCACTGAAAACTTGATTAGAAACCACACTTGGAAGTCACTCAAGAATGACCGCTCAAGTTACATGAGGGTTACGCCAGCTGTAAAATGTGTGAACGAACTACAGATTACAAGTTATGACAAAGTAATACAACAGAACTTTATCAAATTACCAATCCTACATGTTTTACCACAAAGAGTTGACAATCTTTCGGAACTATCTCGACTCAAAGGTTGAATATTGCATCCACACATGAAAAGAATGGCATGGTGTTTCCATTTTAAAGAATTTCTGCCATTATAAATAGCAACTATTAACAAGATCGCCTGTTAGTTGTCAGATTCAGATTCTTTATTCATGGTACACATACATGTAAAATGGTTACAAATAAACTTATTGCACAAATGTAATGAGTAGTATGCCGTGGGAAGTGGCATAGCCAGATAGGCTGTCTACCCGCCACCCCCTGGAAGATGGGGTGATTGCAAACAGAATGTGACTAAATGAGTGAACTTAGAACCAATTATGTGACACACAATGGAGAATGACGATCAAATCATTTCTTTTCTGGGATTGGAGGTTTGGTGTTTCATATACGCAGGTGGAAAGATGGTGCTTCAAGGTTGGCAAGAAGCAACCTGCTTATAGGACTCCCTCCACTACTCATCATAACACCTGAGGGTGGTGACAAGCCCCATCGTGAGATTCGTATCGTTTAGACTGCGACAAAGAGGTAGGTCATGATGTTTGACCGTGGAGTCTACGTTAGCTGCATCATCATCATACGATAACGAATGTTATGATTTATTTGTTTAGATTATTGTTTGCAAGTTCTTAATTGTGTACTATGGAGTTCCCGAGACGACACGCCAATCGCCATTCACTAATTGCCGATTGCAATTGGCCAATTGCCATTCGCCAGTTGCTGTTTGCCAATTGCAAATCGCCAATTGCTAATTGCCGAGTGCCATTTGCCAATTGCTAATTGGCATTTGCCATTCGCTAATTGCTGCACCTCCTTCCCACCCTGAGTCTAGGAGAAATCGATTTTATGAAAGTTTTACATTTAAGTTTGGGATGATAAATTTATGAAAACTGCCCGAATAAATTCATTTTTCTCAATGCAACTTTTGACCTTTACCATATGGAATATTTTCACCAAATTCATCCACGCTCACCCAAAAAGTTCAACTGTTGACAATTTTCTCCTCAACTACAAGGTTAAAAGGGCAGCTAGCACGATGCTCTTTAACCCTTTACCTAACGTAACAGCCAAAAAAGGCCAGCGCTATATTCACAAAAATCGCAAGTCGAATTTAATTATACTCGTTCCAATAAGGGGTCATAAGCTATGTTTTTGAGGCAAAAAAATGAACATTTTTAGTTATTCAAGATTTTTTTTTGGCAGGTGTCATCTGCTATCCACGTTGGGTAAAGGGGGAAAATAGGTTTCAGACCATGGAATTTTTTCCAAACTTTTCCCGGAAGTCTCTCGGTCCACAGCAATAGAAGGAGGGTGCACATTTTCCCACACCCACATCGCTCTCATAAAGAAATTGGCCCTTGGACCTGTCGCCTATGATGACGCCTTGTGTTGTTTGGTTTGTTGATGTTCTGTCCGTTCTTGGCCGGTTTGTCGTGATTAAGATGGAGAAACCTGGATTTGGTTGAATGGAATTGGGAGTAGTGAGCCATCAGGCCTATTTTTACAGAAACGTAAGCCTAGGCTTTGAGATGATCACTTCTACTTTGGAGAATTGGATTGTGTAAAAGGTCCATGTCCTTGTGCACTGTAAGGTCACCTCTGCTGGGATTTGTTCAGGGTAGTCCTTTCCTGGGAGATTCGGGGGGACAACAGATGGGAATGGTGCAACATTTGGGAATGCCACTGCTTCTGAAGGAAAGGTGAATGGTGGCGGTGTGGAAAAACACCCAGTGTCAATGAGCTTCAGGTTAAAATTATAATGGTTATTGTCCTTAATTTGTGGGTGAATTAGAGGGCTTATAGCCCACAGTCCAGGGGCGCCGGATCAGCGGGGGGCAGCTGCCGCCCCCTGCCTTCAGCCTACGGGGGCGAGCGAGGGCAAGAAGTGCCCTTTTTTCCTTAAAACTATGCAAAAAATTGCTCCCCCCCAAATTATGCAAACATTGCCTTATTTGAGAGACTGAAAAAATAAAAAGTGCCCTTTTTGATAGGTCTGCCCCCCCCCCCCCCCCCCCCCCCCTGCCCTCGACTACTTTCGGCACTCCTGGCCCATACAGTAATGAAATCTGAAGACTGTATGCTACTTTTATAATTTTAACCTGAAGCTCATTGACACTGGGTGTTTTTCCTTCAAAAGCAGTGACATTCCCAAATGTTGCACCATTCCCATCTGTTGTCCCTCGAATCTCCCAGGAAAGGACTACCTTGAACAAATCCCAGCAGAGGTGGCCTTACAGTGCACAAGGACATGGACCTTTTACACAATCCAATTCTCCAAAGTAGAAGTGATCATCTCAAAGCCTAGGCCTACGTTTCTGTAAAAATAGGCCCGATGGCTCACTACTCCCAATTCCACTCAACCAAATCCAGGTTTCTCCATCTTAATCACGACAAACAGGCCAAGAACGGACAGAACATCAACAAACCAAACAACACGAGGCGTCATCATAGGCGGCAGGTCCAAGGGCCAATTTCTTTATGAGAGCGATGTGGGTGTGGGAAAATGTGCACCCTCCTTCTATTGCTGTGGACCGAGAGACTTCCAGGAAAAGTTTGGAAAAAATTCCATGGTCTGAAACCTATTTTCCCCCTTTACCCAACGTGGATAGCAGACGACACCTGCCAAAAAAAAATCTTGAATAACTAAAAATGTTCATTTTTTTGCCTCAAAAACATAGCTTATGACCCCTCATTGGAACGAGTATAATTAAATTCGACTGGCGATTTTTGTGAATATAGCGCTGGCCGGTTTTGGCTGTTACGTTAGGTAAAGGGTTAAAGAGCATCGTGCTAGCTGCCCTTTTAACCTTGTAGTTGAGGAGAAAATTGTCAACAGTTGAACTTTTTGGGTGAGCGTGGCTGAATTTGGTGAAAATATTCCATATGGTAAAGGTCAAAAGTTGCATTGAGAAAAATGAATTTATTCGGGCAGTTTTCATACATTTATCATCCCAAACTTAAATGTAAAACTTTCATAAAAATCGATTTCTCCTGGACTCAGGGTGGGAAGGAGGTGCAGCCCATGCTCCCCCCCCCCCCCCCCCCCCCTCCAGCGACTCGAAGCCTGACTGTTTCCACGGGAAGGAGGGGGACGGGCGGGCGCGAAGTTTTGAAAATTTCCGCAAAAGTTTTGAAAACATCAGAAAATATCCAAAAACCTCCATGTTGCACACAAATTCTAGTAGAAAGATGCCAAAATGACCCCCAAAACCTTGATTTTGCACACATATTCTACTAAAAAGAGGCAAAATGTCCGACTGTGATCTATGTGTTAGGTAGCTTTTGAACCAGCTATTGCTAACACCCCTAAATCCGTATTTGTCTAGTTTGGTTAATAATATGTCATGATTTATGATATCAAAGGCCTTAGAGAAGTCCAGAAAGAGAGCTAGTCTTATGGTTATATCTTTACTTTGTTTGTTGTTTTCAACAGCTTTTTCCGTAAGAAGTTGCATGACAGGATGTATAGTACTATGATTTTTTCTAAACCCATATTGAGGATGGTAAAGGATATCAAATTAGTCCAGATATTTATAATTCTATTTGACATTAATTTTTCAAAGACTTTCGATCTACTCATGTTAGGCCTAAAAAAGTAAAAAATCTGTTTCTTGGGCCCTCCCGCATGGTCCTTTTGGCTACAACATGCTCTCTTCTTTTTACCAATGCAAACTTAAAAAAAATAAAAAATGGAAGTGTCAATGACACTGTAGCTCAACTTGTGTAAGACATGTTCATGTATAGTATGTGAAATAGCAATGACACACATCTTGGTAATGACCTGATAACAAAGGTACATACAAAGTATTGTAACGGTCTGTACATAAAAGCTGACCATAGCCTGTAACAAATGTATAGGTAAAGTATTATAAAGGTGGGCAACAGTTAGATGCTAAACTAGAAAATAAATCTTTGAGACCCATAGTGGGTCTGACTGAAACCAAAAATATTTGTTCTCATAGCACAGTGATAACAAAGGCACCCCAAAACACTCATTCCTGTCCCAAGGGGATAACAAAGGTACCCAATAAGTTTCGTGAAGATCGGTTCATAAATACAGCTTCTAGCTCGAGCCGTATTGACATGTGCACTTACTGTGTATAAGTAGCACTGAATAAATCAAAAGTTCATCTAATTTGCATAATTTCTGCACGAGAAAAAAAAAAACGGTTTATATGTGATGTATTCCATGTTACTAAACATTCTTTCAAAAATTTATTCAAATCAGAACCTTCATATAGAAGTTCTGTATCAAAAACTGATTGTACCTAATTTTGGTACAAAATGGCCACTGGCAGCTATCTTCGATTTTGGGCCGCACCTAAAAACACTCGCTCTCGTCCCAAGGTGATAACAAAGGTACTCAAGAAGTTTCGTGAAGATCGGTTCATAAATAGAGCCTCTAGCCCGAGCCATATTGACATGTACACTTACTGTATATAAGTAGCACTAAATAAATCAAAGTTCATCTAATTTGCATAATGTCTGCACAAGAAAAAAACCTGTATTATATGTGATGTATTCTATGTTACTAAATTTTCATACAAAAATTTATTCAAATCACAACATTCATACAGAAGTTCTGTACAAAAAACTCATTGCACTAATTTTGGTACAAATGGCTGCCGGCGGCCATCTTGAATTTTGGACCGCACCCAAAAACACTTGATCTCGTCCCACGGTGATAACAAAGATAACCAAGAAGTTTCGTAAAGATCGGTTCATAAATACGGCCTCTAGCCTGAGCCGTATAGAAGTTGTGTACAAAAAACTGATTGGACCTAATTTCAGTACAAAATGGCCACTGGCAGCCATCTTGAATTTTGGACCACACCCAGAAACACTCATTCTCGTCCCAAGGTGATAACAAAGGTACTCAAGAAGTTTCGTGAAGATCGGTTCATGAATACAGCCCTTAGCCCGAGCCGTATTGACATGTGCACTTACTGTGTATAAGTAGCACTGAAAAAATCAAAGTTCATCTAATTTGCAGAATTTCTGCACAAGAAAAAAACCCGTATTATATGTGATGTATTCCATGTTACTATACATTCAGACAAAAATTTATTCGAATCAGAACTTTCATACAGAAGTTCTGTACAAAAAACTGATTTCACTAACTAAGGTACAAAATGGCTGCTGGTGGCCATCTTGAATTTTGGACCGCACCCAAAAACACCCGTTCTCGTCCCACAATGATAACAAAGGTACTCAAGAAGTTTCGTAAAGACTGGTTCATAAATACGGCCTCTAGCCCAAGCTGTTTTGAATTGTTGACGGACAGACGGGCCATGGCATAACCTCAAATTTGACTTACGTCAAAGTTGAGCCAATAAATGGTTTATGTCTGATATTTTACCAAAGTTAATAAAATTGATAAATTTGTCTCGGGAATGCAACAAGGCTTTGCTGTGCTTTAGCATTGCAAATCCTTCTTGCACTCAAGGGAGGTAATACCCCACCACCCATGGTATTCTGTAGATTATGAGGCCTAAAACATAAAAGAAACCAAGAACATGAACCTTTGATGGCAAAGAAATAATAACAAAAATAAAAAATAAAACAATAAATTGCCCGCCCACATGCAATTTTACAAAAAATGGCCTGAGAAACAGAAGATCTACTTTGAGGGCCTTATATATATTTATTTATATACTGAGGTTACTTTTGGCATCAATGACTGCAACATATATAAAGAGTTAAGTTTAGTCTCTCATTTAAACCTATGCTGTTTACTTTGTACAGGACTCCCACCAAAGCAATGGTTACCCGGTCGTATTTTACCAGTAAAACAGAAAGCCAAACTTCCAACAATAGCGGTCTGTATGATGGATGAGGAGATATAACCACAGCTAATAAGTGAAATTTCCAACTTCAAGGGAAATTGCTCTTCAATAAACAAAAGGATCGGAAAGAAATTAAAAGAAGCATTGTCTATTTGGAAGGGTTTACAGGAAAACCAAACCCCCTTATAAAATTAAGTAATGTCAGGAATTTTTCCTTTTGTTTTATATTCCACGCCCTAAAGAATGAATGCAGTAAAACCTTGTTATCAATTGAATACTATCCCTGTCAGGGGACACTACTCAATTAACAGTACGATTCAGTTAACAAAAAGTTGGTAAACTGCCAATACTCTTGTGATCAACTGTGTTTTCAATCTATTGCATCTTGTTTGCCAGAGCCCCATCAAATATCATATAATAGTCTAAATTTGTACACTGGATAAGGCCAAAATATTGTGTCATGTGAAGAATTTCTGCTTACATCAGGATCATATCTTACTTCAGTTGACAGGGATGTACTTTATAACCTGTAAGCAATTAACCCTTTACCTCACATGAAAAACAGACAACACTAATTTTTTGTCTCAAAAACATAGCTTATGACCCCCTCATTGGAACAAGTTCATTCCAAAGAGGGGTCATAACCTATGTTTTTCAGATAAAAAACGCAAAAATAATAAAAATTAACTAGCAATTTTTGTGAATAGCACTGGCCATTACGCAGGGTAAAGGGTTAACAGGTTGAACAGGACACGTAAGTAAGCACTGCTTAACAGATCCTCCACACCCCAAAATCAAAGCAAGTGGCTATTTAAACAGTGAGTGGACAAGTAAAACTTATAATCATCATATATGGTTATACTTAAAACTAAAGTTAAAAGAATAAAAGTGTGTTTAGCAACTTTACTTTAGTTGTAACTTCTAATTCTGAAATCTAAATAAAACGATGCCTCCAAATAACCAACAATGGGTCCAATTGTTTTTTTTTATGTCAGTTTCTTTTTCAGTTTACAATATGGAGTAAAGACAGAAAGAAACAAATTGAAGATACATGACTCAACAGAGTCGGCAGACATGTATTTGCCTTAAATTGCCTGTTTGGAAATAAAAAATTATAAATTTAAAGTAATTTGTATAGCTGGTGCTTAACTCAAAGTTATTAAGGGCCCAACACAAATTTTGAACCTCTCAATCCCCAAAATTTGCTTGCAAAACAGAAAATTAAAAGTCCCATCTGGCCCTCCATACATTTACTCTCCGCACATGTTCAGTCGTCAGGAAGTGGCCAGAATTGGCGCCAACATCATTCTTTGTAGAAGAGAGTTCTACATAAAAATTTAGCGGGGAGGTATGAGTGCCCACTCATGGGAGGGCCATCTCCGTTTGGGCCATTGGTAAGTATAAAAATATACAAATTACTTTAAATTTAAAATATTTTTACACTGTAAACCAATGGCCTGACTAGCTGAATCTTAAAAAGGTGGAGGGCCTAGGACTTCAGAATTAGTAGATCAACATAGTTCCAATCCTGTAATCCAAGGTGAAAGGAAATTAAAATTATTAGGAATTACATGTATGTCTCTCTATACAGTAATAGAGAAGACATAAAAAAAAGGAGCCCAGTTCAACTAATTCTGTAAACTTAGCATGAAGACTATGCTAATTGGATGTAACAAGTTCCCAATGTTTAAGGCTAGCCCAGACTAAGCCCCAAAAATTAGGATGGCATATTTGAGAATGAGAGAATATCCCCCACAAACATACGCCATATACAATAAAACTCCAGCTGTATGCAGGATACAATTTTACAGACAAAACAGCTTCACTCATAGTAACAAACTTATTAAGCCGGAGGAGAGGTAAAAAATCACTCCCCCCCCCTTTTTCTTTTGGAGGAATCTTCAAAAAGAAAGAGGGGAGTGCTCTGGAATCAGTAAAAGCGGGTACCAAAAAACAATATAAATATTCGTCGAACAGGCACTCAAGTATTAATTTATTATTAATAAATGGTGCTTAACACCACTTCAGAATTTAAGGGTATAGCGATGATCCCAGTAATTAATATTGTCCGCTATATAATGTACACTGGAGACAGCATATGCAGATAGGTCGAAAACTGGTTAATTAATATTGTCCGCTATATAATGTACATTGGAGACAGCATATGCAAAACCGGTGATATAATATACAACATACACATGTCTATCGAACCACAATGAATGATCTCTGGAGAGTAAACACACTTCCGAAGTAACCCACAGGTGACCCCATTCAGGTATACAATAAATTCCAGTAACAACATTCCCCTACGTGTACTATCAGATATCTATGACACTATAAACGTGCGAATATACAAGTTGAGTACCAACATTAATAGAAACCTGGATCTAGAAATGGAAGTAGGTATGATTAACAGGCACTGACATGGACCGCCCCCGAAATAATTCATAATTTCAAAGGTCCATAACAATCAATAAAGCGTCAGCCTAATAATTATTATGCGCATGATCATTAAAATCCCGCATGTAATCATCTGAATACCAGCTAACTGGTTATGCAGCCTCCGAGGTATCCAAAGACAAGCAATTTATTTATGATGAATTATACACTTGTATATGACAAAAAGACGAATAATCATTGGAAACCAACCAACTAAAAAGTGGATGTGCCCATATTGCTCTGAACTGATACACCTTCCCTTGTACGGCAAACCGCAGGTACTTTTATAATGCCGGATGTACCAGGACATGAAAGCACGCATTCTTAGATCTATGCTTAACGCATAGTCGATCACTTGAACGCTCGCTTTTACCAACCGAATGGTCTCCATAAATAAATTTTTGGAGACATGATAAGCTTGTTATCCAGCTCAAGTCTATTACCGGTCAGAACGAGCCATCTGGCTTCGGTACGAGGAACAGGTGACTGTAAAAGTTAAAAAATTTATAGTAATTTATATATTTTTTATACTTACCAATGACCCAGACTTAGCTGGTGCTAACTCCAACAAAACCAGGGCCAAACACAAATTTTGCCCCCCAATCCCCAAAATTTGCATCCAAAACAAAAAGAAATCATGTCCTAAAGGACCTCCATAGTACGCCTCTACTGCGCATGCGCAGTGACGTAGTCGTCCCGAAATTGGCGCCAATTATCATTCTTACTGGCAGTGCCTGGTCAGCGCTATGTACTCAGCGGGGAGGCAAGAGTTCCCAACTCCAGGGAGGGCCATCCCCGTCTGGGTCATTGGTAAGTATAAAAAATATATAAATTACTATAAATTTTTTAACATTTTTATACTGTACCAATGACCCAGACTTAGCTGAATAGTAAACAGGCTGGAGGGCCTAGGACATAGAGGAAAATCCAATAAGCTCAACTATATAGTAAAGAAGTAACCCCTTAAGGAGAAAAGGAGTATTAGGCTTTACATGTATCTTTCTTATTTAATATTAAATTAGAAAGATACACTACCCTTAATAATTGAGCACAATAACATTCATGTTCTCTATTAACATCCAGTATAACCCTTATACTAATTATTTTTAAAACAAGCCAATAAATAAAGTAGTCCAGAGAATTGAGACTCTTCATAATCATTTAAAAGTGTCCGAGTATTGTATATTAAAGCCCGTTTGACACTTGACATATACAAATGCTTCACACCGAGCTACACTTTAAAAATAAGACATGAATGAAATTAAACATTAATATTACACTTTAAAACCATCCCGGAAGCGACTCAGAAATACTGACTTGGAGGAGGCATTCCCTTGCTTTTCACTATAAAGCAGGTGACCTAAGGGAACACCCGCCCCCCCCCCCCCTTCCCCTTGCCCTGGGTCAAATAGCCCAGAGCGAAGAGGGCAGCCGGACGGAGTCACTGCCGGAACAGAAAGCCTGCATAACTATAGTTGCAACTGTTTAGTGGACGACATTCTGAGCAACAGATAACGGACCTAAACAATGCAGGTCTCCAGAAATGGACTCAATATTTCTGAGATAAAAATTCGTAAATGTGGATGGCTGAGACCAATAAGCAGCCTTCATTAAATCTGTAATAGCAACACTATTAGCATAAGCCCAGGAAGTAGAAAGAGCTCTTACTTCATGAGCGGAAATCTTAAGCACAGACTGCTGAGAAGCAGATAAATCTTCATAAGCAGTACGGATAGTTAACTGAATCCATCTAGCAATAGAATGGACTGAAATGTCCTTTCTATTAGGCATCAAAGACAGAAAGAAACGTTTCCGTCCCTTTCTGATGAACTGAGATCTCTGTTTATAGATACATAGTGCTCTAACAGGACAGAGTAAAGGCCTACGCCCGTCTGAAGACGGAAGAGCCTTAATAACAATAGGTTCCGGATATTTATTACGAGCCTGATTCTTAGCTAAAAAACCCACATTAGTAGTGAAGGTGATAGTGTTCCCAACACTACGATAATGAGAATCATCCACCGATAGTGCATGAAGCTCACTGACTCTTCTGGCAGAAGAGAAAGCTAAGAGAAAAGCTGTCTTATAAGATAAGAATTTGAAATCTACTGTCCCAAGAGGTTCAAATGGCTTTTCCTTCAATTTAAGGAGAACCCAAGCTAAATTCCACTTAGGAATTAATCTAAGAGTTCTGGGTCTATTTATCGAAAAGTTTCTAACCAATTTCAATAAAGAGACATTAGATCCAATTTGTAAACTATCATGATGTGCATAGGTATCAGATAACATAGATCTATAACCCTTTATAGTAACAGGCTGCAGTTTGATTTCGTCAAACAAGTATACTAGAAAGTTTGCAATGTCTGGAATAGAGGGATCAAATATATCTACAGAATGATCCCTACACCAACGACGAAAAACCTTCCACTTAGCCGCATAGTTTAGCGAAGAGGGGGTCCTCCTACAGTTAGAAATCGCGTCCACTGCTCGTCCTGTAAAGTGCTTGCCATGCAAGAAGGACCGCACAACGGAAAAACGTGAAGGTTGAGACCTTGCGGGTTGTGATGGAGTTGGCGCGATTTCCCCTGCGAAAGAAGATCCTCTCGTGGAGGAAGCTTCCGCGGTAGGTCCCACAACAGACACCTGAGTAGATTTATCCACGGTCTCTGTGGCGACAGAGATGCTACCAACAGAATCTTGCATTGAGATTGTTTTATCTTTAGCAATACTTGTTGAATTAACGGCGCTGGAGGATACGCATATCCTATCATTCCGTCCCAAGGGATCGACAGAGCGTCTACTGCAAATGCTCTTGGATCCGGACACGGGGACACATACGTCTGCAACTGATTGTTGAGATGTGTCGCAAATAAGTCTATCATTGGCCGTTCCCATTGGTAGCAAATCTGATTGAATACTTGTTTGTTGAGAGTCCACTCCGACGGCAACAAGCGACCCTTTCGTGAAAGGGAGTCTGCTAGCACATTCAGACGACCCGGTATGTGACGGACCGAAAGAAGAACGTGATGTTCTAACGCAAACAGAAGGATTCTTTCCGTTAGATTGAACAACGGAACTGAATGAGTGCCTCCCTGATTCCGTATATACGCCACTACTGTCGTATTGTCGGATAGGATTTGGACATGAGCATCGTGAATAATGTCCATCCAGTGACGTAACGCAAGCCAAATTGACATCATTTCCTTGATGTTTATGTGCTTGCACAGGAATTGCGGATCCCAAAGACCCTGGCATCTCGAATCCGTTGGGATTAATGATGCACCCCAACCTGTTTGACTGGCATCCGTCATAATGGTAAAACTCGGATCCGGCAACTGCAGCGGAACTCCTTGAGTTAACCACTGAATGTCTGCCCAAGTCTGAATCTCTTGTTTCACTTGATCTGACAAGAGAACGTCTACATCGAGCGAATGAATTTTCACACTCCAATTCTGAGTCAGGAAAATTTGAAGAGGACGTGTGCGTAGCCGCCCCAACGGAATGAGATCCGCGGCGGCTCCGCACAGACCTATCAGTCTCATAAATTCTCTCGCCGTGACTTTGTCTGCGTGCAGACAATAGCGAGCGCAACAACTGACTAATTTCGCTCTGGTTAACGGCAGACGAACGAGATTGTTGTGCGTCTCGAAGCTCATTCCCAGATGAGTGAATGACTTGGACGGCACCAGATCCGACTTCTCCTCGTTTACTATGAAACCGAGACGTCGGAGCAATAGATGAAGATTCTGAACATCGTTCTGAAGCGTTAACTCGTTGCCGTACCTCTGAAGAATGTCGTCCAGGTAGGCCGACGTTACCGCAGACGAATGGGCTCGGAAGTAGATCATTACCGAGTTCATTACCCGAGTGAAAGCCCAGGGTGCTAGATTCAATCCGAAGCACATGGCCCGGAACTGATACACCACTCCTAGGACTGCGAAGCGTAGATACTTTCGGAATGTCGGATGTACCATGACGTGAAAGTACGCATCTTTGAGATCTATGCTCGTTGCATAATCGTTCACCCGAATACTCGCTCTGACCGATCGAATCGTCTCCATATAAAACTTCGGAGCGACGATCAGCTTGATTATCCAGCTCAAATCTATGACTGGACGGAACGAGCCGTCTGGTTTCGGAACCAGAAACAGATGGCTGTAGAATCCCAGAGATTCCTGGTTTTCTACGACCTCTACCGCGTTCTTCATTAAAAGAGACTGCACCTTTGATAACAGAGCGTCTCTTTTCTGTGGATTTGACGGAAGATGAGTCCACTTTGGACTTCGAGTTAATGGAGGCTTTCGTTTGAAGGATATCTTTAGACCTTCCGAAGTCACTCCTCTCACCCACGGGTCGTCCGTAATCGACGCCCACTCTTGTGAAAAACTCGACAACCTTCCGCCAACCGGAACGCGATAGAGGTTTAAGCCATCACCTCCTGGACCTGCGAGGCCTGCGGTAGGAGAAACCACGTCTTCCACGACCCGCACCTCGCCTCGTCGACCTCGGGGCGTCCGACCGATTGTCCCGGCCTGAAGGACGTCCCGAACGAGAGTCGCTATCCTGACGGTCTCTCGAATAAGACCAAGAGGACGCACCGGAACCTCTATAGGAACCTCTCTTGGGCGCATTAGACCCAGAAGTGCCTGTCTTATTCGTGTCTGCTGTATCCGACCTTTTAGGAGCGGATCTGAACAACAGAGAATCATTAGCTTTCTTTTTAATTTTATCATAAATAGCGGAAAGCTTGCCGTCAAAGAGAAGTTCTCCTGAGACCGAAGCGACTCTAAGAGAGTTCTTCACCTTAGAATCCACTAGTGTGGATGTAGCTAGGGCTGCGTCACGTCTAACCAACTCCAGATTTGCCACTGAAAGGGCGGAGTTACACGTGGAATAAGCTACTGCCCTTGAAAGAAGTCTTAAAGAGGATTGTATATCCTGAAACTCTTCCCCTTGAAGGCACAGTGATAACGCCTTAGTAAGGTGATCTGCGTAAGATAAGGCATCTAAATTGGCTCTGTTAGACGCAATAGCTGTTTCCAACACCGCGGTTGGAATAGAAGCTGACGACGGTAATGATAGCTCTAAGTCTTCCGCCTCGTCGTCCATACGCAGAGGAACTCTCGGTATACCCTGTCCTGCCGTGTCGAATTTATTCCTTGCATTAATGAAAGGCAGGTTAAGAGTATTAGCGGACAAGAAACCTGCTTTCCCCGTCTTGGAAGCAAGTTTAAATATAGCGTCGTTCAATAATTCAAATGTTCTTGCAACATTATTGGACTGCGACGGAAACTCGGGAGCGATGTCCCTGAACCGCTCAAAAGTCCAATGACGCTATAATTCTCTTGTCCGGAAGTGCAGCAGTCTGGCCCGACGGAACAACTTGAGGGAGAAAGTGCCGGATGAAGTCCACGGCAGCTTTATGTTGTTCCGAAAGGGATAGTTCCAATTCATCCGTATCCCTTTCACCATCCGGTCGGACCTCCCGATGTTCCCGGTCGTCCGCCCCCGATGCTTCGGCGGAGCGTACCGACCCAGCGCCGTCGGATAATTCTCGATCCGACACCGTTTCTGTCGGCTGCTGGGATGCTGCGATAAGCTGTGCTATCTGCACAAGAATGTCCGACGTCGAGACCTGCGGAGGCGTAGTCTTTCGCTGCTTCGCCGAGGGCAGCTCCGCATCAGATGGCTCCCGCATACTTTTCCTATGCGAACGTCCGGAGTCCATCGGTCTCGAATCCCTGGCTGCCGGATGGTGTGACCTGGTCGCCGAAGAATCCTTCATCGGCGAAGCTGGCAAAATATCGGAGGTCACGCAGCCAAGGTGCGGTCGTGTGCGCTGACGAGAAGAGGAAGCCTTAACAGTCTCTGTGGACTGCTTATACAACGGAGCGACCCGAGCGACGGACGTATGCTCCGCTAAAGACACATTTTGTACCACAACATCTGGTCCCAGATGTTGTTGTACGAGAGAGGGACCTCTCTCGCTCGCGGCCCGGCTGGACCTGGACGAGCTAGGAACCGGACTAAAAGGCTTCCTCCGTTCTCGTTTACTATCCGCCGTCACTGGGTGTGCATCTATTATGTTTATAGTGCTCGCATCACCCAAAATTTCCTCTTGGACCGCATCGGACGAACCCGGCTGCCGAACCATTCGGTGAATGGACGCTACACCGGGCGAGCTAGCGGACGACATTTGTCTAATCTCCATGAGCACTTTTGCCGCTAGCTCTGAATTCATTTGTGACGACGGACGCACACTTGAAGAAGATAACATGGAAACATCACCCTGTTCTGGTTCCTCTGAAATAGAAACTGAGAGAGTAGAGTGACCTTGTGGAAAAAGAGCCGGCATCGCTCTTTCTCCAGAAACAACATATCGTGACACACGTTTCCAATGTTTCTCATCCCAATGTTCACATATAGGACAGGGATTAATGCGAGAACACTGACTACAATTAATACAATGATCATGAAAGTCAGAGGAAGATTTCTTCCTATTACAATTTGAACAATGTCCCTTCATTGTGAAAGAACAACAATAAGTCCTAGTTACTCGCAAAAACCCCTGACACAAAGATACATAATAACATGATCCATTAATAAATGAAAAAACAATTGCAAAACAAAATAATTTTGAAAAAATATTTTTTCAGAGAAGCCCAAGTTGCTGAAAAGTAACGTTGAGCCCCGATGGATCCGATGGCAAAGTGTGGTCAAAAATTTTAAATTTATATAAAATAATTAATGAGACACTTTCGGATAATATAAATGTATCTTATAATGAGATAAACTACCACAAAGGCGAACAGCCCCCCTCAAAAAAGGCTGTTGCCAATGAAAACAAACAGTGTAAACACACTAGAAAACATGACTCCAGGCACTGAAAAAACTGGCCCGGAATCAGTCATCAATTACACTCTATCTGATGCAAAACAGAGACTCCCAGGGGAGAATCTGTAGAACATCAGATGGAAGATGCAGAACACAAACGTTATACACCCATGGGTGAAAACGTAACTATGGGGAAAATAACAGAAAACATTCTGTAACCAAGCAACTCTCCCAGGAAATTTTAGAAATGAAACTTCTCAAAAATATGCCAAAAGCATGGGAGAATTGCCAGGGGGGACTTTAGAAGGCTAGGGGAGAGGAAACACTGAATAAGCAGTGCAACAATTAGCAAGAATGACAACAAGAGGCCCATGCCTCGAAAATAGGCAACTTAACATAATTTCATCAAAAAATTTTAAGTACAGCCCTGATTATTTTTTGCCACTTCTTTTTCCTCTCCTCCTTCTATCCTCCTTAGAATCACATTTTCTCCAAAAATTACGTGTCTGGCATCCTTTAAACTGAGATTTACAAGCACAAAGATCAGTGAGATGTTGACTGATGAAGGGCCAAACAGAGAATGATAATTGGCGCCAATTTCGGGACGACTACATCACTGCGCATGCGCAGTAGAGGCGTACTATGGAGGTCCTTTAGGACATGATTTCTTTTTGTTTTGGATGCAAATTTTGGGGATTGGGGGGCAAAATTTGTGTTTGGCCCTGGTTTTGTTGGAGTTAGCACCAGCTAAGTCTGGGTCATTGGTACAGTATAAAAATATCTTGAGAATCCTGATTCTCGAATACCTGTATTGCTTCCTTTGATAAGAGAGCTTATATCTCCGGTAGGAGAAACTCTCTTATGAAGGAATTTGATGGAAGATTTGTCCAACACAGACAACTTGTTAGTGGAGTTTTTGCTCGGAATGATAGCCGTAAGCCGTCTGAGACTACGCTTCTCACTGACTGATCTTCCATGATTATTATCCATTTTTTTGCGGAGCTTGATAACCTTCCGCCAACTTGCCAGCAATAGAGGTCTAAAGCATCACCTGTAAGACCTGCGAGGCTTACAGGAGGAACCACGTCCTCCCCGCAAAAAACCTTGTCTACTCGGCCTAGGGGCTTCTGACCTATAGTCCTGATCAAATCTACGCCCCTTTCCCGAGTTGCTATACTGACGACCTCCAGAGTAATTATAAGAGGGTTTCTTGTACCCTCGTGAGGAGTTTCCTTTTGACGCTTTTTTGTCTGGAATGCCCTGCTTTTCTCTTGTCTGCTGAAGTGGGTCGTTGATATGCCAACTTCAAAAGCAGAGCACTAGACGCTTTCTTAGTAGCCTGTTCATAGACTAATGAAAGCTAGTCGTCGAAAATAACATGTTCGGAAACCGGAGTGACTCGGAGAGAGCTTTTCACCTTGTCATCTTATCAGTGCTGACGATGCAAGGGCAGCATCACGTCTGATTAACACCAGATTAGCAACTGTTAGGGCAGGATTATACGTGGTATACATAATTGCCCTGGAAAGAACTCTAAGAGAGGTATGAACGTCATAAATTCCTTTCCCTTGGGACGTTGCACCATAGCTCTTGTTAGGTGATCTGAGTAAGACATAACGTCCAAATTCGCTCTATTTGAAGAAATTGCCATCTCAATTGTGTCTGAGCGAATGGTGAATGATACAGGTAAGGATACCTCTAGATCCCCAGCCTGCTCATCCAAACACAGAACTCTCTGAACATCTTCCCTGACCGTTTTTAAATGAAGGTTGTCCAAAAAACGGTATGTATATGGAAGATGAAGATAAGAAACCACCCTCTTCCTCGCAATCAAGAGGATAAATATGGCGTCGTCTATATGGCCGAAAGTCTGCGACATCTGCATAAACTGAACCAGAAAAGAAAGGACTTCCTCCTTTGTCCGGATAAGATCTGCGCCTAACAACGCCAGCGGTTTCTCTCTTGTTGTCGCAGCATTCTGATTCAGCAGAACCAAATCAGGGTAGTATTGATGGATGAAAACCATCGCAACCATGTACTGTTCCGAAAGGAGAGGGTAATCCTCTTCCTTATCCCTTTCACCATCCGAGAGAATCAGTTGCGAATCTCAGTCCATTGCATCTGCGTGAACAGACGACTGGTCCGACCAAGCACCGTCCGACAGCTCAGATTCTGAGTCAGACTGCATCTGCACTTGCCGAGATGCTGCGATCAGCTGCGCAATCTGCGACAACAAGTCCATCATTGAGGCCTGAGGAGCAGTGATCTTCTGTTCCTTAGCCGCATGCTGCCCCCGGGACGGTGTGTCGGAAATGGATCCTTTATCTGAACGTCCTGATGATTAAGACCTCATCTCCCCTAGCTACCGGATGGTCTGACTTCACAGTCGAAGAGTGGTTCCTTCTTCGTGCAACAGGCTGGATATCCGAAGTCTGGTAGCTAGGATGTGGTCGTGTGTGCTTAAATAACATAGCGGAGGAAGCTGTGACTGAAGCCGACCCCGGTTGTAGATTAGACAGAGCATCACGAGCGGCGGGCGGGCATATGCTCCAACTTGTGCAAATTTCCAACCAGAAACCTTCATTTCGGCCTTGTGGAAGCCTTAACTGAAGCCGACCCCAGCTGCAGACTAACATAGCGTCCCAAGTGGAGGGCGGACATATGCTCCGGCTTGTGCAAGCTTCTCAAAACAACATCTGACCCCAGACGTTGCTAGATTAGAGAGGGGAGGGCCTCTCCCACTTGCGGTTTATCAGAGCTCACCAAGTACAAGAACTTGCTGACTTCCTCCCTATTTCCGTCATCGCTGGGTGAGCTATTTATATTATCGTGCTCGCTCTACCCAATCCACTACCTAGACCACAACAGACTTACCCAGCGTCACGGCCCCCACGTATGGAGTACCGCTTCACCAGTCGAGCTAGCTGCTTGCAAGAGATTAAAACCTTTAACCAAAGGCCCTAACTCTTAAAATAATGAGCACTGCAGCTAGCTCTATATGCTCCACGGAGCGCGACCACGGTAGCACACTTGGATGGGTGTCAGAATATCATCACCTCCCCTCTGAAACAGAAACTGACAGAATGAATTAAAATGCGGTGAGAGGCCCTGATCCTCAGAACCTTACCACCAACAACGTACCACAACACCCGACTCCAACATCAGTCATCCCAGTGCTACACAAGAATGACAGGAGTCCGCAGGAGTGTATCAGCTACAGTCAATATCAGTCCTTCAAACTCCACAACAATATATATATAACTGAGATACATAAATAATAGCAGTCACAACAAAATTCAAAATATTTTTTGTAAAAAAAAAAATTTGGAAAAAACGCCAAAGTTCCCAAAGGGAACATTAAGAGCCCAAGGGTATCCCGATAGAGCCTACATGTGGACAAAATGCAAAATTTTTTGAGCTACACCACCAGAATAATAATCCATGTATCCTACAGTATACTACAGCAACAGAATATAAAAAAACTGCCTATATATGAGAACGTTGACAATGTAAACATCAATGTAAACAAGACGGGGTGCGGTGGCATTGCGGTAACCGGTTCTCGTCAGATCATCGAAGTTAAGCAACGTCGAGCCCGGTTAGTCCTTGGATGGGTGACCATCTGAGCGATCGATTTGGGGTACGTTTCCGTGGGGCCATTCGAGATTACTAGTGTTATTCTGGACATGCCCAGATAAGGCAGAATGTGATTCGTGTCGTTTTGTTCAAGTGAACGTATTCTGGAACACTATTCGGATTGCATTCTGTTAATCCACCTCATGAGGAGGAATAAACTTTATTCTAGACATGCACACTGCCTTATAAAGTTTTGCACACCCCAAATCTTTAGGCCGAAATTTGTTTTCAACAGTGGCATATTAGTGCCAACCCGTCTCCAGTTATTTATCTGTTACAACAGATTAATAAACTTTTATAACAGATTCATAATTTGTTTTAACAGATTAGTGATGTGATGGTTCCCTGTGGGTACTCCGACTTCCTCCATTCGTAAAACTACTCGGCACGATATGACCCTGACCTTTGAAAGTGTCTTAAATCTCATCAAACAGACAAATAATCTGCTGTAACAGTTTAGAAATCTGACTCATTGCGTTTTATTGTAGGAAAGTGGTAAAACCGAAATATTTCTTCTTATACGGAATCGCTATTCCAGAAGTCATGTAATTGGGGATGGACCACACCCAAAAACATTCGTTCTCATCCCAATATTATTTATTTATTTACTGGTGTTTAAGGTCACATATTTCTGCACAATGGCTAATCATGACCTCGACAGTTTTACGGGTGGAGGAAGCCGGAGTACCCGGAGAGAACCACCAAGCAACGGCGAGCAACTGTCAGCTCCCCAACATACTAACTCCACACAAGCAGGGTTAGCATTGGTTGAAGACAGGTGCACCATCGACGTGCAGTACGCCTTCGTACACATGTTCTCATCCCAAGGTGATAACAAAGGTACCCAATAAGTTTCGTGAAGATCGGTTCATAAATACAGCCCCTAGTCCGAGCCGTATTGACATGTGTACTTACTGTGTATAAGTAGCACTGAATAAATCAAAGTCCATCTAATTTGCAAAATTGATTTATTCAATTTCGGCACAAGAAAAAAAAACATATTATATGTGATGTATTCCATGTTACTAAACATTCATTCAAAAATTTATTCAAATCAGAACTTTCATACAGAAGTTCAGTACAAAAAACTGATTCCACTAATTTTGGTACAAAATGGCTGCCGGCGACCATCTTGAATTTTGAACCGCACCCAAAACACCCGTTCTCGTCCCACAGTGATAACAAAGACACCCAAGAAGTTTTGTAAAGATCGGTTCATAAATTCGGCCTCTAGCCCGAGCCATATAGAAGCTGGGTACAAAAAACTGATTGTACTTGATTTCGGTACAAAATGGCTGCTGGTAGCCATCTTGAATTTTGGACAGCACCCAGTAACACTTGTTCTCGTCCCAAGGTGATAACAAAGGTACCCAAGAAGTTTCATGAAGATCAGTTCATAAATACAGCCTCTAGCCCGAGCCGCACTGATATGTGTACTTACTGCGTATAAGTAGCACTGAATAAATCAAAGTTCATCTAATTTGCAGAATTTCTGCACGAGAAAAAAACACGTATTATATGTGATGTATTCCATGTTACTAAACATTCAGACAAAAATTTATTCAAATCAGAACTTTCATTCAGAAGTTCTGAACAAAAAACTGATTGCACTAACCTAGGTACAAAATGGCTGCTGCTGGCCATCTTGAATTTCGGACCGCATCCCCTTCCCCTTGTTCTAAGGTACAATCCCTCAGAACGAAGAGGGCAGCGGAACAGCATCACTGCTGGAACGGGCTGCTTAAATAACTATAGATGTAACAATTAATGGACGACATTCTGAGCAACAGAAAGAGGACCTAAAGATCTCAGGTCACCGAAGATGGACTCAGGTAAAACTTGATAAATGTAGAGGGCTATGTCCAGTATGCAGCCTTCATGAGATCAGTAATGGCTATACTGTTAGAATAAGCCCAAGAAGTGGACAGTGCTCTAACTTCATGCGCTGATATCTTATTTACAGAACGTTGATCCGAAGATAGATTTTCATAGGCAATGCATATTGTTAACTGAATCCATCTAGCAAATGAATGAACAAAAATATCTTTTCTGTTAGGAATCAATGTAAGAAAGAAACATTTTCTTCCTTTTCTTATAAAATCTGATCAACGTTTATATATCTGCATATCCCTGACAGGACACAGCAGAGGTCTACAGTTGTCCGAGGATGGCAGAGCCTTAATGGTAATAGGCTCAGGCCGTTTATCTGGAGTCGGATTCTTAGCTAGAAATCCCACTTCCGTAGTTAGGGTAATGGTATTACCCACACTACGGTAGTGAGATTCATCAACTGATAAAGCATGAAGTTCACTAACTCTTCTAGCAGATGCAAAGGCTAAGAGAAATGCTGTTTTATAGGTCAAGAATTTGAACTCTACAACGTCCAACGGCTCAAACAGAGCTTCTTCAAGTCTGAATTCCCTCGCTGTTAATGCGTCTGAGTGTAGACAAAAACAAGCTTAACAACTGACTTATTTCGCTTTGGGTAACGGTAGATGAACCAGATTGTTCTGAGTCTTGAAGCTCATTCCCAAGTGAATGAATGACTTGGACAGAGCTAGATCTGACTTTTTCTCATTTACGATGTAACCGAGACGTCAGAGTAATAGAAGCAGACTCTGAACATCGTTCTGAAAAATAATTCTGTTGCCGTATCTTTGTAGAATGTCGTCCAAGTAAGCCGACACTACCGCAGATGAATGAGCTCGGAAGTGTGACATTACCGAGTTCATTATTCGAGTGAATGCCCAGGGAGCCAGCTTCAGGCCAAAGCACATTCCTCTGAACTGATACACCTTGCCTTGTACGGTGAACCGTAGGTACTTTCTGAATGCCGGATGTACCAGGACATGAAAGTACGCATCCCTTAGATCTATGCTTGCCACATAGTCGTTCACTCAAGTGCTCGCCCCTACTGTTTATCCAGCTCAAGTCTATTACCGATCGGAACGAGCCATCTGGCTTCAGTACAAGGAACAGGTAAAAACCTTGAAAACTTTGATTCTCGACGACCTCTATTGCTTCCTTTGATAGGAGAGCCTGTACCTCCACTAGGAGAAACTCTTTTTTGCAAGGATTTGACGTGGGGGTTTCGCTCGGAACGATAGTCGTAGGTGGCCGTCCGAGACTACACTTCTCACCCACTGGTCTTTCGTGACTGCTATCCAGTTTTTGCGAAGCTTGATAACCTTCTGCCAACTGGCAAGCAATAGAGGTCCTGACCATCACCTGTATGGCCTGCGAGGCTTACAGGAGGAGAAACCACATCCTTCCCACAAAGAGCCCCATCCCGTCGGCCTAGGGGCATCTGACCAATAGTCCCGATCAGACCTCCACCCCTTTCCCGAGTCACTATACTGACGACCTCCAGAGTAATTATAACATGGTTTCTTGTACCCTAGTGAGGAGTTTCCTTTTGACGATTTTTGTCTGGAATGTCTTCCTTTACTCTTGTCTGCTGAAGCAGGTTTTTGAGATGCCGACTTCAAAAGCAGAGTACTCGACGCTTTCTTAGTAGCCTGATCATAGACTAACGAAAGCTTGTCGTCAAAAAGAGTATGTCCGGAGACCGGAACGACTCGGAGAGAGCTTTTCACCTTGTCAGCTTTTCTCCTTGTCATCTATCAGTGATGAGGGCAGCATCACATCTGATTATCTCCAGATTACCCATTGTTAGGGCGGAGTTATACGTGGTATACATAATTGCCCTGGAAAGAACTCTAAGAGAGGTACGAATGTCCTCAAATTCTTTTCCCTTGGACGTTGCGCCATAGCTCTTGTAAGGTGATCTACGTAAGACATAACGTCCAAATTCGCTCTATTTGAAGAAATTGCTGTCTCAATTGTGTTTGAGCGAATTGTGAATGAATCAGGTAAGGATACCTCTAGACCCTTGGCCTGCCCATCCAAATGCAGAGGAACTCTCTGAACATCTTCCCCAACCATTTTAAATGAACATGGTCCAAGAAACGGTATGTTTATGGAAGATGAAGTTAAGAAACCGCCTTTCCTTCTGGCCCTCGAGAGGTTAAATACGGCATCGTCTATATGGCAGAAGGCCTGCGACAACTGCCTAGACTGGGCCAGAAAAGAAAGGACTTCCTCTTTTGTCCGGATAAAGTCTGCGTTCAACGATGCCAGCGCCTTTCTTCCTTGTCATCACAGCATTCTGATTCAACGGAACAAATTCAGGGTAGTATTGATGGATGAAATCCATCGCAACCATGTGCTGTTCCGAAAAGGTTATCTTCCTTATCCCTTTCACCATCCGAGAGAATCAGTTGTGAATCTTGGTCCACTGCATCTGCGTGAACAGATGACTGGACCAACCCAGCACTGTCCGACAGCTCAGGTTCTGAGTCTGAGGGAGGCTGCTCTTGCACTTGCTGGGATGTTGCAACCAGCTGCGCAATCTGCAACAGCAAGTCCATCACCGAGGCCTGAGGAGCAGTGGTCTTCTGCTTCTTGGCCACTTGCTGCTCCTAGAACGGTATGTCGGAGATGACTCTCTTCTCCGTATGTCCCGATGATCGAGGCCTCGTCTCCCTAGCTACTGGATGGTCCAACTTCATGGGCGAAGCGTGGTCCCTTCTTCGTGTAGCAGGCTGGATATCCAAAGTTGGGTAGCTAGGATGCGTCATGTGTGCTTAGTAGTTGAAGCAGAAGAAGCCATGACTGTAGCCGAGGCCGGCTGGAATCTATACAGAGCATCCTGAGTGGAAGTTGTGGACGTATGCTTAGGCCCGCGCAAGTTCTTCACAACATCTGGCCCCAGATGTTGTTGGAATAGAGGGACCTATCCCACTCACGGTCCTTTCAGACCTCACCGAGCTTCCCAAAACACTTGATGGCTTCTTCCCTAGTTCCTTCGTCGCTGGGTGAGCATGTTTGGATTTTAAGGTGCTCGCACTACCCACTGCACTTCCTTCGACTGCAATGGACATACCCGGAATCACGGCACCCATGGCCAGAGTAACCGCTTCACCGGTCGAGCTAACTGCTGACAAGGGAATAAAACCACTGGCTAGTGGCTTTATCAGCCACCTAATATTCATTAGCACCTTGGCAGCTAGCTCTGTCTGCTCATCAGAGCGCGACGACGGTAGCACACTTTTGGTAGGTGTCACATAACCATCACCATGTTCTTGTTCCTCTGAAAAAGAAACTGAGAAACTTCAATGACTTTGCGACGAGAGGACCAGCATTGGCCTCTCACTGCCACTGCTAACAACATACCGTGACACCCATGTCCAATGCTTGTCATTCCAATCAACACATGTAGGACAAGAATTAGTGGGAGTACATCGACTACAAGCAAGGCAACAAGCATGTAAATCTGAGGAAGACTTCCTCGCCTTGCATTTTGAGCAATAAGCTTTCATGATTAATCAAACCAAGTCGATAGAACTCCCACCAACTCCACAATAAATATATGATAAAGATACATAATAATCAACATTCAAAATACAAATCGAAAAACTAAATTCAAAAAAATCTTCGACAAAATTTTGACAAAAGCCCAAGTTCCCAAAGGGACCATGATGAGCCCAAGGGTATCCCGATAGAGCCTAAATGGGACAAAATTCCAAAAATAATTGCTACACTACCGGAATATTATAACATGTATCTTACAACAATCCTACAGTAATAATAAGTTGAAACTACATATATTTATTGGACGCTGCCAATGTAAACGTCAATGAAAAAAACGGAAACAAGACACCAGGCACTGAATAAAAAAAGGCCCGACGTCAGTAACAGATTTTAAAACTACCCTATGTAAAGCAAGATCTTCAGATGAAGAAAAAACTATACATCGGACAGAAGATGCATGACCCAAATGCCCAAACACCCCTAGGGTGAGGATGTAATCCTGGGGATATACAGAATAAATATTCTGTAATACACGTTAAACTCCCAAGAAATTTAATAAAAAGTTTCAATAAAAATAAGCCAAAAAGCTTGGGAGTTCAACAGGAGGACTTCAAGGAAGGATAGGGAAGGAACACTTAACAAACAGTGGATAAATCATCAGCCAGAATGATGACTTCAGGCCCATGTCCCGAAATTGGGAAACATGAAATAATTTTGATATAAAGTTACAGCCCTGAACACTCCAAACCACCGTTGTTCACTCCCATCATCCAATTATGTCCTTGGATCCACCAATTTTACCATTGATTTATGTCTGGCATCCTCAAAAATGAGATTTAAAAGCACAGATGTCAGTTCATTGTTGCTGACTTCAGGGCCAAACAAAGAATGATGGTTGGCGCCAATTTCGGTGTCTTCCTGGATACTGCACATGCATAGATCCAAAAAGTATGGAGGAACAGATAGATTAAATTTTTGGTTTTGCATGCAAATTTTGGGGATTGGAGGGCAAAATTTGTGTTTCACCCTGGATTAATTTTTGAGTTAGCACCAGCTAGTCTGGGCTATTGGTTGTTGTGTAAAAATACACTTGTTCTCGTCCCATGGTGATAACAAAGGTACCCAAGATGTTTCGTAAAGATCGCTTCATAAATACTGCCTCTAGCACGAGCCGTATTGAATTGTTGATGGAGAGACAGATGGACAGACGGACGGCAGACCATGGCATAACCTCAAATTTGACTACGTCAAAGTTGAGCTAAAAATAGTCAAATATCTTTCTATACAATTATTAATATACATCAATATGTCAAATGTAGATTTCATTGCAACAACATAAACTTTTTGTTCCAGTGACATCAACATTTTCTATAATGATTCAGTTTATTTGATAATTGATTATAATATGAATTCAAGTTGTATCCTGAAATTATAAGTCTGCAGTACTCTGCACTGTGCTGAGTCTGGTAACTGCAAGAGCTTCCAAGTTCCAACTTACTAGTTTTCATACAACACATGATTTAGACAGTAGAGTACAAGAGAGCAATGCACTATGAAATTGTTGGCAATAGTCTATTAAGCTGGCAATGATGGGCATACAATGCATACTTTCATAGTCATAATAATTTCACAAAAGGCAGAAGCACAATGGAAAAGTGGTTTAAACTGTGAAAAGGTCTTAACCCAATTATACCTTGCTTGACAGAACTCCCTGGGCTCTTTCAAACAAGATATAATTATTGCAATACCTTATAAAAAACTAACCAAGATTGAGACTTAGGCAAATTAGTTGTTCAGCATGATCTGGTTTTAAGCTGCTACGACACTGGCTAATAACCAACCCCCTTACTAAACAATCCTTCACTGGGAACTGAAGTGGCGGGAATAGAGAGATACATTTGTGCTAGTTTTGCTAATATGGGAAATTTAATTTGATTTCTGGACCACTAACTAAATGGGCACATAGTTGGATCTAACAGTGTTTCTTGGGAGAACATTTCCAATTCATATTCCATTCTGGTTTTGAGACTTAATTTGTGTGTACGTTAGATGCTTCCTGTTGCTGGCTTTCATGCACCATTGTTTTAAATGTACTCCATATGTCCTCCCCTTTGCTTTTGGACGATGAAGGGCCACTAGATTGACTAGAACTTTCATTACTATCATGTCCAACTTTAGTCGAGTTGGAACTTGTGTCAGTTTTCATCTCTTCATCACACATTGCAACCATTTTAGAAACAATCTTATTGAAAGCTTCATTTTTACTTTCAGCTGTAGAAAATGAATAATGTTTAAATCTAGCATCAAGGCATGATGCTACGGATAGCAACCCATTCCTCTCATAATTTGGCCATCTACGATCAATGTTAGAAATAACATCCTTGGCAAAACTATCTAACTCGGCAGTCTCCATCCTTTTATTTAATACATTTAGCATTGGAATTACCATGGAAAGTGTGGCATATTTTGTTGCCGACATAATTGTAGTTACTTCCTCAAATGGCTTCAACTCTGTTACATAACATGCCACTGTCTTCCATTCATGGACTGCAAAGTTCTGAACACTGTCTGTAGTTGTAAGGGCTGCAGTAAGTGGATCTTTCTGTTCATAGAGGCATTCCATCATATGTGGAGTTCCAACGCGTAGCACATTGGTTAATTAGCTTATGCTCTATAACTACAAGTGTTTTTTGCATTTTCTTGAGTTTAAATGTTGCTTTTGCACTGTGATGGAAATAGTTAACGATTCTTTTTGCTTTTGCAATGTTTTTAAAACCTGTAAATTTATTCAATGAATTATCAAAAACCAGCTGCAATCAGGATTCCCACACGTACCAAGAAAAAAAAATTCCATACTTTTTCCAGACCCTCCTCTATTTTTTCCATACCCTTTACAGCCATCGCAGTGTAGTTTTTTTAACCTTTAGGGTGACCAGATAAATCAAAAATATATCTTACAAAACACTTACATGTACATGCAATGTGTTGGAGTTTAACCTTGCAGTCAGATCTCAAGTTTTACCACCATGCACCAATCATCACAATTAATGTCATGAACCAAAACTATTAAAATTCTTTAGTAACAAGTCAATCAACAACTGTTTGTTGTGCTGCGTTTTTTTGGTGTGCTTTTTAGAGCATTTTTGATCCAAAATAGTATGTTTTCTGAAGGCCTTATGTCTTGTTAATGCCACTTCCCCTGTATTTGAGACGGCAAAAGACCTGTCACAGACGAGACATTTTGCCTCTGACTTTGTATTGAATTTTGTGTTCCAGCTAAACCAGTGTGTGTATTTGGGATTTTCCAACCACGTTTCTGAAAACAAACATTTCCACATTTTCTTTCACGTTAATTTGTTGACAGTATTACACGAAACCTCAACTTAGCAGATTAAACTTTGATGTTTTTCTTGACATTCACAACATAAACACGTTGTCACTCGGCACAGCCATTTTGATCATGGAAATAGGGATCACTGCTTTTCGGTGTCGTGCTTTTCGGCCCTGCATTTTTCGGTCAAACACTTTTCAGCCTCAGAGTTTGGTGCTTTTTGGCCTCAGAGATTAATCAGGTTCTTTCAATGACGTTTTTTTCCATGTTCGTGGGAAAGAACAAAATAAAAACACTTCACAAGTTTCATTTTTTATTATTATTTGCGAGGCCGAAAAGCAATGGAGCCGTGAAAAAATATGGATCAATTAATGGTCATTAATGTTCGTGTCAGATCGGTTATTTCCATGTTGGGTTACAAAGGCCTAAATATTACGAGTTTCAAAATTTGATTCAAAACGAAATAAAAACTAAAATAAAAAGAAATTTAGTACGAAATTTGAATTTCATGGACAGCGAAAGTGATTCTGAATATATTTAATTAAATTTCCATACTTTTTCCATACCATTTATATGAAAAACGTCACTTTCCATACCTTTTCCAGGCCTGGAAATGTTTTTAAAAATTCCATACTTTTTTCAGACTTCCAGACTTGCGTACGAACCCTGTGCAATGTATCTGCAAAACATGGAATAGATCTATATGTTTTATTGGGGACAACCATGTCCGACATGGTATGAAGAGCTGCTTGCATGTTTGATGCATTGTCTGATATAATAAAAATTATAAATTTTAAGTAATTTGTATATTTTTTATACTTACCAATGGCCCAGACTAGCTGGTGCTAACTCCACAAGAGGCCCCAAGGAGCCTTAATCGCTCACCGGCCAAAGTGGTTCAAAGTAGTATTTGGGGTCACATTCAGTTAGACATGGTTCATCAACACTACAAAGGAATGAAGTCATGAGAGACAAATTTTATGGAACTAGGGACATGGCTTGAACAAACTTGAATCTTACCCCCCTAAGGATGCTGCATACCAAATATCAAAAGTATCCATCTCCTGGATCTGAAGAAGAAGATTTTTTAAAGAAAATTCCTCATTTTGAACTAAGTTATCATTCGGGCTCCCACAGTGAGCCCAAATATGAACCCAGGGACTTGGCTTGAACAAACTTGAATCTCACCCCCTAAGGATGCTGCATGCCAAATATCAAGACATTCCGACTGCTGATTCTGAAGAAGAAGATTTTTAAAGAAAAATTCCTCATATTGACTAAGTTATAATTCAGGCTCCCACAGGGAGCCCAAATATGGACCCAGGGATTTGGCTTTAACAAACTTGAATCTCACCCCTCTAAGGATGCTACACACCACATATCAAAACATTCCAACGCTGGATCTGAAGAAGAAGATTTTTAAAGAAAATTCCTCATTTCGAACTAAGTTACAATTCAAGCTCCCAAAGTGAGCCCAAATATGGACCTAGGGACATGGCTTGAACAACTTGAATCTTACCCCCCTAAGGATGCTGCATACCAAATATCAAAACATTCTGACTGCTGGATCTGAAGAAGAAAATTTTTAAAGAAAATTCCTCATTTTGAACTAAGTTATAATTCAGGCTACCACAGTGAGCCCAAATATGAACCCAGGGACTTGGCTTGAAAAAACTTGAATCTCACCCTCCTAAGCATGCTGCATACCCAATATCAAATGATACTGGCTGCTGGATCTTGAGAAGAAGATTTTTAAAGAAATTTGCCTGAAATGCACTAAGTTCAAATTTGGGTTCCTATACTGAGCCCAAATATGAACCCAGGGGGCCGATTTGAACAAACTTGAATCAGATCCACCCCACAATGTTGCATACCAAATATCAAAAGATTCTGCCTGCTGGATTTGGAGAAGAAGATTTTTTAAGAAATTTGCCTGAAATGCACTAAGTTCGAATTCAGGCTTCTTTACTGAGCCCAAATGTGAATCCAGGGTGCCGATTTGAACAAACGTGAATCAGATCCACCCCACAATGTTGCATACCAAATATCAAAAGATTCTGCCTGCTGGATCTGGAGAAGAAGATTTTTTAAGAAATTTGTGTTTCTCCAGGAACCTTGGGTCCTAAAGACCCTTGAATTTCGAGTCTGTCAGGCTCAAGGTCGCACCCCAAAATGTTGACTCGCATCCGTCATAATCGTGAAAGCCATATCCGGCAGATGTAGCGGAACTCCCTGAGTTAACCACTGAATATCTGCCCAAATCTGGACCTTTTGTTTACTGGATCCGTTAAAACAATACTGGTTTCGAGCGAATGCGTCTTCACACTCTTCACACTCCAGTTCTGGGTAAAGAATAACTGGAGTGGACGTGTGTGTAAGCTACCCATCAGAATAAGATCTGCACCCACTCCACAAACCCCATCAGTCGCATAAATTCCCTCGCTGTTAATGCGTCTGAGTGTAGACAAAAGCGAGCATAACAACAGGCTAATATCGCTCTGAGCAACGGCAGACGAACCAGATTGTTGTGAGACATTACCGAGTTCATTATTCAAGTGAATGCCCAGGGCGCTAGATTCAGGCCGAAACACATCACTCGGAACTGAAATACTATCCCTTGAATGACGAACCGTAGGTACTTTCTGAATGCCGGATATACCAGGACATAAAAGAATGGATCCTTAGAACTATGCTTGCCGCATAGTCGATCACGCGAACGCTCACTTTTACCAACTGAATGATTATCATAAATAAACTTTTAGAGCCATGATAAACTTGTTATCCAGCTCCAGTCTATTACCGGTCGGTACGAGCTGTCTGGCTTCAGTACGAGGAACATGTGACTGTAGAATCCTGGAGAATCTTGGTTCTCGACGACCTCTATTGTTCCATTTCCAAGAGAGCCTTAACCTCCGATTGGAGAGACTCTTATGCAAGGATTTGACGGAAGTTTTGTCCAACACGGACATCATGTTAGTGGTGGTTTCTCTCAGAAAGATAGCCATAGGCCGTCCGAGACCACACTTCTCGCCTACTGGTCTTCCGTAATAGTTATCCAGTTTGATGCGAATCCGCCAACTGCCAAGCAACAGAGGTCCTAACCCTCACCTGTAGTACCTGCGAGGCTTATAGGAGGAGAAACCACATCCCCCTCGCGAAGAGCCTTGACCCGCTGACTTAGGGGCATCTGACCGGTAGTCTCGATCAGACCTACACCCCTTTGCGGGTCTCTGTATTGACGATCCCAAGAGAAATTATAGGAGGGTTTCCTATACCCTCGCGAGCAGTCCCTTTAGACGATTTCTGTCTAGGACGTCCTCCCTTACTCTTATCTGCTGCTGCGAGTCGATTAGATGCAAACATAAGGAGCAGAGTATTGATGCTTTCTTTGTAGCTTGGTCATAAACCAATGAAAGCTTATCGTCAAAAACTTAGTGTCCAGATACCGGAGCGACCCGAAGAGAGTTTTTCACCTTGTCATCTATTAAAGATGACGACGCAAGGGCTCCATCACGTCTGATTAACTCCAAATTAGCCACTGTTAAGGCAGAGTTATACGTGGTAAACATAATAGCCCTGGAAAGGACTCTTAAAGAGGTATGAACATCCTCAAATTCCTTTCCGTTGAGACGTTGCTCCACAGTTCTCAAAGGTGATCTGCATAAGACACTGCGTCTAAATTCGCTCTGAATGAAGAAATTGTCGTCTCAATTGTGTCTGAGCGAATAGTGAATGACAAAGGTAAGGCCATGACTAGGTCCTCAGCCTGCTCATCCAAACACAGAGGAACTCTCTATACATCATCCCCATTAAATGAAAGTAGTTCAACAAACGGTAAAATTATGGAAGATGATGACAAGAAACCGTCTTTGTTCTTCCCACTGGAAAGTTGAATATGGTGTTGCCAAACCTGCGACACCTGTCTAGACTGAACCGGAAAAAACATAACCTCCTCCTTTGTCCAGATAAAGTCAGCGTCCAACAACGCCAGCAGTTTCTTCCTAGTAGTCGCAGCATTCTGATTCGCTTCAACAAATTCAGGGTAGTGTGGATGGATTAAATCCATTGCAACCATGTGTTGTTCCAAAAGGGAAGGGTAATCCTCCTCCGTATCCCTTTCACCATCTGTCTAAATCAGTTGAAATTCACGGTCAGCGGCATCTGAAGTTGCAGATGAATGGACCGACCCAGCAGAGAGACTGCCGTCGGCTGCTTCTGCACTTGCTAGGATGTTAAGATGAGCTGCGCAATCAGTGACAGCAAGTCCGTTATGGAGGCCTGAGGAGCAGCAGTCTTCTGTTTCCTGGCAACTGGCTTCTCCCAGGTCAGTGTGTCCGAGACGGCTCTTTTCTCCGGATGTCCCGCTAAATGAGGCCTCGTCTCCTTAGCTACAGGATGGTCCGACTTCATGACGATGAGTAGTCCCTTCTCGGTGATGTAGGCTGGATATCTGAAGTTGTGTAGCTAAGGTGCGGTCGTGTGTGCTTGGAAGATGCCGATGCAGAAGCCAAAACTGTAACCGACGCCGTCCCGGACGAGAAGCGCGGATATATGCTCCAACTGATGCAAGTTCTGATCACCACATCTGGCCCCAGATGTTATTGGGAAAGAGAGGGGGTCTCTCGATTGCAGTCCTTTTAGACCTTGCCGAGCTTCCCAATGAACTTGCCGTAACTGTAGCCGACACCGGCTGCGAACTGAATGGAGCATCCCGGATGGGAGGCACGGACATATGGTCCGATTGACGCAAGTTCCGATCACTACATCTGGCCCCAGATGTTATTGGGAAAGAGAGGGGGCTCTCTCGCTCGTGGTCCTTTCAGATCTCGCCGAGCTTCCCAATGAACTTGCCGGCGTCTTATTCTATTCCGCCGTTACTGGGTGAGACTGTTTATATTATAAGGTGCTCGCTCTACCCAATCCACCTCTTAGACCTCAATGGACACACCCGGTGTCACGGTACCCACGGAAGAAGTAATGTTTCACCAGTCGAGCTAGCTGGCGAAAGGGAACTGAAACCACTGGTTTATAGCCATGCCCAATGTTACTGAGCACCTTTGCCTCTAGCTCTGTTAATTATCTAAATGCGATGATGGCAGTACACTCTGTCTAGGCATCACGTAAACATCACCATGTCCTTGTTCCTTTGAAATAGAAACTAAGAAACGAGAATGATTCTATGGCGAGAGGACCGGCAGTGTTCTCTCGCTGCGAGAGGACCGGCAGTGGCCTCTCGCCGCTAACAACATACCGTGACCCCCATCTCCAACGTTTGTCATCCCATCCGACATTGTTGAGCAAGAATTAGTGGGAGTACATCAACTACAAGCAAGGCAACCAACATGTAAATCAGAGGAAAGGCTTCCTTGCCTTGCATTTGAGCAATATGCTTTCATAATGAAGCAAAATAAAGTTGATCATACTCTCACCAACTCCACGTTAAATATTAGAAAAAGATACATAACAAATAACATTCAAAATATAAATCGAAAAATAATTTACACAAAAAAATTATTCGAAAAATTTTGACAAGAGCCCAAGTCCCCAAAGGGAACGATGAGCCCAAATGTATCCCAATAGAGCCTAAGTGTGGATAAAAAATTATTTTACTATCCAAAAAGTTAAAAAATTTATAGTAATTTAGAAATTTTTTATACTTACCAATGACCTAGACTTAGCTGATGCTAACTCTTAAATTCTAGAGTTCTTCCATTGTGTAAAGTTTCATGAAAATTCTTCAAACGGTTTAGGAGGAGTTGCGCTTACAAGGATGGACAGACGGTATAAGTTAGATTATCTTCCCTTGGAAATGTCAGAACGGAATTATATTGCTTCCTGCACATCTTCATATGGAGTTCTTCCATTGTGTATAGTTTCATGAAAATTCTTCAAACGGTTTAGGAGGAGTTGCGCTTATAAGGATGGACAGACGGTATAAGTTAGAATCTCCCCTTGGAAATGTCAGAACGGAATTATATTGCTTCATGCACATCTTCATATGGAGTTCTTCCATTGTGTAAAGTTTCATGAAAATTCTTCAAATGGTTTAGGAGGAGTTGCGCTTATAAGGATGGTTACAAGGATGGACAGACGGTATAAGTTAGATTATCTCCCCTTGGAAATGTCAGAACGAAATTATATTGCTTCATGCACATCTTCATATGGAGTTCTTCCATTGTGTATAGTTTCATGAAAATTCTTCAAACGGTTTAGGAGGAGTTGCGCTTATAAGGATGGACAGACGGTATAAGTTAGATTATTTTCTCTTGGAAATGTCAGAACGGAATTATATTGCTTCCTGCACATCTTCATATGGAGTTCTTCCATTGTGTATAGTTTCATGAAAATTCTTCAAACGGTTCAGGAGGAGTTGCGCTTATAAGGATGGACAGACAGACAGACGGACAGATGGACGGACAGGGTGATTCCTATATACCCCCCCAAACTTTGTTTGCGGGGGGTATAAAAATAGTTGTCCTATGTGGTCCACCATACTTTTATCCAGTGCGCATGCGCAGTGTCAAGGAAGTACCGAAATTGGCGCCAATTCTCATTCTTATAACCAGTGCCTGGTAAGTGTTATGTAATCAGCGGGGAGGTATGAGTTCCCAACTCATGGGAGGGCCATCCCCGTCTGGGTCATTGGTAAGTATAAAAAATATATAAATTACTATAAATTTTTTAACATTTTTATACTGTACCAATGACCCAGACTTAGCTGAATAGAAAAAAGGCTGGAGGGCCTAGGACATAAAGGAAAATCCAATAGACTCAATTACATGTAAACAGAGTTATCCCCTCAGGCAGAAGAGAAGAACAGGCTTTACATGTATCTTTCTTGTTTTTAGCAAAGAAGAAAGACACAATACCATTTCGTAATTGAGCACAATAACATCAATGATCTCTATTAACATCCAGTATAACCCATTATACTAATTTTTTAAAGGAAAGCCAATAAATAAAAATAGTCCAGAGAATGAGACTCTTTATACTCATTTAAAAGTGTCCGAGGATTGTATATTAGCGCTCGTATGACACGTGACATATACAAATGCTTCACACCGAGCTACACTTTAAAAATATTACATAAATGAAATAAACATTAGCTTTACACTTTAAAACCATCCCGGCACCAACTCGGAAATACTGACTCCAGAGGAGGTGTTCCCTTGCTTTTCACTATAAAGCAGGTGATATAAGGGAACACCATCCTCCCCCCCCCCCCCCCCTTCCCCTTGCTCTGGGTCCAATACTCCAGAGCGAAGAGGGCAGCAGGATAGAGTCACTGCCGGAACAGAAAGCCTGCATAACTATAGTTGCAACCGTTTAGTGGACGACATTCTGAGCAACAGATACCGGACCTAAACAATGCAGGTCGCCAGATATACACTCAATATTTCTAAGATAAAAATTTGTGAATGTGCAAGGCTGAGGCCAATATGCAGCCTTCATCAAATCGGTAATAGCAACACTATTAGCATAAGCCCAAGATGTAGACAGCGTTCTTACTTCATGCGCCGAAATCTTAAGCACAGACTGCTGAGTTGAAGATAATTTTTCATAAGCAGTATGGATAGTTAATTGAATCCACCTAGCAATAGAATGAACCATAATGTCCTTTCTATTAGGCAGCAGAGACAGAAAGAAACGCTTACGTCCCTTTCTGATAAACTCAGATCTACGATTATAAATAGGCATAGCTCTGACTGGACAGAGTAAAGGCCTATGACCGTCTGAAGACGTAAGAGCCTTAATTACAATAGGTTCAGGGTACTTATTAGGAGCCTGATTCTTAGCCAAAAATCCAACATCAGTAGTCAAAGTAATAGTATTACCAACACGACGATAGTGAGAATCATCAACAGATAGTGCATGAAGCTCACTAACTCTTCTAGCAGAAGAGAAATGCTGTCTTATAAGATAAGTGTTTGAAGTCCACTGTATCAAGCGGCTCAAATGGCGCTTCTTTTAGCTTCAGAAGAACCCAAGCTAAATTCCATTTAGGAATTAACCTAAGGGTTCTAGGTCTATTTATCGAAAAGTTTTTCACTAACTTAGATAATGAGACATTAGATCCAATTTGTAAGCTATCATGATGAGCATAGGTATCCGATAGCATAGACCTATAACCCTTAATGGTTATTGGCTGCAGTTTGATCTTGTCAAACAAGTAGACCAGAAAATTAGCAATGTCTGGTCAAAAATATCAATAGAATGATCCCTAAACCACCGAGAGAAAACCTTCCACTTAGCAGCATAATTTAGCAAAGAGGAGGTCCTCCTACAGTTAGAAATTGCGTCTACTGCTCGTCCTGTAAAATGCTTGCCGTGCAAGAAGAGCCGCACAACAGAAATACATGAAGGTTGAGACCTTGCAGGTTGTGATGCAGTGTGTGCGATTTCCCCTGCGAAAGAAGATCCTCCCGTGGAGGAAGCTTCTGCAGAATGTCCCACAACAGACACCTGAGTAGATTTATCCATGGTCTCTGGAGTGACAGAGATGCTACCAACAGAATCTTTCACCGAGATTGCTTGATTTTTAGCAATATCTGTTGAATCAACGAAGCTGGAGGATAGGCGTATCCTATCATCCCGTCCCAAGAGATCGAGAGGGCGTCTACTGCAAATGCTCGAGGATCTGGGCATGGCTACACATACATCTGCAACTGATTGTTGAGATGCGTCGCAAATAAGTCTATCATAGGACGATCCCATTGGTAGCAAATCTGATTGAATACTCGTTTGAGTCCATTCTGACGGCAACATGCGACCTTTCCGAGAAAGGGAGTCTGCTAGAATGACCCGGAATATGACGGACCGATAGAAGAACTTGATGCTCTAGGACAAACAGAAGTATTCTTTCCATTATGTTGAACAACAGAATGGAATGAGTGCCTCCCTGGTTCCGAATATACGCTACTACTGTCGAATTGTCGGACATAATTTGAACATGCGAATTCTGAATAACGTTCATCCAATGACGTAGCGCAAGCCAAATTGACATCATCTCTTTGATGTTTATGTGCTTGTTTAGGAACTGTGGATCCCAAAGACCCTGGCACCTCGAATCTGTTGGGCTCAAGGTTGCACCCCAACCTGTTTGAAGACTGGCATCCGTCATAACAATAAAGCTTGGATCCAGCAGTTACAGTGGTACTCCCTGAGTTAACCACTGAATATCTGCCCAAGTCTGAATCTCTTGTTTCACTTGATTCGACAAGACGATGTTCGTTTCGTGCGAATGAATCTTCACACTCCAATTCTGAGTAAAAAATATTTGGAGTGGCCGAGTGTGTAGTTGCCCCATCGGAATAAGATCCGCGGCAGCTGCGTGCAAACCTATCAGTTATATGAATTCTCTCGCTGTTACTACATCTGAGTGAAGACAAAAGCGGGCGTATCAACTGACTAATTTCGCTCTGGTTAGCAGCAGACGAACGAGATTGTTGTGCACCTCTAATCTCATTCCCAGGTGGGTGAATGATTTGGACGGCACTAGATCCAACTTCTTTTCGTTTACTATGAAACCGAGACGTTGGAGCAGTTGAAGCAGACTCTGAACATCGTTCTGAAGCTTTAACACGTTGCCGTACCTCTGAAGAATGTCGTCCAGGTAGGCCGACGTTACCGCAGACGAATGAGCTCGGAAATGAGTCATTACCGAGTTCATTACTCGAGTGAAAACCCAGGGTGCTAGATTCAGACCGAAGCACATTGCTTGGAACTGATAAACGACTCCTAAGACAGCGAAGCGAAGATACTTTCTGAACGCCGGATGTACCATGACGTGAAAGTACGCATCTTTGAGATCTATGCTCGCAGCATAGTTGTTCACCCGAATGCTCGCTCTGACCGATCGAATGGTCTCCATATAAAATTTTGGAGACACGATCAGCTTGTTTATCCAGCTCAGATCTATGACTGGACGAAATGAGCCATCTGGTTTCGGAACCAGGAACAGATGACTGTAGAAACCTGGAGATTCCTGGTTTTCTATGACCTCTATCGCGTTCTTTTCCAGAAGAGATTGGACTTCTGATAGAAGCGAATCTCTCTTCTGAGGATTTGACGGAAGCTGAGTACATCATGGACTTCAAGTTAATGGAGGTTTTTCCTTGAACAGTTTTAGACCTTCGGAAATAACCCCTTGTACCCATGGGTCGTCCGTAATTGACAACCAATTGGTTAAGAATCTCGATAACCTTCTGCCCACTGGAATGCAATAGAGGTTTAGACCATCACCTCCTGGATCTGCAAGGCTTGCGGGAGGAGAAACTACGTCCTCCATGACCCGCACCTCGCCCCATCGACCTAGGGGCATCTGACCGGTTGTCTCGGCCAGTATTACGACCCCTACCTAAGTTGCTACCCTGACGGTCTCTGGAGTAAGATCTAGAGGCTTTCTTAGATCCTCTATAGGAACTTCCCCTGGACGTACTCGTCCCAGAAGTGCCTGCCTTACTCCTCTCTGCTGAGTCCGACTTTTTAGAAGCGGACTTAAAAAGCAGAGAATCCGAAGCTTTCTTAGTACTCTGATCATAGATAATAGAAAGCTTACCGTCGAAGAGAAGCTCTCCAGAGACCGGAGCAACTCGAAGAGATTTTTTCTCCTTACTATCCACTCGTGGATGCAGCCAGGCCAGCATCACGTCTAACTAACTCCAGACTTGTCACTGAAAGGGCGGAGTTATACGTAGAGTATGCTATGGCCCTCGAAAGAACTCTTAAGGAAGTTTGAACATCCTGGAATTCTTTCCTTCAAGACGTAATGATAACGCTCTGGTAATGTGATCTGCCTACGATAAGGCATCTAAACTAATTCTGTTAAACGAAATTGTCGTCTCCAGCATACTGGATTGAATCAACATAGACGACGGTAAAGACAACTCCAAGTCTTCTGCCTGGTCGTCTAGACGCAGAGGAACTCTAGGTATGCCCTGTCCTGCCGTTTCAAATTTATTTCAGTTATTGATGAAAGGCAGCTGTAGAGCATGAGGCGCTAAGAAACCGGACTTGCCCGTCTTAGAGGCTAGTTTGAATATAGCGTCATGTAAAAGTTCAAATGCGTGACATTACTGGACTGTGTCGGAAACTCAGGCGCAATGTCCCTATTCCGGCTGAACAAAATCTGTGTCCAGTGATGCTATCAGTCTCTTATCCGGTAACGCAGCATTTTGGTCCGGAGGAACAACTTCTGGAAGGTATTGCCGGATGACATCTACGGCTACTTTATGTTGTTCGGAAAGGGAAAATTCCAGCTCTGCTGATTCCCTTTCACCATCCGACTGGACCACTTGATAATCTTGGTCAGCCCTTTCTGACCCTGCAGGGGAGCAAACAAACCCAGCTTCCTCAGACAATTCCTGTTCCAAAAAAGTTTCTAATGGCTGCTGGGATGCTGCGATGAGTTGAGCTATCTGTGATAGCAAGTCCGTCACAGAGGCCTGTGGAGCTGCGGTCTTACATGATTTAGCCGTTGGAAGCTCCTGGGATGTTAATTCCTGCATACTTCTTTTATGCGAACATCCCGACTGTGAAGGCCTCGTGTCCCTGGCTACCGGATGGCGTGACCTGGTCGACGTGAATCTCTGGTCGGCGAAGCAGGCTGGATATCAGTGGTCACGTAGCCAAGGTGCGGTCGTGTGTGCTGCCATGAGGATGAGGAAGCCAACAGACTAGTCGTGCCGGACTGTCTATGCGACGGAGCGTCCCGAGCAGGAGGAGTGGACATTTGCTCCGACTGACGAACGTTACGTACAACAACATTTGGGCCCAGATGTTGTTGTAAGAGAGAGGGACCTCTCTCCCTCGAGGTCCGGGTAGACCTGGACGAGCTAGCTACCGGACTGACTGGTTTCCTCTGTTCCACCCTCCGATTCAACGTCGCCGGGTGTGCACGATCCATGTTTATAGTGCTCGCAATACCCAATCTCCTTTCCTGGACCACAACGGACAAACCCGGCATCACAACCATTTCTTGAATGATTGCTTCACCGGGCGAGCGACAATGCCGTCGATCCTACTTGGGAACTCTTAGACATTTGCTGAATTTCATTGAGCACTTGGCCGCTAGCTCTTCATTTGACTGCGACGACGGAGGCACACTTTTTGAAGTCATCATGGAAACATCACCTGTTCTTGTTCCTCTGAAAAACTAGAGTGACCCCGTGGCGAGAGGACCGGCATCAACCTCTCACCACTAACAATATACCGAAACACAATGAACATGAGAATCAGAGGAAGACTTCCTCGATTTACAATTTGAACAATATTCTTTCATATTGAAAAATATAAACAGTCATAGTACTCGCACTAACCCTTGAAACAAAGATACATGATAATAATATAATCCATTACAAACATTTCGAAAAATTAATTCAAAAGAAAAAATTTTTCGAAAAATTTTCAAAATGAGCCCAAGTTCCCAATGGGAACGATGAGCCCAAATGGATCCCCAAAAAGCCTAAGTGTGGACAAAAATTCTAAAACATATTTAAAAATTAATGTTACACTTACGGACAATATTAACGTATCTGGCTATGAGCAGAACTGAATAGAAGACAAGGAATCAGAAGTAACTGTTGTCACCGTAAACAAAAGTGTATAAAAACCGGAAACAAGACTCCAGGCACTGTAAACATGGCCCGAAATCAGTCACCAATTTAAACACTATGCGATGTAAAACAGAGGCTTCCAGAGAAGAAACTGCAGTACATCAGATGGTAGATGCATGACCAGAACGCCTAACCATCCTAGGGTGAGGACGTAAACATGGGGAAAAACAGAATAAACAAGGGGGGTATCAAGGAAGGGGAGAGAGGAAACACTAAACAAACATAGAAGAATGAACACATCAGGCCCATGCCCCGAAATTAGGGAACATGAAATAATTTTGCATAAAAGTTAAAAAATTTATAGTAATTTATATATTTTTTATACTTACCAATGACCCAGACTTAGTTGCTGGTGCTAACTCCACAAAAACCAGGGCCAAACACAAATTTTGCCCCCCAATCCCCAAAATTTGCATCCAAAACAAAAAGAAATCATGTCCTAAAGGACCTCCATAGTACGACTCTACTGCGCATGCGCAGTGACGCAGTCGTCCCGAAATTGGCGCCAAATATCATTCTTACTGGCAGTGCCTGGTCAGCGCTATGTACTCAGCGGGGAGGCAAGAGTTCCCAACTCAGGGAGGGCCATCCCCGTCTGGGTCATTGGTAAGTATAAAAAATATATAAATTACTATAAATTTTTTAACATTTTTATACTGTACCAATGACCCAGACTTAGCTGAATAGTAAACAGGCTGGAGGGCCTAGGACATAGAGGAAAATCCAATAAGCTCAATTATAAAATAAAGAGATAACCCCTTAAGGAGAAAAGGAGTATTAGGCTTTACATGTATCTTTCTTATTTAATATTTAAATTAGAAAGATACACTACCCTTAATAATTGAGCACAATAACATTCATGTTCTCTATTAATATCCAGTATAACCTTTATACTAATTATTATTAAAACAAGCCAATAAATAAAGTAGTCCAGAGAATTGAGACTCTTTATAATCATTTAAAAGTGTCCGAGTATTGTATATTAAAGCCCGTTTGACACTTGACATATACAAATGCTTCACACCGAGCTACACTTTAAAAATAAGACATGAATGAAATTAAACATTAATATTACACTTTAAAACCATCCCGGAAGCGACTCAGAAATACTGTCTTGGAGGAGGCATTCCCTTGCTTTTCACTATAAAGCAGGTGACCTAAGGGAACACCCGCCCCCCCCCTTCCCCTTGCCCTGGGTCAAATAGCCCAGAGCGAAGAGGGCAGCCGGACGGAGTCACTGCCGGAACAGAAAGCCTGCATAACTATAGTTGCAACTGTTTAGTGGACGACATTCTGAGCAACAGATAACGGACCTAAACAATGCAGGTCTCCAGAAATGGACTCAATATTTCTGAGATAAAAATTAGTAAATGTGGATGGCTGAGACCAATAAGCAGCCTTCATTAAATCTGTAATAGCAACACTATTAGCATAAGCCCAGGAAGTAGAAAGAGCTCTTACTTCATGAGCAGAAATCTTAAGCACAGACTGCTGAGAAGAAGATAAATCTTCATACGCAGTACGGATAGTTAACTGAATCCATCTAGCAATAGAATGGACTGAAATGTCCTTTCTATTAGGCATCAAAGACAGAAAGAAACGTTTCCGTCCCTTTCTGATGAACTGAGATCTCTGTTTATAGATACGTAGTGCTCTAACAGGACAGAGTAAAGGCCTACGCCCGTCTGAAGACGGAAGAGCCTTAATAACAATAGGTTCCGGATATTTATTAGGAGCCTGATTCTTAGCTAAAAAACCGACGTTAGTAGTGAAGGTGATAGTGTTCCCAACACTACGATAATGAGAATCATCCACCGATAGTGCATGAAGCTCACTGACTCTTCTGGCAGAAGAGAAAGCTAAGAGAAAAGCTGTCTTATAAGATAAGAATTTGAAATCTACTGTCCCAAGAGGTTCAAATGGCTTTTCCTTCAATTTAAGGAGAACCCAAGCTAAATTCCACTTAGGAATTAATCTAAGAGTTCTGGGTCTATTTATCGAAAAGTTTCTAACCAATTTCGATAAAGAGACATTAGATCCAATTTGTAAACTATCATGATGTGCATAGGTATCAGATAACATAGATCTATAACCCTTTATAGTAACCGGTTGCAGTTTGATTTCGTCAAACAAGTATACTAGAAAGTTAGCAATGTCTGGTATAGAGGGATCAAATATATCAACAGAATGATCCCTACACCAACGACGGAAAACCTTCCACTTAGCCGCATAGTTTAGCGAAGAGGAGGTCCTCCTACAGTTAGAAATCGCGTCCACTGCTCGTCCTGTAAAGTGCTTGCCATGCAAGAAGGACCGCACAACGGAAAAACGTGAAGGTTGAGACCTTGCGGGTTGTGATGCAGTTGGCGCGATTTCCCCTGCCAAAGAAGATCCTCTCGTGGAGGGAGCTTCCGCGGTAGGTCCCACAACAGACACCTGAGTAGATTTATCCACGGTCTCTGTGGCGACAGAGATGCTACCAACAGAATCTTGCATTGAGATTGTTTTATCTTTAGCAATACTTGTTGAATTAACGGCGCTGGAGGATACGCATATCCTATCATTCCGTCCCAAGGGATCGATAGAGCGTCTACAGCAAATGCTCTTGGATCCGGACACGGGGACACATACGTCTGCAACTGATTGTTGAGATGTGTCGCAAATAAGTCTATCATTGGCCGTTCCCATTGGTAGCAAATCTGATTGAATACTTGTTTGTTGAGAGTCCACTCCGACGGCAACAAGCGACCCTTTCGAGAAAGGGAGTCTGCTAGCACATTCAGACGACCCGGTATGTGACGGACCGAAAGAAGAACGTGATGTTCCAACGCAAACAGAAGGATTCTTTCCGTTAGATTGAACAACGGAACTGAATGAGTGCCTCCCTGATTCCGTATATACGCCACTACTGTCGTATTGTCGGATAGGATTTGGACATGAGCATCGTGAATAATGTCCATCCAGTGACGTAACGCAAGCCAAATTGACATCATTTCCTTGATGTTTATGTGCTTGCACAGGAATTGCGGATCCCAAAGACCCTGGCATCTCGAATCCGTTGGGATTAATGATGCACCCCAACCTGTTTGACTGGCATCCGTCATAATGGTAAAACCCGGATCCGGCAACTGCAGCGGAACTCCTTGAGTTAACCACTGAATGTTTGCCCAAGTCTGAATCTCTTGTTTCACTTGATCTGACAAGAGAACGTCTACATCGAGCGAATGAATTTTCACACTCCAATTCTGAGTCAAGAAAATTTGAAGAGGCCGTGTGCGTAGCCGTCCCATCGGAATGAGATCCGCAGCGGCTCCGCACAGACCTATCAGTCTCATAAATTCTCTCGCTGTGACTTTGTCTGTATTTAGACAATAGCGAGCGTAACAACTGACTAATTTCGCTCTGGTTAACGGCAGACGAACGAGATTGTTGTGCGTCTCGAAGCTCATTCCCAGATGAGTGAATGACTTGGACGGCACCAGATCCGACTTCTCCTCGTTTACTATGAAACCGAGACGTCGGAGCAATAGAAGAAGATTCTGAACATCGTTCTGAAGCGTTAACTCGTTGCCGTACCTCTGAAGAATGTCGTCCAGGTAGGCCGACGTTACCGCAGACGAATGAGCTCGGAAGTAAATCATTACCGAGTTCATTACTCGAGTGAAAGCCCAGGGTGCTAGATTCAATCCGAAGCACATGGCCCGGAACTGATACACCACTCCTAGGACTGCGAAGCGTAGATACTTTCGGAATGTCGGATGTACCATGACGTGAAAGTACGCATCTTTGAGATCTATGCTCGTTGCATAATCGTTCACCCGAATACTCGCTCTGACCGATCGAATCGTCTCCATATAAAACTTCGGAGCGATGATCAGCTTGTTTATCCAGCTCAAATCTATGACTGGACGGAACGAGCCGTCTGGTTTCGGAACCAGAAACAGATGGCTGTAGAATCCCAGCGATTCCTGGTTTTCTACGACCTCTACCGCGTTCTTCATTAAAAGAGACTGCACCTCTGATAGCAGAGCGTCTCTTTTCTGAGGGTTTGACGGAAGATGAGTCCACTTTGGACTTCGAGTTAATGGAGGCTTTCGTTTGAAGGATATCTTTAGACCTTCCGAAGTCACTCCTCTCACCCAAGGGTCGTCCGTAATCGACGCCCACTCTTGAGAAAAACTCGACAACCTTCCGCCAACCGGAACGCGATAGAGGTTTGAGCCATCATCTCCTGGATCTGCGAGGCCTGCGGTAGGAGAAACCACGTCTTCCACGACCCGCACCTCGCCTCGTCGACCTCGGGGCGTCCGACCGATTGTCCCGGCCTGAAGGACGTCCCGAACGAGAGTCGCTATCCTGACGGTCTCTCGAATAAGAGCTAGAGGACGCACCGGAACCTCTATAGGAACCTCTCTTGGGCGGATAAGACCCAGAAGTGCCCGCCTTATTCGTGTCTGCTGAATCCGACCTTTTAGGAGCGGATCTAAACAACAGAGAATCACTAGCTTTCTTTTTAATATTATCATAAATAGCGGAAAGCTTGCCGTCAAAGAGAAGATCTCCTGAGACCGAAGCGACTCTAAGAGAGTTCTTCACCTTAGAATCCACTAGTGTGGATGTAGACAGGGCTGCGTCACGTCTAACCAACTCCAGATTAGCCACTGAAAGGGCGGAGTTACACGTGGAATAAGCTACTGCCCTTGAAAGAAGTCTTAAGGAGGATTGTATATCCTGAAACTCTTCCCCTTGAAGACGCAGTGATAACGCCTTCGTAAGGTGATCTGCGTAAGATAAGGCATCTAAATTGGCTCTGTTAGACGCAATAGCTGTTTCCAACACTGCGGTTGGAATAGAAGCTGACGACGGTAATGATAGCTCTAAGTCTTCCGCCTCGTCGTCCATACGCAGAGGAACTCTCGGTATACCCTGACCTGCCGTGTCGAATTTATTCCTTGCATTAATGAAAGGCAGGTTGAGAGTATTTGCGGACAAGAAGCCTGCTTTCCCTGTCCTGGAAGCAAGTTTAAAAATAGCGTCGTTCAATAATTCAAATGTTCTTGCAACATTATTGGACTGCGACGGAAACTCGGGAGCGATGTCCCTGAACCGCTCGAAAAAATCAGAGTCCAATGACGCTATAATTCTCCTGTCCGGAAGCGCAGCAGTCTGGCCCGACGGAACAACTTGAGGAAGAAAGTGCCGGATGAAGTCTACGGCAGCTTTGTGTTGTTCCGAAAGGGATAGCTCCAATTCATCCGTATCCCTTTCACCATCCGGTCGGACCTCCCGATGTTCCCGGTCGTCCGCCCCCGATGCTTCGGCGGAGCGTACCGACCCAGCGCCGTCGGATAATTCTCGATCCGACACCGTCTCTGTCGGCTGCTGGGATGCTGCGATAAGCTGTGCTATCTGCACTAGAATGTCCGACGTCGAGACCTGCGGAGGAGCGGTCTTTCGCTGCTTTGCCGAGGGCAGCTCCGCATCGGATGGCTCCCGCATACTTTTCCTATGCGAACGTCCGGAGTCCATCGGTCTCGAGTCCCTGGCTGCCGGATGGTGTGACCTGGTCGCCGAATAATCCTTCCTCGGCGAAGCTGGCAAGATATCGGAGGTCACGCAGCCAAGGTGCGGTCGTGTGCGCCGGCGAGAAGAGGAAGCCTTAACAGTCTCTGCGGACTGCTAATACAACGGAGCGTCCCGAGCGACGGACGTATGCTCCGCTAAAGACACATTTTGTACCACAACATCTGGTCCCAGATGTTGTTGTACGAGAGAGGGGCCTCTCTCGCTCGCGGCCCGGCTGGACCTGGACGAGCTAGGAACCGGACTAAAAGGCTTCCTCCGTTCTCGTTCACTATCCGCCGTCACTGGGTGTGCATCTATTATTTTTATAGTGCTCGCATCACCCAAAATTTCCTCTTGGACCGCATCGGACGAACCCGGCTGCCGAACCATTCGGTGAATGGACGCTACACCGGGCGAGCTAGCGGACGACATTTGTCTAATTTCCATGAGCACTTTTGCCGCTAGCTCTGTATTTAATTGTGACGACGGACGCACACTTGAAGAAGATAACATGGAAACATCACCCTGTTCTGGTTCCTCTGAAATAGAAACTGAGAGAGTAGAGTGACCTTGTGGAGAAAGAGCCGGCATCGCTCTTTCTCCAGAAACAACATATCGTGACACACGTTTCCAATGTTTCTCATCCCAATGTTCACATACAGGACAGGGATTAATGCGAGAACACTGACTACAATTTATGCAATAATCATGAAAGTCAGAGGAAGATTTCTTCCTATTACAATTTGAACAAGTTCCTTTCATTGTGAAGGAACAACAATAAGTCCTAGTTACTCGCAAAAACCCCTGACACAAAGATACATAATAACATGATCCATTAATAAATGAAAAAACAATTGCAAAACAAAATAATTTTGAAAAAATATTTTTTCAGAGAAGCCCAAGTTGCTGAAAAGTAACGTTGAGCCCCGATGGATCCGATGGCAAAGTGTGGTCAAAAATTTTAAAATTATATAAAATAATTAATGAGACACTTTCGGATAATATAAATGTATCTTATAATGAGATAAACTACCTCAAAGGCAAACAGCCCCCCTCAAAAAAGGCTGTTGCCAATGAAAACAAACAGTGTAAACACAGAAGAAAACATGACTCCAGGCACTGACAAAACTGGCCCGGAATCAGTCCTCAATTACACTCTATCTGATGCAAAACAGAGACTCCCAGGGGAGAATCTGCAGAACATCAGATGGAAGATGCAGAACACAAACGTTATACACCCATGGGTGAAAACGTAACTATGGGGAAAATAACAGAAAACATTCTGTAACCAAGCAACTCTCCCAGGGAAATTTTAGAAATGAAACTTCTCAAAAATATGCCAAAAGCATGGGAGAATTGCAAGGGGGGACTTTAGAAGGTTAGGGGAGAGGAAACACTGAATAAGCAGTGCAACAATTAGCAAGAATGACAACAAGAGGCGTTTGCCTCGAAAATAGGCAACTTAACATAATTTTAACAAAAAATTTTAAGTACAGCCCTGATTATTTTTTGCCACTTCTTTTTTCCTCTCCTCCTTCTATCCTCCTTAGAATCACATTTTCTCCAAGAATTACGTGTCTGGCATCCTTTAAACTGAGATTTACAAGCACAAAGATCAGTGAGATGTTGACTGATGAAGGGCCAAACACAGAATGATATTTGGCGCCAATTTCGGGACGACTGCGTCACTGCGCATGCGCAGTAGAGTCGTACTATGGAGGTCCTTTAGGACATGATTTCTTTTTGTTTTGGATGCAAATTTTGGGGATTGGGGGGCAAAATTTGTGTTTGGCCCTGGTTTTTGTGGAGTTAGCACCAGCAACTAAGTCTGGGTCATTGGTACAGTATAAAAATATTATAAGTTACAGCCCTGAACACATCCTTCCACTGTTTCTTCCTCTCATCCTTTTATTTCATCCTTAGATCCACCATTTCTTTCATGATTATGTGTCTGGCATCATTTTAACTGAGATTTACAAGCACAAATATCAGTGAGATGTTACTGATTTCAGGGCCAAACAAAGAATGAGGATTTGCGCCAATTTCGGAACTTCCTTGACACTGCGCATGCGCAGTGGATAAAAGTATGGAGGACCACATAGGACATCTATTTTTTTGATTTTGATGCAAATTTTGGAGATGGGGGGGGGGGGGGGGGGGGGGGGCAAAATTTGTGTTTGGCCCTAGAATTTAAGAGTTAGCACCAGCTAAGTCTGGGTCATTGGTACAGTATAAAAATATTAATTGCTACACTACCGGAATATTTAATTATCTTACAACAGTCGTACCATAATGATAAATAGGAAACTACATATATAAATAGAGCGTTGTCAATGTAAACAACGTCAGAATGAAAACCAGAAACAGGATACCCAGGCAACACAGCCCGAAGTCAGTAACAGATTTTGAACTATCCGATGTAAAGCAAGATCTTCATCAGAAGAAAAAACAATACATCGGATGTATGATGCATGACCAAAACGCTGAAACACCCCTAGGGTGAGGATGTAACCATGGGGATATACAGAATAAACATTCTGTGTAACACGTTAAACTCCCAAGAAATTTATAAAAAAAAATTCAATAAAACAAGCCAAAAAGCTTGGAAGTTTAACTGGGGGGCTTCAAGGAAGCATAGGGAAGGAACACTTAACAAACAGACGAAAAATCATTAGCAAGAATGATGACGTCAGGCCCATGTCCCGAAAGTTAAAAAATTTATAGTAATTTATATATTTTTTATACTTACCAATGACCCAGACTTAGCTGGTGCTAACTCTAACAAAACCAGGGCCAAACACAAATTTTGCCCCCCAATCACCAAAATTTGCATCCAAAACAAAAAGAAATCATGTCCTAAAGGACCTCCATACTACGCCCCACTGCGCATGCGCAGTGTCACGGACGTCCCAAAATTGGCGCCAATTATCATTCTTACTGGCAGTGCCTGGTCAGCGCTATGTACTCAGCGGGGAGGCAAGAGTTCCCAACTCCTGGGAGGGCCATCCCCGTCTGGGTCGGGTCATTGGTAAGTATAAAAAATATATAAATTACTATAAATTTTTTAACATTTTTATACTGTACCAATGACCCAGACTTAGCTGAATAGTAAACAGGCTGGAGGGCCTAGGACATAGAGGAAAATCCAATAAGCTCAACTATATAATAAAGAGGTAACCCCTTAAGGAGAAAAGGAGTATTAGGCTTTACATGTATCTTTCTTATTTAATATTAAATTAGAAAGATACACTACCCTTAATAATTGAGCACAATAATATTCATGTTCTCTATTAACATCCAGTATATCCCTTATACTAATTATTTTTAAAGTAAGCCAATAAATAAAGTAGTCCAGAGAATTGAGACTCTTTATAATAAAGTCATTTAAAAGTGTCCGAGTATTGTATATTAAAGCCCGTTTGACACTTGACATATACAAATGCTTCACACCGAGCTACACTTTAAAAATAAGACATGAATGAATTTTAACATTAATATTACACTTTAAAACCATCCTGGAAGCGACTCAGAAATACTGACTTGGAGGAGGCATTCCCTTGCTTTTCACTATAAAGCAGGTGACCTAAGGGAACACCCGCCCCCCCCCCCCCCTTCCCCTTGCCCTGGGTCAAATAGCCCAGAGCGAAGAGGGCAGCAGGACGGAGTCACTGCCGGAACAGAAAGCCTGCATAACTATAGTTGCAACTGTTTAGTGGACGACATTCTGAGCAACAGATAACGGACCTAAACAATGCAGGTCTCCAGAAATGGACTCAATATTTCTGAGATAAAAATTCGTGAATGTGGATGGCTGAGACCAATAAGCAGCCTTCATTAAATCTGTAATAGCAACACTATTAGCATAAGCCCAAGAAGTAGCAAGAGCTCTTACTTCATGAGCGGAAATCTTAAGCACAGACTGCTGAGAAGAAGATAAACTCTCATAAGCAGCACGGATAGTTAATTGAATCCATCTAGCAATAGAATGGACCAAAATGTCCTTTCTATTAGGCATCAAAGACAGAAAGAAACATTTCCGTCCCTTTCTGATAAACTGAGATCTCTGTTTATAGATACGTAACGCTCTAACAGGACAGAGTAAAGGCCTACGCCCGTCTGAAGACGGAAGAGCCTTAATAACAATAGGCTCTGGATATTTATTAGGAGCCTGATTCTTAGCTAAAAAACCCACATTAGTAGTGAAGGTGAGAGTGTTCCCGACACTACGATAGTGAGAATCATCCACCGACAGTGCATGAAGCTCACTGACTCTTCTAGCAGAAGAGAAAGCTAAGAGAAAAGCTGTCTTATAAGATAAGAATTTGAAATCTACTGTCCCAAGAGGTTCAAATGGCTTTTCCTTCAATTTAAGAAGAACCCAAGCTAAATTCCATTTAGGAATTAATCTAAGAGTTCTGGGTCTATTTATCGAGAAGTTTCTAACCAACTTAGATAAAGAGACATTAGATCCAATTTGTAAACTATCATGATGTGCATAGGTATCAGATAACATAGACCTATAACCCTTAATAGTAACAGGCTGCAGTTTGATTTCGTCAAACAAGTATACTAGAAAGTTTGCAATGTCTGGTATAGAGGGATCAAATATATCTACAGAATGATCCCTACACCAACGATGAAAAACCTTCCACTTAGCCGCATAGTTTAGCAAAGAGGAGGTCCTCCTACAGTTAGAAATCGCGTCCACTGCTCGTCCTGTAAAGTGCTTGCCATGCAAGAAGGACCGAAAAAACGTGAAGGTTGAGACCTTGCGGGTTGTGATGGAGTTGGCGCGATTTCCACTGCGAAAGAAGATCCTCCCGTGGAGGAAGCTTTCGCGGTAGGTCCCACAACAGACACCTGAGTAGATTTATCCACGGTCTCTGTGGCGACAGAGATGCTACCAACAGAATCTTGCATTGAGATTGTTTTATCTTTAGCAATACTTGTTGAATTAACGGCGCTGGAGGATACGCATATCCTATCATTCCGTCCCAAGGGATCGACAGAGCGTCTACTGCAAATGCTCTTGGATCCGGACACGGAGACACATACGTCTGCAACTGATTGTTGAGATGTGTCGCAAATAAGTCTATCATTGGCCGTTCCCATTGGTAGCAAATCTGATTGAATACTTGTTTGTTGAGAGTCCATTCCGACGGCAACAAGCGACCCTTTCGTGAAAGGGAGTCTGCTAGCACATTCAGACGACCCGGTATGTGACGGACCGAAGGAAGAACGTGATGTTCTAGCGCAAACAGAAGGATTCTTTCCGTTAGATTGAACAACGGAACTGAATGAGTGCCTCCCTGATTCCGTATATACGCCACTACTGTCGTATTGTCGGATAGGATTTGGACATGAGCATTGTGAATAATGTCCATCCAATGACGTAACGCAAGCCAAATTGACATCATTTCCTTGATGTTTATGTGCTTGCACAGGAATTGCGGATCCCAAAGACCCTGGCATCTCGAATCCGTTGGGATTAATGATGCACCCCAACCTGTTTGACTGGCATCCGTCATAATGGTAAAACTCGGATCCGGCAACTGCAGCGGAACTCCCTGAGTTAACCACTGAATGTTTGCCCAAATCTGAATCTCTTGTTTCACTTGATCTGACAAGAGAACGTCTACGTCGAGCGAATGAATTTTCACACTCCAATTCTGAGTCAAGAAAATTTGGAGAGGACGTGTGCGTAACCGCCCCATCGGAATGAGATCCGCAGCGGCTCCACACAGACCTATCAGTCTCATAAATTCTCTCGCTGTGACTTTGTCTGCGTGCAGACAATAGCGAGTGTAACAACTGACTAATTTCGCTCTGGTTAACGGCAGACGAACGAGATTGTTGTGCGTCTCGAAGCTCATTCCCAGATGAGTGAATGACTTGGACGGCACCAGATCCGACTTCTCCTCGTTTACTATAAAACAGAGACGTCGGAGCAATCGAAGTAGATTCTGAACATCGTTCTGAAGTGTTAACTCATTGCCGTACCTCTGAAGAATGTCGTCCAGGTAGGCCGACGTTACCGCAGATGAATGAGCTCGGAAATAGATCATTACCGAGTTCATTACCCGAGTGAAAGCCCAGGGTGCTAGATTCAATCCGAAGCACATCGCCCGGAATTGATACACCACTCCTAGGACTGCGAAGCGTAGATACTTTCGGAATGTCGGATGTACCATGACGTGAAAGTACGCATCTTTGAGATCTATGCTTGTTGCATAATCGTTCACCCGAATACTCGCTCTGACCGACCGAATCATCTCCATATAAAATTTCGGAGCGACGATCAGCTTGTTTATCCAGCTCAAATCTATGACTGGACGGAACGAGCCGTCTGGTTTCGGAACCAGAAACAGATGGCTGTAGAATCCCGGAGTTTCCTGGTTTTCTACGACCTCTACCGCGTTCTTCATTAAAAGAGACTGCACCTCTGATAACAGAGCGTCTCTTTTCTGCGGATTTGACGGAAGTTGAGTCCACTTTGGACTTCGAGTTAATGGAGGCTTTCGTTTGAAGGATATCTTTAGACCTTCCGAAGTCACTCCTCTCACCCAAGGGTCGTCCGTAATCGACGCCCATTCTTGTGAAAAGCTTGACAACCTTCCGCCAACCGGTACGCGATAGAGGTTTAAGCCATCACCTCCTGGACCTGCGAGGACTGCGGTAGGAGAAACCACGTCCTCCACGACCTGCACCTCGCCCCGTCGACCTCGGGGCGTCCGACCGGTTGTCCCGGCCCGAAGGACGTCCCGAACGAGAGTCGCTACCCTGACGGTCTCTCGAATAAGACCAAGAGGACGCACCGGAACCTCTATAGGAACCTCTCTTGGGCGCATTAGACCCAGAAGTGCCTGTCTTATTCTTGTCTGCTGTATCCGACTTCTTAGAAGCAGATTTGAACAACAGAGAATCCGAAGCTTTCTTTGTAATTTTATCATAAATAGCAGAAAGCTTGCCGTCAAAGAGAAGTTCTCCGGAGACCGAAGCGACTCTAAGAGAGTTCTTCACCTTAGAATCCACGAGTGTGGATGTAGCTAGGGCTGCGTCACGTCTAACCAACTCCAGGTTTGCCACTGAAAGGGCGGAGTTACACGTGGAATAAGCTACTGCCCTTGAAAGAAGTCTTAAAGAGGATTGAATATCCTGAAACTCTTTCCCTTGAAGGCGCAGTGATAACGCCTTAGTAAGGTGATCTGCGTAAGATAAGGCATCTAAATTGGCTCTGTTAGACGCAATAGCTGTTTCCAACACCGCGGTTGGAATAGAAGCCGACGACGGTAATGATAGCTCTAAGTCTTCCGCCTCGTCGTCCATACGCAGAGGAACTCTCGGGATACCCTGTCCTGCCGTGTCGAATTTATTCCTTGCATTAATGAAAGGCAGGTTGAGAGTATTAGCGGACAAGAAACCTGCTTTCCCCGTCTTGGAAGCAAGTTTAAATATAGCGTCGTTCAATAATTCAAATGTTCTTGCAACATTATTGGACTGCGACGGAAACTCGGGAGCGATGTCCCTGAACCGCTCAAAAAATTCAGAGTCCAATGACGCTATAATCCTCTTGTCCGGAACCGCAGCAGTCTGGCCCGACGGAACAACTTGAGGGAGAAAGTGCCGGATGAAGTCCACGGCAGCTTTATGTTGTTCCGAAAGGGATAGCTCCAAATCATCCGTATCCCTTTCACCATCCGGTCAGACCTCATGATGTTCCCAGTCGTCCGCCCCCGATGCTTCGGCGGAGCGTACCGACCCAGCGCCGTCGGATAATTCTCGATCCGACACCGTTTCTGTCGGCTGCTGGGATGCTGCGATAAGCTGTGCTATCTGCACAAGAATGTCCGGCGTCGAGACCTGCGGAGGCGCAGTCTTTCGCTGCTTCGCCGAGGGCAGCTCAGCATCAGATGGCTCCCGCATACTTTTCCTATGCGAACGTCCAGAGTCCATCGGTCTCGAATCCCTGGCTGCCGGATGGTGTGACCTGGTCGCCGAAGAATCCTTGATCGGCGAAGCTGGTAAAATATCGGCGGTCACGCAGCCAAGGTGCGGTCGTGTGTGCTGATGAGAAGAAGCCTTAGCAGTCTCCGCGGACTGCCTATACAACGGAGCGTCCCGAGCGACGGACGTATGCTCCGCTTGCGACACATTTTGTACCACAACATCTGGTCCCAGATGTTGTTGTACGAGAGAGGGGCCTCTCTCGCTCGCGACCCGGCTGGACCTGGACGAGCTAGGAACCGGACTCAAAGGCTTCCTCCGTTCTCGCTTACTATCCGCTGTCACTGGGTGTGCACCTTGTATGTTTATAGTGCTCGCATCACCCAAAATTTCCTCCTGGACCGCATCGGACGAACCCGGCTGCCGAACCATTCGGTGAATGGACGCTACACCGGGCGAGCTAGCGGACGACATTTGTCTAATCTCCATGAGCACTTTTGCCGCTAGCTCTGAATTCATTTGTGATGACGACGCACACTTGTAGAAGATAACATGGAAACATCACCCTGTTCTTGTTCCTCTGAAATAGAAACTGAGAGAGTAGAGTGACCTTGCGGAGAAAGAGCCGGCATAGCCCTTTCTCCAGAAACAACATACCGTGACACACGTTTCCAATGTTTATCATCCCAATATTGACATATAGGACAGGGATTAGTGCGAGAACACTGACTACAATTAATACAATGATCATGAAAGTCAGAGGAAGATTTCTTCCCATTACAATTTGAACAATATCCTTTCATTGTGAAAAGTCAACAACAAGTCCTAGTTACTCGCACAAACCCCTGACACAAAGATACATAATAACATGATCCATTAATAAATGAAAAAACAATTACGAATCAAAATAATTTTGAAAAAATATTTTTTCAGCGAAGCCCAAGTTGCTGAAAAGTAACGTTGAGCCCCGATGGATCCGATGGCAAAGTGTGCTCAAAAATTTTAAATTTATATTAAATAATTAATGAGACACTTACGGATAATATAAATGTATCTTATAGTGAGATAAACTACACCAAAGGCAAACAGCTCCCCTCAAAAAAGGCTGTTGCCAATGTAAACAAACAGTGTAAAACACAAGAAAACATGACTCCAGGCACTGAAAAAACTGGCCCGAAATCAGTCATCAAAATTACACTCTATCTGATGCAAGACAGAGACTCCCAGGGGAGAATCTGCAGAACATCAGATGCAAGATGCAGAACACAACGTTTATACACCCATGGGTGAAAACGTAACTATGGGGAAAATAACAGAAAACATTCTGTATCCAAGCAACTCTCCCAGGAAAATTTAGAAATGAACTTTCTCAAAAATATGCCAAAAGCATGGGAGAATTGCAAGGGGGGACTTTAGAAGGCCAGGGGAGAGGAAACACTGAATAAGCACTGCAACATTTAGCAAGAATGACAACAAGAGGCCCATGCCTCGAAAATAGGCAACTTAACATAATTTCATCAAAAAATTTTAAGTACAGCCCTGATTATTTTTTGTCACTTCTTTTTCCTCTCCTCCTTCTATATCCTCCTTAGAATCACCATTTCTCCAAAAATTACGTGTCTGGCATCCTTTAAACTGAGATTTACAAGCACAAAGATCAGTGAGATGTTGACTGATGAAGGGCCAAACAGAGAATGATAATTAGCGCCAATTTCGGGACGTCCGTGACACTGCGCATGCGCAGTGGGGGCGTAGTATGGAGGTCCTTTAGGACATGATTTCTTTTTGTTTTGGATGCAAATTTTGGGGATTGGGGGGCAAAATTTGTGTTTGGCCCTGGTTTTGTTAGAGTTAGCACCAGCTAAGTCTGGGTCATTGGTACAGTATAAAAATATTATAATGTTATAGCCCTGAACGTTTCAAACCACCGTTTCTTCCTTCCTTCATCCAGTTGTGTCCTTGGATCCACGAAATTAACCATTGATTTGTGTCTGGCATCATTAAAACTGAGATTTAAAAGCACAGATGTCAGTTTGTTGTTATCTGACTGAGGGCCAAAAAAAGAATTATGTTTGTGCCAATTCTGGTCACTTCCTGGAGTCTGCGCATGCGTGGAGAGTAAATATAGGGAGGACTTTTAATTTTCGGTTTTGCATGCAAATTTGGGGGATTGGGCCTAGATATTTTTGAGTTTATATTTTTGGGTTATAGTATAAAATATTGGTAAGTGCTTTTCAGCTTTGGACTTGGAGGTAGTGCTATCACTAGGCAGCCAAAAATCAACAATGTCAGTCAGTTCTTTGGAAATATTTTCCCCTGTGTGGAATTGGGGCATAAAACGTACATTTAAACAATAATCACGCACTTCAAACTGATCCGTCACAAAGTGTTCTGTCACAGCCATATAGGCTTTATTCGCCGACGATGTCCAATGATCCACAGTTATACCTAAGGAGTTACACTTTTGCAGCCAAGATTTTATTTCAAGTTGTGATGTTTTATACAACTTGGGTATAAGATTCCAATGAAGTTCACACCTTGTTGTTAACTTGTAACTGGGTTGAATAACATGCACAAAATCTCTAAATCCATGGTGTTCAACTATAATCATTGGCTGTAGGTCTCGGCAGATCATGGTGGCGAGAGCTTTATCACTATCTGTTTTACGTTTGGAATTTCGTTCCCATTGTTTTGTATCGTACATATGAGACCTTAAACACCAATAAATAAATAATAAATTTTTGGATCGTAAAGAATTGTATCCAATTTGGGTTGCTTTGAAACTGTTGGCTCTTCACAACACTGCAAAAAGTAATAAATACTACTGTAGTAATTATACTAGGGGTTAGTTAAGGGCTTAAGGCTAAAATAACATTTCCCCCAAGTCATTTATGGGAGTTCAATGACACTTTGATAGCCAGGGTCACCTCGTGCTTGGAGGCAGCAGATTTCAAATTTGAAAGTGCCCACTCAGACTCAGTGCCAGTGGGGTAATCAAGAGGAGCCAGGGGCAAGGAACCATGTCACCAAGCCCCCCACCAAAACCAACAATCACAGTGCCCCCCCCCCCCCTCAAAATGGGAAAATTGAAGCATCAGAGGGTCCCAGATCATTCAGGGTACTGAATTTTCAAAATTTCACTGAGAGTCCCCCCCAACCCACACCAATACTGTAGGCCAGAGGTGTGTGTGACTGTGTGTGTGTGTGGGGGGGGGGGGGGGGGGGGTGTATGGGCCTCCCATTGGTGGGGATTTGGGCCAGGGGGCTCCCCCAAACCCCCACCAATGGGAGACCCATGGACCCACAGCCTTCGGATGGCATATATTGAGTCTATCAACCTGGCACCCCAGGGTCCAGGCAATGCAGGCATCCATAAAAAATATCCCTTCCTCCCCCCCCCCCCCCACCCCCACCAATAGGAAATCTTAGCTACACCACACCACTTTTCTCAGCTGATGGACATATTTCCAGCAGTGGTTGTGTGCTGTGCATGGATGAAGTAAGCTACTTGACAACAGCAGTAGTGAAAGCCCTGAATTTGGCCTGAAAGGATTAATTTTTCGTTATTTAATGAAAATAGTACTGAATGCTGAATGGCGAATATTTTCAATTGCTATTTCGTTCATTAGTCAGGACAGGCAATTGATGTATATCAAGGGCGACAACTGCATGATAGAGTTTGAACGTTTCCAGTATTGCATCCTACAATACACACTGTAAAACACGTGTTGATAATGACAATTGCGTATTGGAATGCAACACTGACAATTATAGCTGACAAGCAGTACTATGCAATTCATTCCTTACAGACTTGCAGTACATTCAAATAGTATACAAATCCACCGCAATGAGTTTAAAAATAGTTAACTGCCATCCATTTAACAAGCTATGTTCTGTTTTAATTTAACCATTTTATTGTTGGCAAAAACAGGGCTGCTGATGCGCAGCGTTATCTCTGATCATGTAGCGCTCTGTGACACTTTCACAGAATGTACCAGAAGTTGGCTAATTAACATCATTCACCCATCATTTTGCCATCTGAACTTCGAGGTTTCAAAACTCAATGGATTTTATGTTTACCTTCAATCTAATTTACCAGTACATGCTATGCATATGATTTGTGGTTAACTTAAAGGTAATTTATATTACATTTACACCATATATTATCAGATAACTTTCAATCCCAATTTGGTCGAATATCTGAGGCTGTGCCCCATTCAATAAATTTACTTACAGATTTTTTCGTATGTGTGGATTCTTCTTGTAGACCTTTCAATTTCTCATTTTCCTTCTAGTGGTGGTTTTGAAGGTGACGCTCGAGATTGCTTGTATTTCCGAAACTGGCAACCACTGTTTTTCTGCACAGGTTACAAGTGCAATTAGAAGATTTGTTGTCACTTCTTTCAAAGTAAGTGTAAACTGCACTTCGTTTACCTTTGTGCGATATTGTTTCAACCTTTGACACACGTAACGCATGTGAATGAGAGGTCACCAACTTACCCAGTCTGAGAAATTTGTTGAAACCGAAAGTCACGTTTTTTTGTGAAGGGGGCGGTTCCGTTTCGTTTTTTAAAAAAAAAAACGAACCGAACCAATAAACCGCCCAGCCCTACTGTATGGGATAGGATCAGCAAATTCACCCTCTCGGGACCCCTTTTTGCAAATGACAGGTTGCTTTTTTTTTTTTCGAGATGTGAGAATTGCCAATTACTGAATTTGGAATTATTTTTGTGTTGATTCATAATGGTCTACAATAGTGCCTGTATTTATTGTGAAATTTTACCCATGGATTGTTTGACCTAAACCATACCAAGTGAGGTAACGACAAGGCCCAAAAAGGTTGAAATTATTTATTTATTGGTGTTTAAGGACACATACTTCTGCACAATGGCCAATCATGACCACAACATGGAGATAAAGTGAAGGTCAGTCAATCATTTATACCCCATGTTGCCTATTTTAGAGGACTCGCACCCCAAGCATTAGTGACTAGTCCTATTTTACCAGTGAAACAGAAGTTGTTTACCACAGTAAACAAGCACTGCTTCACTTCCCAGGGTTCCTGCAGGGGAAAAGGTTGGAATTAATGCAGCCAGTATATTAGTTCACTGTTATATTGTGGTTGTCATTAGCTCAGTTCTATGGTGGCGAAACATTTACAAAGGCAGAATGTTATTTATTTGTTTTCCTGAAGTCATATACATATAATCAAATGTTATAAGGCTCACTGCCTCAGCAGGTATTAGAAGTCTACCTCATGTGATGGCTCACATCTCTTCAAAAGTTCTGACTTAACTGATTCAGTGCTAGAAGCCACTATCAGGGCTTTACAACAAATGAGGACACCAGAGCAAAGCCAGTATTTTCCTTACTCATGTTTCAAATTCAGTCAAATGCAAAATATATTTTGTTTATATACATTTGTTTTATTGCAAATTGTTGAAGAGTGCATGTGGGCACTCTCCAATAATTTGTAATAAACAAATTCTGAATACAAATTCAGACCACCAAAAATAATCTAGCCCTCAACCAATTAAAGAAAACAATATCTACAAAACAGTTGTTGTTGACTGGTCATAATTCACATGTGGACAGTGAAGTCCACTCATGCATTTACACACATGCATTTACCAGGTAATAAAACCCATCATCAGCCAAATTTTAATTAATGAAGCACCGGGTTGTACCCGGTGCTTCATTAATTAATTTTTTGCTGATTATTCCTATAACTAGCATTTGGAATCTAATATTATTGTGTCCATGGAAATATTGCCCACCCAAGGAAAGTGACTAGTCCATGGCGACCGTACTGTAAATTGACTTTCTAATTAACAAATAAAAATATCTACCTTTATCCATTTGTCTTTTGATACTCCTTACAGGCTCCACATCATCATTAGCACCTTGTCCTCTGACATCTTGATACAAACGCTGTACTCGATGCAGATCCTGATTTAGCTTCATAAACTTGTCATGGACCATGTGAAATCCCATATGAATACACTGATGTGTGAGGAAGAAACATTCAGTTATAAAATTATAGGTTTCATCTTCATACAATGGATCTGTGTTTTCTAATGGTATTAAACAAGTCTCTGCATTCAAACCTACGAAAAAGAATTTTATTGTTGATTAGTCTATTTTTTCTTTTTTATAAACCTTTACCCAACGTAACACCCAAAACTGGCCAACGCTATTAAAAAAAATCACTATTCAATTTTGATTATTTTTTCATTTTTTGTCTCAAAAGCCGAGCTTATGACACCTCATTGGAACAAGCTCATTGAGCTTGTTCCAATGAGGTGTCATAAGCTATGTTTTTTACAGAAAAAAAATGGAAAAAAATAGTTAAGAATTTTGTTTGCAAATGTCATCTGTCTTTCATGTTAGGTAAAGGGTTAAATGTGTATTTTTTTATTTATTGGTGTTTAAGGTCACATATTTCTGCACAATGGCTTATCATGATGACAGTTTTACGGCTGGAGGAAGACGGAGTACCGAGGGAGAACCACTGAGTAATGGTGAGCAACTGTCAGCTCCCCTACATATAAACTCCACACAAGCATGTTTCTTGGTTGCCCCATATACGGCCTCATTTATTTTCCCCTAGCGGAAAAACTGAACACAGACATTATATCTCTGATAGAATTGTGTTTCATTTTTTGTCTTCTTTTTATGAAACTGTTTCAGTCAAAAAACTTGGTTTATAGGTCAGTTTTCTATTATTTTCTGTCTATAAATGTATATGTCGCAACAGTTTATTCAGAAGCGATCACGCAGAAATGAAATCAAAAAGCATGCAGTTGTGACATCAGTCACTGAATGACTTGAAGTTTGCCGATGCTCTCATACACTGTTGCATGACCCGCATGCGGTCTTTGCGAACTCGGAGAGTGTCATTGATTAATTTCTTACTGGAATTCATGTATAATTTTACAATACGTTTCCTGCTCCAGTTTGGTGTAACCCATGATTATTACCATCGAATGCATTGCGTTGGTAGCATAGGAGTTTTATTTCATGTCTTTCCCGATGTCAAACTTCTTGTAGCAATTTATATCAACTATAGAATGCATGGTTAGAGGAATTTAGGGTGGCGGAATGGTGCTGCTCAGGGGATCCCCTAACGGAAACCCTGGTTTACTAGTAACACTGAAATCGTCTGTCGTGCATGCATTTGTTTCTCACGGCGAAATATGATTTTTATTAAAACTGCAATAACGATACAAGATCTTTTCTCATCGATTTTTATTGCTGCTGATATTGGAGTTTACTATTGCATTTTTAGGTAAATGGTAGATAAAATGTTTTTTCTGATTATTTTATCAACGACCAATCATCAGGCAAATGACTTGTTTTCAGCCCCGCCAATCTCAAATTTTTGAGCACATCAAATTCCAAATCAAATCAAGATAGAGAATTTCTATTTGAATCTAATCTCAAATCGAATCTCATTACACTTCAAGTTGTAGATATTTCACCATTTTTACAGCCATAAATATTGTTTTAAGTATTGTATTCAATAGCGAGTCATCTGTTTGATCAAGTCAATCAAAAAGTGGAAAATTCCAGAATGGAATCAATGTCTTGTTGGCAAGTAAACCCTCTCTGAACCCTTCTTCTATCATCAGGTCTCCTGTACAGGAGACCTGATGATAGAATAAAAGTTCAAGATTTATTTATTAAGGCTTAAAGACACTTTAACAGCCAAGGTCGTAACGTGTCTGTTACAGTTTTGTGGGAGGAGGAAGCTGGAGTACCCAGAGAGAACCACCAGCTGACAGCTCCCCAACATCATAACTCCAGCAGGCAGAGTTAGATTGGTTGAAGACATGCGCACCATTGACATGCAGTACGCCTTAGTACACGGCATCATCGTGCCCCCATGTGGACAATCGGGGTTAAGTGCCTTGCCCAAGTACACAATGCAGGAGTCCAAATCGATCGCTCAGATGGTCACCCATCCAAAGACTAACCAGGCTCGACATTGCTTAACTTTGGTGATCTGACAAGAACCGGTTTCCACAATGCCACTGCACCCCCCAAAAGTTCAAGAGGGGTTCAAGAGTTTTGTAGGATTTAGAGATCACAATAAATGAAACTAGAAAACCTGTGAGCACTGCTCACTAAATGATACCACCCACTCCCACCAAGAAACATTTTACAACCGTAAAAGTATGTTTAATGTAGAGAGCACAAAAACTGACACCAATGTTCGAAGGTTTCATTGAAATCCATTCACTAGTTTAAAAGAGGTTGTGGATAGCAAATGTCAACAACCCCCCTTTCCCCCACCCCTCCCCCCCCCCCCACGCAAGCTTCAATTGACAAAGCCCATTTTTAAATATGAGAAACCCTAAAAATGAAAATATCTGAAAACAAAACAGGAGGTGCACATCTACAATATATGTAAAAGAATGTCTGAAAGTTTCAATGAAATCTGTCCAATGGTTTAAGAGGAGTTGCAGATAGCAGATCTGTACAGAATATCAATTGAATTTGACAAAGTTCATTTTTCAATATGAGAAACTGTAAAAAAGAAAATATCTGAAAACAAAATAGGAGGTGCACATCTTCAATGTATGTAAAAGAAGGTTTGAGAGTTTCAATGAAATCCGTTCACTGGTTTAAGAGGAGTTGCGGATAGCAGATGTGTACCCCCCCCCCCCTGCCCCCCAAAAAACAAAATGTAAATCCCCTATAGCATAACGGACGGATGAATGTTGGAATATGAAAATATCTGAAAGAACAAAAGGAGGTGCACATCTTCAGTGTATGTAAAAGAATGTCTGAGAGTTCCAATGGAGTTTGTTCAATGGTTTAAGAGGAGTAGCGGATAGCAGATCTATACCCCTCCCTACTAATACCTGAATTGACAAAGACCATTTTTGAATATGGGGAACTGTAAATATGAAAATATTTGAAAGGAAAATAGGAAGTGCACATCTGCAATGAATCTAAAACAACGTCTGAAAGTTTCAATGAAATCTGTTCAATGGTTTAAGAGGAGTTGCAGATAGCAGATCTGTACAGAATGTTAATTGAATTTGACAAACTTCATTTTTCAATATGGGAAACTGTAAAAATGAAAATATCTGAAAAGAAAATAGGAGGTGCACATCTTCAATGTATGTAAAAGAATGTCTGAAAGTTTCAATGAAATCTGTTCAATGGTTTAAGAGGAGTTGCGGATAGCAGATCTGTACAGAATGTCAATTGAATTTGACAAAGTTCATTTTCAATATGGGAAACTGTAAAAATGAAAATATCTGAAAAGAAAATAGGAGGTGCACATCTTCAATGTATGTAAAAGAATGTCTGAGAGTTTCAATGAAATCCATTCACTGGTTTAGGAGGATTTGCGGATAGCAGATGTGTACCCCCTAATGTGTAATGGACGGACAGATGGACGGACCAAGTGAACACAATATACCTCCCACTTTTCAAGTGGGTGGTATAACTAGACTGAAGCATGCCGCAGCATAGCACATGGACACAGGAAGTTGAAGAGCAAACTGTGATTTGTTACTCATGCATGAGCTGTGTCTGTAAGACACATATGATGGCCCCGTAAAGTCTACCATATACAAACCATGTACCATACAGGTGAAATTCTACAAAAAATTGACCAAGTTCAACAACCTGTAATTTTGTGAAGCATTGGAGCAAATGAAAATCCTGACAATAGGCACACCTCTGGTATATGTACAAACATCGTGAGAAATAAAAAAGTCCTAGCTTGAAAACTTTGAGAGGAGTTAGTCGGACAAACAGTGTACCCTAGATGTGGATGGACATAAGGATGGACCAATGGATGGAAGGGTGGACAGACAGACAGGGGTAAAACAATATGCCCCCGTCTATTCATCGCTGGGGCATAAAAATTTCCAAACTCAAAAGGAACTGAATTGAATCATCAGAACAATTTCAAATGAAATTTAATTTTGAAGCTTTCCAGGGACCTTCGGTTGCTGCTATATTGGACGCATTAGCATCAGCAAGTGTTCATGCTGCCGGGAGCCAACTGCAGTAAAAATATTTGTTTGGTATCAAAAATACAGCATTTGGCACCAAAAATATACTTTGGAAAGTCTATAAGACTTCATAGTTTATTATTTCAGTGTGTCATTTTAGATAAAATTGCTGTCTGATGACACAGGTTAAGTTAGAATTTACGCCTGGCAAGTAATCTACAGGGAACCCCATAATCATGGCTCTTTGTTATAGGTCAACTTGATTAACAGTTTATGTGACGTAACAGCCAAAATTGGCCAGCACTATTCACAAAAAATACTATCAGATTTTCATTATTTTTTTCATTTTTTATCACAAAAACATAGCATATGACCACTCATTGAAATGAGCTCGTTGAGCTCATTCCAATGAGGGGTCATAAGCTATGTTTTTGTGATAAAAAATTAGTTATTCAAGATTTTATTTGCAACTGTCGTCTGCTTTTCATGTTAGGTAAAGGGGTAACAGTTTATACATTCAATCAGATTCTTATCAAAACATTTCTTTGTTACATAATCCTTTTTATCTTGCCTAATTTTTTTTTATAATCCTTCTGGGCGATAATAAATTGTTTGCTACTTATTTATTTGGAGTGAATAAACTGAGTAAATAATAATCATGAAATTATTTTGTAAACGTCAATAACAGCCTTTTACTTTATTTATTTATTTGTTTTCTTTTTTTTATTTATATTTTTATCATTTCTCCTTTTTTAGCCACTAAAATATTTAAAAGAGACAGGTAATACTAAATTAAAATATTATACTGTATTTAATGATTATTATCATTAGTGTTTAAGGTCACTTTCAGAATCTATGGTTATATCATGACCGCAGTACGGGTATGAAGTTAAGTTTAGTCAATTGTATATACCTATGCTGCCCGCTTTCAAAGACTTCCAACCTTATTTTACTAGTAAAGTAGAACTTGTTTATCAGAGTAAAAAACACCTGTTCCACATTCTGGCATTTCCATGGGGTATATTTAATTAACGATTTACCCAACGCAGACGATTTCAAAATTTATTATTTTAAATATTATTTTTTAAACTTTTTCAAAAGGTTTCAACAAAACAATATCATGTGACCCCTCTTTGGAACAAGCTCGACAAGCTCGTTCCAAAGAGGGGTCACATGATATGGTTTTGTTGAAATCTTTCGAAAAATAATATTTTTTCAGCTGCTGAATTTGCATATTACGCTGGAGGATGCGGGCGATTCGTTGAGTAAAGGGTTAATGGGGTTATTATTAAAGTCATTCTTACAACCAGTGCCTGGTAAGCGTTATGTGCTCAGCAGGGAGTTATGAGTTCCCAACTCATGGGAGGGCCATCCCCGTCTGAGTCATTGGTAAGTATAAAAAATATATAAATTACTATAAATTTTTTAACATTTTATACTGTACCAATCACCCAGACTTAGCTGAATAGTAACAAGAAGGACGCCAACGCCCTATAGCTCACCAACATTCCTCTTTGATAGTAACTTTGGCAAACACAAGAACTGTATCAAACAGGCTCATAACATGCGACAAAGCTTACCTAAACACAACCTCTTAAAAGTAAAACACAGAAACTGACATAAACACTAAGTTAAACATGAAATTCTGAGCTAAACAGAAAACTAAACGCAAATAAAAATGTCAAGAAAAATGTTTAAAATGCAGGGTATGAGGGGTTAATCATGAAACAATAATACTGAGGAACATGTATGATGAATATAAGTGCCATGGGAAGAGAAGGAGCACAGCAGCTGACCAAAACACTCAGTTAAACATGAAATTCCGAGCTAAACAGAAAACTAAACGCAACTAAAAATGTGAAGAAAAATGTTTAAAATGCTGTGTGAGGGGTTAATCATGGAACAATGATACTGAGGAACATGTATAATGAATATAAGTGCAATGGGAAGAGTGGGAGCACAGCAGCTGACCTAAACACTAAGTTAAACATGAAATTCTGAGCTAAACAGAAAACTAAACGCAACTAAAAATGTCAAGAAAAATGTTTAAAATGCAGGGTATGAGGGGTTAATCATGGAACAATGATACTGAGGAACATGTATGATGAATATAAATGCCATGAGAAGAGAAGGAGCACAGCAGCTGACCTAAACACTAAGTTAAACATGAAATTCCGAGCTAAACAGAAAACTAAACGCAACTAAAAATGTCAAGAAAAATGTTTAAAATGCAGGGTATGAGGGGTAAATCATGGAACAATGATACTGAGGAACATGTATGATGAATATAAGTGCCATGGGAAGAGAAGGAGCACAGCAGCTGACCTAAACACTTAGTTAAACATGAAATTCTGAGCTAAACAGAAAACTAAATGCAACTAAAAATGTCAAGAAAAATGTTTAAAATGCAGGGTATGAGGGGTTAATCATGGAACAATGATACTGAGGAACATGTATAATGAATATAAGTGCCATGGGAAGAGAAGGAGCACAGCAGCTGACCTAAACATTAAGTTAAACATGAAATTACGAGCTAAACAGAAAACTAAACACAACTAAAAATGTCAAGAAAAATGTTTAAAATGCAGGGTATGAGGGGTTAATCATGGAACAATGATACTGAGGAACATGTATGAGGAATATAAGTGCCATTGGAAGAGAAGGAGTACAGCAGCTGACCTAAACACTTAGTTAAACATGAAATTCTGAGCTAAACAGAAAACTAAACGCAACTAAAAATGTCAAGAAAAATGTTTAAAATGCAGTATATGAGGGGTTAATCATGGAACAATGATACTGAGGAACATGTATGATGAATATAAGTGCCATTGGAAGAGAAGGAGCACAGCAGCTGATCTAAACACTTAGTTAAACATGAAATTCTGAGCTAAACAGAAAACTAAACGCAACTAAAAATGTCAAGAAAAATGTTTAAAATGCAGGGTATGAGGGGTTAATCATGGAACAATGATACTGAGGAACATGTATGATGAATATAAGTGCCATGGGAAGAGAAGGAGCACAGCAGCTGACCTAAACACTTGGTTAAACATGAAATTCCGAGCTAAACAGAAAACTAAACGCAACTAAAAATGTCAAGAAAAATGTTTAAAATGCAGGGTATGAGGGGTTAATCATGGAACAATGATACTGAGGAACATGTATGATGAATATAAGTGCCATGGGAAGAGAAGGAGCACAGCAGCTGACCTAAACACTAAGTTAAACATGAAATTCCAAGCTAAACAGAAAACTAAACGCAACTAAAAATGTCAAGAAAAATGTTTAAAATGCAGGGTATGAGGGGTTAATCATGGAACAATGATACTGAGGACATGTATGATGAATATAAGTGCCATTGGAAGAGAAAGAGCACAGCAGCTGACATAAACACTTAGTTAAACATGAAATTCTGAGCTAAACAGAAAACTAAACGCAACTAAAAATGTCAAGAAAAATGGCTAAAATGTTGTGTATGGGGGTTAAATCATGGTAAAATGATAATAATCATCATATAGCAGCATTATAAAAGCCATGATATGGAAATAGGGCGAATAAGTGACCTAAACAGAAACTTTAACATTATTGGACACGTACGCTTACGCCGATGCCGACCGATCGAGCCATGCCATAAGCTCACACAACTAAAGTTGGTGAGCTAAAAATGTTGGTGGGCCTAGGACATAAAGGAAAATCCAATAAGCTGAATTACCCATAATTCGCCATCCTGACGCCATCCTGACGGACATCTTGCAAATCTTGGTCGTCCGCACCTGATCCAGCGGTGGAATGCACCGACCCAGCTTTGTCTGATACTTCATGTTCCGACAGAGGCTCTGAGGGTGGTGGGATGCTGCGATGATCTGCGCTATCTGTGATAGCACGTCCGTTACGGAGGCCTGAGGAGCTGCGGTCTTACAGGATTTAGCCCCGGGAGCTCCCTGGACGTTGCATCCTGTATACCTCTTTTATGCGAACATCCGGATGTTGAAGGCCTCGTATCCCTGGCTACCGGATGGCATGACCTGGTCGCCGTGGAATCCCTGGTCGGCGATGCTGACTGGATGTCACTGGTCACGTAGCCAAGGTGAGGTCGTGTGTGCTGCTGTGAGGATGAGGAAGCCTTATAAGCAGTCTCGCCAGATTGCCTATATACCGGAGTGTCCTGAGCAGTGGACGTATGCTCTGAATGAGGAACGTTATGTACTACAACATCTGGACCCAGATGTTGTTGTATGAGAGAGGGACCTCTCTCGCTCGCAGCCCGTGCGGAGCTGGACGAGCTAGGAACCGGACTATCAGGCTTCCTCCGAACTATCCTCTGTTCCGTCATCACTGGGTGAGCACGTGGTAGGTTTATAGTGCTCGCAACACCCGACTCTCTTTCCTGGACCGCAACGGACGAACCCGGGTGCTGAGCCATTCGGGGAATGGTCGCGACACCGGGCGAGCTAGCGGACGTCAAACCCTTCGATCGAACTAGCAAACTCCCGGGTAATTGACGTATCTGCATGAGCACTTTTGCTGCTAGCTCTTCAATTGATTGTGACGACGGAGGCACACTTCTGGATGACATCACGGAAACATCACACTGTTCTTGTTCCTCTGAAAAAGAGAGTGAAAATGTAGAGCGACCCTGTGGAGAGAGGACAGGCATGGTCCTCTCCTCGCTAACAACATACCGTGACACACGTCTCCAACGTTTGTCATCCCAGTTGATACACAGTAAACAAGGATTAGTGCGAGTACATTGACTACAATTAATACAGAGATCATGAGAATCAGAGGAAGATTTCCTCCCATTACAATTTGAACAATAATCTTTCATTGTGAAAAAAGGTAAACAGTCATAGTACTCGCACTAAACCTTGAAAACAAAGATACATAATAAAATAATCCATTATAATCATTACAAAAAAATGATTCAAAATGAAAAAATTTTTTGAAAACATTTTTTCAGAAGAGCCCAAGTTCCCAACCCTGAGCCCAAATGGATCCCAAAAAAGCCTAAGTGTGGACAAAAATTTTAAATCATTTTGAAAAATTAATGTAACAATTACGGACAACATTAATGTATCTTGCTATGAACTAAACTAAGCAGAAGACAAGTAATCACTATCAGAAGTAACCGTTGTCAACATAAGCAAAAGTGTAAACAAACCGGAAATATGTCTCCAGGCGCTGAAAAAACATGGCCCGAAATCAGTTACCAATTTAAACACTATCTGATGCAAAACAGAGGCTTCCAGAGAAGAAACTGTAGAACATCAGATGGTAGATGCAGACCAAAACGCCTAAACACCCAAGTGTGAGGACGTAAACATGGGGAAAAAACAGAAAATAATTCTGTTACCAAGCCAAACTCCCAAGAAATTTTAGTAAATAAACATTACAAAAAATAAGCCAAAGGCATGGGAGAATAGCTAGGGGGCAATAAAGGAAAGGGAGAGAGGAAACACTGATCAAACAATGGAATATTCATAGCAAGAATGACAACAACAGGGCCATGCCTCGAAAATAGGCAACATGAAATAATTTCGTAAAATAATTATAAGTTACAGCCCTGAACATTTTCTTGCACTATTTTTTCCTCTCCTCCTTATATTTCCTCTTTATATCCACCATTTCTCTCATAACTATGTGTCTGGCATCATTAAACCTGAGATTTAGAAGCACAAATAACAGTGAAGTGTAACTGTTTTGAGGGCCAAACAAAGAATGACTTTTGGCGCCAATTTCGAGACCTCCTTGACACTGCGCATGCACAGTGGAGTAAATGTATGGAGGATCATATAGGACATGGAATTTTCAGTTTTTGATGCAAATTTTGGGGATGGGGGGGGGGGGGGGGGCAAAATTTGTGTTTGGCCCTGAATTAATAAGTTTAGCACCAGCTTAGTCTGAGTCATTGGTACAGTATAAAAATATCAGTAATTTGACCTGGAGGTCAAAGGTCAAGGTCATATGTGGGTCATGATGGTAGCAACACATCGTCTCATGGTGATACACTCACATGCTAAATATCATAAGCCTAGGTCAAAAGATAAAAATGTTCTGGCCCGGACACAGTTGTATGAGAAGAACAACAAGAACAAGAAGAAGAATTCAGGATAAAACAATATGTCTCCCCCTCGGTGAATGGGAGACATAAGGATTGCACAAAACCTGCTACCTGTGAATATACTTTTCCCCATGATGGTCCATCAGCATACCAAAGATCATTCAAATACGACATGCACTGACTGAGATACAGAGGTCTAAAGTTGTTATGGATTGACGAATGAATGGATGAACGAATGGACAAATGCTAGATCCCCTGCAAACTTAATTTTGGCAAGGGATAACTAGACATTAAGCCAATTCAATCATGTTTGACAGAGCTCACTAAGCTCTGTCAAACAACACTGAATTGGTTAAATTCCATCCTGTATTACAAGAAAAATTTGCCACTTGAAATTCCAGTATTTTGACATCAGCGTACAGTAGGGAAGAAGCTATCTATTTAGTGTCAGCTACCAACCTTTTGCATGTATATTCTTCTCTTTTTCATGCCCAGCATCACTAGCAATTGCTCTTGTGTAACTACATTGAATTTTAAGTAGCTTTGATGAATTGGGCTCAGAGAACGGCTTGCATAATTTCAGCATAACCATACACAAGTTCAAACTGAAACCTTCAGAACAGTACATCTGATTAAATAGCTGTGGCATATGATTAGACCAGATCTTTGTCCTTCCTGAAAAGACAGTAAAAATACATGAAAGTGTCAATGACGCTGCAGCTTACCTTGACTGTGTGTAGTGTTTGATGAAAAGGATAATGTTCAATGTTTATGAAAGGATTATGTTAATTTCTGTTCCCTGCATATGTTTTCAATAAGAATAATGTGAGGTGTAGACTGTACAAAAGAAGTGAAGCCTGGGTTGATGTGGCCCTCACAGTTAAAGTATGTCAACCAAAGTTACCAAGTTACAGTAAAATCATTCCAAAACAAGTAATCCTACCAAGTTACAATGGAATCCCTTCATAAATATGACTTGTAGACTTTGCTAAAGAAATCTAGGTCATGTGACAGTCTGACTGTCACAGTTGACTGATAATGACCAAAATAGGACAGTCTCGTCTAGATATCATACCAAGTTATCCTACCAAGTTACAATGAAATCCCTTCATAAAAACAACCTCTAGACAGTGCTAAAGGAATCTCAGTCACGTGACCAGGCAGCGGTAATGGCTGACCGATCGTGAGCAAAATAGGACAGTCTCATCCAGATATCATACTAAGTTATTCTACCAAGTTACAATGAAATCCCTTCATAAAAAACATCTGTAGACAGTGCTAAAGGAATCTAGGTCATGTGACCATTTATTTCATTTATTATATTAAAAGTCAAATAAAATTGTTTCAAAAATTTTCAAAAGATTACTTGCAAATTTTTTAAATAATCTGATGACAATATCAATGTAAGAATTCTTTTTGGATCAAAGCCTGTTAAGAAAAAAAAGTTAAAAAATTTATAGTAATTTATATATTTTTTATACTTACCAATGACCCAGACTTAGCTGGTGCAAAACTCCTTAATTCAGGGCCAAACACAAATTTTGCCCCCCAATCCCCAAAATTTGCATCAAAAACCAAAAAATACATGTCCTATATGGTCCTCCATACATTTACTCCTCTGCGCATATGCAGTGTCAAAGAGGTCCCGAAATTGGCACCAATTATCATTCTTACAACCAGTGCCTAGTAAGCGTTATGTACTCAGCGGGGAGGTATGAGTTCCCAACTCCTGGGAGGGCCATCCCTGTCTGGGTCATTGGTAAGTATAAAAAATATATAAATTACTATAAATTTTTTAACATTTTTATACTGTACCAATGACCCAGACCTAGCTGAATAGTAAATAGGCTGGAGAGCCGAGGACATAAAGGAAAATCCAATAAGCTCAATTATGTATAAAAGAATATCCTCTCCAGGAGAAAAGAAGAGAAAGGCTTTACATGTATCTTTCTTATTTATAATAAAGAAGAAAGACACAATACTGATCAGTAATTGAGCATAATAAATAATCAATGATCTCTATTAACATCCAGTATAATCCTTTATACTAATATTTTTAAAGGTAAGCCAATAAATAAAGGAAGTCCAGAGAAATGAGACTCTTTATATTCATTAAAAGTGTCCGAGGATTGTATATTAACGCTCGTTTGACACATGACATATACAAATGCTTCACACCGAGCTACACTTTAAAAATATTACATGGATGAGTAAACATTAGCTTTACACTTTAAAACCATCCCGGTACCGACTCGGAATTACTGACTCTGGGTGAGGTATTCCTTTGCTTTTCACTATAAAGCAGGTGACCTAAGGGAACACCCCCCCCCCCTTCCCCTTGCCCTGGGTCAAATACCCCAGAGCAAAGAGGGCAGCAGGACAGAGTCACTGCCGGAACAGAAAGCCTACATAACTATAGTTGCAACTGTTTAGTGGACGACATTCTGAGCAACTGATAATGGACCTAAACAATGGAGGTCTCCAGAAATGGACTCAATATTTCTGAGATAAAAATTAGGGAATGTGGAAGGTTGAGACCAATATGAAGCCTTCATTAGATCAGTAATAGCAATACAATTAGCATAGGCCCAAGAAGTAGAAAGAGCTCTTACTTCATGAGCTGAGATCTTGAATGCCGACTGCTGAGAAGAAGATAATTTTTCATAAGCAGTACGAATAGTTAATTGAATCCATCTAGCAATAGAATGAACCATAATATCCTTTCTATTAGGCATCAAAGACAGAAAGAAACGCTTACGTCCCTTTCTGATGAACTCAGATCTACGTTTGTAAATACGTATTGCTCTAACTGGACACAGTAAAGGCCTACGCCCATCAGATGATGGAAGGGTCTTAATAACAATAGGTTCGGGATACTTATTAGGAGCCTGATTCTTAGCCAAAAATCCAACATTGGTGGTAAAGGTAATAGTATTACCAACACTGCGGTAGTGAGAATCCTCCACAGATAGTGCATGAAGCTCACTAATTCTTCTAGCAGAAGAGAAAGCTAAGAGAAAAGCTGTCTTATATGTTAAGAATTCGAAGTCCACTGTGTCAAGAGGCTCAAAAGGTGCTTCTTCTAGCTTAAGAAGAACCCAGGCCAAATTCCACTTCGGAATTAATCTAAGGGTTCTTGGTCTATTTATCGAAAAATTTCTAACTAACTTAGATAAAGAGACATTAGTTCCAATCATCAAGCTATCATGATGTGCATAGGTATCGGATAGCATAGACCAAAAACCTTAATGGTGATAGGCTGCAGATTAATCTCATCAAACAAGTATACTAGAAAGTTTGCAATGTCTGGAATGGAAGGATCATAAATATCTACGGAATGATCCCCACACCACTGACAAAAGACCCTCCACTTAGCAGCATAGTTTAGCAAAGAGGAGGTCCTCCTACAGTTAGAAATCGCGTCCACTGCTCGTCCTGTAAAATGTTTTCCGTGCAAGAAGGACCGCACAACGGAAATATGTGAAGGTTTAGACCTTGCGGATTGTGATGGAGGATGCGCGATTTCCCTTGCGAAAGAAGATCTTCCCGTTGAGGAAGCTTCCTTGGCATGTCCCACAACAGACACCTGAGTAGATTTATCCACGGTCTCTGTGGAGACAGAGATGCTACCAACAGAATCTTGCATTGCGATTGTTTTATCTTGAGCAATATCTGGTGAATCAATGGCGCTGGAGGATACGCATATCCTATCATTCCGTCCCAAGAGATCGAGAGAGCGTCTACTGTAAATGCTCGAGGATCCGGACAAGGTGACACATACGTCTGCAACTGATTGTTGAGATGTGTCGCAAATAAATCTATCATTGGCTGTTCCCATTGGTAGCAAAACTGATTGAATACTTGCTTGTTGAGAGTCCATTCTGATGGCAACAGGCGACCCCTCCGTGAAAGGGCGTCTGCTAAGACGTTCAGACGACCCGCAATATGACAGACGGAGAGAAGAATCTGATGTTCTAGTACAAACAGAAGAATTCTTTCCATTAGATTGAGCAACGGAATGGAATGAGTGCCACCCTGGTTCCGAATATACGCAACTACTGTCATATTGTCGGACATAATTTGCACGTGTGCATTCTGAATAACGTCTATCCAATGACATAGAGCAAGCCAAATCGACATCATCTCTTTGATGTTGATGTGCTTGCTTAGAAACTGCGGATCCCAAAGACCCTGGCACTTCAAATCCGATGGGCTCAGTGTCGCAACCCAGCCTGTTTGACTGGCATCTATCCTAATCGTAAAACTCGGATCTGGCAACTGCAGTGGAACTCTCAGAGTTAACCACTGTACGTCTGTCCAAGTCTGAATCTCTTGTTTCACTTGGCTTGACAAGAGGATGTCCATCTCGAGCGAATGAATCTTCACTCTCCAATTCTGAGTGCATAGCCACCCCATCGGAATGAGATCCGTGGCAGCTCCGCACAGACCTATTAGTCTCATCAATTCCCTTGCTGAAACTTTGTCTGAGTGAAGACAATAGCGAGCGTAACAACTGACTAATTTCGCTCTGGTTAACGGCAGACGAACGAGATTGTTGTGCGTCTCGAAGCTCATTCCCACGTGGGTGAATGACTTGGACGGCACCAGATCCGACTTCTCTTCGTTTACTATGAAACCGAGACGTCGGAGCAATAGAAGCAGATTCTGCATGTCGTTCTGAAGCGTTAACTCGTTGCCGTATCTCTGAAGAATATCGTCCAGGTAAGCCGACGTTACCGCAGACGAATGAGCTTGGAAATGAGTCATTACCGAATTCATTACTCGAGTGAAAGCCCAGGGCGCTATATTCAGACCATAGCACATCGCTCGGAACTGATAAACAACACCTAGGACAGCGAAGCGAAGATACTTTCTGAATGCCGGATGTACCATGACATGAAAGTACGCATCCTTGAGGTCTATGCTCGCAGCATAGTCGTTCACTCGAATGCTCGCTCTGACTGATCGAATGGTCTCCATATAAAACTTTGGAGCCACGATCAGCTTGTTTATCCAGCTTAAGCCGATCATTGGACGGAACGAGCTGTCTGGCTTCGGAACCAGAAAGACATGGGTGTAGAAACCTGGAGATTCCGGGTTTTCTACGACCTCTATCGCGTTCTTCGTTAAAAGAGACTGGACTTCTGATAGAAGTGCTGTTCTTTTCTGACAATTTGACGGAAGCTGAGTCCATCTTGGACTTCGAGTTAATGGAGGTTTGCCTTTGAAGGACAGTTTTAGTCCTTCTGAAATAACCCCTCGAACCCAAGGGTCCTCCGTAATTCATTCCCAATTGCTTGAGAAACTCGACAGTCTTCCGCCCACCGGAATGCAACAGAGGTCTAGACCATCACCTCCTGGATCCGTGAGGCTTGCGGAAGGAGAAACTACGTCCTCCACGACCCGCACCTCGCCCCGCCGGCCTAGGGATGTCTGACCGGTTATTTCGGTCAGCGTAACAGCCCCTACTTGAGTCGCTACTCTGCCGGTCTCTAGAGTAAGACCTAGAGGACGCATAGGAACCTCTAGAGGAACTTCCCCTGGACGAACTCGTCCCAGAAGTGCCTGGCCTACTCCTGTCTGCTGGTTCCGATTTCTTGGAAGCAGACTTAAACAGCAGAGAGTCTGAAGCTTTCTTTGTTAATTTATCATATATATCAGAAAGCTTGCCACTGAAGAGAAACTCTCCAGAGACCGGAGCAACTCTAAGAGAGTTTTTCACCTTACTGTCCACGCGTGTGGAATTAGCCAGGGTCGCATCACATCTAGATAACTCCAGATTTGCCACTGAAAGGGCAGAGTTATACGTGGAAAAAGCTATGGCCCTCGACAGAACTCTTAATGACGTTTGTATGTTTTGAAATTCTGGTCCTTCAAAGCGTAATGACAACGCTCTAGTAAGGTGATCTGCGTAGGAAAGAGCATCTAAACTAGCTCTGTTAGACGATATCGTCGTTTCCATCGTGGACGACTGAAGTGACATAGACGACGGCATGGATATATCAAGGTCTTCAGCCTGGTCGTCTAAACGCAGAGGAACTCTCTGGATGCCCTGACCTGCCGTATCAAACTTGTTCCTTTGATTAAACAGCAGCTGTAGAGCATATGCCGGTAGGAAGGCTGACCTGCCCGTCTTGTTGGAAAGTTTATCAATAGCGTCATTCAATAATTCAAAAATCCAAGAGACATTCTTGGATTGTGACGGAAATTCCGGGACAATGTCCCTAAACCGATTAAAAAAATCGGTGTCCAGTGGCGCTATCACCCTCCTATCCGGCTGCGCAGCATTCTGGTCCGGTGGAACAACTTCTGGAAGGTAATGCCGGATGAATTCTACGGCTCTTTTATGTTGTTCCGAAAGGGAAATATCTAATTCATCGGAATCCCTTTCGCCATGCTGCCGGACCTGATGGAAATCTCGGTCGTCCGCACCCGATCCGGCGGCGGAACCTACCGACCCAGCATCGTCTGACATTTCATGTTCCGACAGAGGCTCTGCCGGTTGCTGGGATGCTGCGATTATCTTTGCTATCTGTGATAGCACATCCGTTACGGAGGCCTGGGGAGCCGCGGTCTTACTGGATTTAGCCGCCGGAAGCTCCCAGGATGTTGCATCCTGCATACATCTTTTATGCGAAAGTCCGGATGTAGAAGGCCTCGTATCCCTGGCTACCGGATGGCATGACCTGGTCGCCGTGGAATCCCTGGTCGGCAAAGCTGACTGTAATTCACTGGTCACGTAGCCAAGGTGCGGTCGAGTGTGCTGCTGTGAGGATACGGAAGCCTTATAGGTAGCCTCGCCGGACTGCCTATATACCGGAGCGTCCCGAGCGGCGGACGTATGCTCCGACTGCGTAACGCTACAGACTACAACATCTGGTCCCAGATGCTGCTGTATGAGAGAGGGACCTCTCTCGCTTGCAGCCCGTGCCGAGCTGGACAAGTTAAACACCGGACTGTCAGGCTTCCTCCGATCCATCCTCCTTTCCGTCGTCACTGGGTGTGCATGTGGATGTTTTATAGTGCAACCCCAGTCGAGCTAGCAGACGTCAACCCCTTCAGGCTCCTTGCGGGTAATTGACGAATCTCCATGAGCACTTTTGCCGCTAGCTCTTCGCTTGTATGTGACGACGGAGGCACACTTCTGGACGACATCACGGAAATATCGCCCTGTTCTTGTTCCTCTGAAAAAGAGATTGAAATACTAGAGTGACTCTGCGGAGAGAGAACCGGCATGGACCTTTCTCCAGGAACAACATACCGTGACACACGTTTCCAACGTTTGTCATCCCATTTGAAACACACAGAACAAAGATCAGTGCGAGTACAGAGAGAACAATTAATACAGAGATCATGAGAATCATAGGAAGATTTCATCCTATTACAATTTGAACCATAATCATTCATTGTGAAATGTAAACAATCATAGTACTCACACTAATCCTTGAAAATAAAGATACATAATACAACAATCCATTATATTCATTAATAAATAATGATTCGAAAAGAAAAAATTTTTTTAAAAAAAAAAAAAAAAAATTTTTTCAGAAGAGCCCAAGTTCCCAAAGGGAACCCTGAGCCCAATGGATCCCAACAAAGCCTAAGTGTGGACAAAAATTTAAATTCATTTTGAAAAAATTAATGAGACACTTATGGACAATAATAATGTATCTTACTATGCATAAGAGATGCAGAAGACAAATAATCACTATCAGCAGTAACTGTTGTCATCCTAAGCAAAAGTGTCAACAAACCGGAAACATGACTCCAGGCACTGAACAAACCTGGCCCGAAATCAGTTACCAATTAAAACACTATCTGATGCAAAACAGAGGCTTCCAGAGAAGAAACTGTAGAACATCAGATGGTAGATGCAGACCAAAACGCCTAAACACCCCTAGGGTGAGGACGTAAACATGGGGAAAAAACAGAAATAATTCTGTTACCAAGCCAAAACTCCCAAGAAATTTTAGTAATAAACATTACAAAAAATAAGCCAAAACATGGGTGAATAGCTAGGGGGGAATAAGGAAGGTAGAGAGGAAACACTGATCAAACAATGGTACTTCATAGCAAGAATGACAACATCAGAACTAGAAATAATTTCATAAAATAATTATAAGTTTCAGCCCTGAACATATTCTTGCACTAGTTTTTTCTCTCCTCCTTATATATCCTCTTTATTTCCACCATTTCTCTCATCAAAATGTGTCTGGCATCATGAAAACTGAGATTTGGAAGCACAAATAACAGAGAAGTGTAACTGTTTTGAGGGCCAAACAAAGAATGATAATTGGCGCCAATTTCGGGACTTCCTCGACACTGCGCATGCGCAGAGGAGTAAATGTATGGAGGACCATATAGGACATGTATTTTTCGGTTTTTGATGCAAATTTGGGGGAATGGGGGGGGGGGGGGGGGCAAAATTTGTGTTTGGCCCTGAATTAAGGAGTTTAGCACCAGCTAAGTCTGGGTCATTGGTACAGTATAAAAATATTCTTGTTTCTCAGACACCTTCCTTATCATAGAAAATCTGCCTCATCACTTTTTTTCACCTGGAAATCTCTTCCATTATACTATTTTGGAGAAATTAGAATATATCCATTATTTGGGTGTCGAGCAATTAATATTTTCAACTTGCAGCCAGAAGGCTGCACGTTGAAAATATTAATTGCTCTACCACACCCATTCACTTCGTAGCCATCCTACTTAATAAAATTGTGACGTATCGTGTTTCTAGACTGGAAAAGCGGCCTTTCGCGTTGAAAGAGTTAACCCAACTAGAGACAGAGCTCTGGCAAACAAGATATAGTTGGTTAAATATTCAACTACATGATGGGAAATTTTCAGTTTTCACCGCCGAAAACATTGGTTTGCAACATAATAGCGTAAATAGTTAAATTTTTGACTCCACCTATATTCAGAACCATTTTGTGAATAAACAAAGAAAAAGCCTCCCTCATCATAAAATTGAGGAAAAATTGCCTGAGAAACAAGAATTTTTTTTATAGTTCTAATTCTGGAACTCTAAAGATCATAATTCTAAAGAAAAAGAATGCTATCTGATCAATGCATTTTATATACCCAGTCAAGATGCCATATGTGCAATTTGAAAGTGATTCCTTAGTTCCTTATAATTTAGGGGTGACAAATCTGAAAGGACGGTTGAATAGACAAGAAGATAATGGGAGAGCTAATGGATGCACCCAAAATATGAGCACACAGGTGAAGGCATGGCAGCAATAGTTATTAGTACAATGGAGGAATGCTCTATCAAAAAATAGGCCGATGAAATCGTCAGATGTGTACCCATACGCGCAACTAGTAGAAAGCTGTATGACGGAGGGCCACCACGGATGCCGACATTATGTACACCATACATGGTGTGGGTACACATAGAAATGGATTGGAGGAGTGCCTAATTTGATGGATAAAGGGTTAATATCTCCGGATCAAATTATCAGATTTACATAAAAAACTATACAGCACAGCACATCAGTAACCTGAAATTATATATGAAGTAACATGACAATCGGATTGATATTTTTGGAGTTATCTCATACCAAAGGGATTGGAGGAATTTTCAATTTGAAGGATAAAGGGTCGATATCTCAGGATCAAAATAACAGATTTACACCAAAAACTATACAGCTCGGCACATCAGTAACCTGAACACAAATATAAAGTAACTTGACAATCCAAGCAATATTTTTCAAGTTATTAAATGCCAAAGGGATTGGAGGAATTTTCAATTTGAAGGATAAAGGGTTAATATCTCAGGATCAAATTATCAGATTTTCACCAAAAACTATATAGCTCGGCACATCAGTAACCTGAACACAAATATAAAGTAACCTGACAATCCAAGCAATATTTTTCAAGTTATCGATTGCCAAAGGGATTGGAGGAATTTTCAATTTGAAGGATAAAGGGTTAATATCTCAGGATAAAACTATCAGATTTACACCAAAAACTATACAGCTCGGCTCATCAGTAACCTGAACACAAATATAAAGTAACTTGACAATTCAAGCAATATTTTTCAAGTTATCGAATGCCAAAGGGACTGGAGGAATTTTCAATTTGAAGGATAAAGGGTTAATATCTCAGGATTAAAATTACAGATTTGCACCCAAAACTACACAGCTTGGCACATCAGTAACCTGAACACAAACATAAAGTAACTTGACAAGCCAAGCAATATTTGTCAAGTTATCGAATGACAAAGAAATGGATACGGACGCCGGATGGACAGACCGACGGATGGACGGACAGACGGACAAACAAAAAAAACTATACAGCATGGCACATCAGTAACCTGAACACAAATATAAAGTAACTTGACAATCCAAGCAATATTTTTCAAGTTATCGAATGCCAAAGGGATTGGAGGAATTTTCAATTTGAAGGATAAAGGGTTAATATCTCGGGATCAAATCATCAGATTTACACCAAAAACTATACAGCTTGGCAAATCAGTAACCTGAACACAAATATAAAGTAACTAGACAATCAAAGCAATATTTTTCAAGTTATCGAATGCCAAAGGGATTGGAAGAATTTTCAATTTGAAGGATAAAGGGTTAATATCTCAGGATCAAATGATCAGATTTACACCAAAAACTATACAGCTCGACACATCAGTAACCTGAACACAAATATAAAGTAACTTGACAATCCAAGCAATATTTTTCAAGTTATCGAATGACAAAGAAATGGATATGGACGCCGGACGGACAGGCGGACTGACAAAGGATGGACGAACGACGGATGGCCACCCCGGATGATGGCATTATGTGTACCATACATAGTATGGGTACACATAAAAAGCATAGATGTCAAAATTTCAGAGAAAACAGATCATGTACAAGTCTGCAAATAATGTTTGCTTTTGAGTCCGCCAGGACAGGAACAAGGTAATGGCACAGTGAGTCATGAGCAAGCACATTGTCAAGTATGAACAAGATCTGGCAACTGAATCATTTTTATGGACCAGATACAGTTAGAACAGACAAATCTGATAGTGCTGTGACATGATTTTTACTGTATACAGTAAAACCCTGTTAATGGAAGACCCACTTTGCTAATTAACTTTTAGCTAACATAGCGGCCAAAAACAGCCAGAAAATTAACCAAAAGAAGCCATCCACAGCCTAAAATATTTCAGAAGGTTCTCAATAAAATGGGGGGAGTTGTGGAACCTATATTACCTGGCCTGTATTACTAGCTGGAAAATACACATATCAACTACTTTGGTTGAAATCAAATAATCCAAACTGGAGTTATCAGTCGGAAACCAATTGTTCACAGACAGATGGATAGACCGACAGATGGACGGACGGAAGTCATGACTATAGCCTTGACTATAAACAGTCAGGCTAAAAATGCATTTTGTACCAAAGAAAAAATATTGCATGAATGGCCCTGGGTGAGGAGGAGGTGGGGTGGGGGTGAGGGGTGGGGGAGAGTGGGGGTGTGTCAGGGGAGTCCATTTTTTTCCATGTGGTTAGTCTAAATGCTTCAGAATGCATTTTGAGCAGAGAAAAAAAAATACCTAACTGGCACACCATGGGGGTGGTGGTGGTGGTGGTGGGGGGGTGTGTTTGTCTGTGTTTTTAACCACAAACTTTAAAAAAGCATTTTTGAAGAAAGAAAAAAAGTGCCTAATTCCCCCCCCCCCCTGCTCCTGGGGGGGGGGGGGGGGGGTGTGATTTTAAAAAAAGGTTCTGCATGTAGTGACTGTAAATAGTTCAAAATGCATATTCGAGGAAAGAAAAAAAAAAACAAGAGGCCCTACGGGGCCTGAAGCACTCATCTTGTACAGAACACAATTTAAACAGAGTCCAAGAATGAGTCTACATTAAGCAAGCCATCTCCATAGGCTACACTGTCAATCCTTGAGTCCCTCAGGAGTGACAAAAATAATCTGGGCATCATGCCTTTTCATCAGTTGATCATAAGTTCAAATTTGGGCTACCATAGCGAGCCCAAATATTGACCTATGGATCCGATTTGAACAAACTTGAATCTGACCCCCCCCCTAGAGATGTTGTATACCAAATGTGAAAGCATTCTGATAAGTGAATCTGAAGAAGAAGATTTTTGAAGAAATTCCCTCATATTGTACTAAGTTAAATTTCATGTTCCAATATGGAGCCCAAATATTAACCTAGGCACTCGAATTGAACAACCTGGAATCTGACCCCCTTAGAGATGTTGTATACCAAATATAAAAGCACTCCGACTGGTGGATCTGAAGAAGAAGATTTTTAAAGAAATTTCCTCATATTGCACTAAGTAAAAATTTGGGCTACCATAGTGAGCCCAAATGTATACCTAGGGATCTGATTTGAACAAACTTGAATCTGACCCCCATAGAGATGTTGCATACCAAATATCAAAGCATTCTGACTGATGGATCTGAAGAAGAAGATTTTTTTAAATTACCCTCCATATTGAACAAAGATAAAATTTGGGCTTCCTTAGGAAGCCCAAATATTAACCTAGGGACTTGGTTTGAACAATCTAGAATCTGACCCTCATAACAGTGATGTATACCAAATATTAAAAGATTCTGACTGGCGGTTCTGAAGAAGAAGATTTTTAAAGAATATTCCCCATATTACCCTATGTTAAAACTTCGGGCTCCTATAGAGAGCCCAAATATGAACCAATGAGCTTTATTTCAACAAACTTTTATCTGACCCCTCTATGAATGCTGTATACCAAATATCAAAAGATTCTGATGATTGGTTCTGGAGAAAAGATTTTTTTTAATTTTTGCAAATATGCTGACTCAGCATTTTTTCGATGCCCATTACAGAACACCCTAACATAACCGATGGCAATTTTTTTTTACCATTCAATTCTACTGGTCATAAGGATACTTCATACCAAATAAAAGCTCTCTGTTCCGTGGGGTTTGGGAAATATGGGCGTTTGAAAATATTTCTATTTTTAGCTCCCAGGGTTCCCATGGGGATGCAGGAATTTTTTTTTTTGCATGGGTCAAGTACTTGTGACCCAATACTACCACAAACCAAATTTGGTTCATACCGGACCATCGGTTCAGAAAATAGAAATTTTGGGCGGGGCCAAAAATCTTACCCCTCCTATTACAAAGCCAAATATTACTTCACGAACTTCGTTTGAACAAACTTGATTCTACACCTCATATTGAAGCTCCATAGCAAATATCAAGTCATTGTACACACTGGTTCTTGAGAAGAAGATTTTTAAAATATTTTGGAGCATTTTCCCCCACTCCCTCCCTATGGGGCTGGGCATGCTGAGTTGAACAAAAATGAAATGCCCCTTTGGGATCATCACTCACACAAACTTTCACTTGAATTGGCCCAGTGGCTTTGGAGGAGAAGACCAAAACATGGTGTTGACGGACAACGGACGAGAGACGACGGACGACGGACGGAGAGCGATGAGATTAGCTCAGCTTGACTTTGTCAAGATGAGCTAAAAATGCCTAACTGGGGGATGGGTGGGCGGTGGGGGGACGTCGGGGGGATAATTTGGGTCTGGATTTTTAACCACAATCTTTAACCCAAACTGTAAAAAAGCATTTTTGACAAAAAGAAAAAAAAGGTAGTGACTGTAAATAGTTCAAAATGCATACTGGAGGAAATAAAAAAAGAAATGCCTAATTTGGGGGAGGGTGGGGGGGGGGGGGGGTGCTTGATGTAAACCAGCATTTTTGACGAAAGAAAAAAAAAGTGCCTAATTGGCCCCCGGGGGGTATGTAAGTTTTAAAAAAGGTTCCACATGTAGTGACTGTAAATAGTTCAAAATGCATATTGGAGAAAAAAATGAAAAAAAAAGCCTACTTGGGAGGGGGGGGGGGGTGGGGGTAGGGGGTGGTGTCTGGGTTGTTAACCACAAACTTGGAGTCATCCTACCAAGCTACAATGAAATCCCTTTATAATTTTGGACTGTGGAATATTCTAAAAGTTTTCGGGCTTCGGGCCTCTGATGCCATCACAGTTGCCCAAAAGGGGACGTTCTCATCTAGACATTTTTTTAAGTCAACCTGTCAAGTTACAATGAAATCCCTCCATAAATATGACCTGTAGACTGCGCTAAAGGTTTTCGGGCTTCAGGCCCGTTGCCGTCACAGTTGCCCAAACGGGGATGTTCTCATCTAGACATTATATGAAGTCAACCTATCAAGTTACAATGAAATCCCTTCATAAATATGACATGTAGACTGTGCTAAAGGTTTTCGGGCTTCGGGCTCGGGCAGCCATCATGGTTGAATGATCGCAACCAATAGGGGACATTCTCATCTGGGCATCATGTGGATTGATCCTACAAAGTTACAAGGAAATCCCTTCATAAATATGACCTGTAGACTGTGCTGAAGGTTTTCGGGCTTCGGGCACCTGTAGCCATCACAGTTGCCCTATCAAGTCCAAAAGGGGACTTTCTCATGTAGACATTATATGAAGTCAACCTATCACGTTACAATGAAATCCCTCCATAAATATGACCTGCAGACTGTGCTAAAGGTTTTCGGGTTTTGGGCTCGGGCAGTTGTGACGGTTGATAGATCATGCCCAAATGGGGAAATTCTCATGTAGACATCATACGGAGTCATTGTATCAAGTTACAATGAAATCCGTCCATATTAAACATGATCTGCAGACTGCCCTAAAAGTTTTGGGGTTTCGGGCTTGGGCAGCCATCACGGTTGACAGATCGGGGACGTTCTCATCTAGGCATTATAGGCATTATACAGAGGCATTCTATGAAGTTGCAATGAAATCCCTTCATAAATACGACCTGTAGACTGTGCTAATGGTTTTCGGGTTTTGGGCTCAGGCAGCCATACCGGTTGACCGATCATGACCAAAAGGGGATGTTCTCAAGTAGACATGACATAAAACCTGCATATGAAATTTTGTGATGATCAGACAAGAACTACCAGGTATAGCCTGTACTTGAAGGTTGAATAAAAAACTTTAACAACAAACTTTAACCAAAACTCCAAATGTCAACTAAACAGGAAAAGAAAAAAAAAAAAAAACACTTGAACCTTCAGTAAAAAAGTTTAACCACAAACTTTAACCAAAACTCTAAAAGTTAGCAGATGGACAGATGGACAGACGGATGGACGGACGGACAAAAGTCATTACTATAGCCCTCACTGTAAACAGTCGGGCTAATAATATGATGTGTAGACTGTACTAAAGAATTGAGGGGTGGGTTAATGTGGCCCTCACAGTTAATGTATGTGGCCCTCACAGCTAATATATGTCAACGAAAGTTACCATGTTACAGCGAAATTATTCCAAAACGAGTCATCCTTTCAAGTTACAATGAAATCCCTTCATATTTATTATTCATTTATTTACTGGTGTTGAAGGTCACATACTTATGCACAATGGCTAATCGTGACCGTAAATCCCTTCATAAATACGGCCTGTAGACTGTGCTAAAGGTTTTTGGGCTTCGGACCAGTGTAGCCATCATGGTTGACCGATCACAACCAAAAGGGGAAGTCATCATCTAGACATCATACTGAGTCATCCTACCAAGTTACAATGAAATCCCTTCATAAATATGACCTGTAGTCTGGCTGAAGTTTTTGGGGTTTTGGGCTCAGACAGCCATCATGGTTGAATGATCACAGCCAAAAGGGGATGTACTCATCTAGGCATTATCTGGAGTCATCCTACTAAGTTACAATGAAATCCCTTCATAAATATGACCTGTAGACTGTGCTAGAGATTTTCGGGCTTCAGGCCCCTGTAGCCATCACAGTTGACCAATCGCGATCAAAAGGGGATGTTATCATCTAGACATTATATGGAGTCAACCAACCAAGTTACAATGAAATCCCTCCATAAATACAACCTGTAGACTGTGCTAAAGGTTTTGGGGTTTTGGGCTCGGGCAGCCATCACGGCTGAATGATCGCGACCAAATGGGGACGTTCTCATCTAGACATTATTTGGAGTCATCCTACTAAGTTAAAATGAAATCCCTTCACAAATATACTAGTCAAAGTTTGCTAAGCACCACATATTTGACACATCATTGTGTTTCTTGTGACACACTTGCGATATTTTTGGTGGTTATGATTGAGGAATGTATTGAGATGGTCCCCAGTGTTTACATTAGCTCTCTTGACTGGCAGACTTTTCATGACAGTCATGGAAAGCATGTACCCCTTGATTTTCATGATGTTTTTGTGTACTGGCTACATGTACATGAGATGTGTAGGGTATTCAGTCTTCATTTCAACACAAACCCTTGTGATTTAATGATTGAATAAGGCAAATGCAAATGTAAGAAGCCATTTGTCTGAAGCAGAAATGAGGTGAACTGTAGGGATGGGGGAACAAGGGGCTACCCATCGTCAGGTTGGTGAAGCCCTTGGTGTGCACCATACGGTTATCACCAGAGCCTGGGCAAGATTTCAGCAGTATGGCACACCAGTCAGATGACATGGTGGTGGCAGAGACAGGGCAACATCTGCAGCTGAAGATCAGTTTTTGATCATTCAGGCCCATAGGGACTGCTTTGACACAGCAACCCAGCTTTGCAGTGACCTTCAGAATGCATCCAGGGTAAATGTTTCGACGCAGACTATCCGGGCAAGGTTGCACGAAGGTGGTCTCCGATCAAAAAGACCATGTATTCGCATTCAGCTTGTCCCAGAACCACCACAAGGCACGATATGAATGGGCCATGGATCATGTTGGAGGGAACAGAGAAGATTGGCGACCTGCCCTTTTTACAGATTAGTCAAGGTACTGCCTAGACAACAGAAATAGGCGTCCTAGGGTATGGAGAAGACCAGGAGAGCCATACCATGCAGCCAACATTGCTGAGAATGACCGCTATGGTGGAGGGTCAATAATGGTCTGGGGCAGCATCATCTGGGATGGATGTACAGAGCTCTGTGTCCTTGACCATGGTACATGACTGCACAGTGGTATATTGATGAGATCCTGGATGCCCATGTCAGATTGTATGCAGGTGCAGTGGGTGATAGATTCATTCTGATGGACGATAATGCCCGTCCTCATGTTGCCTATGCTGTTCGGGAGTACCGACAGAGGGAGGGGATTGAGCGTATGGACTGGCCAGCAAGATCCCCTGACCTCAATCCAATCGAACATGTCTGGAATGAGTTGCAGCTTGCAATTTCAGTCCGTCCAGGCCAACCAAGAAGTGTCCAGGAGCTTGGTGCCATGCTGGTCCAAGAATGGAACAACATCCCACAAAGGACCATCTGGAACCTGATTGGAAGCATGAGAAGGCGTTGTCAAGCTGCAATTAACAATAATGGGTCTCATACTCTATATTGAACCCATACCAGTTCGCTCTGTCAACTTTTTGGCAAATTTGAAAAATTTCCTCTTTTACCAATAATATCCATTTTCCATGGTTATTGTATTCAAAAGCTAAAAAATAATGTCAAACACAAATAAAATCTTAATTTCTGTGCTTAAATCATTAAAGATATAATTAAATAAAAAATATATACACTTTTCATAACAGTATTTCAACTAAAACATAAAACAGGTAGTTAGATATACTTGGTTCTTAGAAAACTTTGAGTAGTATATGACCCGCAGACTGTGCTAAAGGTTTTCGGGCTTTGGGCCCCTGTAGGCATCACAGTTGACCAATAGCGACTAAAAGGGAACGTTCTCATCTAGACATTATATGGAGTCAACTTACCAAGTTACAATGAAATCCCTCCATAAATATGACCAGTGGACTGTGCTAAAGGTTTTCGGCTTGGGCAGTCGTCACGGTTGCCAGATAGTGACCAAATGGGGAAGTTCTCATCTAGACATCATACGGAGTCATCCTACCAAGTTACAATGAAATCCCTCCATATTAAATATGACCTGCAGACTGTGCTAAAAGTTTTTGGGTTTTGGGCTTGGGCAGCCGTCACAGTTGACAGATCATGACCAAAAGGGGACGATCTCATCTAGATATTGTACAGAGGCATCCTACCACATTACAATGAAATCCCTTCATAAATACGACCTGTAGACTGCGCTAATGACTTTCAGGTTTTGGGCTTGGGCAGCCATCACGGTTGACCGATCGTGACCAAAAGGGGACATTCTTATCTAGACATGACTTCAAAACTGCATATGAAATTTCATGACAATAGGACAAAAACTATGGGTATGTTGCCTGTGCTAAAAGAAAATGTGAACAGACTCACAGACTGACAGACTTCTGTACGCATGATGGCAATAGCTTATCTTGACTTTGTCAAGTTAAGCTAAAGAGTGTGCGGTAGCAAAAGGGAGGGCCTGAGAAACATATTTTTAACTTTTTTAGGCCTTAATTTATATTTTTTTAAACTGTGTTAGGTAAAGGGTTAAAAAATATTCCACTGACAGGAGTATTCAATCAATAGCAATTCGGTCACTTTCCAACATGCTAGTGTTATTTATTTATTGGTGTTTAAAGTTCTGCACAATGGCTAGTAGTGATCACAACATGGAGATAAAGTCAAGCTCAATCAAAAATTTTTACCCATGTTGCCAATTACAGAGGACTCCCACCCCAAGCACTGGTGACCGAGTCCTATTTTATCAGTAAAACTGAGCTAGTTTACTGCAGTAAACAGCCACTGCTTCACTTTCCAGGGTTTCCAAGGGGGATGTTCTAGCGTTAAAATGAGCATTTATTCTATGGAGAGCTGGGAAGCTCTGTCAAAGAAGATACAATAGATTAAATGCCACTATTGGATGTACTGAGGCCAAATAAAACTAAAGAAAGATGAATTCAGTGGTTATTTATTTATTTATTTATTGGTGTTTAAGGTCACATACTTATGCACAATGGATAATCATGACCGTGACAGTTTTACAGGTGGAGGAAGCCGGAGTACCCAGAGAGAACCACCGAGCAACGATGAGCAGCTGTCAGCTCCCCAACATCGTAACTCTGAACTCCGCACCGCAGCACAGGCAGGGTTAGATTGGTTGAAGACATGCGCACCATTGACGTGCAGTATGCCTCAGTACACAGCGTCATCATGCCCCCATGTAGGCAATCGGGGTGAAGTGACTTGCCCAAGGACACAACGCGGTTGCCGCAGGTGGGATTCGAACCGAGGACCTCTCGGCTTGCAGCCTGCACCTCTACCAACTGAGCCACCGTGCCCCCCAAAAAATTCAGTGGTTGATAGAGTAATTCTTTGTATAAGATTTTGTCATTCAATTAAGAGGAGCATACTCTCTAACCTATATGCAATTAACACAACAAATTTGAACTGAATGTACGGTTCCGTCCCAGTTAGTCTAATTTCTCACCACTACCCTATTGCTATAATCCTATTATAGGTAATTAACATTGTTCCCAGATGGTCTAATTTACATGCCCACTGGACCGCTAAGTTTATCTGGGTTACTCTAGTTTGATGCTGTTCATTTCTTTCTATTTTTTTTCTGTCCATTTTGCAAAGTAAAAGCAAATAAATTTGTCCAAGATAACAACTCAATTTTCAAAGAACCCAACTTCAACCAAAGGCCCGATAGCAATAGCTAAAAATCGTCCCATGATTTCCAATGTGTTCTATGTGCCAGTAGGCACCTAGAATACATTGGAACTCAGGGGATGAAATAGTAAGACAGGTTCCCATTTCAAATTTGGTTGGTGATAAAATGTGTTCTCTTTGTCGATAAACTCCTAAACTGCTGTCTCTCCTGTGGATACTTCTCAAAATGTTGGAAAGTGGCCACAGGAGTCAATATACCCAAACCCGACAAAGACCTTACCAACCCTTCTAACTACCGCCCAATTAGCTGGCTTAGCCATATTGGAAAAATATTTGAGGGGATTCTCACTATGAGACTCTGCAGCTATCTCGTATCAATCAACTTTTTTTTAACAAATATTGTGCATGTACTTGGAGAATGAGAGTAAAATTCATTCATTCATTCATAAAATGAAGTATAAAAGTAGTTGATTAAAGTATACAACTATTACTTTTTTATCATTATTCTCTCCCACCAAAATCTAAATGATGGACTCACCCAAATTTCTCCCCAGTTAATCCAGTAATCAGTCATCCTTGAAAATCCGACATGATCTAACTTCTTTGAAAATTAGATCATCTGGGAAGACACTGAATGTACGGTAAATGGTTTTCTAAAGAAATTATCATCAATTAACAGGGTTAATCAATTAAGAGATATACAATGAAGCCGGATCCACTGTACCACATGACACTTTTGACAAATTAGAAAATACAAACCCATTGTTGTGAGTATGATGAGTAGGCTTGAAAATAAGCAGTCTGACATTTGCAGAATGAGGTCTCCAGAGGGTGAATTTTATGATGCTATCCCATACAGTGGGCCAATTTATCCTCTGGGTACCTCTTTCTGATTAGTTTTGAGACTCTGATTCAGAGAGAGGTTCACAGAGGGTAAATTTAGTGCTGTCCAGGGTAGCATCACTAAATTCATCCTCTGCGGGACCTCATTTTGCAAATGACAGTCTGCTTATTTTCTGGCTTGATAATGAGTCAACTTTTTAGCATGTGGCGAACATGATTTTTTTTTTTTACAGATTTATATTTCATAAATAAGACATCACAAAAGACGAGTTTAATATTATAGTTCAAGAAATCTAAATGTCTGGCAGATGATTCCCTGATGCAAAACCATTTGCCAAATCTGATTTTAATCCATTAAATGGACATATACAGTTAAAAAGTCTACCTGTGTTTGCATATATACACTTTCCAATCCATGACATTACTGTGTGTCTGACATCATGTGATATTTTAATCATATTGAACAGCAGACTGTAGACTCTATCACTTATAACACTCAGTGGCTGAAAGAAAATAAAGTACACAGGATAGGTACATATAAAAATTTCAAAGATTTTATTTATTTATGTCCAATTGCTAATTGTGACTGAAACATGGAGATAAAGTCAAGTTTAGTCCATCATATATACTCGTGCTGCCCATTTTAGAGGACTTCTACTGCAAGCATTGGTGACAGAACTGAAAATAAGCAGTCTGACATTTGCAGAATGAGGTCCCCAGAGGGTGAATTTGATGATGCTATCCCATATAGTGGGACAATTTATCCTCTGGGTACCTCTTTCGGTTTAGTTTTGCGACCCTGATTCAGATTGAGATTCACAGAGGGTAAATTTAGTGATGCTACCAAGCTATGCAGGGTAGCATCACTAAATTCACCCTCTGGAGACCTCATTTTGCAGATGATAGTCTGCTTATTTTCTGGCTTGTTTGGTGACTGGATCCTATTTTATCAATAAAATAGAGCTTATTTACCACATTAAACAAGCACTGAATCACTTCCTGGGGTTCACATGGAGAATCCCAAAGATGACATTCAAAACAAAACATACAGTATGTGTAGGGTGTATTATCACTAAATCACCCACAGAGTGGAGATTCCGCCCAAGCAATAATTGCAAATTTGTTGCAAAGTGTAACAAGCACAAGCAAATTTCCAGCCAATGAACCTCCAGGTTAAACCCAGAGGTCCATTGGCTGAAACGTTGCTTGTGTTTTTTGTCCATATGTACAGAATTTGAAAGTAATACTTTGGGTGATAACTTCACTGCACGGGTGATTTTGTTACAATCCACTCTCCACGTACTGTAGATAATTCATGAAACAAAGCAGGTAACTGAGATCTATCTTAGTATTTATTGGTGTTTAAGGTCGAATATTCCTGCACAATGGCTAATTGTGACAGCAACATGGATATAAAGTCAAGTCCAGTCAATTGTTTATACCCATGTTGCCCATTTTAGAGGACCTCAATCCTAGGCATTGGTGACCAGATCATATTTTACAACTAAATTAGTGCTTGTTTACCCAGTAAAAGATATTAAGCTGAATTTTATTGAAAGCAATCAGAAAAATAGACACTGAAATAATCACAAATCATTTAACTTTCAAACGCCTACTGCTGACTGAAAACACGTGTGGCCTCAAAACATTTGCTCAGAATTTTGGTCATATGAAAGATCTACAGACAATGGTGAAGTTACCCTGGGTGAGGTTTCTAGTCAAGTCTTTGCTATAGTGGCAGCCAAGACTTGACTAGAATTTACTCCAGTATCACAATACTTATAAACTTTGGGGTGCTGAAATTTCTAATAATTGTCCTGACCCTTAAGGGTTATGGGTATCAGTGCCTTACCCTAATCTAGTATGGAAACAATATTGCTGCATATCTTTATTTATTTATTTATTTATTTATTTATTTATTTAATTTATTTATTTATTTGGTGTTTAAGGTCACACATTTCTGCACAAAGGTTAATCATGATTAAAACATAGAGAAAAAATCAAGTTTAGTCAATCATTTATACCCATGTTGCTTATTATAAAGTACTTTCACCCCAAGCATTGGTGACCTGGTCTTATTTTACCAGTAAAACAGAGCTTGTTTACCACAGTAAACAAGCAATGCTTCACTTCCCAGAGTTCCCACTGGGGAATTGGGTCTTACTGTATGGCCACCTTGGACTGGTCACTTTCTGCAGAGTGGGCAGTATTTCCCTGGACGCAATAATATTCGATGACAAACACTAAATATAGGAATAACAATCAAAAATTTAATTTATGAAGCACCGGGTACAACCATATGAACACCCCTAGAAGGCAACACTTGCTCAAACAACACAAAAAACTAAAAAAAAAAAACATTTTTTTTTTGCCTCCAAAACAGTGCTTATGACTCCAGTCCCCATTAGAATGAGCTCAGTGATGGATTATAAGCAATGTTTTGGAACCAAAAAGGAAAAAGCCAAGTGCAATGCGATTTGCGTGCAAATGCCTTGGTGCAATATCAGTATCTTCAACAACTCTGGCAAGAAAGTGTAGATAGAACCCAACCTATGTATAGATACATTTCTCACAAACTGATCTACCAGCATATCAAAGGACAACCAGATTTGATTATCCACACCCCAGATACAAGGTGAATGTTGGTGCAGATGGACAGATGGAATTACTATTTTCTAAGTCCAATAAGGGCCACTACTCTGGCAAGAAAGTGTGGACTGGACCCATTCTCTGTGTAAATCCTTTCCCCTAAGCAGGTCAGCATACCAAAGAACAAAAAATATGATTATGGATGGATGGATGATGGATGGATGGGATGGCCATATCCCAGGAGACCTCTGGAGAAGGTTGGGCATAATAAAATTTAAAGGGCAGCTTTTGTAAATTATGCTAATTGGACATGAACTTTACTTTAGGTGAAGGGTTAAGAACTGACCAAGAAAAATGTAGACCGATTTGATCAGTGTTGGCTCACTAGCAGTTTGGTATCCTCAAGTAGCATGTGTTTCTTACTTGAGCAGACAGATTATAAGCACAGAGGAGCCTACTTACTTGGATATCTCTCAATTGAATAATCCTGTTAATAGAATATAATTTTAAAACACAAAACCATATACCATACCTTCAGTACATTTTTGACTTGTTAATTGCATATAGGTTATAGACTAAATGCTTGTTAACTGAATAAAAAATCTTACAATATGTCGAGAAATTACATTGACAATTAGTAAATTCCCCTTGTTTATAGACCTATTTGACCACAGTATACCCAAAATAGGCATTTATTTATTGCATCTTGTTAGACGGAGCTTCATGAGCACTGTGAAACAGGATATAATAGAATAAATGCCAAATTGATCTGAGGAATACAGGTTTCACTGGCAAACTGGTTATTAGATTAACAGGCTTCCACTCTGTCTTATCTTATCTTATCTTATCTTATCTATCGCGGAGGTCACCGTCAGGTTTAAAAAAGTGTGTGGGGTGGGGGTGGGGGTGGAGGTGTAGAGGGGCACCAAAAGTTATGACCAAAATTTCTTTTACAGATATATGTCTTCAAAGGGGTCTACTAGGGGTACGTTTTTATCAGGAATCTAATGGTGAGGTTTAAAAAAGTATCGGGTGGGGGTGGGGGTGTAGAGGGGCACCAAAGGTTATGACCAAAATTTTTCTCACCGATATAGGTCTTCAAAGGGGTCTACTAGGGGTAATTTTTTACCTAGAATCTAATGGTGAGGTTTAAAAAAGTGCCGGGGTGGGAGTGTAGAGGGGCACCAACAGTTATGACCAAAATTTTTCTCACCAATATAGGTCTTCAAAGGGGTCTACTAGAGGTAATTTTTAATACTCTCGTCAGCCCGAGCAACGACGAGTAACCCTGCTAGTGTATTATATAAATGGGGAGTGTGTGATTCCATGACTCAATGATTCAGTCCATCCATGTCCAGCTAAAATCGATACGAAATGCAACCAGAAATTTTCTGCCATCCTGGCACAGGTCGACCCACTATTTGAATATAAATAGATAGACAATAGTTCACTGCTTGGAGTAACGTATGATGTTTATTCTCGAGTGGGATGCGGAAGGTTATTTTCACGAGGCATTAGCCGAGTGAAAATAATCCCTGCATCCCACAAGATTCAGAAAATACCATTGATTTTCTGGATGTGACTGTATTCAAGGGCCCTCAGTTCCGGCATAGCAACGTACTAGACACAAAAGTCTTTTTTAAACCGACCGATTCTCACCAACTTCTTCATAGAGCTTCTTACCACCCACCCAAACTATTCAATGGGTTGGTAAAATCTCAAACCATTCGATTCCATAGAAATTGTATGAACAGAAGCGACCTCAATCACGCATGTTCAATTCTTTTCAAAACACTTGTTAAACGCGGTTACTCAAAACGACTTTTGCGGAAAATTAAATCTGATACAATCCGTGAGATAGAGACACCCATTCGGGACTATGAGCCAACGCACCCCACGAAAATTCGGCATAACCGCCCAGTTCTGGGAAATGGATCAGTAAATCTATGTCAACGCAAAATTTGTTACATACATCGTATGAACTACATGAATATCGGTAAAACATTTTTTAGCGAACAAACCCGTATGTTTTACCAAGTTAGAAACAGTTTCAACTGTGATTCTGAAAACATTATTTATTTAATCACATGTAAATTATGCCATATCCAATATGTCGGCCAGACGAAAAACCCTCTGCACGTCAGAATGCAAAACCATTTATCAAATATCCGTTTAGATTCAGGAAAGGCAGTCCCAGACCACTTTAACCTCCCGGGTCATGACATTAAGTCACATTTCAGTTTTCAACCCATTGAGCAAATTCCGTTTTTGGACGATGAGGATAATTGGAAAATCGAATTCACCTGCTTCCTGAAGAAGGGCATTTAACCCGAAATGTCGAGGCAATGACAGTGCGCTCTATTTATTTCATCATCATTTTCATTAGGTATTCACATTTCATTTATTCGTTCATTTTCATTTTTGCATCACTTTTTCATCATTTTGACTTGTTCTAATAATTATTTATTTCAGCCTAAATTAAGTCTGGGAAAATGGCTAAAAATTCCACAAATGTTAAATCTGTTAACCGCCAAGAGCGGCAAAAAGACCCGGCATATTCGGCTCATGCACAATTGGTAAAATCCCTTTACCAAATTCTTCAACTTTTTCATCATTTGGCATTTCTCGAGGACTGTTTGGCACAGAAAGTCCTCCCAAAATCATTCCAAAAAACAGTGGACGAGCGCAACAAAACCTTTCGGCCGGCTCTGCCAACCATTTATATTTTGGACGCGCTCAAAAATTTAACAAAAAATGGGCTTTTGAAGTTATACAAACTTTGGTGGACTATTACAAAAAAACTCTAAATGAAAAACAAGACCTGGTTTTTTCGGCTCCTTTTCTAAAACCCCACGACTTTCCACGAGCACAGAATACGGCAGTTAAATGGGGACAGAAGAATTTTGGTAATCGACTACAAGAAAGTACTATTGACAAATTTTATTCTCTTTCGGATCAACTTCTGTCCCAGTTCAAAAAATCAGCGGTCATTAGCCAGACCTCTTTCAATCAATGTGCTCATTCTAAATCGCCGGTGGCCCGCCAGCACATTTCATTTTCTACTTCCAGAGAAACTCCATCGAAAAGAAAAAGACGAGAAACCATCTCTCCTACAGCACTAGCGACCAAAAAACCAACATTTGCAGCACGCTGCTCCACAACACCGGAATCGCCATCGTATGCCAGCATAGTCAAAACACCACCTCAAAAGAAACCATCTACAAATGGCAAGTCGTCATTCTACCGATTCTGGAAATCTGGTGAAAACAAGAACAGCTGGACCCTGCAGTCAAGCCAAACAAACCTGTTTGGATCATCGGATCATTGAACATCTCGAGGATTGATGCCAACCCTCCACCCAACAAGTTCATCGCATCATACTCTGGTGGAACCTTAAATCACATTCGTCAGATGGCTAAGAACATGGAAAAAGAGAAAGATCGACAACATCCCAAAGCAATTTTATTCAACGTTGGGGTCAACAATAGAGAAGAATGGCGCACAGACGTGCAGAACAGAAAAAAGATTGGCCACACATCAACAGGTAGACTAGGTAATATGATAAGCAATTTCCGCAAATGTTATCCTAATACAAAACTTCTTTTTCAGGAACATAATTTTTCTTCTAGTTTATGTTCTCGGGACCAACAAAATTTGACTGTTATCAACGATGCTGCGAAGTCAACAAAGAATTTGGAGATAATCCCGGCAATTCCAGCAAGCCAGTTTAAATGTTGCCCAGGTGATCCCATCCACTGGTCGACGGAAACAGCGAATAAAATCTACCAAGGATGGCTGCCACACATAGAACCATACATCAAAGAGCAGCCTTTAAACTAATTACAGAAGAAGGCATCAGCCATGGAGAGAAAGTAGGACTAGGAACCGAAATCGTGAACTTGGTTCCTGATCTAAAATTAACTGAAGGTGAGAAAGATCTACTCAGGTATGGTTTAACTTTCGTTCCCACCCCAGCCCCAGTAAAACCTAGCCCAAAATCGTAGATTTTGGGACAGGTGCAGTTGCCATGGATGATTACAGTTACATTAACGAAATGAACGGTGGTCCAGCAAGCCAACAATTTTTTAGGGCAACAGCATTGGCAGATAAATTTCGAAATTCAACAGGCTCAAAAGACCTCTTTATCAATCCAACCAGGTGGTGCCCAACACCTCGGAAAGTTAAACCTGAAATTAATGAGATTTCTCAAAAAGTTAAAGAACAAGTAAGCCAAATCCCGGAATCATTTTTGAAAGACAAACAAAACTTGAACCAAATCGAAAGAAACGCCCTGAAGACGCTGAAAAACAACAAACAAATTATCATCAAGCCTTGTGACAAAGGATCTGCTACAGTTCTGATGTCAAAAGATAATTATATTAAAGAAGCTGAACGCCAATTAAATAACCCAAAATATTACAAATCTTTAGAAGCACCAATTTGGCAAGAAAATTGTTCAAAATTTAACGGAATTCTAAAAAGCTTGCTGGAACACGACTTCATTGAGAAAAAACATGTTGAGTATTTAATTGCAGAGAGGAATTCAAACAATCGTAAGTTTTACCTCTTGCCTAAAATACACTAGATGGTGCCATTTGTGTGCGAAGCACACTATAGTATATCCCCGCATTTGCACTTTCCTTTTTGGTTAGTGCAGGATACAGACTTGGATAAAAAGGCTTCACGCATGTGTGTGATTTAAAATGATAAAACAGTATTTAATTTCCTTCTGAAGACTCACATGTGAAACTACTTCAATATTTCAAACAAGATACTTCACCCAACATGATGTATAAAGGGTAGTGTTCTGATCACATCATTGTCACATGATTGAAAAACCACTTGGACCCAAATCAAAATTCCAAAACCTTCATGCACATCTACAGATGCTATCTGAACATGTTAACATGGTTTAAACGTATCGAATTCAATACCTAAGAACCTTTGAGCGGACAAAGATTTTCTAAGGATAAAAGTGGTTCCACTGGAACCACTTGGACCCAAATCAAAATTCCAAAACCTTCATGCACATCTACAGATGCTATCTGAACATGTTAACATGGTTTAAACGTTTCGAATTCAATACCCTAAGAGCCTTTGAGCGGACAAAGATTTTCTGAGGGTAAAAATGGTTCCACTGGAACCACTTGGACCCAAATGAAAATTCCAAAACCTTCATGCACATCTACAGATGCTATCTGAACATGTTAACATGGTTTAAACATTTCGAATTCAATACCCTAAGAGCCTTTGAGCGGACAAAGATTTTGTAAGGATAAAAGTGGTTCCACTGGAACCACTTGGACCCAAATCAAAATTCTGAAACCTTCATGCACATCTACAGATGCTATCTGAACATGTTAACATGGTTTAAACATTTCGAATTCAATACCCTAAGAACCTTTGAGCGGACAAAGATTTTCTAAGGATAAAAGTGGTTCCACTGGAACCACCTGGAACAAAATCAAAATTCCGAAACCTTCATGCACATCTACAGATGCTATCTGAACATGTTAACATGGTTTAAATGTTTCAAATTCAATACCCTAAGAGCCTTTGAGCGGACAAAGATTTTCTGAGGGTAAAAGTGGTTCCACTGGAACCACTTGGACCCAAATCAAAATTCCGAAACCTTCATGCACATCTACAGATGCTATCTGAACATGTTAACATGGTTTAAAAGTTTCGAATTCAATACCCTAAGAGCCTTTGAGCGGACAAAGATTTTCTAAGGATAAAAGTGGTTCCACTGGAACCACTTGGACCCAAATCAAAATTCCGAAACCTTCATGCACATCTACAGATGCTATCTGAACATGTTAACATGGTTTAAACGTTTCGAATTCAATACCCTAAGAGCCTTTGAGCGGACAAAGATTTTCTGAGGGTAAAAGTGGTTCCACTGGAACCACTTGGACCCAAATCAAAATTGTGAAACCCTCATGCACATCTACAGATGCTATCTGAACATGTTAACATGGTTTAAACGTTTCGAATTTAATACCCTAAGAGCCTTTGAGCGGACAAAGATTTTCTAAAGATAAAAGTGGTTCCACTGGAACCACTTGGACCCAAATCAAAATTCCAAAACCTTCATGCACATCTACAGATGCTATCTGAACATGTTAACATGGTTTAAACGTTTCAAATTCAATACCCTACGAGCCTTTGTGTGGACAAAGATTTTCTAAGGATAAAAGTGGTTCCACTGGAACCACCTGGAACCAAATAAAAATTCCAAAACCTTCATGCACATCTACAGATGCTATCTGAACATGTTAACATGGTTTAAACGTTTCGAATTCAATACCCTAAGAGCCTTTGAGCGGACAAAGATTTTCTGAGGGTAAAAGTGGTTCCACTGGAGACACTTGGACCCAAATGAAAATTCCAAAACCTTCATGCACATCTACAGATGCTATCTGAACATGTTAACATGGTTTAAACATTTCGAATTCAATACCCTAAGAGCCTTTGAGCGGACAAAGATTTTGTAAGGATAAAAGTGGTTCCACTGGAACCACTTGGACCCAAATCAAAATTCCGAAACCTTCATGCACATCTATAGATGCTATCTGAACATGTTAACATGGTTTAAACGTTTCGAATTCAATACCATAAGAACCTTTGAGCGGACAAAGATTTTCTAAGGATAAAAGTGGTTCCACTGGAACCACCTGGAACAAAATCAAAATTCCGAAACCTTCATGCACATCTACAGATGCTATCTGAACATGTTAACACGGTTTACACGTTTCGAATTCAATACCCTAAGAGCCTTTGAGCGGACAAAGATTTTCTGAGGGTAAAAGTGGTTCCACTGGAACCACTTGGACCCAAATCAAAATTCCGAAACCTTCATGCACATCTACTGATGCTATCTGAACATGTTAACATGGTTTAAAAGTTTCGAATTCAATACCCTAAGAGCCTTTGAGCGGACAAAGATTTTCTAAGGATAAAAGTGGTTCCACTGGAACCACTTGGACCCAAATCAAAATTCCGAAACCTTCATGCACATCTACAGATGCTATCTGAACATGTTAACATGGTTTAAACGTATCGAATTCAATACCCTAAGAACCTTTGAGCGGACAAAGATTTTCTAAGGATAAAAATGGTTCCACTGGAACCACTTGGAACCAAATCAAAATCCCAAAACCTTCATGCACATGTACTGGTGATACCTGAACACATTAGCATAGTTTAAACATTAATGCAAGTGAATGTAACACCGGCCGGACGTACGGACGGACGGACGGAGATAACGACAATATCCCCGACGAAAGCGGGGATAATAAACCACTCAGCAGTTGGAGTGACGAATTTACCCCTCCTGGTCGACCTATTGTCAGCGACTGTGGCTTGGAATCTTACCACATTTCACAGTATATTGATTTTTATTTAAAACCAATTGCTTGCCGCCATCCGAGCTTCCTCAAAGACACAGAGGACTTTTTAACGAAAATTAACAAATTGCAGGTTCCTTCCGACAGTCTCCTCATTACCTTAGACATTGAAAGTATGTACACCAACATTGGTATTGACGCTGGTCTAGAGGCGATAAAAAAATCATTCGAAAGGTACGATGACCCAAACAGACCATCGGAAGAAATCCTGCAATTGTTAGAATTATCATTGAAAGGTAACGATTTTGAATTTAACAATAAATTTTACCTCCAAATAAGTGGATGTAGTATGGGTAAAAAATTCAGTCCAAATTTTGCTAATATTTTTGTTGCAGAATGGGAGAGAGGTGCTCTTGCTAAAGCAAGAAAACAGCCATTATGTTATCACAGGTTCCAAGACGACATTTTCATCATATGGCCCCATGGCCGTGATGACTTCAACGAATTCATGGAAATCCTGAACAACCATGATGAGTCCATTAAATTACAGCCCTGCATTTCAGAAAATACCATTGATTTTCTGGATGTGACTGTATTCAAGGGCCCTCAGTTCCGGCATAGCAACGTACTAGACACAAAAGTCTTTTTTAAACCGACCGATTCTCACCAACTTCTCCATAGAGCTTCTTACCACCCACCCAAACTATTCAATGGGTTGGTAAAATTTCAAATCATTCGATTCCATAGAAATTGTATGAACAGAAGCGACCTCAATCACGCATGTTCAATTCTTTTCAAAACACTTGTTAAATGCGGTTACTCAAAACGTCTTTTGTGAAAAATTAAATCTGATACAATCCGAGAGATCGAGACACCCATTCGGGACTCTGAACCAACGCACCCCACGAAAATTCGGCATAACCGCCCAGTTCTGGGAAATGGATCAGTAAATCTATGTCAGCGCAAAATTTGTTACATACATCGTATGAACTACATGAATACCAGTAAAACATTTTTTAGAGAACAAACTCATATGTTTTATCAAGTTAGAAACAGCTTCAACTGTGATTCTGAAAACATTATTTATTTAATCACATGTAAATTATGCCATATCCAATATGTTGGCCAGACAAAAAACCCTCTGCACGTCAGAATGCAAAACCATTTATCAAATATCCATTTAGATTCAGGAAAGGCAGTCTCAGACCACTTTAACCTCCCGGGTCATGACATTAAGTCACATTTCAGTTTTCAACCCATTGAGCAAATTCCGTTTTTAGACGATGATGAAACCACAACCGACAAACGTCTTGAGCGTGAAAACTATTGGATTGGTAAGCTCAGGACCTATCCCCCATACGGACTCAATAGAGAGTACTCTGGGTTGCCAAATAAAATTATTTGTTTTCCTTTGGTTTATAATCGACGCAATGTCGAAATTGCAAAAATTTTCAAAAACAACTTCACAGAATTAAATACAAAACTGCCAGAAGCCATTAACAAACGATGCATCATTCATAGCTTATAAAAAAAATCCCAGTCTTCCAAACATTCTTGTGAAAGCACTTCTGAGATGAGCTCATTTTGTCATAAAGTCATATAACTCTTCAAAAATATTAAAACAACATTGAATTCCATAGAAATAATTTACAACAGAAATCGATTTCCCGACCTGCGCCCATGCTTCTTTGTTTTGAAAAATATCTATCCGCCAGTGCCAGACTATTTGAATTATTTCTATTATAAAAACATTAATTATCTGTCGATTTGTTTTGCGCATTGTCATGAGTTTGATTTCCAACGGTCTTCAGCCAGTCATCACAAGTCATTCAAATGCCATCAAACATTAACAGTAGAAATACCGCTAAAGTTTGATGACATTTGAAAGGTTGTTTTCCACTAATCACTGAGTGAATCCATTTCACACACAGTGATTGGCCAGTTTGGCCTCATCAACAGATGAAGTAAAGGTATTTAAACGCTTTGGGATAATTGGAAAATTGAATTCACCTGCTTCCTGAAGAAGGGCATTTAACCCGAAACGTCGAGGCAACGACAGTGCGCTCTATTTATTTCATCAACATTTTCATTAGGTATTCACATTTCATTTGTTCGTTCATTTTCATTTTTGCATCATTTTTTCATCACTTTTTCATCATTTTGACTTGTTCTAATAATTATTTATTTCAGCCTAAATTAAGTCTGGGAAAATGGCTAAAAATTCCACAAATGTTAAATCTGTTAACCGCCAAGAGCGGCAAAAAGACCTGCCATATTCGGCTCATGCACAATTGGTAAAATCCCTTTACCAAATTTTTCAGCTATTTCACCATTTGGCATTTCTCGAGGACTGTTTGGCACAGAAAGTCCTCCCAAAATCATTCCAAAAAACAGTGGACGAGTGCAACAAAACCTTTCGGCCGGCTCTGCCAACCATTTATATTTCGGACGCGCTCAACAATTTAACAAAAAAAATGGGCTTTTAAAGTTATACAAACTTTGGTGGACTATTACAAAAAAACTCTAAAAGAAAAACAAGACCTGGTCCTTTCGGCTCCTTTTCTAAAACACCATGACTTTCCACGAGCACAGAATACGGCAGTTAAACGGGGACAGAAGAATTTTGGTAATTGACTACAAGAAAGTACTATTGACAAATTTTATTCTCTTTCGGATCAACTTCTGTCCCAGTTCAAAAAACCAGCGGTCATTAGCCAGACCTCTTTCAATCAACGTGCTCGTTCTAAATCGCCGGTGGCCCGCCAGCACATTTCACTTTCTACTTCCAGAGAAACTCCATCGAAAAGAAAAAGACGAGAAACCATCTCTCCTACAGCACCAGCGACCAAAAAACCAACATTTGCAGCACGTTGCTCCACAACACCGGAATCGCCATCGTACGCCAGCATAGTCAAAACACCACCTCAAAAGAAACCATCTACAAACGGCAAGTCGTCATTCTACCGATTCTGGAAATCTGGTGGAAACAAGAACAGCTGGACCCTGCCAGTCAAGCCAAACAAACCTGTTTGGATCATCGGATCATCGAACATCTCGAGGATTGATGACAACCCTCCACCCAACATGTTCATCGCATCATACTCTGGTGGAACATTAAACCACATTCGGCAGATGGCTAAGAACATGGAAAAAGAGAAAGATCGACAACATCCCAAAGCAATTCTATTCAACATTGGGGTCAACAATAGAGAAGACTGGTGCATAGACATGCAGAACAGAAAAAAGATTGGTCACACATCAACAGGTGGACTAGGTAATATGATGAGCAATTTCTGCAAATGTTACCCTAATACAAAACTTCTTTTTCAGGAACATAATTTTTCTTCTAGTTTATGTTCTAGGGACCAACAAAATTTGACTGTCATCAACGAGGCTGCGAAGTCAACAAAGAATTTGGAAATAATCCCGGCAATTCCAGCAAGCCAGTTTAAATGTTGCCCAGGTGATCCCATCCACTGGTCGACGGAAACTGCGAATAAAATCTACCAAGGATGGCTGCCACGCATTGAACCATACATCAAAGAGCAGCCTTTAAACTAATTACAGAAGAAGGCATCAGCCATGGAGAGAAAGTAGGACTAGGAACCGAAATAGTAAACTTGGTTCCTGATTTAAAATTAACTGAAGGTGAGAAAGATCTACTCAGGTATGGTTTAACTTTCGTTCCCACCCCAACCCCATTAAAACCTAAGCCCAAAATGTTAGATATTGGGAGCGGTGCAGTGGTCATGGATGATTACAGTTACATTAACGAAATGAACGGTGGTCCAGCAAGCCAACAATTTTTTAGGGCAACGGCATTGGCAGATAAATTTCAAAATTCAACAGGCTCCAAAGACCTCTTTGCCAATCTAACCGGGTGGTGCCCATCACCTCGGAAAGTTAAACCTGACATTAAAGAGATTTCTCAAAAAGTTAAAGAACAAGAAAGCCAAATCCCGGAATCATTTTTGAAAGACAAACAAAATTTGAACCAAATCGAAAGACACGCCCTGAAGACACTGAAAAACAACAAACAAATTATCATCAAGCCTTGTGACAAAGGATCTGCCACAGTTCTGATGTCAAAAGATAATTATATTAAAGAAGCTGAACGCCAATTAAATAACTCAAAATATTACAAACCTTTAGAAGCACCAATTTGGCAAGAAAATTGTTCAAAATTTAATGGAATTCTAAAAAGCTTGCTGGACCACGACTTCATTGAGAAAAAGCATGTCGAGTATTTAATTGCAGAGAGGGATTCAAACAATCGTAAGTTTTACCTCTTGCCTAAAATACATAAACCACTCAGCAGTTGTAGTGACGAATTTACCCCCTCCTGGTCGGCCTATTGTCAGCGACTGTGGCTCGGAATCTTACCACATTTCACAGTATATTGATTTTTATTTAAAACCAATTGCTTGCCGCCATCCGAGCTTCCTCAAAGACACCGAGGACTTTTTAACGAAAATTAACAAATTGCAGGTTCCTTCCGACTGTCTCATCATTACCCTAGACATTGAAAGTATGTAGACTAACATTGGTATTGACGCTGGTCTAGAGGCAATAAAAAAATCATTCAAAAGGTACGATGACCCAAACAGACCATCGGAAGAAATCTTGCAATTGTTAGAATTATCATTGAAAGGTAACGACTTTGAATTTAACAAAAAATTTTACCTCCAAATAAGTGGATGTAGTATGGGTAAAAAATTCAGTCCAAATTTTGCTAATATTTTTGTTGCAGAATGGGAGAGAGGTGCTCTTGCTAAAGCAAGAAAACAGCCATTATGTTATCACAGGTTCCAAGACGACATTTTCATCATATGGCCCCATGGCCGTGATGACTTCAACGAATTCTTGGAAATCCTGAACAACCACGATGAATCCATTAAATTACAGCCCTGCCTTTCAGAAAATACCATTGATTTTCTGGATGTGACTGTATTCAAGGGCCCTCAGTTCCGGCATAGCAACGTACTAGGCACAAAAGTCTTTTTTAAATCGACCGATTCTCACCAACTTCTCCATAGAGCTTCTTACCACCCACCCAAACTATTCAATGGGTTGGTAAAATCTCAAATCATTCGATTCCATAGAAATTGTACGAACAGAAGCGACCTCAATCACGCATGTTCAATTCTTTTCAAAACACTTGTTAAACGCGGTTACTCAAAACGACTTTTGCGGAAAATTAAATCTGATACAATCCGTGAGATAGAGACACCCATTTGGGACTATGAGCCAATGCACCCCACGAAAATTCGGCATAACCGCCCAGTTCTGGGAAATGGATCAGTAAATGTATGTCAACGCACAATTTGTTACATACATCGTATGAACTACATGAATATCGGTAAAACATTTTTTAGCGAACAAACCCATATGTTTTACCAAGTTAGAAACAGCTTCAACTGTGATTCTGAAAACATTATTTATTTAATCACATGTAAATTATGCCATATCCAATATGTCGGCCAGACGAAAAACCCTCTGCACGTCAGAATGCAAAACCATTTATCAAATATCTGTTTAGATTCAGGAAAGGCAGTCCCAGACCACTATAACCTCCCGGGTCATGACATTAAGTCGCATTTCAGTTTTCAACCCATTGAGCAAATTCCGTTTTGGACGATGAGGAAACCACAACAGACAAACGACTTGAGCGTGAAAACTATTGGATTGGTAAGCTCAGGACCTATCTCCCATACGTACTCAATAGAGAGTACTCTGGGTTGCCAAATAAAATTATTTGTTTTCCTTTGGTTTATAATCGACGCAATGTCGAAATTGCAAAAATTTTCAAAAACAACTTCACAGAATTAAATACAAAACTGCCAGAAGCCATTAACAAACGATGCATCATAGCTTACAAAAAAAATCCCAGTCTTCCAAACATTCTTGTGAAAGCACTTCTGAGATGAGTTCATTTTGTCATAAAGTCATATAACTTTTCAAAAATATTGAATTCCATAGAAATAATTTACAACAGAAATCGATTTCCCGACCTGCGCCCGTGCTTCTTTGTTTTGAAAAATATCTATCCGGCAGTGTCAGACTATTTGAATTATTTCTATTATAAAAACATTAATTATCTGTCGATTTGTTTTGCGCATTGTCATGAGTTTGATTTCCAACGGTCTTCAGCCAGTCATCACAAGTCATTCAAATGCCATCAAACATTAACAGTAGAAATACCGCTAAAGTTTGATGACATTTGAAAGATTGTTTTCCACTAATCACCGAGTGAATCCATCTCACACACAGTGATTGGCCAGTTTGGCCTCATCAACAGATGAAGTAAAGGTATTTAAATGCTTTGGGATAATTGGAAAATCGAATTCACCTGCTTCCTGAAGAAGGGCATTTAACCCGAAACGTCGAGGCAACGACAGTGCGCTCTATTTATTTCATCAACATTTTCATTAGGTATTCACATTTCATTTGTTCGTTCATTTTCATTTTTGCATCATTTTTTCATCACTTTTTCATCATTTTGACTTGTTCTAATAATTATTTATTTCAGCCTAAATTAAGTCCGGGAAAATGGCTAAAAATTCCACAAATGTTAAATCTGTTAACCGCCAAGAGCGGCAAAAAGACCCGGCATATTCGGCTCATGCACAATTGATAAAATCCCTTTACCAAATTCTTCAACTATTTCACCATTTGGCATTTCTCGAGGACTGTTTGGCACAGAAAGTCCTCCCAAAATCATTCCAAAAAACAGTGGACGAGCGCAACAAAACCTTTCGGCCGGCTCTGCCAACCATTTATATTTCGGACGCGCACAACAATTTAACAAAAAAATGGGCTTTTGAAGTTATACAAACTTTGGTGGACTATTACAAAAAAAACTCTAAAAGAAAAACAAGACCTGGTTCTTTCGGCTCCTTTTCTAAAACCCGAGGACTTTCCACGAGCACAGAATACGGCAGTTAAATGGGGACAGAAGAATTTTAGTAATCGACTACAAGAAAGTACTATTGACAAATTTTATTCTCTTTCGGATCAACTTCTGTCCCAGTTCAAAAAACCAGCGGTCATTAGCCAGACCTTTTTCAATCAACGTGCTCGTTCTAAATCGCCGGTGGCCTGCCAGCACATTTCATTTTCTACTTCCAGAGAAGCTCCATCGAAAAGAAAAAGACGAGAAACCATCTCTCCTACAGCACCAGCGACCAAAAAACCAACATTTGCAGCACGTTGATCCACGGAATCGCCATCGTATGCCAGCATAGTCAAAACACCACCTCAAAAGAAACCATCTACAAACGGCAAGTCGTCATTCTACCGATTCTGGAAATCTGGTGGAAACAAGAACAGCTGGACCCTGCCAGTCAAGCCAAACAAACCTGTTTGGATCATCGGATCATCGAACATCTCGAGGATTGATGACAACCCTCCACCCAACACGTTCATCGCATCATACTCTGGTGGAACCTTAAACCACATTCGGCAGATGGCTAAGAACATGGAAAAAGAGAAAGATCGACAACATCTCAAAGCAATTCTATTCAACATTGGGGTCAACAATAGAGAAGACTGGCGCATAGACGTGCAGAACAGAAAAAAGATTGGTCACACATCAACAGGTAGACTAGGTAATATGATAAGCAATTTCCGCAAATGTTACCCTAATACAAAACTTCTTTTTCAGGAACATAATTTTTCTTCTAGTTTATGTTCTAGGGACCAACAAAATTTGACTGTCATCAACGAGGCTGCGAAGTCAACAAAGAATTTGGAAATAATCCCGGCAATTCCAGCAAGCCAGTTTAAATGTTGCCCAGGTGATCCAATCCACTGGTCGACGGAAACAGCAAATAAAATCTACCAAGGATGGCTGCCACGCATTGAACCATACATCAAAGAGCAGCCTTTAAACTAATTACAGAAGGCATCAGCCATGGAGAGAAAGTAGGACTAGGAACCGAAATAGTAAACTTGGTTCCTGATCTAAAATTAACTGAAGGTGAGAAAGATCTACTCAGGTATGGTTTAACTTTCGTCCCCACCCCAGCCCCATTAAAACCTAAGCCCAAAATCTGAGAGCGGTGCAGTGGTCATGGATGATTACAGTTACATTAACGAAATGAACGGTGGTCTAGCAAGCCAACAATTTTTTAGGGCAACGGCATTGGCAGATAAATTTCAAAATTCAACAGGCTCCAAAGACCTCTTTGCCATTCCAACCGGGTGGTGCCCATCACCTCGGAAAGTTAAACCTGACATTAATGAGATTTCTCAAAAAGTTAAAGAACAAGTAAGCCAAATCCCGGAATCATTTTTGAAAGACAAACAAAATTTGAACCAAATCGAAAGAAACGCCCTGAAGACGCTGAAAAACAACAAACAAATTATCATCAAGCCTTGTGACAAAGGATCTGCTGCAGTTCTGATGTCAACAGATAATTATATTAAAGAAGCTGAACACCAATTAAATAACCCAAAATATTACAAACCTTTAGAAGCACCAATTTGGCAAGAAAATTGTTGAAAATTTAATGGAATTCTAAAAAGCTTGCTGGACCACGACTTCATTGAGAAAAAGCATGTCGAGTATTTAATTGCAGAGAGGGATTCAAACAATCGTAAGTTTTACCTCTTGCCTAAAATACATAAACCACTCAGCAGTTGGAGTGACGAATTTACCCCTCCTGGTCTGCCTATTGTCAGCGACTGTGGCTCACAATCTTACCACATTTCACAGTATATTGATTTTTATTTAAAACCAATTGCTTGCCGCCATCCGAGCTTCCTCAAAGACACCGAGGACTTTTTAATGAAAATTAACAAATTGCAGGTTCCTTCCGACTGTCTCCTCATTACCCTAGACATTGAAAGTATGTAGACTAACATTGGTATTGACGCTGGTCTAGAGGCAATAAAAAAATCATTCAAAAGGTACGATGACCCAAACAGACCATCGGAAGAAATCTTGCAATTGTTAGAATTATCATTGAAAGGTAACGACTTTGAATTTAACAAAAAATTTTACCTCCAAATAAGTGGATGTAGTATGGGTAAAAAATTCAGTCCAAATTTTGCTAATATTTTTGTTGCAGAATGGGAGAGAGGTGCTCTTGCTAAAGCAAGAAAACAGCCATTATGTTATCACAGGTTCCAAGACGACATTTTCATCATATGGCCCCATGGCCGTGATGACTTCAACGAATTCTTGGAAATCCTGAACAACCACGATGAATCCATTAAATTACAGCCCTGCATTTCAGAAAATACCATTGATTTTCTGGATGTGACTGTATTCAAGGGTCCTCAATTCCGGCATAGCAACGTACTAGACACAAAAGTCTTTTTTTAAACCGACCGATTCTCACCAACTTCTCCATAGAGCTTCTTACCACCCACCCAAACTATTCAATGGGTTGGTAAAATCTCAAATCATTCGATTCCATAGAAATTGTACGAACAGAAGCGACCTCAATCACGCATGTTGAATTCTTTTCAAAACACATGTTAAATGCGGTTACTCAAAACGACTTTTGCGGAAAATTAAATCTGATACAATCCGCGAGATAGAGACACCCATTTGGGACTATGAGCCAACGCACCCCACGAAAATTCGGCATAACCGCCCAGTTCTGGGAAATGGATCAGTAAATCTATGTCAATGCAAAATTTGTTACATACATCGTATGAACTACATGAATATCGGTAAAACATTTTTTAGCGAACAAACCCATATGTTTTACCAAGTTAGAAACAGCTTCAACTGTGATTCTGAAAACATTATTTATTTAATCACATGTAAATTATGCCATATCCAATATGTCGGCCAGACGAAAAACCCTCTGCACGTCAGAATGCAAAACCATTTATCAAATATATCGTTTAGATTCAGGAAAGGCAGTCCCAGACCACTTTAACCTCCCGGGTCATGACATTAAGTCACATTTCAGTTTTCAACCCATTGAGCAAATTCCGTTTTTGGACGATGAGGAAACCACAACAGACAAACGACTTGAGCGTGAAAACTATTGGATTGGTAAGCTCAGGACCTATCTCCCATACGGACTCAATAGAGAGTACTCTGGGTTGCCAAATAAAATTATTTGTTTTCCTTTGGTTTATAATCGACGCAATGTCGAAATTGCAAAAATTTTCAAAAACAACTTCACAGAATTAAATACAAAACTGCCAGAAGCCATTAACAAACGATGCACCATAGCTTACAAAAAAAATCCCAGTCTTCCAAACATTCTTGTGAAAGCACTTCTGAGATGAGTTCATTTTGTCATAAAGTCATATAACTCTTCAAAAATATTAAAACAACATTGAATTCCATAGAAATAATTTACAACAGAAATCGATTACCCGACCTGCGCCCGTGCTTCTTTGTTTTGAAAAATATCTATCTATCTATCTATCTATCTATCTATCTATCTATCTATCTATCTATCTATCTACTATCTATCTATCTATCTATCTATACTATATTTTAGAATATCTGTATGTATGTATGTCTGTCTGTCCGCTAGAAATGAATATGGAGCCACCCCGAGTATCCAAAATGGGTCTACTAGGAGTACTTTTTTAAGGCGGAGGTCACCGTCAGGTTTAAAAAAGTGTGTGGGGTGGGGGGTGGGGGTGGAGGTGTAGAGGGGCACCAAAAGTTATGACCAAAATTTTTTTTACAGATATATGTCTTCAAAGGGGTCTACTAGGGGTACGTTTTTATCAGGAATCTAATGGTGAGGTTTAAAAAAAAGTATTGGGTGGGGGTGGGGGTGTAGAGGGGCACCAAAGGTTATGACCAAAATGTTTCTCACCGATATAGGCCTTCAAAGGGGTCTACTAGGGGTAATTTTTTACCTAGAATCTAATGGTGAGGTTTAAAAAAGTGCCGGGATGGGAGTTTAGAGGGGCACCAACAGTTATGACCAAAATTTTTCTCACCAATATAGGTCTTCAAAGGGGTCTACTAGAGGTAATTTTAATACTCTCGTCAGCTCGAGCAACGACGAGTAACCCTGCTAGTGTATTATATAAATGGGGAGTGTGTGATTCCATGACTCAATGATTCAGTCCATCCATGTCCAGCTAAAATCGATATGAAATGCAACCAGAAATTTTCTGCCATCCTGGCACAGGTCGACCCACTAGTTGAATATAAATAGATAGACAATAGTTCACTGCTTGGAGTAACGTACGGTGTTTATTCTCGAGTGGGATGCGGAAGGTTATTTTCACGAGGCATTAGCCGAGTGAAAATAATCCCTGCATCCCACAAGAGAATAAACATCATACGTTACTCCAAGCAGTGAAATATTGTGTTTATTATATTTCCCTGATAATATCTGCTACACAAATACCCCTCTGGCGTCATCCAAGAGCAGTTTCCCCAAGGTCGCTCAATTTGTTTCGACGGTTAGAAAAATCGGCGCATGAACACAAAAACATGAATGGATTAACTGATAATATGACGTCATCAGAAAGGAATGCAATGACGCTCGTTTTCAAATGGAAATTCAAGTGACGGGAGATATGAAATTATGAAGGAAATCAACACATTTTAAAGAAATAATTCAATCAATCACCATGAATGAGTAGTCATGTTCAACTTCTTATAACTTTGTGTGGATGTGTACATAGTTATTGTTCGCTGTCAGTTGGAATATCAAGAAGAATATTTGTTGAAGTGGATTGGGTGTTATCGCTGGATTTTGAGGCGGAACAACTGCAATGGTAAAAATAGTCCGTCGTGACTGGGAGTAGGATATCTCCTTGGGAGTTGAATAACACTTTCGAGGTTGTGGGAGTAGGATATGGTTTTTATTTACAAAGGAAAAAGCTGTAGAAATATAATAAACTTTAATCCTTTACATAATGTAATGGCAATATCAGGCCAGTGCTAGTCACAACAAGAGGCCCCACAGGGCCTGAAGTACTCAGCTTGAACAGAACCTGATTTAAGCCGAGGCCTCGAATGAATCTACATTAAGCAATCAATCTCCACAGGATCCATTGTCAATCCTTGAGCCAATCAGTAGTGACAAAAATAGTCCAAGCATCATGCCTTTTCTTCAGTTAATCATAATGTAAAAAGTGGAGCTCCCCATGGAGGCCTTTGATATACAACCTATGTGGATTAATCTTAGTTACACCCTCTAGAGGGTACTTAATAAAAAGTTTCTAATTCTTCAGCTACATGGCTCCTTATAAAATTAACTTGGAATTATGTTTCTCTTTTCAGCACACATTGAGTACCACAATAGCTAGAGTTACTTTTTTTCATTTAAATCAAATATCTGTTTCCCACTTATGCTGGATATCAAATTTTGTTAAAATTGTACTATGAGTTCGGAGTAGTGAACTAAAGATGCTGTATACCAAATTTGAAAGGATTCTGTCTGGTGGATTGGAAGAAGAAGATTTTTAAAGAAATTTCCTTATATTGTACTAAGTTAAAATTTGGGCTACCATAATATGAACCCAGGGACCTAATTTAAACAAACATGAATCTGACCCCCCTAGAGATGTTGTATACCAAATATGAAAGCATTCTGACTGGTGGATCTTAGAAGATTTTTAAAGATTATCCCCAGGATTGCACTAAGTTAAAATTTGGGCTCCCACATGAAGGGCTGGGCGGTTTTGAAATTTGCATTTCAGTTTCGGTTTTGTTAAAATATACTGTAGAAATCCTCATTGTAGAGGGTAATGTACATATAAAATGTGTCTGTATTTGTCATCCAAGTCGTGAGGCTTCTGCAATGTGTTGAGTAACAAGGTTTACTCAGTGCTCAATCACTTTTCTCAGCTAAGGCCGTAATAAAAAGTATGCTAGATTTTCATCCCCGCCCACCTCAAATTTAAATTCCCACCACGATTGTGTTTTTTATTTTCGTACATTTATGCTCCTGAAATGATGCTCAAAAAGTTTACCTGGAAGAATAACAGAATGAAGTTGGCAGACGAATGTGGTTCTGTTGCAGTTATTCGTGTTTATTTATTTATTTATTGGGGTTTAAGGTCAAATACTTATGCACAATGGCTAATCATGACCATGATGATTTTACAAGTGGAGGAACCCGGAGTACCCGGAGAGAACCACTGAGCAACGACAAGCAACTGTCAGCTCCTCAATATTCTAACTCTGTTCAAGCGCCACTCAAGCAGGGTTACCGCGGTTGAAGACATGTGCACCATCGACGTGCAGTACGCCTTAGTACACGCATCATCGTGCCCCCATGTAGGCAACCGGGATAAAGTGTCTTGCCCAAGGACACAACGCGGGTCATCCCAGATGGGGATCGAACTTGGGACCTCTAGCATATATTCAGGTTTAAATAATTCGATAATTTATTTTCTTATTTTTTACAAATAAACAGTTGAGACTTCCCTATTTATAATCAATAGAACACTGAAAAACTTTTGTGGAATAAAATTGGGTTTATTTGTCTAACATCCAAAACAAATAAACAACCACATGGTTATTTTCTTTGAAGAGTTACATCAACAATATTCCACAATTCTCATTCGTGACCTTACGTCATGAATATCAATTACCTGGAGTCAGAAAGACATGTTATCTCTTACAAATACTGTAAATTAGCTTTGAATATTCATTTGTGTACTTTTTGTTGACATGAACATTGGAGCATTTTCATTTCTTTCCTCTGTTTTGGGTGAGGTTGCTGGTTAAATAAAACGCACACACATATTGTCAGCAACTTTCACCCCCTATATGATCGAATATGAGTGAGCAGGAGGCTGTGCCCTGTCCAATAAATTTATCTACGACCTTTTAGCATGTGTGGATTCTCACGTAAGACTTTTCATTTTTTCATATTCCTTCTGGTGGGGTTCTGTAGATATTGTTTAAGATTGCTAGAATTCCCAAAATTTCTACCACTATTTTTTGGCATAAGTTAGATGTAAAATTAAGGGATTTGTTCTAACTCCTCCCGAAGTAAGCATAAACAGCACTGCATTTACCTTTGCCAGACATTTTAGCCTTTGGCGTGCACAACTCATGTGATTGAGAGGTCATTTATTGGTGTTTGAGGTCAAATATTTCTGCACAATGGCTAATCATGACCACAACAGTTTTACGGTTGAAGGAAGGCGGAGTACCCAGAGAGAACCACCAAGCATGGTGAGCAACTGTCAGCTCCCCAACACACTAACTCCACACAAGCAGGGTTAGCATTGGTTGAAGACAGGTGCACCATTGGCATGCAGTACACTTTAGTACACTTGGGCAATGGGGGTGAGGCGTCTTGCCCAAGGACACAACGCAGTTGCCGCAGGTGGGATTCGAACCGAGGACCTCTCGGCTTGCAGCCTGCACCTCTACCTATTGAGTCTCCGCGCCCCCATTGACAGGTCATAAACACACCATTTCTGGGAACCTGTTGAAATCGAAAATCACATTTTTTTGTAAAGGCGGCGGTTCGATTTTGAAAAAAAAATTAACCGAACCAAAAAAAAACGATAAACAGCCCAGCCCTACCCATAAGGGTAAATATTAACCCTACCTCTCTGTCTGAACAAACTTGAACCTGATCCTCATAGAGATGTTGTATACCAAATATGAAACCATTCAGATGGGTGGATCTGGAGATGTTTAAAGAAATTTCCTCATATTGTACCAAGTTAAAATTTGGGCTTTCATAGAGAGCCCAAATATAAGCCCAGGGGCCCTATTTAAACAAACATGAATATGCCCCCCCCCCCCCTCCCAGGGGCCCAATTTAAACAAATTTGAATGAACCGAACCAAAAAAATGATAAACCGCCCAGCCCTACCCATAAGGATCCCAAATATTAACCCTAGCTCTCGATTTGAACAAACTTGAACCAACCTAATCCTTATAGAGATGTTGTATACCAAATATGAAACCATTTGGATTGGTGGATCTGGAGAAGATGTTTAAAGAAATTTCCTCATATTGCACTAAGTTAAAATTTGGGCTACCATAGGGAGCCCATATATGAGCCCAGGGGCTCAATTTAAACAAACATGAATATGCCCCCCCCCCCCAGGGGCCCAATTTAAACAAACTTGAATTTGATCCCCCCCACCTCCAACCCCCACCCAACTCCCACCCCCAACCCCTACCCCCTCCCCTTGAGATGTTGTATACCAAATATGAAAGGATTCTGACTGGTGGATCTGAAAAAGAAGATTTTTAAAGAAATTTCCACATATTGCACTAAATTAAAATTCGGGCTGCCATAGGGAGCCCAAATATCAATCCAGGGAAAGAATTTGAACAAACTTAAATCTGACCTCCCTTGAAATTTTTGGCTACAATAGAGAGCCTAAATATGAACCCAGAGACCTGATTTGAACAAACTTGAATCTGACCCATTCCTAGAGATGTTATATACCAAATATAAAAGCATTCTGACTGGTGGGTCTGAAGAAGAAGATTATTCCCCATATTGCTCGAAGTTAAAAATTTGGGTTCCTGTACAGAGCCCAAATATGAACGATGAGGATTCAGTTTAACAAACTTATACCTGACCTCCCTATTGATGCTGTATACCAGATATCGAAAGATTCTGATCATTGGTTCTGGAGAAGATATTTTTTTTAATATTTACAAAAATACTGACTCAGCATTTTTTACGAGCCACCTCCCCCCCCCCCCCCCCCCCCCCCCCCCCCCCCCCCCCCGCCGCCCCCACAGAACACCCTGACACAACCGATGGCAATTTTTTTTTTACTATTCAGTTCTATTGGTCCTAAGGATGCTTCATACTATATAACAGTCGTCTGTTCTTTGTGGTTTGAGAAAAATTGGAGTTTGAATATATTTCCATTTTTAGCTCCTGGGGTTCCCACGGGGACACGGGAAAATTTTCTTTTGTATGAATCAAATACTTATGACCCAATAATACCACAAACCAAATTTGTTTCAATCAGATCATCAGTTCAGAAAATAGAAATTTGGGGTGGGGCCAAAAATCTTGCCCCTTCCATTACAAAGGCAAATACTGCTTCCCGAACTTCATTTGAACAAATTTGAATCTACACCTCAACAGGAAGCTACATACCAAATATCAAGTCATTGTACCTACTGGTTCATGAGAAGAAGATTTTTTTTAAATTTTGGAGCATCTTCCCAAACCCCCTCCCTATAGGGATGGGAAAGTTGTGTTGAACAAAAATGCAATGCCCCCTCAGCACCATCACTCACATAAACCTTCACTTGAATTGGCCCAGTGGTTTTGGAGGAGAAGCCCAAAACATGGTGTTGACGGACGATGGATAACGGTCATAGAGCAATTAGATAAGCTCAGCTTGACTTCATCAAGGTGAGCTAAAGATTTTAAATTCAAATTTTGCTAGTTATGCCTCCAAACCACAGAATCATAAATGAGGAGAGTGTGGCTCTGTGTCTCAGTGATCCAGTCCATTCATGTCTAGGAGATGAGCAATATACCGAAAAACCAAACCATACTGATATCATGGGAATACCGAAAAACCAAACCGAACCCATCATTGAATAACAAAACTGTCTGAATTTTCATATTTTCTTACATTCACTACTTATAAGGTCTTATTTAGGCTAGATAGAAGTTGAAGGGATCATTTTTATAAAAGAAGTGACTGATTTTCTTTTTAGTTTTGTTGACCATTAAGGGCTTGTGAAATTGTCCAGAATTCCGACTAGACTAAAACCTGTGGATGTCCAGTTACTTAGCAGTTATTTCTAGTCATGTCTTGCCTGCCTTACCAGGCAGCCATGACTTGACTAGAAACCGCTGCTCTGGTGTTTTATCTACTGTCAACAGAATCTCCCAGTAGAACCTGAATTGAGAGACCACCTTTTTGCCATGAAAAAGTGGTCTTTCAAAACAGGTGGTCTCTCCTGACAGGTCCATTAGAGAGTAAAACAACCAAATGGTACATGGTCACAGTGGTCTCTCAAGACAGGTGGTCTCTCATGACAGTGGTCTCCCAAGACAGGTTTTACTGTAGCACATGTTCGGAGATCGCAAAATTCTAAAATAGGAAGGTTAATGTGCGTTTGGGACAAGTCACAAAGTAACTGGAGATATAATTTGTGTTGGCAAAAAGAGTGCCAGCCTTGACCTCAATGACAGTGGCATTTGTGGCACTGTGGTAGAATGATACAAGAACAAATTATTCTGCATTTTAAGGGTCTTGAACCTATAAGTGTCAAATGATTTTTTCGAAAAATATGATAAATTTAAAGTAATTTGTATATTTTTTATACTTACCAATGGCTCAGACTTAGCTGGTGCAAACTCAATATTATCAAGGGCCAAACACAAACTTTGAGCCCCCCAATTTGCATACAATACCGAAAATTAAAAGTCCTATCTGGCCCTCCATGCTTCTACTACCTGAACATGCACAGTACTCAGGAAGAAACCAGAATTGGCACCGACATCATTCTTTGTTGACAAGCCTACTAAAATAATAACTCAGCGGGGAGGTATGAGTGCCCACTCATGGGAGGGCCATCCCCATCTGGGCCATTGGTAAGTATAAAAAATATACAAATTACTTTAAATTTATCATATTTTTATACTACAACCAATGGCCCAGACTTAGCTGAATCGTAAAAAGGTGGAGGGCCTAGGACTTAAGAAATAGCAGAACAAATACAGCTCCTAAGCCTGCATTCCAAGGTGAAAAGGAGATTAAATTTTTAAAGGAATTACATGTATGTCTCTCTATATAATAATAGAGAAGACATATCACCAATAAGGAGCCATATCCAAGTCATTTTGTATTCTTAGCATGAATGATTATGCAAACTGGGTGTAACTAGCCCCCAAATTTAAGGCTAGTTCAGACTAAGCCACTTAAATCAGGATGGCATATTCGAGTGTGAGAGACTAACCAACACAAACACTCGCCATATATATATAATAAACAAGCTGTGTCTAAGATCAGTAATAATGTACAGACAAAACAGCTTCACTCATAGTTACACACTTATCAAGCCAGAAGAGATGAAGAAAAATCCCCCCCCCCCCTTTTTTTTGAAGGAATATTCTTCAAAACAAAGAGGGAAGCCCTCTGGAATCAGTGAAAAGCAGTACCAAATATTCTATATATATTCGCCCAACAGGCACCCAGTTATTAATTATTAATTATTGGTGCTTAATGCCACTTCAGTAGCTAAGGCTATTATTGCGATCCTGGTTATTAATAGAGCAAGCTTCTAATGTATGCCAGAGTCGGAATACGTAAATAGGTTGAAAACCGGTAATATAATGTGTACATACACTTGTCCAATTGAATCCCAATGGGAAAGTATCTGTTAGAGCAAACATGCTTCTGAGGCAACCAACAGGCGACCCCGTTCAGGTGTACAATTAATTCCAATAATGAAACTCCAATTGAACCATGCAAATATACGAGAATGTGAAATCTTCTGTGTACCGTCTCGGGTAGAAACCTGGATTTAGAACATGGAACGAGCTATGATTAACAGACCCATCACGGACCATCCCCCAAATAATTCATTGTTCCCTAGGTCCGCAAAAACTTATGACTGTTCGGAGAAAGAGTATACTACTCCAAATAATGATGCCAAAAATTGAGAACGTATGCATAGACGGCCTATTGCAAGTTCCATAACTGAACCAAAATTCCCCAAAATTCTTATGAGCTCTATAAAGCAGAGCAAGATTTTTATAGAATCTGTTCAATAATGCATCTGCCTAATAAATATACAAATTATGCATGCGAGCAACAGAATCCTGCATGTACTCATCTGAATACAGTCTGTATCCACGGTATGACCGAGTGATACAAGCGTAACCAGGAAACTGAATGAATAATACGACGTTAATGCAGTTAACTGAGTTATAAACTCATACGTCATAAGAAAAGTGCAGACGGCTCTGAGAGAAACTTTTCAGAGTGGACTAATTGCCACATTGGAGAATGTCGCCCATATAACCGACATGTCAGCCACACAGGTACACGAAGGTTAGCAAATTATTGATAAGGAATCATATGCTCGTATATGACTTATAAACAAACAACCACAGGAAACAAACCAACTAAACAGTGGATGTGCCTATGAAGTCGCCGTTCGAACACGACCCAGCCGCCAATCTAGGAGCCATGAAAGGCATGCATATACTTGAATGCACACGAGGCTTAAGGGAAGAAAACTACGTCCTGCCCAGTAATTGCCTCTTAACACATTGGCAGGGCAGGGGGAGGGAGGTTCGATGAAAAATTCATCAAACCCTCCTCACCCGCATTACTTGAATCGCTAGATAAGTGATTCCGGCGCAGTAGAGTTAAGGCTATACTGCTGCTGCTATTCTCAATAAGAGTAGCACAGCTAAAAAGCTTATAGTCAAAGCAATCATAACAATAATCCAGCGTGACTCATAACACTTTTGTTTTAGTTATCAAATAGTATAGGAACCGCAGGGCTCCCTCACATCTGACCGATTCCATAATGCCACTAAAGATGGAGAGGGACGTGATGACCAAATAATAGACCATATAGACATAATATCCAATCCCTAGAGTGGAAATATAATCCCCAACAATAGATTGGATAAAAATGAAAAGGGAGACGAAAACAATGTTCCGACACCCGATCATAAAAACCTAGATGAACTCCTTACGTTTGATTTGATATCAGGAAATATATTCCTGAAAAGGAGTTAGCGTTTGAAGAAACGTTCATTAATCACATTAGGTTAATATGGCGCCATCAATAGGGCTTATCGCCACAGATAACTAACACCAAATCATAACGGTAGGAAGTGAATAACCTCCTCTAACATAACAGTATCATGACTGATAGGACAATGAAATCAGCCCAGCTGAAGCAGCGAAAGGTCTTCCTATTCATGAAGACAAAAAAAAGGCTGATAATTGCGGCCATAGAAGCTCACTAAGGAGACTTACAACACCAGCCGTAGCTTATAAGTCTTCATCTCCATGAAGACAGATATTTTGGTGTAAGTTGTGAACGTGAAAGCTCACTGAACGGAGACTTATAACTATCATCAGTAGGGAATGAAGAGCCACTATTTTAACAGCCCTAATTCCCAAAGTAGTCTCAAGAGAAAATTATTTCAGTTATGTCATTGCAAAATTACTGAAAAATACCGTTCATGATTCTAGCTAGGCTACTATGGTGTAAACAATAAGACTCAAGTCTATGACAAATAGGAAAACAAACTGAAAAGCATTCTTTCCTTTAGCAGTTTTACTCCCAAAAGACAGCGGTCAGAGCCTAGCTAACATAGCTTAGAAGTCTTCATCTCAGTGAAGACAGATATCTCAGTGTAACTTGTGACCTTGAAAGCTCACTAAATGGAGACTTACAACACTAGCTGCTAATGTATAAGAAAAGACTGCTGTAACAGTACATAAGGCTACTATGGCATCCACAATGACATTAAATGTCCTGACGCCAAGGAATACAAAACCAAGAAGGAAAAGACGTACTTATTCCCTCTAACTGTTCTATTCCAAACAAGACAGCTGTCTCAGCCTATCTATGCACTATCAAACCTCTATTCGTAAGGAATAGGGCATTGCATTTCTTATACTATTGCTAAGCTAAGGAAGGCATTGTTAATCAGGACCAAAGCCCTCGACACCTGAGCCAAAAGATACGGGAGGAAAGATCTTTGTGTTTCTATTGCCTGGTATAAGCTGCTTTTTGCCTAGCAAATGCAGACTTATATTCAGATGGAACAAGATTCTAAGAGCTTATAACTAAAATTTCACAGTCTTAAGGTGCCCTTCTGTGAGAGATGGAGACTCACATTCCATAGCCCTCTCACCATCCAAATGTTCCATCTGAAAATATGGTCAACTTCTTCCAATTGAACGGATGACTGGACCAACGCAGCACCGTCTGACAGCTCACCATCGGAGCCTGTTAACAGTAGTACCAGCGACAACTGGGATGCTGCAATACGCAGAGAAAACTGCGGAAGACGGTCCGTGAACGAGGCTAGCAGAGCAATGATAATCCACTTGTTACTATGAGCTGCTCACGGGATGGAGATCTGGCCCCAGATCCTCGACACATGTCCCATATGAAAATGCCTCAAACAACTAGCTATCAACCCGAACATGCGAAGTCAGATAGTCAGTCTGCGGTCAACGTGCTTCATCAATGAAGCAGGGGAAGATGCCATAGCTACAACCGGATCCTGCTGCAGTGTGGAAGGAGCGTCCCGAACCACAAGCGTAAAAAGGCATCCCAACTCACTAAAGTTTCTCGAATCAAAAACAGTCGACCCCGATGGCTGACGGAAAGAAGAGGGTTCTCCAGCTCGCAATCTGCTCCAGATCTTGCCGAGCATTCCGTTAGAAACTTGTAGGCATCTATCCCTTAGCATGCATATTCATGGAAGAAGAGGAAGCCGTAACAACAGTCGACCACGGCTGAAGTGCGGAAGAAGCATCCAAACTCGTCACATGCTGGACGGATGCTCCTACTCATTGAAGTTTCTTACAACAGAAAATGATTGTCCCCAACTGTTAACAGGAAGAAAAACGCTCTGCACTCGTGATCTGTCCCCAGATCTCACCGCTTAGAAACTTCAAGGCTAATCCCCTTTCGTGCGCTTCCATGTAAGCAGAAGCAATAACTCCCGTCGGCCTAGGCTACAGTGTGGAAGGAACATTCCGATACGTGTTCCGACTCAATATGGTTTCTCACAATGGACACAGATGACCCCAACTGTTAACGGGATGGAGAGGGTTCTCCAATCGGTGATCTGACCCCTGATCTAGCCGAGCGTCAAGTAGAGAAACTTCTGGCTTCTTCTACATGCATAAATGACCGGGATGACCCAGCACCATCTGACGGATCACTACCGTAGTCTGCTAATGGGTGCGCCTTGAGGGTTTTTAAGCTGCGATAAGCTGCGCAAATTGCGATAGCAAGTCCGTTACGGAGGCTTGTGGAGCAATGGCTTATATTCAGCAGGCCCTGGCTGCAGTGTAGAAGGAGAGTCCTGAGCAGCCAGAGAGGACGTTAGCTCCATCTCAGTGCAAGTTTCTCAAGCAATAGTCGACCCCCGAAAATTACTGGGTTTGAGAAGGCTCTCCCGCTCGCTGTCTGATCCAGACCTCGCTGAGCTTCCCAAAGAGAAACTTGCAGACTTCTTCCCCTTAATTTGCCGTCATAGCTGGGTGAGATTTTGATTAAAAGCTGCTCACTCTACCCAAATCTACACCCACTTCCAACGTTAGTGTCCTAATGAGTCGACCTCGACCACACAAGTAGGACCAAAATCAGTAGGAGTGCAGCGACTACAGGCAAGGTAACAAGCATGTAAATCCGATGTAGACTACTTCCCCCTACACTGAGAGCAGTAATTCATAAATAAATATAATCCAACCAGTTCACTGCACTCCTAACATCTAACATATAATCATGCAATATAAGGATACATGACGAAGACAATCAAAAAATAATTTTGAAATAATTCAAAACAAAGTTTTTTCCAAAAATGTTTTTGAAAACGCCCAAGTTCCCCAAGAGAACCACACAAGCTCAAGGGCATCTTGATAGAGCCTAAGTGTGGACAAACAGTCAAACACCAAAATATTAAAGCTACACTACCCGAATATTAATAAATGTATCCTAATATAATTGTGATGAAATAAAACCCTGAAAATTACCTGTTAAGGGCGTTGTTAAAAGTAAACAACGTCAGGATAGAATAAACAGCTGTGCCATGAGCGCATGATACACCCATTATTAATTACAAGAGGGTAGCACACAATATGAGTATACATTTGTACTTGTCAGGTTTTTTTATATTCTTGTTCAATAATCATAACCAACAACATACTGTGTTCAATAATTTGGAAATAAAATTATTTGAATTTCATGTATATATCTTATGTCTTTCGAGATCATAACTTCAAGAAAAAATCAATGATTTTCTAAGTAATAAAGTCCCATAACTCTGGAATGACTAATCGAACAGCGACACCAACTTAAAGGGAGCTTCCTTCCATCAACATAAACCACCTACCAAAAAATTGTGAAGATCTCTCAAAGCGTTCTCGAGTTATCGTACGACGTGTAAAAAATCAACAATTTTCTAAGTAATAAAGTCCCATAACTCTGGAATGACGAATCGAACAGCGACACTAAACGAAAGGGAGCTTCCCTCCATCGATATACACCACCTACCCAAAAATCACGAAAATCTCTCAGAGCGTTCTCGAGTTATCGTACGACGTGTAAAAAATCAACAATTTTCTAAGTAATAAAGTCCCATAACTCTGGAACGACTAATCGAACGGCAACACTAAACGAAAGGAAGCTTCCCTCCATCGATATACACCATCTACCCAAAAATTACGAAAATCTCTCAAAGCATTCTCGAGTTATCGTACGACATGTAACAAATCAACAATTGTCTAAGTAATAAAGTCCCATAACTCTGGAATAACTAATCGAACGGCGACACAAAACGAAATGGAGCTTCTCTCCGTCGATATACACCACCTACCCAAAAATCATGAAACTCTCTCAAAGCGTTCTTGAGTTATCGTACGACGTGTGATGTGATCGGACGGACAGCGATATACCATAATACGACCCGTTTTTTCAAAACGGGCGTATAAAAACCGGAAATTAGACAAAAGGCACACAAAAGGCCCAAATCAGTAAATAATTAACTGATACCTGATGCAAAGCTAGATCTTCATGTGAAGAAAAAACAATGCATCCGGTTGGAGAGGCAAGACAATAACGGCCCAACACCCCTAGGTTGAGGACGTAACAGTGGGGATAAACAGAATAAAAATTCTGTACAACAGTTAAACTCCCAAGAAATTTAATAAAAAATTTCAATAAAAAAACAGCCAGAAAGCTTAGGAGTTTAACCGGAGGGTTCATGGAAGGATAGGGAAGGAACACATAACCAACAGTAGGTGAATCATTAGCAAAACTAATGACGTCAAGGTGTATATCCCGAAATTGGGTAACATGAAATAATTTTCAAATTATTTAAAAGTTACAATCCTGAATGTTTAAAACCACCGTGGTTCACTTCCATCATCCATTTACTGCCTTGAATCCACCATATACTTCATAGTGATGGGCTGCAGTTTGAGAACATCAAACAAGTAGACCAAGAAATTGTCAATATTTGGTATGGACGGATCGTATACGTCTATCCAATGGAAGAAAACCCTCCACTTCGCTGCGTCATTCAACGTAGAGGAGGACCTCCTGCAGTTAGAAATTGCATCCACTGCACATCTTATAAACTGTTTTCCGTGCAAGAAGGACCGCACAACGGAAATACGTGAAGGTTGAGACCTTCCGGGTTGTGAAGCAGTGCGCATGACTTCCCATGATAAAGAAGGTCCTCTCATGGAGGAAGCTTCCGGGGAATGTCCCTAACAGACACCTGAGAAGATTGATCCAAGGTTTTGGTAATGACAGAGGTTCTACTAGTAGAATTTTTCGACGAGACTGTTTGATCTTTAACAGAATCTGCTGAATCAACAGAGTTGGAGGATATGCATATCCTATCATTCCGTCTCATGAGATTGACAGAGTGTCTACAGCGTACGCTCAATGATCTGGGTATGGCGACACGAACGTCGGTAACTGATTGTTCAGGTGTGTCGCAAACAGATCTATCATGGGACGATCCCACTGTTAGCAATTATGTCTGAATATTTGCTTGTTGAGAGTCCATTCCGATGGTATCAGGCATCCTTTCCGAAAGAGCGAGTCTGCTAGTACATTCAGACGACCCGGTATATGACGGACAGAAAGATGAAGATGATGATTCATAATATATAGGAGAATCCTCTCCATTAATTTGCATAATGGAATCGAATGAGTGCTGCCTTGGTTCCTGATGTAAGCTACTATTGTCGAATTGTCCGACAAAATTTGAACATGGACGTTTGCTATTATGTGAATCCAATATTGAAGAGCTAGCCATATTGACATCATCTCTTTGATGTTTATGTGTTTCTCTTGGAACTGAGGATCCCAAAGACCCTGACACTTCAAGTCGGTGGGACTTAGGGTCGTGCCCCAACCCGCTTGACTCGCATCAGTTATAATCGTGAAAGCCGGATCTGCCAGTTGCAGCGGAACTCCCTGAGTTAACCAGTGAATATCTGCCCAAATCTGAACCTTTGGTTTTACTAGGTCTGTTAAAACAATACTGGTTTCGAGCGAATGCGTCTTCACACTCCAGTTCTGAGTAAAGAATATCTAGAGGGGACGCGTGCGAAGGCGGACCATCGGAATAAGATCCGCAGCCGCTCTGCACAGCCCCACCAGTCACATGAATTCCCGCATTATTAATGCATCTGAGCGTAGACAAAAACGAGCACAACAACTAACTAATTTTGCTCTGTGTAACGGCAGATGAACCAGATTGTTGTGAGTCTCAAAGCTCATTCCCAAGTGAGTGAAGACTTGAACGGAGCTGGATCCGACTTTTTCTCGTTTATGATGAAACCGCGAAGTCGGAGTAATAGAAGCAAACTCTGAACATCGTTCTGAAGAATAGTTCTGTTGCCGTATCTGTGCAGAATGTCGTCCAAGTAAGCCAACTTACCGCAGACGAATAAGCTCAGAAGTATGACATTACCGAGTTCATTATTCGAGTGAATGCCCAGGGAACCAGGTTCAGACCAAAGCACATCACTCTGAACTGACACCTTCCCTTGTATCTTTTAGATCTATGCTTGCCGCATAGTCGTTCACTCAAATGCTTGCCATCCGAGACTACACTTCTCACCCACTGATCTTCCGTGACTGCTATCCAGTTTTTCGCGAAGTTTGATAACCTTCTGCCAACTGGCCAGCAATAGAGGTCTTGAACATCACCTGTATGACCTGTGAGGCTTATGGGAGGAGAAACTACGTCCTCCCTGCGAAGAACCTCGTCCCGTCTAACTGATAGTCCCGATCAGACCTATGCCCCTTTCCCGAGTCACTATACTGACGACCTCCAGAGTAATTCTAAGAGGGCTTCTTGTACCCTTGTGAGGAGTTTCCATTTCACGTTTTAGATTTTGAACGTCCTTTACTCCTGTCTGCTGAAGCGGGTTGCTGAGACACCGACTTCAAAAGCAGAACACTTGACGCTTTCTTAGTAGCTTGTTCATAGACTAATGAAAGCTTGTCGCCAAAAATAGTATGTCCTGAGACCGAAGCGACCCGGAGAGAGCTTTTCACCTTCTCATCTATAAGTGATGACGACGCAAGGGCAGAATCATGTCTAATTAACTCCAGATTTGCCACTGTTAGGGTGGAGTTATATGTGGTATACATAATTGCCCTAGAAAGAACTCTAAGAGAGGTATGGACATCCTCAAATTCCTTCCCGTTGAGACGTTGCGCCATAATTCTAGTGAAGTGATCTGCATAGGACATTGCATCCAAATTCACTCTATTTGATGAAATTGCCACTTCCATTCCATCCGAGCAAAAAGTGAATGATGCAGGTAAAGATACATCTAGTTTCTCGGCCTGCTCATCCAACTAAAGAGGACTTCTCTGAACATCTTCAATCATTTTAAATGAACGTGGCCCAAGAAACGGTATATTTATGGAAGATGTAGATAAGAAACCGCCTTTTTCCCTCACACTCGAGAGGTTGAATATGGCATGGTCTACATGGCCGAAGGCCTGCGACACCTGCCTAGACTGAACCGGAAAAGAAATAACTTCTTCCTTTCTCTGTATAAAGTCTGAGTCTCTCTTGTTGTCGCAGCATTCTGATTCGGTGGAACAAATTCAGGGTAGTATTGATGGATGAAATCCATCGCAACCATGTGCTGTTCTGAAAGGGAAGGGTGATCCTCTTCCTTATCCCTTTCAGCATCTGAGACAATCAGTTGCGAATCTCAGTCCATTACATCTGCATGAACAGACTGGACCATCAGCACCGTCTAACAGCTCAGCTCGGAGTCTGAGGGAGGATGCTCCTGCACTTGCTGGGATGCTGCGATCAGCAGCGCAATCTGCGACAACAAGTCTGTCATTGAGGCCTGAGGTGGAGCGGTCTTCTGTTTCTTAGCTCTTGGGATGGTGTGTCGGAGATGGATCTCTTCTCCGAACGTATGGGAGGAGAAATTACGTCCTCCCCACGAACAAACTTGTCCCGTAGGCCTAGCGGCGTCTAACCAATAGTCCAGATCAGACCTACGCCCCTTTCCCTGAGTCGCTATATTGAGTAACCGCTTTACCGGTCAAGCTAGCTGCTTGCAAAGGATTAAAACCACCGCCCAGTGGCTTTATCCCTAACCTAATATTCAGGAGCACCTTATCAGCTAGCTCTGTTTGCTCATCAGAGTGCGTCGACGGTAGCACACTTTTGGTAGGTGTCACATAACCATCACCATGTTCTTGTTCCTCTGAAAAAGAAACTGAGAAACTTGAATGACTTTGCGGCGAGAGAACCTGCATTGGCCTCTCACCACTAACAACATAACGTGACACCCGTTGTCATCCCAATCAACACATGTAGGACAAGAATTTGTAGATCGACTACAGGCAAGGCAACAAGCATGTAAATCTGAGGAAGATTTCCTCGCCTTGCATTTTGAGCAATAAGCTTTCATAATTAATCAAACACAGCCGATCGGACTCCCACGAACTCCACAAAAAATATATGATAAAGATGCATAATAATCAAAACACAAATCGAAAAATTAATTTAAAAAAATCTTTTGAAAAAATTTTGAAAAAAGCCCAAGTTCCCAAAGGGAACATGAAGAGCCCAAAGGTATCCCGATAGAGTCTAAGTGTGGACAAAAATCCAAAAATTATTGCTACATTACCGGAATATTAAAACATGTATCTTACAACAATCCTACAGTAATAATAAGTACATACTACATATATTTAAGGACGTTGCCAATGTAAACAATGTCAAGGAAAAAACCGGAAACAAGTCCTCAGGCACAGAATAAAAAGGCCCAAAGTCAGTAACAGATTTTAAAGCTACCAGATGTAAAGCAAGATCTTCAGATGAAGAAAAAACAATACATCGGACAGAAGATGCATGACCCAAACACCCCTAGGGTGAAGAAGTTACCACGGGGATAAACATTCTGTTAAACACGTTAAACTCCCAAGAAATTTAATAAAAAATTTCAATAAAAATAAGCCAAAAAGCTTGTGAGTTTAACAGGAGGGCTTCAAGAAAGGATAGAGAAGGAACACTTAACAAACAGTGGATAAATCATTAGCAAGAATGATGACGTCAGGCACATGTCCTGAAATTGGGAAACATGAAATAATTTTGATAAAATTTATAAAGTTACAGCCCTGAACGTTCCTAACCATCGTTGTTCACTTCCATCATCCAATCATGTCCTTGGATCCACCAATTTTACCACTGATTTGTGTCTGGCATCCTCAAAAATGAGATTTAAAAGTACTGTCAGTTCATTGTTGCCGACTTTAGGGCCAAACAAAGAATGATGGTTTGCGCCAATTTCGGCTCCTTCCAGGATACTGCACATGCGCAGATCTGAAACGTATGGAGGACCAGATAGGACATACATTTTTCGGTTTTGCATGCAAATTTTGGGGATTGGGGGCAAAATTTGTTAATTTTTGAGTTAGCACCAGCTAGTCTGGGCCATTGGTTGTTGTATAAAAATATGATAAATTTAAAGTAATTGGTATATTTTTTATACTTTCAGAGAAAATGTTGACATTCGAGCGACCAACAATATTTCTGGCGGACAACAAACATTTCCACGTGACATGGTCAGGAGACTGTGTCCCTTCCCCCAATAACTTCTAACATGGGTAACAAAACACCACAATGAATGAAGAGACAATTCAAACAATCCAACTGAGCAGACTGAGAATTTACCTTTAGTTTCTTCTCAAACTGTATGTGCTGTTTTCTTTGATGAATTTTCCCCAACAGTGACTCAACAATCAAATGGTTTACTTCAGTGTAACCAAGTACTGTTTGCCTCACTATTTGGCTAAACATCCTAGGCCTTGTGTATTATTCTTTGCAGAAGGATTACAGAAACTTTTTGTATCATTACATTTGACTATGAAATGTTATTTAACCAACTACAGGATGGCCAACATGGACTGGTCACTTTCCACGGGTGGGCAATATTACCATTGACACAAACACAAATTATGGGAATAATCATCAAAAATTTAATTACTGATCCACTAGGTACAACCTGGTGCTTCATTATTTAAAATTTTGCTGCTGATGATTTTTATTACCTGAAAAATGCATGTATGGACATTACTGCCTATGCGTGGTTTACGACCAGTCCACGGCAGGTGTATTTAACAAGGCAGTCATTTCCTGGATTCATGTTGTATTTGAAAATCATGGAATTTTAAATATGTCTTTCCCTTTCTTGAAACATATCAAATTTGGTAGAGGATCTTGGTAAAATGTATAGTTTTAAACATTGGAGTAACTGTGGATGTTCATGGTCAATAAGACTATCTAAGTTGTGATGTTTAAGCTAGGCTACACCAGACTTAACTCTTTACCAAACATGAATAGAAGGCAACACTAGCAAACAAAAATCTTCACTACAAAATATTTTTATTTTTGTCTCTCAGAAATGTAGATGATGCCCCCACTTTGGAACCATTTTTAATATTTTTATTCTACAACCAATGGCCCAGATTCAGCTGGTGCAAACAGGGCCAAACAATCCCCCCCAATCCCCAAAATTTGCATACAAAACCGAAAAATTCAAGTCCTATCTGGTCCTCCATACTCTTGTTTACCACACATACGTGGTAACCAGGAAAGTACTGGAATTGGTGCCAAGCATCATTCTTCCTTTTGTTTGGCCCTAAGTCAGTAAACAATGAGCTGATATCTGTGCTTTAAATCTCCTTTTTTGTGGATGCCAGACACAAATCAATGAAAGAATTGGTGGATTCAAGGCTATAAATGGATGATGGAAGTGAACAACGGTGGTTGGAGACATTCAGGTCTGTAACTTTACAATAATTATAAAAATTATTTTGCGTTTCCCATTTTCGGGACATGTGCCTGACGTCATCATTCTTGCTAATGATTTACCTACTGTTTGTTAAGTGTTCCTTCCCTATCTTTCCATGAACCCTCCTGTTAAACTCCCAAACCTTTTGGTTGTTTTTAATGAAATTTTTTATTAAATTTCTTGGGAGTTTAAAGTGTGTTACAGAATGTTTATTCTATTTATTCCCTCACCTTAAGGGTGATGGGTCATTTTGGTCTTGCATCTTCTATCTGATGTATCGTTTTTTCGTCGTATGAAGACCTTGCTCTGCATCTGGTAGCATTTAAATCGGTTACTGACTTTGGGTTTTTTTGTGTTGCTGTTGTCTTCTTTCTGGTTTTTTCTATTGACGTTTACATTTGACAATGCCCTTAACATGTAGCATTTAGTATTATAATACTTCAAAATTATTGTAGGATACATTGATTATGATTCTGGTGGTGTAGCTCAAAAAAACTGGCGTTTGTCCACACTTAGGCTCTATTGGGATGCCCTTGGGCTCATGATGTTCCATTTGGGAACTTAGGCATATTTTTATATTATAACCCAATGGCCCATACTTAACTCAAAAGTTATCATGGGCCAAACACAAATTTCGAATCCCCAATCCTCAAAATTTGCTTGCAAAACCGAAAATTAAAAGTCCTACCTGGTCCTCCATACTTTTACTCTCCGCGCATGCGCATGCGCAGTCGCCAGGAAGTGACCGAAATTAGCGCCAACATCATTCTTTGTTTGGCCCTAAAGTCATCAACAATGAAATGACATCTGTGCTTTAAAATCTCTTTTTTTGAGGATACCAGACACAAATCAATGCAAGAATTGGTGGATCCGAGGCTGTTACTGGATGATGGAAGTGTTCAGCGGTGGTTTTTGACATTCAGGGCTGTAACTTTATAATAATTACAAAATTATTTCATGTTTCCCAATTTCGGGACATACGTCTGACCTCATCATTTTTGTTAATGATTATTCCACTGTTTGTTAAGTATTCGTTCCCTATCCTTCCATGAACCCTTCCTGTTAAACTCTTAAGCTTTTTGGCTAATTTTTATTGAAATTTTTTATTAAATTTCTTGGGAGTTTAACATTTATTACAGAATATTATTCTGTTTCTTCCCCATGGTTACCGCACCCAAGGGGTGTTAGGTCCTTTAGTCTTGCATCTTCTCTCCGATGTATCATTTCTTCTTCATATGAAGATCTAGCTTTGCATCTGGTAGCATTAAATTGTTTTATGACTTTGGGCTTTTTCGTGTGCCTGATGTCTTGTTTACATTGACATTGTTTACATTGACAACATCCTCATACATAGGTAGTTTTTTTATATTCTATTACTGTAGAATTACTGTAGGATACATGGATTATTATTCTGGTAGTGTAGCTCAAAAAATTTGAATTTTGTCCACACTTAGGCTCTTTCGGGATGCTTTTGGGCTCTTAATGTTCCCTTTGGGAACTTAGGCATTTTTTCCAAAAAAAATTTTCCCAAAAATATTTGGAATTGATTTTTGATTGCTATTATTCATGTATCTTAATCATATATATTTTATTGTGGAGTTTGGAGGTCTGATATCGACTTTAGTCGATGCACTCCTGCAGACTCTTGTCATTCTTGTGTTCAGGGGAATGACTAATGTTGGAGACAGGTGTTGCAGTACGTTGTTGGCAGTGAGGCTCTGAGGGCAGGCCTCTCACCGCTTTATAATTCATTTTGTCAATTTCTATTTTAGATAGTGATGAGCCGATATGGGTGTTATCGGTATTGCCGATATCCGATATTTCAGTTCAATATCAGACCGATACCAATATTAGTTTTTGTGGCGACACAAGATTGTGTATAAATATGATGACATTCAGACAGGACTAATGAGACATGGGGTTGTTCAGCAGTCAGCGTGACTCGACACGCGTCCCAGGTCGATCTCAACATAACAGACATCTGTGATGTATCAAATTCAATATCATTTCCGAACCGACCCGTCAGTGAGCCCAGGCATGTGAAAAAAATAGGGGTGGGCTTATCCACACATGAGACTGAATGTAAAATGAAAACTTGAGTGTTATTTGACATAAAGTTTTATGTGTTTGTTTTATTCATTTTTTCCTTCGGAATCATCAATCATTCGAAAATACATTTCAGTAGAAAAAACATCAACAAAATCAGCACAAAATATCAACAAAACATCAATGTTAACAAATGAGGTCAAAAATGCACGTGGTCAATTTGTTTTAACCTGAAACATGTTCGTTCAGTCATTACATTTCCATTTTGAATTGTGTTTATTAAAAAGTATTTGAACTTGTGTTTTGTATTACTCACGCAAGAGAAGGTGCCCTCAGAATTCAAAACTCCCATCCATTGTGAAAAAAAAACAAATGAAATAATCCATTCACGTATGAGCATTTACATGTACATGCATTGGTGGACTGCTTCTCAGTGAATTCTGTTGTGTTCACTTTCTCCAAGTGCAAGATTAACAGGGGGCAGTTCGCAGCCAACATTGTTGGCACATGATAACTATCTGCACTATCCATTTCCCAGTTATTGACGTATCGACACTGAACCTGGCTGTTATTGCCAGAGAAGAAAAAAATTGGTGGGTGTGGGGGGGGGGGGGGGGGGGCTTAGGGGCTCAGACTGGTAGGCAGGCCTATCTGTACAGGCCAATACGTTGCAAGATAGTCACAAAGAATTTCCTCACATTTTTTCATCACTGATTCTTTCAAAAAGCATAAGTGATGGAAAATCCGGAGCGAATTTCCTTGTGGTATCATGCAACATATTTGTATTTTCACTGGTAGTGAATTGACCAATTGTTGGGGACGTTTTGACCAACTCTTGGGGACGTTTTGACCAATTGGCAATTGTTGGGGACGTTTTGACCAACTCTTGGGGAAGTTTTGGTTCGGGGACGTTTTGACCAGCACCCGTAGTGGTAATGCCATAGTGGTACTGCATTTACCAAAAAAAAAAAAAATCATGAATCATTGTCACTTGTCCGTGATCTGCTGCCTGTAGAGTGTAGAAGTGGGGGAGGGGGTTACTGAATTCTGCAATGCATTGATAAAAACACATGGGCACATTTCATAAATAAAAAATCTATATTTAAACTGACCGCCCTGATGTACATAATGTGTCCCCATTGTTGTAAACAATATGGCTTTGGCTTTCCCTTGTTTTGTTTTCAAAACAGCCTTTCATGTAGCATGGATCAAACTGGATATTACAACTCAGGTTATTAATTCATATTTATTTTGGAGTAGCTATTTTTGCAGAGATACATCAGGTAATTTCTCAACTCATTTTCTAAAGTAATAACATGAATAATTTGGGTCACTGAACACGCTGTCATTAATAATTTACGAACTGGGAATTTCCCATTTGTCTTCAACATAAAGTTGATAAATACGAGGGCTGACAATAATAAATAACACGAAAGTATGTAGTTTGGTAATTTTATTTTTTTAGCTGAAAATATGATAAGATTAAAATGACAAAAAAAACAACTCCAAAACACATTCACATAATTCTATTTTGATTGAACAATTGAAATTTTCGTGCACATTTTCGTGATGACCTGTGTGTTGAAGAATGCTTCACTGGTACCGGTAGTCAAAACTTTAATTCAGAGAAATATAGGGTAGGCTTATTTTGGGTGATACCCCCAAAATATGTTTTCTAAAAAGCCCTAATCTGAGTAACTAGTACTATTTAATTGAGATTATCAGCGATTTGCCTGAGAACTTGATTTGGAAAAAAAAGACATATTGGCTGCCAATATTGGTATTTTTTGCCGATACCGATATCCAGCTGATAAGCCATTTATCGGCCGATACCGATAACCCGTATCGATAATCGGCTCATCACTAATTTTAGAGGAACATGAACATGGTGATGATATTCTGACATCCTTCCAAGTGTGCTACCGTCGTTGCGCTCCGTGGAGCATATAGAGCTATCTGCAGTGCTCATGATTGCAAGAGTTAGGACCTTTTGTTAAGGGTTTTAATCTCTTGCAAGCAGCTAACTCGACCGGTGAAGCGGTACTCCGTCCGTTGGTGCCGTAATGACGGATAAGTCCGTTGCGGTCTAAGAAGTGGATTGGGTAGAGAGTGAGCACTTTAATATAAATAGCTCACCCAGCGACGAGGGAAATAGGGAGGAAATAGGAAGGAAGTCAACAAGTTTCTTGTACTCTGCGAGGTCTATAGACCGCGAGTGGGAGAGGCCCCTTCTCTAACCCAACAGACATTTGGGGCCAAATGTTGTTATGAGAAACTTGCACGAGCCGGAGCATATGTCCACCCTCCACTTGGGCCGCTCTGTTTAGTTTGCAGCCGGGGTCAGCTTCAGTCCTCTGCTACGTTTCACACGCCGAAATGAAGTTTTCTGGTTGGAAACTTGCACGAGACGGAGCATACGTCCGCCCACCGCTCGGGACGCTCCGTCTAGTCTGGAGCCGGGGTCGGCTTCAGTCTTGGCTTCCTCTGCTATGTTATTAAAGCACACATGACCGCATTCTAGCTACCGACTTCGGATATCCAGCCTGCTGCATGAAGAAGGAACTACTCTTCGCCCGTGAAGTCGGATCATCCGGTAGTTAGGGAGACAAGGCCTTGATCATTGGGACATTCGGAGAAGAGATCCATCTCCGACACACTGTCCCAGGAGCAGCAAGCGGCTAGGAAACAGAAGACCGCTGCTCCTCAGGCCTTGATGACGGACTTGCTGTCGCAGATTGCGCAGCTGATCGCAGCATCCCAGCAAGTGCAGATGCAGCCTCCTTCAGTCTCAGAACCTGAGCTGTCAAACGGTGCTGGGTCGGTCCAGTCATCTGTTCACACAGATGCAAGGGACAGAGATTCGCAACTGATTCTCTCGGATGGTGAAAGGGATAAGGAAGAGGATTACCCTTCCCTTTCAGAACAGCACAGAGTTGCGATGGATTTCATCCATCAATACTACCCTGTATTTGTTCCAACGAATCAGAATGCTGCGACGACAAGGAAGAAACCGCTGGCATCGTTAGACGCAGACTTTATCCAGACAAAGGAGGAAGTCCTTTCATTTCCGGTCCAGTCTAGGCTGGTGTCGCCGGTCTTCGGCCATACAGACGACACCGTATTTAACCTTTCGAGTGTGAGAAGGAAAGGCGGTTTCTTGGCTACATCTTCCTACAACATGCCGTTTTATGGACTACATTCATTTAAAAACGGTTGGAGAAGATGTTCGGAGAGCTCCTCTGCGTTTGAATGAGCAGCCCGGGGATCTAGATGTATCTTTGCCTGCATCATTCATTATTCGCTCAGATTCAATTACAACAGCATTTTCATCTCGTAGAGCGAATTTGGAAGCAATGTCTTACGCAGATCACCTTACCAGTGCTATGGCGCAACGTCTCAATGGGAAGGAATTTGAAGACGTTTTCACCTCTCTTAGCGTTCCTTCCAGGGCATTTTGTATACCATGTATAACTCCGCCCTTACAGTGGCTAATCTGGAGTTAATTCAGACATGATGCTGCCCTTGCGTCATCATCACTTACAGATGACAAGGTGGAAAGCTCACTCTGAGTCACTCTGGCCTCCGGACATACTATTTTGGATGACAAGCTTTCGTCAGCCCGTGATCAGGCTATTTAGAAAGCGTCAAGTGATCTGCTATTGAAGTCGGCGTTTCATCAACCCGCTTCAGCAGACAGGAGTATAGGAGGACGTTCCAGATCTAAACGTCAAAAGGGAACTCCTCACAAGGGTACAAGAAGCCCTCTTACAATTACTCTGGAGATCGTCAATATAGCGACTCAGGAAAGGGGCGTAGGTCTGATCGGGACTTTCGGTCAAACCCCTCTAGGCCGACGGCACGAGATTCTTCGTGGGGAGGACATAGTTAATCCTCCCGTAAGCCTCGCAGGTCATACAGGTGATGTTCAAGACCTCTATTGCTTGCCAGTGGGCAGAAGGGTATCATCTTCGCGAGAAACTGGACAGCAGTCATGGAAGGTCAGTGGGTGAGAAGTGTAGTCTCAAGACAGCCTACGGCTATCATTCCGAGTGGCACCCCCACTAACAAGATGACTGCCTTGGTCAGATCTTCCGTCGGATCCTTTCAAAAGAGAGTCTCTCCTAGCAGAGGTACAGGTATTAAAGGAAGCAATAGAGGTCTCCGAGAATCAGGATTCTCAGGGTTTTTACAGTCACCTGTTCCTTGTACCAAAGTCAGGTGGCTCGTTCCAACCAGTAATAGACTTGAGCTGGATAAACAAGCTTATCGTGGCTCCAAAATTCTATATGGGGACCATTCGGTCGATAAGAGCGATCATTCGAGTGAACGACTATGCGGCAAGCATAGATTTAAGGATGCGTACTTTCATGTCCTGATACATCCGGCATTCAGACAGTACCTACGGTTCGCTGCACAAGGGAAGGTGTATCAGTTCAGAGCAATGTGCTTTGGTCTGAACCTGGTTCCCTGGGCATTCACTCATATAATGAACTCGGTAATGTCATACTTCCAAGCTCATTCGTCTGCGGTAACGTCGGCTTACTTGCACGACATTCTTCTGAGATATGGCAACAGAATTATTCTTCAGAACGATGTTCAGCGTCTGCATCTTTTGTTCTGACGTCTCGGTTTCATCGTAAACGAGAAAAAGTCAGATATAGCTCCGTCCAAGTCGTGCACTCACTTGGGAATGAGCTTCGAGACTCACAACAGTCTGATTTGTCAGCCGTTACCCAGAGAGAAATTTGTCAGTTGTTATGTTCGCTTTTGTCTACACGCAGACGCATTAACGGCGAAGGAATTCATGCGACTGATGGGGATGTGTTGAGCGTCTTCGGATCTTATTCCGACGAGCCGCATGCGCACGCGTCCCCTCCAGATATTCTTTACTCAGAACTGGAGTGTGATAACACATTCGCTCGAAACCAGTATTGTTTTAACAGACCTAGTAAAACAGGGGTTCAGATTTGGGCAGATACTCAATGGTTAACTCAGGGAGTTCCGCTGCAACTGCCGGATCTGGCTTTCACGTTTATGACGGATGTGAGTCAGACGGGTTGGGACGAGACCCTAAGTCCCGCAGACTTGAGGTATCTGGGTCTTTGGGACCCTCGGTTCCTAGAGAAGCGCATAAACATCAAAGAGATGATGTTAATTTGGTTAGCACTACAAAATTGGATTCACATAATAGTGGACGTCCATGTTCAAATTTTGTCGGACAATTCAACAGTAGTAGCTTACATCAGGAACCAAGGCGACACTCATTCAATGCCATTATGCAAATTAACAGAGAAGATTCTCCTATACGTCATGAATCATCATGTTCATCTTTTTGTCCGTCCTATACCGGGCTGTCTGAATGTACTAGCAGATTCGCTCTCTCAGAAAGGTCGCCTGTTGCCATTGGACCGGACTCTCAACAAGCGAATATTCAGGTAGATTTGCTAGTAATCTGATTGTTCCATGATAGATCTGTTTGCGACACACCGGAACAATCAGTTACCGACGTTCGTGTCGCCATGCCAAGATCATCGATGTGTACACAGTAGACGCTCTGTTGATCTCATGGGACGGAATCATAGGATGGGCGTATCCTCCAACTCCATTGATTTAGCATATTCTGTTTAGTTCAAACAGTCTCATTGCAAAATCCTGATAGTAGCACCTCTGTAGTCATAGAAACCTTGGATCAATCTTCTCAGGTGTCTGTTATGGGACGTTTCCCGGAAGCTTCCTCCACGAGAGGACCTTCTTTATCAGGGGAAGTATTTGTTCTTCACGCCCCTCTCTGCCCTTAGTGGCATTATGAAGTCGGTCAGACGTGAGGGAGCCTTGCGGTTCCTATACTATTTGATGACGTACACAAGAACGATTCAAGTAATGTGGGTGAAGGGGGTTCGTTATGATTTTGAATCACCCCTCTCCCTCCTCCCTCCCCCCACCCCACACACCACCAATGTGTTAAGTGGCGATTACCGGGCAAGATGTAGTTTTCTTCCTGTAAGCCGCCTACGCATTTAAATTCATACATGCATTTCATGAATACTCGATTGGGGGCTGGGTCGTGTTCTATGGTGACCTCATGGGCACATCCACTTTCTAGTTGGTTGTTTTCCTGTGGTTGTTCGTCTATATGTCATATACGAGCATATGATTCATCGTCAATAAATTGCTTGCCTTGGAGTACCTGGGAGGCTGTTTAGTCAGTTAACTGGTATTCAGTTGATTACATGCGGGATTTCAATGCTCACGTGCATAATAATCGCATTATTAGGCAGACGTATTATTGTATGTTATGGACCCTAGAAACTATGAATTATTTCGGGGGCGGTCCGTGGCGAGTCTGTTAATCATAGCTCGATCCAATTCAAGATCCAGTTTTCTATTAATGGCGGTACCGAAGCGAATACATCTTGTCTTGACTCTTGTATATTCACACGTTTTCCAGGAACATAGATATCGGATAGAACACGTCTGGGAGTGTTATTTACTGGAATTTATTGTACACCTGAATGTGGTCGCCTGTGGGTTACCTTGGAAGTGTGTTTACTCTCCAGAGATCGTCCATTGTGATTCTATTGGACATGTGTATGTTATATATTATATAACCGGTTTTCGATCTATCTGTGTATGCCGACTCCGGTATACGTTATGAGGGGGCGATATTAATTACTGGGATTGTCGCTATAGCCTTAGCTTCTGAAGTGGCGTTAAGCACCAATTTATTAATACCTGGGTGTCTATTCAATGAATATTTATATTGTTATTTGGTACCACTTTTACTGATTCCAGAGTGCTCCCCTCTTCTTTTTGAAGATTCCTTCAAAAAGGGGGGGGGATTTTTTACCTCTCCTCAGGCTTGATAAGTATGTAGCTATGAGTGAAGCTGTTTTGTCTGTAGATTATATCCTGGATACAGCTTGTGTTTATTGTATGTAGTGTATATTTGTGGGGGATAGCCGCTCATTCTCAAATACGCCATCCTAATTTTTTGAGATTAGTCCAGACTAGCCTTAAAAAATTGGGAACTTGTTACATCCAATTAGCATAGTCTTCATACTAAGAATATGGAATTACTTGAATGTGGCTCCTTATTGGTGATATGTCTTCTCTATTACTGTATAGAGAGACATACATGTAATTCGTTTTAAATTTAATTTTCTTTCACCTTGGATTACAGGCTATGGAACTATGTTGGTCTACTAATTCTGAAGTCCTAGGTCCTCTGCCTTTTTACGATTCAGCTAGGTCTGAGCCATTGGGTTATAGTATAAAAATATTATAAATTTAAAGTAATTTGTATATTTTTTATACTAACTAATGGCCCAGACGGGTATGGCCCTCCCATGAGTGGGCACTCATACCTCCCCACTGAGTTATTATGTAGTACTCTTTTCTACAAAGAATGATCTTGGCGCTAATTTCGGTCACTTCCTGGCAACTGCACATGTGCGGAGAGTAAAAGTATGGAGGACCAGATAGGACTTTTAATTTTCGGTTTTGCATGCAAATTTTGAGGATTGGGGGGGTCAAAATTTGTGTTTGGCCCTTGATAACTTTGAGTTAGCACCAGCTAAGTCTGGGCCATTGGTAAGTATAAAAAATATACAAATTACTTTAAATTTATAACTTTCAAAAAAAGATTTTCCAAATTTTTTTTTATAATTGTTTCGAAATTAATTTGATTGCTCTTATCATGTATCCTTATCATGTATTTTTGTTGTTGAATTTGTAGGAGTGCTATTGACTCTGTTTTTGATTGTAATTAATTATGAAAGCTTACTGCTCTAAATGCAAGGTGAGGAAGTCGACCTCGGATTTACATGCTTGTTGTCTTGCCTGTAGTCGATGCACTCCTACAGATTCTTGTCCTACTTGTGTATATTGGGATGCCAGATGTTGGAGATGGGTGTCACGGTATATTGTTAGCGGTGAGAGGCCCATGCCGGACCTCTCGCCACAGGGTCATTCAAGTTTCTCAGTTTGTTTTTCAGAGGAACAAGAACAAGGTGATGGTATTGCGACACCCATCCAAATTATGCTGCCATCGTCGTGCTCTGATGAGCAAACAGAACTGGCTGCTAAGGTGCTCCTGAACATTAAACAAGGAATAAGGCCTCTTATTCCAGCAGCCAGTTCGACCGGTGAAGTGGCCAACCCGACAGTGGGAGCCGTAACACTAGGTAAGTCCGTTGCGGTCGAGGGAAATGTAGAATAGGGTAGAGCGAGCACCTCAAAAACTAAAGCTCACCCGGCGACGATTTCAAAAGGTAAGAAGCCTGCAAATTTCTCTTCGGGAAGCTTGTCGAGGTCTGAAAGACCACTAGCGGTAGAGCCTTCTCTAACCCTGCAACATTTGGGGCCTAATGAATGTTGTTTAGAGAAACTTCACTGAGTCGGAGCTAACGTCCACACTCGCAGCTTGGGACGCTCCGTCTAAACTGCATCCGGGGTCAGCTACAGTTATGGCTTCTTCCTCAGTTCAGATAAGCACACACGACCGCACACTAGCTACCCGACTTCGGATATCCAGGTAGCTGCACGAAGACGTTCCAAGTCTTTGCCTGTGAAGTCGTGGGCCACCCGGTAGCTAGTGATCTGAGGCTTCATTTATTGGGACGTTCGGAGAAGAGATCTACGTCCAGATCTCCATCCCAGGAGCAGCAAGAGGCGAAAAAACAGAAGAACTCTGCTCCTCAAGCCTCTGCAACGGACTTGCTGTCGAAAGTTAAAAAATTTATAGTAATTTATATATTTTTTATACTTACCAATGACCCAGACTTAGCTGGTGCTAACTCCACAAAAAACCAGGGCCAAACACAAATTTTGCCCCCCAATCCCCAAAATTTGCATCCAAAACAAAAAGAAATCATGTCCTAAAGGACCTCCATAGTACGACTCTACTGCGCATGCGCAGTGACGCAGTCGTCCCGAAATTGGCGCCAAATATCATTCTTACTGGCAGTGCCTGGTCAGCGCTATGTACTCAGCGGGGAGGCAAGAGTTCCCAACTCAGGGAGGGCCATCCCCGTCTGGGTCATTGGTAAGTATAAAAAATATATAAATTACTATAAATTTTTTAACATTTTTATACTGTACCAATGACCCAGACTTAGCTGAATAGTAAACAGGCTGGAGGGCCTAGGACATAGAGGAAAATCCAATAAGCTCAATTATAAAATAAAGAGATAACCCCTTAAGGAGAAAAGGAGTATTAGGCTTTACATGTATCTTTCTTATTTAATATTTAAATTAGAAAGATACACTACCCTTAATAACTGAGCACAATAACATTCATGTTCTCTATTAATATCCAGTATAACCTTTATACTAATTATTATTAAAACAAGCCAATAAATAAAGTAGTCCAGAGAATTGAGACTCTTTATAATCATTTAAAAGTGTCCGAGTATTGTATATTAAAGCCCGTTTGACACTTGACATATACAAATGCTTCACACCGAGCTACACTTTAAAAATAAGACATGAATGAAATTAAACATTAATATTACACTTTAAAACCATCCCGGAAGCGACTCAGAAATACTGTCTTGGAGGAGGCATTCCCTTGCTTTTCACTATAAAGCAGGTGACCTAAGGGAACACCCGCCCCCCCCCTTCCCCTTGCCCTGGGTCAAATAGCCCAGAGCGAAGAGGGCAGCCGGACGGAGTCACTGCCGGAACAGAAAGCCTGCATAACTATAGTTGCAACTGTTTAGTGGACGACATTCTGAGCAACAGATAACGGACCTAAACAATGCAGGTCTCCAGAAATGGACTCAATATTTCTGAGATAAAAATTAGTAAATGTGGATGGCTGAGACCAATAAGCAGCCTTCATTAAATCTGTAATAGCAACACTATTAGCATAAGCCCAGGAAGTAGAAAGAGCTCTTACTTCATGAGCAGAAATCTTAAGCACAGACTGCTGAGAAGAAGATAAATCTTCATACGCAGTACGGATAGTTAACTGAATCCATCTAGCAATAGAATGGACTGAAATGTCCTTTCTATTAGGCATCAAAGACAGAAAGAAACGTTTCCGTCCCTTTCTGATGAACTGAGATCTCTGTTTATAGATACGTAGTGCTCTAACAGGACAGAGTAAAGGCCTACGCCCGTCTGAAGACGGAAGAGCCTTAATAACAATAGGTTCCGGATATTTATTAGGAGCCTGATTCTTAGCTAAAAAACCGACGTTAGTAGTGAAGGTGATAGTGTTCCCAACACTACGATAATGAGAATCATCCACCGATAGTGCATGAAGCTCACTGACTCTTCTGGCAGAAGAGAAAGCTAAGAGAAAAGCTGTCTTATAAGATAAGAATTTGAAATCTACTGTCCCAAGAGGTTCAAATGGCTTTTCCTTCAATTTAAGGAGAACCCAAGCTAAATTCCACTTAGGAATTAATCTAAGAGTTCTTGGTCTATTTATCGAAAAGTTTCTAACCAATTTCGATAAAGAGACATTAGATCCAATTTGTAAACTATCATGATGTGCATAGGTATCAGATAACATAGATCTATAACCCTTTATAGTAACCGGTTGCAGTTTGATTTCGTCAAACAAGTATACTAGAAAGTTAGCAATGTCTGGTATAGAGGGATCAAATATATCAACAGAATGATCCCTACACCAACGACGGAAAACCTTCCACTTAGCCGCATAGTTTAGCGAAGAGGAGGTCCTCCTACAGTTAGAAATCGCGTCCACTGCTCGTCCTGTAAAGTGCTTGCCATGCAAGAAGGACCGCACAACGGAAAAACGTGAAGGTTGAGACCTTGCGGGTTGTGATGCAGTTGGCGCGATTTCCCCTGCCAAAGAAGATCCTCTCGTGGAGGGAGCTTCCGCGGTAGGTCCCACAACAGACACCTGAGTAGATTTATCCACGGTCTCTGTGGCGACAGAGATGCTACCAACAGAATCTTGCATTGAGATTGTTTTATCTTTAGCAATACTTGTTGAATTAACGGCTTGATCTGACAAGAGAACGTCTACATCGAGCGAATGAATTTTCACACTCCAATTCTGAGTCAAGAAAATTTGAAGAGGCCGTGTGCGTAGCCGTCCCATCGGAATGAGATCCGCAGCGGCTCCGCACAGACCTATCAGTCTCATAAATTCTCTCGCTGTGACTTTGTCTGTATTTAGACAATAGCGAGCGTAACAACTGACTAATTTCGCTCTGGTTAACAGCAGACGAACGAGATTGTTGTGCGTCTCGAAGCTCATTCCCAGATGAGTGAATGACTTGGACGGCACCAGATCCGACTTCTCCTCGTTTACTATGAAACCGAGACGTCGGAGCAATAGAAGAAGATTCTGAACATCGTTCTGAAGCGTTAACTCGTTGCCGTACCTCTGAAGAATGTCGTCCAGGTAGGCCGACGTTACCGCAGACGAATGAGCTCGGAAGTAAATCATTACCGAGTTCATTACTCGAGTGAAAGCCCAGGGTGCTAGATTCAATCCGAAGCACATGGCCCGGAACTGATACACCACTCCTAGGACTGCGAAGCGTAGATACTTTCGGAATGTCGGATGTACCATGACGTGAAAGTACGCATCTTTGAGATCTATGCTCGTTGCATAATCGTTCACCCGAATACTCGCTCTGACCGATCGAATCGTCTCCATATAAAACTTCGGAGCGATGATCAGCTTGTTTATCCAGCTCAAATCTATGACTAGACGGAACGAGCCGTCTGGTTTCGGAACCAGAAACAGATGGCTGTAGAATCCCAGCGATTCCTGGTTTTCTACGACCTCTACCGCGTTCTTCATTAAAAGAGACTGCACCTCTGATAGCAGAGCGTCTCTTTTCTGAGGGTTTGACGGAAGATGAGTCCACTTTGGACTTCGAGTTAATGGAGGCTTTCGTTTGAAGGATATCTTTAGACCTTCCGAAGTCACTCCTCTCACCCAAGGGTCGTCCGTAATCGACGCCCACTCTTGAGAAAAACTCGACAACCTTCCGCCAACCGGAACGCGATAGAGGTTTGAGCCATCACCTCCTGGATCTGCGAGGCCTGCGGTAGGAGAAACCACGTCTTCCACGACCCGCACCTCGCCTCGTCGACCTCGGGGCGTCCGACCGATTGTCCCGGCCTGAAGGACGTCCCGAACGAGAGTCGCTATCCTGACGGTCTCTCGAATAAGAGCTAGAGGACGCACCGGAACCTCTATAGGAACCTCTCTTGGGCGGATAAGACCCAGAAGTGCCTGCCTTATTCGTGTCTGCTGAATCCGACCTTTTAGGAGCGGATCTAAACAACAGAGAATCACTAGCTTTCTTTTTAATATTATCATAAATAGCGGAAAGCTTGCCGTCAAAGAGAAGATCTCCTGAGACCGAAGCGACTCTAAGAGAGTTCTTCACCTTAGAATCCACTAGTGTGGATGTAGACAGGGCTGCGTCACGTCTAACCAACTCCAGATTAGCCACTGAAAGGGCGGAGTTACACGTGGAATAAGCTACTGCCCTTGAAAGAAGTCTTAAGGAGGATTGTATATCCTGAAACTCTTCCCCTTGAAGACGCAGTGATAACGCCTTCGTAAGGTAATCTGCGTAAGATAAGGCATCTAAATTGGCTCTGTTAGACGCAATAGCTGTTTCCAACACTGCGGTTGGAATAGAAGCTGACGACGGTAATGATAGCTCTAAGTCTTCCGCCTCGTCGTCCATACGCAGAGGAACTCTCGGTATACCCTGACCTGCCGTGTCGAATTTATTCCTTGCATTAATGAAAGGCAGGTTGAGAGTATTTGCGGACAAGAAGCCTGCTTTCCCTGTCCTGGAAGCAAGTTTAAAAATAGCGTCGTTCAATAATTCAAATGTTCTTGCAACATTATTGGACTGCGACGGAAACTCGGGAGCGATGTCCCTGAACCGCTCGAAAAAATCAGAGTCCAATGACGCTATAATTCTCCTGTCCGGAAGCGCAGCAGTCTGGCCCGACGGAACAACTTGAGGAAGAAAGTGCCGGATGAAGTCTACGGCAGCTTTGTGTTGTTCCGAAAGGGATAGCTCCAATTCATCCGTATCCCTTTCACCATCCGGTCGGACCTCCCGATGTTCCCGGTCGTCCGCCCCCGATGCTTCGGCGGAGCGTACCGACCCAGCGCCGTCGGATAATTCTCGATCCGACACCGTCTCTGTCGGCTGCTGGGATGCTGCGATAAGCTGTGCTATCTGCACTAGAATGTCCGACGTCGAGACCTGCGGAGGAGCGGTCTTTCGCTGCTTTGCCGAGGGCAGCTCCGCATCGGATGGCTCCGGCATACTTTTCCTATGCGAACGTCCGGAGTCCATCGGTCTCGAGTCCCTGGCTGCCGGATGGTGTGACCTGGTCGCCGAATAATCCTTCCTCGGCGAAGCTGGCAAGATATCGGAGGTCACGCAGCCAAGGTGCGGTCGTGTGCGCCGGCGAGAAGAGGAAGCCTTAACAGTCTCTGCGGACTGCTTATACAACGGAGCGTCCCGAGCGACGGACGTATGCTCCGCTAAAGACACATTTTGTACCACAACATCTGGTCCCAGATGTTGTTGTACGAGAGAGGGGCCTCTCTCGCTCGCGGCCCGGCTGGACCTGGACGAGCTAGGAACCGGACTAAAAGGCTTCCTCCGTTCTCGTTCACTATCCGCCGTCACTGGGTGTGCATCTATTATTTTTATAGTGCTCGCATCACCCAAAATTTCCTCTTGGACCGCATCGGACGAACCCGGCTGCCGAACCATTCGGTGAATGGACGCTACACCGGGCGAGCTAGCGGACGACATTTGTCTAATCTCCATGAGCACTTTTGCCGCTAGCTCTGTATTTAATTGTGACGACGGACGCACACTTGAAGAAGATAACATGGAAACATCACCCTGTTCTGGTTCCTCTGAAATAGAAACTGAGAGAGTAGAGTGACCTTGTGGAGAAAGAGCCGGCATCGCTCTTTCTCCAGAAACAACATATCGTGACACACGTTTCCAATGTTTCTCATCCCAATGTTCACATACAGGACAGGGATTAATGCGAGAACACTGACTACAATTTATGCAATAATCATGAAAGTCAGAGGAAGATTTCTTCCTATTACAATTTGAACAAGTTCCTTTCATTGTGAAGGAACAACAATAAGTCCTAGTTACTCGCAAAAACCCCTGACACAAAGATACATAATAACATGATCCATTAATAAATGAAAAAACAATTGCAAAACAAAATAATTTTGAAAAAATATTTTTTCAGAGAAGCCCAAGTTGCTGAAAAGTAACGTTGAGCCCCGATGGATCCGATGGCAAAGTGTGGTCAAAAATTTTAAAATTATATAAAATAATTAATGAGACACTTTCGGATAATATAAATGTATCTTATAATGAGATAAACTACCTCAAAGGCAAACAGCCCCCCTCAAAAAAGGCTGTTGCCAATGAAAACAAACAGTGTAAACACAGAAGAAAACATGACTCCAGGCACTGAAAAAACTGGCCCGGAATCAGTCCTCAATTACACTCTATCTGATGCAAAACAGAGACTCCCAGGGGAGAATCTGCAGAACATCAGATGGAAGATGCAGAACACAAACGTTATACACCCATGGGTGAAAACGTAACTATGGGGAAAATAACAGAAAACATTCTGTAACCAAGCAACTCTCCCAGGGAAATTTTAGAAATGAAACTTCTCAAAAATATGCCAAAAGCATGGGAGAATTGCAAGGGGGGACTTTAGAAGGTTAGGGGAGAGGAAACACTGAATAAGCAGTGCAACAATTAGCAAGAATGACAACAAGAGGCGTTTGCCTCGAAAATAGGCAACTTAACATAATTTTAACAAAAAATTTTAAGTACAGCCCTGATTATTTTTTGCCACTTCTTTTTTCCTCTCCTCCTTCTATCCTCCTTAGAATCACATTTTCTCCAAGAATTACGTGTCTGGCATCCTTTAAACTGAGATTTACAAGCACAAAGATCAGTGAGATGTTGACTGATGAAGGGCCAAACAGAGAATGATATTTGGCGCCAATTTCGGGACGACTGCGTCACTGCGCATGCGCAGTAGAGTCGTACTATGGAGGTCCTTTAGGACATGATTTCTTTTTGTTTTGGATGCAAATTTTGGGGATTGGGGGGCAAAATTTGTGTTTGGCCCTGGTTTTTTGTGGAGTTAGCACCAGCTAAGTCTGGGTCATTGGTACAGTATAAAAATATTGCGCAGCTCATCGCAGCTTCCCAGCAAGTACAAGCGCAGCCTTCTGCAGACTACGGTGGTGAGCTGTCAGACGGTGCTGGGTCGGTCCGGTCATCTGTACATTCAGATGCTGTTGACCGAAATTCTCAGCTGAATCAGTCGGATGGTGAAAGGGAGAAGGAGGAGGATTACCCTTCCCTTTCGGAACAACATATGGTAGCGATGAATTTCATTCATCAATACTATCCTGACCTTGTTCCACCTGATCAGCAAGCTGCGTCTGATAGGAAAAACCGCTGTCGTCCCTAGACAGAGATGTCACGCAAAGGAAAGATGGTGTTCTTTCCTTCCCAGGACTATCTTGGCAAGTGTCGGAGGCCTTCGGCCACATTAACGACTCCATATTCAACCTAGCAAGTTCGAAATAGAAAGGCGGTTTCTTATCTGCATCTTCAATCAGTATACTGTTTCCTGGATCACATTATTTTAAAACGGTTGGAGATGTTTAGAGAGCTCGTCTGCATCTGGATGAGCAGGCTGGGGATTTGGATATATTCTTGCCTACATCATTCAATTTACGCTCGGATGTGATGGAATCTTCTATTTCATCTAATAGAGCGATTCTGGACGCTATGTCCTATGCAGATCATATCACCTGGGCTCTGGCGCAGCGTCTAAATGGGAAGGAATTTGAGGATGTTAGTTCCTCGCTAAGAGTTCTTTCCAGGGGAGTCATGTATGCCATGTACCACTCCGCCCTTTCAGTGGCAAATATGGAGTTGGTTAGACGTGATGCAGCACTTGCGTCGTCATCAATTATCGATGACAGGGTGAAAAGCTCTCCCTGAGTCACTCCAGTCTCCGGACACACACTGTTTGACGACGAGTTTTCCTTAGTCTATGAACAAGCTACCAAAAAAGCTTCCAGCGCACTGCTACTGAGATCAGTGCCTCAACAACATGCATCAGCTGGCCGGAGTAGGCGAGGTCATTCCAGTTCCTAATCATCGAAAAGGAGCTCCTCGCGAGGGTCTAGGAAACCCTCTTACAGTTACTCCGGAAGTTGTCAATATAGCGACTCGGGAAAGGGGCACAAGTCTTATCAAGACTATAAGTCAGATGCCCCTAGACCTATGGGGTGAGGTTCTTCGCGGGGAGGACGTAGTTTCTCCTCCCGCAAGCCTCGCAAGTCGTACAGGTGATGGTCTAGACCTCTGTTGCTTTCCAGTTGGCGGAAGGTTATCAAACTTCGCGAAAAACTGGATGGAAATTACGGAAGATCAGTGGTGAGAAATGTAGTCTCAGCAGGCCTGCGGCTGTCATTCCGAGCAAAGCCCCCACTTACAAGAAGTCCACGTCGGATAAATCTTCCGGCGAATTCTTCCAAAAGAGAGTCTCTTCTTGTGAAGGTACAGGCTCTCCTATCAAAGAAAACAACAGAGGTCGAGAATCAAAATTCTCCAGGTTTTTGCAGTCACCTGTTTCTTGTCCCGAAGCCAGATGGCTCGTTCCGATGGTAAGAGACTTCAGCTAGATAAACAAATTGATCATAGCTCCAAACTTCTATATGGAAACCATTTGGTCGGTAAGAGCAAGCATTTGAGTGGATGACTATGTGGCAAGCATAGATCTAAAGGATGCATACTTTCATGTACTGGTACATCAGGCATTCAGAAAGTACCTGCATTTTGCCGTGCAAGGAGAGGTTTATCAGTTCAGAGCGATGTGCATCAGTCTGAACCTGGCTCCTTTGGCTTCCACTCAAATTACTGGTAAAATTGGACCCAGTCACCAATGCTTGGGAAGTGCAAACTTTCTCTAAAATAGGCAGCATGGCTTATTAATGCTCACCCCTGGTCCTGCGTTGATACTCATGTTGTTGCTTTCCAGTTGGCGGAAGGTTATCAAACTTCGCGAAAAACTGGATGGAAATTACGGAAGATCAGTGGGTGAGAAATGTAGTCTCAGCAGGCCTGCGGCTGTCATTCCGAGCAAAGCCCCCACTTACAAGAAGTCTGCGTTGGATAAATCTTCCGGCGAATTCTTCCAAAAGAGAGTCTCTTCTTGCGAAGGTACAGGCTCTCCTATCAAAGAAAACAATAGAGGTCGAGAATCAAAATTCTCCAGGTTTTTACAGTCACCTGTTTCTTGTACCGAAGCCAGATGGCTCGTTCCGATGGTAAGAGACTTCAGCTGGATAAACAAATTGATCGTAGCTCCAAAGTTCTATATGGAAACCATTTGATCGGTAAGAGCAAGCATTTTAGTGGATGACTATGTGGCAAGCATAGATCTAATGGACGCATACTTTCATGTACTGGTACATCCGGCATTCAGAAAGTACCTGCATTTTGCCATGCAAGGAGAGGTGTATCAGTTCAGAGTGATGTGCATCCGTCTGAACCTGGCTCCTTTGGCTTCCACTCAAATTACTGATAAAATTGGACCCAGTCACCAATGCTGACGGAAAGGAGAAGAATCTCCAGCTTGCGGCCTGCTGCAGACCTCGCCGAGCATTCTGTTAGAAACTTGTAGGCATCTATCCCTTATTGTGCATATCTGTAGAAGAAGAGGAAGCCGTTAACCACAGCCGACCCCGGCTGAAGTGTGGAAGAAGCATCCCGATTTGTCACATAGGACGGTTACTCCTCCTCATTGAAGTTTCTTATAACACAAAACAGTCGTTCCCGACTGTTAACGGGAAGAAAAATGCTCTGCATTTGCAATCTGTCCCCAGATCTCACAGAGTATCCCGCTTAGAAACTTCTAGGCTAATCCTCTTTCGTGCACTTCCATGTAAGTAGAAGCCATAACTGCCGCCAACCCCAGCTGCAGTGTGAAAGGAGCGTTTTGATGCATGTTCCGACTCAATATGGTTTCTCACAATGGACACAGTCGACACTCCGACTGTTAACGGGACGGAGAGGGTTCTCCAAATGGTGATCTGACCCCCAGATCTCATAGAGTATCCCGCTTAGAAACTTCTAGGCTAATCCTCTTCTGTGCGCTTCCATGTAAGTAGAAGCCATAACTGCAGCCAGCCCCAGCTGCAGTGTGGAAGGAACGTTTTGATGCGTGTTCCGACTCAATATGGTTTCTCACAATGGACACAGTCGACTCCGACTGTTAACGGGACGGAGAGGGTTCTCCAAATGGTGATCTGACCCCAGCTCTATCGGAGTGTCCCATTGAGAAACTTCTGGCTTCTTCTACATACACAATTGACCGGACCAACTCAGCACCATCCAACAGCTCATCACTGGAGTCTGCGGGAGGCTGCTCTTGCATTTGCTGGGATGCTGCTAATAGCTGTACAAACTGCAACAGCAAGTCCGTTCCCGAGGCTTGAGGAGCAGCAGTCTTATGTTTATTCGCTGCTTGCTGCTCCTGGGATGAAGATCCGGAGATAGATCTCTTCTCCGAACGTCCCGTTGACTGATGCCTCAGATCGCTAGCTGCCGGATGGTCCGACTTCACGGACGAAGAATAGCTCCATCTTCGCGCAGTTGACTGGATATCTGACGTCGAGTAGCTAGCCTGCGATCGTGTGTGCTTTAATAACGTAGAGGAGGAAGCCGTGACTGAAGCCGACCCCGACTGCAGACAGACAGAGCGTCCCGAGTGGCAGGTGGACGTATGCTCCGGATCGTGCATGTTTCTCATCACAACATTTGGCCCCAAATGTTGTTGGGTTAGAGAGGGACCTCTCCCGCTCAAGGTCTCATCGGACCTCGCTGAGCCTCCCAACAAGAAAACTTGATTTCAGGTTGTGAAACGGAGCGGAGGACGCCATAACTGAAGCCGACCCCAGCTGCAAACTAGACAGAGCGTCCCGAGCGGTGGGTGGACATATGCTCCGGCTCGTGCAAGTTTCTCATAACAACATTTGGCCCCATTCGGTTAGAGAGGGGCCTCTTCCGCTCGCAGTCTATTAGACCTCACCAGGTCTCCCAACAAGAAACTTGCTGACTTCCTCTCTATATTCTCCCTAAATCCGTCATCGCTGGGTGAGCTTATTTATTTTTAAGTGCTCGCTCTACTCACTTCTACACTAAAAAAATGAATTTAAACGCAGTAAGAGGTCCACCTATGAACCTCACTGCCAACAATGTATGGCGACACCCGTCTCCAATGTTAATCATCCTAGTGTATACAAATAGGATAAGAATCTGCAGGAGTGCATCAACCAAAGTCGATGTCACTCCTACAAACTCCACACCAGAATATATAATTAAGATACATGAATAATAGCAAGCAAAATGAAATTCAAAATATTCTTAGAAAAAATTTTGAAAAAATCGCGACATCGACGACGTAGCTGCGACAGGTGGTGCAATCTCACAAAATTCTAAGTTCATCAAGGGCCTTAACTCCAAGAAAAATATTTGGAACAACACATGCATTGAACAGTGGCTAGACATCAATAAGATACACTTACATGCCAAATATAAAGTCATTCCATCAAGTATTTCAAAGGTTATTGATTTTTGAAACCCGTTGGTCACAGACAGACCAACATGAAACTCGTTGGTCACAGACAGGCCGACAGACAGGCCGACATTGCCACTTATAGAGCTGCTAGTCGCAGCTAAAAATGCCTAAGTTCCCAAAGGGAACAACTATGAGCTCAAGGGCATCTCAAGAGAGTCTAAGTGTGGACAAAATCCAAATTTTTGAGCTACACTACCAGAATAATAATCAAAGTATCCTACAGTAATTCTACCATAATATAAAATAAAATATACATATAATGAGGATGTTGTCAATGTAAACAACGTCAATAAAAACCAAGAAGAATGTTACTAAGGAAACACATGCCCCCCCCTCCCCTTGTGACCTTCACCTTGCAGATGCGGCTGTAACTATTATACGCAACACACCTTCTGACTGTCCTTAACATTTGTAAAAAGTTTAACAATTGTACTATGATTCGTTTCTGAGTTATGGCTGAGACACAAATATTGACCGATTTTTAGTGTGACCTTGAAATGTGACCTTGAAGGTACGAACCCGGCTATGGTGTGTGACACATCCTCCCATGGTCCTTTATAATTGTGTGAAGGTTGATGACTGTAGCTCTAACAGTTTTCAAGTTATTGGCTTGGACACACACTCACACACGTGGACACACACTCACACACACGGACACACACACTTGAATCACTATATGCCACCCGAGTTAAGTCGGGGGGCATAAAAAACGGAAACAAGACATCAGGCACACAAAAAGGCCCAAAGTCAGTAACCAATTTAAATGCTACCAGATGCAAAGCTAAATCTTCATACGAAGAAAAAACGATACATCAGATAGAAGATGCAAGACGAAACAATCAACACCCCTAGGGTGAGGAAGTAACCATGGGATAAACAGAATAAGTATTCTGTAATACACGTTAAATTCCCAAGAAATTTAATGAAAAATTTCAATAAAAAATAGCCAAAAAGCTTAAGAGTTTAACAAGAAGGGTTCATGGAAGTATAGGGAAGGAATACTTAACAAACAGTGGATTAATCATTAGCAAAAATGATGAGGTCAGGCAGTTGACCCAAAAATGGGAAACATGAAATAATTTTATAATTATTTCAAAGTTACAGCCCTGAACGTTTCTAACCACCGTTGTACACTTCCATCATCCAATAACAGCCTTGGCTCCAGCAATTCTTGCACTGATTTGTGTCTGGCATCCTCGAAAAAGGAGATTTTAAAGTTCAGGTGTAAGAACATTGTTACTGACTTTAGGGCAAAACAAAGAATGATGTTGGCACCAATTCCAGTCACTTCCTGACAACTGCATATATGTGCGGAGGGTAAAGGTATGGAGGACCAGATAGGACTTTTAATTTTTGGTTTTGCAAGCAAATTTTGGGGATTGGAGGGTTCAAAATTTGTGTTTGGCCCTTGAAAACTTTGAGTTTGACTCCGTGTAATGCACAGGGTTAGTCACTCTTTTCTTTCTGGTTATAAATAATATCATCTCTATTATGCGACTAACCCTGTTCATTGCATAGAATAAGTGAGTGAACATTTTCATGTAGTATGTGATATGGCAGTTATCATTTTTTATAACCAGAAAGTGAGCAATGCACAGGGTTAGTCACTCTTTCTGGATATAAAAAGTTTTCATTACTGAGTAACAAATCCTGTGCACTATACAGCATTAGTGTAAATATCTTCTATATCAACTCTTTACCCAAAGTAATGTCCAAAACCCGCAAGTACTATTTTCAAAAGCATTCAAACTCAGCTTATGACCCCTATTTGGAATAGATTGTGGAAAGTTTGTTTTCAATGAATTCCAAAAATGAAAAAATATTCTATTTTCAATTAACAGCTTGTTCCATATGCTTAATTAAAAATCAGTGAAAGTTAAAATGATCATGTCAGTACCTGCCATATATTGGATTCTGTTATATCATGTTCTTGTTTGGTAGTTGATGAAGGATTATTGAAAAACTCATATGGGCCAGTTTCATTCTTTGGAATGCAACTGAATGACAGCATACTCCCCAAGAGTGTTGACTCAAATGCACGGCCACTATTCCAGTCCATTGGTGTGTTATATACCATAAATATCTGTAAAAATAATGGGTATAATGAGCTCTCTCAAACAATATTTACTCCTACAAGTTCAAACTAATAAGAGATTTCAGGGCAAAAAAGGGAATGGGGCAGATTTTCAATAACAAGAGAGGTGCCTGAGAAACAAAAAAATCGTGACATCGACGCCGTAGCTGCGACGGGTGGTGGAATTTCACAAAATTCTAAGTTCATCAAGGGCCATAACTCCAAAAAAAATATTTGGAACAACACATGCATTGAACAGTGGCTAGACATCAATAAGATACACTTACATGCCAAATATAAAGTCATTCCATAAAGTATTTCAAAAGTTATTGAGTTTTGAAACTCGTTGGTCACAGACAGACCGACCGCCATTCTAAGTTCATCAAGGGCCATAACTCCAAGAAAAATATTTGGAACAACACATGCATTGAACAGTGGCTAGACATCAACAAGATACACTTACATGCCAAATATAAAGTCATTCCATCATATATTTCAAAAGTTATTGAGTTTTGAAACTCGTTGCTCAAAGACAGACCGACCTACCGACCGACCGACCGACCGACAGACAGACCGACAGACAGACAGACAGACAGACTGACATTGCCACTTACAGAGCTGCTAGTCGCGGCTAAAAATTTTTATAACAGCCTTACTGAACAAGGAATTTGCGATTTTTTTTCAATTTCTTGGTACAGTGGAACCCTGTTAATTGATTAGCCACTTTGCTGATGAAAAGTATTCAATTAACAGGAGTATTCAATTAACAGGGATGGTGCCACTTTTCTATATTCTAGAGATAAACTTAGCATTTATTCTATTATATCTTGTTTGACAGAGCTCCATGAGCTTTGTCAAACAAGATATAATAGATTAAATGCCTGTATTGGATGTACTGAGGCCAAATGGGTTTATAAACAAAGGAAAACTGGGGAGAGTCAGGGTAATTTCTTGACAGGTTACAAGATTTTTTATTCAATCAACAGGAGTTTATTCTATAACCTATATTCAATTAACAGGTCAAATTTGTACTGGAGGTATGGTAAATGTTCTGAGTTGGGAAATTATATTCAATTAACAGGGTTATTCAGTTAAGAGATAACCAATTAAGTGGGCTGCAATGTATCATGTTAACTTCATCTTATCTCTTTTTATTCATACCAATCCAAGGCACTAAAACCCAATATAACTGGTTCAAAATTAAAATGAAAGTGTCAATGACACTGTAGCTCAACTTGTCAAGACATGTACATGTACAGTATGTGATACAGCAATGACAAACATCTAGGTAATGACCTGATAACAAATGTACATATAAAGTATTGTAACGGTCTGTACATAAATACTGGCCGTAGCCTGTAACAAATGTATAGGTAAAGTATTGTAAAGGTGGGTGACAGTCAGATGCTAAATAGAAAAGAAATCTTTGAGTCCCAGAGTGGGTCTGACTGAACCCCAAAATATTTGTTCTCATAGCACAGTGATAACAAAGGCACCCCCAAAAACACTCATTCCTGTCCCAAGGCGAAAACAAAGGTACCCAAGAAGTTTCGTGAAGATCAGTTCATAAATACGAGCTGTATAGAAGTTGTGACAAAAAACTGATTGGACCTAATTTCGGTACAAAATGGCCACTGACAGCCATCTTGAATTTTTGACCGCACTCAGAAACACTTGTTCTCATCCAAAGGTGATAACAAAGGTACCCAAGAAGTTTCATGAAAATCGGTTGATAAGTACAGCCTCTAGCCCGAGCCGTATTAACATGTGCACTTACAGTGTATAAGTAGCAATAAATAAATCAAAATTCATCTAATTTGCATAATTTCTGCACGAGAAAAACCTGTACTGTATGTGATGTATTCCATTTTACTAAACATGCCTACAAAAATTTATTCAAATCAGAACTTTCATACATAAGTTCTGTACAAAAGACTGATTGCACTAATTTTGGTACAAAATGGCTGCTGGTGGCCATCTTGAATTTCAGACCACACCCCAAAACACTCGTTCTCATCCCACGGTGATAACAAAGGTTCCCAAGACGTTTTGTAAAGATCGGTTCATAAATACGGCCTCTAGTCTGAGCCATATAGAAGTTGTGTACAAAAAACTGATTAGACCTAAATTCGGTACGAAATGGCCACTGGCAGCCATCTTGAATTTTGGACCGCACTCAGAAACACTCGTTCTCACCCCAAGGTGATAACAGAGGTACCCAAGAAGTTTTGTGAAGATCGGTTGATAAATACAGCCTCTAGCCCGAGCCGTATTGACATGTGCACTTAATGTGTGTAAGTAGCACTGAAAAAATCAAAGTTCATCTAATTTGCATAATTTCTGCACGAGAAAAAAACCTGCATTATATGTGATGCATTCCATGGTACTAAACATTCACACAAAAAATTATTCAAGTCAGCACTTTCATATGGAAGTTCTGTGCAAAAATCTGATTGCACCTAATTTTGTACAAAATGGCTGCCATCGGTCATCTTGAATTTCGGACCGCACCCAAAAACACTCGTTCTCGTCCCACGGTGATACCAAAGGTACCCAAGAAGTTTCGTAAAGATCAGTTTATAAATACGGCCTCTAGCCCAAGCTGAATTGACATTTGCACTTACAGTGCTGAAAGTAACATTAAATACATCAAAGTTAGTCTAATTTGCATAATTTATGTACGAGAAAAAAACCTGTATTATATGTGATGTATCCCATGGTACTAAACATTCATACAAAAAATTATTCAAATCAGCGCTTTCATATGGAAGTTCTGTACAAAAAATAGATTTCTGCATCATCGGTACAAAATGGCGGCTGGCGGCCAACTTGAATTTCGGATCGGACCCAAAAACACTCGTTCTCGTCCCACAGTCATAACAAAGATACCCAGGAAGTTTCGTAAAGATCGGTTCATAAATACGGCCTCTAGCCCAAGCCATATTGAATTGTTGATGGACAGACAGACAGATGGCCAGACAGACAGACGGACGACGGACAACTGGCCATGGCATAAGCTCAAATTTGGCTTTGCCAAAGTTGAGCTAAAAATTATAAATTCAAAGTAATTTGTATATTTTTTATACTTACCAATGGCCCAGACTTAACTGGTGTAACTCAAAAATATCCAGGGCCAAACACAAATTTTGCCCCCCCAATCCCCAAAATTTGCACGCAAAACGAAAAAATTATGTTCTATGTGGTCCTCCATACTTTTGTGATCTGCGCATGCGCAGTATCCAGGAAGACACCGAAATTGACGCCAACCATCATTCTTCTGCAGTGCCTGGAAAATGTTATAATCAGCGGGGAGGTATGAGTGCCCACTCATGGGAGGGCCATCCCTGTCTGGGCCATTGGTAAATATAAAAAATATACAAATTACTTTGAATTTATAATATTTTTACACAACAACCAATGGCCCAGAGTTAGCTAAATCGTAAAAAGGCTGGAGGGCCTAGGACATAAAGGAAAATCCAATTACTCAATCACTTCTTAAAGGATAGCTCCTACAGGAGAATAGGAGAGAAAGGAATTATATACGTCTTTCTCATTCACGAGAAACGAGAAAGACATAACACCAATAATGTAATTGAGCATTACATAATACATAATTCTTCATTTTAATGCCATCATAACCCATTATGCTAATTTGGTGAAGGGAAGCCAATATGTAAAGATAGTCCAGAGAATCAGACTCTTTATACTCATTTAAAAGTGTCCGAAGATTGTATATTAATGCCTGTTTGACACATGACATATACAAATGTTTCACAGTGAGCTACACTTTAAAAACAATACATAAATGAGACATATTAATTTGCTTCACACCGAGCTACACATTAAAACCATCCCAGCACCGACTCGGGACTACTGACACTGGAGGAGGTCTTCCCTTGCTTTTCACTATAAAGCCAGATGATAATAAGGGAAAAAACAGTCCCCCCCCCCCTCCCCCCCCATCCCTTCCCCTTGTTCTGAGTTACGTGACCACAGAACGAAGAGGGCAGCGGAACAGCGTCACTGCTGGAACGGGTTGCCTAAATAACTATAGATGTAATCATTAGTTGACGACATTCTGAGCAACAGATAGAGGACCTAAACATCTAAGGTCACCAGAGATGGACTCTATATTTCTAAGGTAAAACTTGGAAAACGTAGAAGGCTGTGTCCAGTACGCAGCTTTCATGAGATCAGTGATGGCTATACTGTTAGAATAAGCCCAAGAAGTAGACAGCACTCCAACTTCATGTGCTGATATCTTATTTACAGAGTGCTGATCCGAAGATAGACTTTCATAGGCAATGCGTATTGCCAACTGAATCCATCTAGCAACTGAATGAACAGAAATATCTCTTCTGTTAGGAATCAATGATAAAAAGAAGCATTTTCTTCCTTTTCTAATAAACTCTGACCGGTGTTTATATATATATATATTTATATATAGCCCTGACTGGACACAGCAAAGGTCTTCGGTTGTCTGTAGACGGCAGAGCCTATATGATAATAGGCTCAGGCCGTTTATCTGGAGCCTGATTCTTAGCCAAAAATCCCACTTGTGTAGTTAAAGTGATGGTATTTCCAACACTACCACAGTGAGATTCGTCAACAGGTAAAGCATGGAGTTCACTAACTCTTCTAGCGGAAGCAAAGGCTAAGAGAAATGATGTTTTATAGGTCAAGAATTTGAACTCTACAACGTCTAACGGCTCAAACGGAGCTTCTTTAAGCTTCAACAGAACCCAAGCTAAATTCCACTTTGAAATTAATCTGAGTGTTCTAGGTCTATTTATAGAGAAATTTATAACTAATTTGGATAATGTAGCATTAGATGCAATTGCCAAGTTATCATGATAAGAGTAAGTGTCCGATAACATAGACCTATAGCCCTTAATAGTGACAGGCCGCAGTTTGAGAACGTCAAACAGGTAGACCAGAAAATTGGCAATATCCGGTATGAACGGATCATAAACGTCTATCAACTGATCCTTACACCAACTGAAGAAAACCTTTCACTTTGCTGCATAATTCAGCGAAGAGGAGGACCTCCTGCAGTTAGAAATTGCGTCCACGGCTCGTCCTGTAAAACGCTGGCCATGCATGCAGGACCTCTCAACGGAAATACGTGAAGGTTGAGACATTCAGGGGTTGTGATGCAGTGTGCATGACTTCCCCTGATAAAGAAGGTCCTTTCGCAGAGGAAGCTTCCTGGGAACGTCCCATAACAGACACCTGAGAAGAGTGATCCATGGTTTCTGTGACAACAGAGATGCTACTAACAGAATCTTGCAACAGGACTGTTTGATCTTTTAACAAGATCTGCTGAATCAATGGAGTTGGAGGATATGCGTATCCTATCATTCCGTCCCATGGAATTGAGAGGGCATCTACTGCATATGCTCGATGATCTGGGCATGGCGACATGTAAGTCATAGGTTGATCCCACTGGTAGCAAATCTGTCTGAATACTCGCTTGTTGAGAGTCCACTATGATGGCAACAGACGACCTGTCCGAGATAGCGAGTCTGCTAATACGTTCAGAAGACCTGGTATATGACAGACCAATAGATGAACTTGATGCTTCAATACATACAGAAGAATTTTTTCCATTAGTTCGCATAACGGAATCGAATGCGTGCCTCCCTGCTTCCTGATGTACGCTACTACTGTCAAGTTGTCCGACAATATCTGAACGTGCGTGTCCGCTATAATGTGAATCCACTGTTGTAGCGCTAACCATATTTGACATCATTTCTTTGATGTTTATGTGTTTCTCTAGGAACCACAGGTCCCAAAGACCCTGCCACTCTGAGTCAGTTTGACTCATATCCGTCATAATCGTGAAAGCCGGATCTGGCAGCTGCAGCGGACCTCTCTGAGTTAACCACGGAATATCTGCCCAAATCTGGACCTTTTGTTTTATCTGGTCCGTTAAAACAATACTGGTCTCGAGCGAATGCGTCTTCACACTCCAGTTCTGGGTGAAGAATATCTGGAGGGGATGTGTGCGCAAGTGACCCATCAGAATAAGATCTCCGCACAACTCCATCAGTCGCATAAATTCCCTCGCTGTTAATGCATCTGAGTGTAGACAAAAGCGAGCATAACAACTGACTAATTTCTCTCTGGGTAACAGCAGACGAATCAGATTGTTGTGAGTCTCGAAACTCATTTCCAAGTGGATGAACGACTTGGACAGAGCTAGATCCGACTCCTTCTCGTTTACGATGAAGCCGAGACGTCGGAGCAAAAGCAGACTCTGAACATCATTCTGAAGAGTAGTTTTGTTGCCGTATCTCTGAAGAATGTCGTCCAAGAAAGTGGATGTTACCACAGATGAATGAGCTCGGAAGTGAGATATTACCAAGTTCATTATTCGAGTGAACGCCCAGGACGCTAGATTCAGACCGAAGCACATTGCTCGGAACTGATATACTATCCCTTGAATGGCGAACTGTAGGTACTTTTTGAAATCCGGATGTACCAGGACATGAAAGTACGCATCCTTTAGAACTATGCTTGCTGCATAGTCGTTCACTCCATATAGAACTTTGGAGCTACGATAAGTTTGTTTATCCAGCTCAAGTACATTACCGGTCGGAACGAGCCATCTAGCTTCGGTTCGAGGAACAGGTGACTGTAGAAACCTAGAGAATCTTGGTTCTCGACGACCTCTATTGCTTTCTTTGCCAAGAGAGACATTACCTCCGATAGGAGAGACTCTCTTTTGCAAGGATTTGACGGACGTTTTGTCCATCGCGGACATCGTGTTAGCGGAAGTTTTGCTCGGAAAGATAGCCGTAGGCCATCCAAGACCACACTTTTCACCCACTGGTCTTTCGTAATAGTTATCCAGTTTGTCGCGAATCTTGATAACCTTCCACCAACTGGAATGCAATAGAGGTCCTGATCATCACCTGTAGGACCTGCGAGGCTTACGGAAGGAGAAACCACGTCCTCCTCGCGAATAGCCTCGGTCTGCCGGCTTAGGGGCATCTGACCGGTTGTCTCGGGCAGACTTATGCCCCCTTCCCGAGTCACTATATTGACGATCCCTAGAGTAAGTGTAAGAGGATTTCTTATACCCTCGAGAGCAGTCCCCTTTAGACGATTTTTGTCCTGGACCTCCTCCTTTACTCTTTTCTGCTGCTGCGGGTCGATTAGACGCCGACCTAAGGAGCAGAGTGTTTGACGCTCTCTTTGTGGCTTGGTTATAGACCAAAGAAAGCTTATCATCAAAAATTTTATGACCGGATACCGGAGCGACTCATAGAGAGTTTTTCACCTTGCCATCTATTAAAGATGACGACGCAAGAGCTCCATCACGTCTGATTAACTCCAAATTAGCCATTGTTAAGGCAGAGTTATACGTGGTAAACATAACAGCCCTGGAAAGAACTCTTAAAGAGGTACGAACGTCCTCAAATTCATTTCCGTTGAGACATTGTGCCATAGCTCGTGCAAGGTGATCTGCAGAAGACATAGCGTCTAAATTCGCTTTGTTAGAAGAAATTGCCATTGTCATTATGAATCAAATTAAAGTCGACTGTACTCGCACCAACTCCCAAAAATTATATGAAAAAGATACATAATAATAACATTCAAAACAATAAATCAAAAAATAATTTTCAAAAAAAAAAAATTTTCAATTTCAATTTTGACAGGAGCCCAAGTCCCCAAAGGGAACGATGAGCCCAAATGTATCCCGATAGAGCCTAAGAGTGGACAAAATTTTTTTAATTATCCAAAAATTAATGCTACAATACTGGAATATATAATGTATCTTACACTAGTCCTACCATGATTAATAAATAGGAAACTACATATATAAACAGAGCGTTGTCAATGGAAACAACGTCAGAATGAAAACCGGAAACAAGACCCCAGGCACTGAATAACACGGCCCGAAGTCAGTAACAGATTTTGAACTATCCGATGTAAAGCAAGATCTTCATCAGAAGAAAAAACGATACATCGGATGTATGATGCATGACCAAAAATGCCTAAACACCCCTAGGGTGAGGACGTAACCATGGAGATATACAGAATAAACATTCTGTGTAACACGTTTAAACTCCCAAGAAATTTACAAAAAAATTTCCATAAAAAAAGCCAAAAAGCATGGGAGTTTAACTGGGGTGCTTCAAGGAAGGATAGGGAAGGAACACTTAACAAACAGTGGCAAAATCATTAGCAAGAATGATGACGTCTAGCAAGAATGATGACGTCAGGCCCATGTCCCGAAATTGGGAAACATGAAATAATTTTTGAGAAAATTATCAAGTTACAGCCCTGAACATTCCAAACCACCGTTTCTTCCTTCCATCATCCTACTGTGCCCTTGGATCCACCAAAATCACCATTGATTTGTGTCTGGCATCATGAAAACTGAGATTTAAAAGCACAGAAGTCAGTTTTTTGTTATCTGACAGAGGGCTAAACAAAGAATTATGGTTGGCGCCAATTTCGGTGTCTTCCTGGATACTGTGCATGCGCGATTCCAAAAGTATGGAAGACTGCATAGGACATAATTTTTTTGGTTTTGCATGCAAATTTGGGGATTGGGGGGGGGGGGCAAAATTTGTGTTTGGCCCAGGATATTTTTGAGTTAGCACCAGCTAAGTCTGGGCCATTGGTTGTTGTATACAAATTTATAAATTTAAAGTAATTTGTATATTTTTTATACTTATCAATGGCCCAGACCAAGCTGGCGCAAACTCGATAAAATGATGAATTTAAAGTAATTTGTTTACTTTTATACTTACCAATGGCCCAGACTTAGGTGGTGCAAACTCGATATAATCCAGGGCTAAACACAAATTTTGAACCCCCCCAATCCCCAAAATTTGTATAGAAAACCGAAAAAATTCAAGTCCTATATGGTCCTCCATAGTTTTGCTTACTGCGTTTGCACAGTTATTTATTATTTATTTATTTATTGGTGTTTAAGGTCACATACTTATGCACAATGGCTAATCGTGACCGTGACAGTTTTACAGGTGGAGGAAGCCGGAGTACCCGGAGAGAACCACCGAGCAACGACGAGCAGCTGTCAGCTCTCCAACATCGTAACTCTGAACTCTGCACCGCAGCACAGGCAGGGTTAGATTGGTTGAAGACATGCGCACCATCGACGTGCAGTATGCCTCAGTACACAGCGTCATCGTGCCCCCATGTAGGCAATCGGAGCGAAGTGTCTTGCCCAAGGACACAACGCGGTTGCCGCAGGTGGGATTCGAACCGAGGACCTCTCGGCTTGCAGCCTGCACCTCTACCAACTGAGCCACCGCGCCCCCGCGTTTGCACGGTAACCAGAAAGGTACCAAAATTGGCGCCAAGCATCATTCTTTCTATAGTGCCTGCTAAATGTTATAATCAGCGGGGAGGTATGAGTGCCCACTCATGGGAGGGCCATCCCACTCTGGGCCATTGGTAAGTATAAAAAATATACAAATTACTTTAAATTTATCATATTTTTATACTACAACCAATGGCCCAGACTTAGATGAATCGTAAAAAGGCTAGAGGGCCTAGGACTTAAAGGAAAATCCAATCTCTCAATTACTTCGATAAAGAATAGCTCCTACAGGAGAATAGGAGAAGACAGAGGAATTACATATGTCCTTCTCTTATAAGAAAAGAGAATGACATAACACCAACAATGTAATTGAGAATTACATAACTTCTCCATTTAATGCCAGCATAACCTGTTATGCTAATTCGTTGAAAGGAACCAATTATAAAGCTAGTCCAGAGAATGAGACACTTTATACTCATTTAAAAGTGTTTGAGGATTGTATAGAGACGCGTGTTTGACACGTAACATATACAAATGCTTCACAGTGAGCGACACTTTAAAAACAGTACATAAATGAGACACAGATATTGCTTCACACCAAGCTACATTTTAAAGCCACCCAGCACCGATGCTGGACTACTGTCTCTGGAGGAGGCATTCCCTTGCTTTTCACTATAAAGCCAGATGAAGCATTCCCTTGCTTTTCACTATAAAGCCAGATAACATAAGGAAAAAACAGTCCCCTCCCCCTTCTCCTTGTTCTGAAGGAAAGTTAAAAAATTTATAGTAATTTCTATATTTTTTATACTTACCAATGACCCAGACATAGCTGGTGCTAACTCTTAAAATATAGGGCCAAACACATATTTTGCCCCCCAATCCCCAAAATTTGCATCTAAAACCAAAGAAAACATGTCCTGAAAGGCCCTCCACACTTCACCTCTACTGCGCATGCGCAGTGTCAAGGACGTTCCGAAATTGGCGCCATTAATCATTCTAAAAACCAGTGCCTGGTAAGCGCTATGTACTCAGCGGGGAGGCAAGAGTTCCCAACTCCTGGGAGGGCCATCCCCGTCTGGGTCATTGGTAAGTATAAAAAATATAGAAATTACTATAAATTTTTTAACATTTTTATACTGTACCAATGACCCAGACATAGCTGAATAGTAAAAAGGCTGGAGGGCCAAGGACACAGAGCAAAAAGGAATACGCTCAATAATATAAAATAGAGTCATCCCCTGTAGGGAAAAAGAAGCAATAGGCCTTACATGTATCTTTCTTATTTGTGATAAATTAGAAAGATACAACACCTTCCAAAATTGAGCTTCATACAACCATGTACTCTTTTAATATCCAATATAATCCTTATACTAATAATTTTTAAAGTAAGCCAATAATAAAGTAAGTCTAGAGAATAGAGACTCTTATACTCCTAAAAGTGTCTGAGGATTGCATAATCATGTCCGTTGACATATGCAATATTCAAAAGCTATACTTTAACAAGAGGCCCCACGTGGCCTTAATCGCTCACCTGACAAAGTGACTCTAAGAAGTATTTTAGGTCACCTTCACCATGTCATGCCTCATCAACATTAACTGGTTGAGTGATAGATTTTGTTTGAAGTTCAACATTTGTTACCTAAAATTAGTTTTATTTAAAATCATTGGTGTGTGGCCAATCTCCAATGATTTTTAATAAAGCAAATTTATCTCTGCAGACAAACTGGTTTAGCATGAAGCACAAACAAGGAATGTGAAGAGATAGCCTTGGACATCTCTCCCCAACTGTGGATATCTTCCATGTGCTACATGTATATATTTGCATGCAAGAAAACAAAAATTTTCACAAATTTTATTTTTTTTTATCATCATTGGAACAAGCTCAAACAGCTTATTCCAATAGGGGTATGGGAAGATCAGGTATATTTTTGAGACAGAAATGTGAATATATAAATAATGGTGTTTTTTTGTGAATGATGCTGGAGAATTTTGCGTAAAGATATGGTAAATGGTTTGTTCTAGATACAGAATGATGCAAAAGTATTTAAATTTGATTAGGCAAGTTGTTCCTATAATGCATTTAAAAATTGAAGTAACTGTTTTTTTGCTGACGAACTTTTAGATGTGTGTGTCTGTGTTTGTGTGTGTGTGTGTGTGTGTGTTTGTGTGTGTGTGTTTGTGGGGGGGGGGGGGGGGGGGGGGTAAGAGTGTTCTTGCAAACAAAATTCCTGAATAAATGGAAAATTTTATTTTTTGTGTGAAAGACATAGTGCGTGAATGTTGATTGGAACAAGCTTAGAGAGCTCATTTTAATGTGAAGTCATAAAGCTGTGTTTTACGTACGAAATTCTGGAATAACTAAAAAAATTGCTTTTTTGACTCAAAAAGCATGGTGTGCGACCTCTCATTGGAATGAGCTCAAAAAGCTCATTCCAATGGGGTATTTACAAGCGATAAGTACATGTATGTTTAAGAGACAAAAATTAAAATTTGAATAGCGATTTTTGCGAAGAATGCTGACAAGTTTTGGCAGTTATGCTGGTAAAAAGGTAAGATATGCAAAGTGGTTGTTTTTTAGAGGCAACATTTAATTAAGGGGAATTAACCCTTGATTACTGAGGTAACTTCTAAAAGTACTGAAATTTCATGAAGCAATGTGAATAACAGACAACAGTTGCCTAAAAATTTCATGAATAACTAAAATTTTTATTCCTTTGTCTCGAAAACATGGCATATGACCTTTGTTGGAATGAGCTGAATGCGTGTGTTCCAATGAGGGGTCATAAAATTTGAACGAAGATTTGTGTGAATAATGCATTAGTACTGCTAGATTTGGGTAAACGGTTCACCCTGGATACCACCCCTTCTATAGTAGATCTTTTCTGCAAATTTTGTCTAAGATTCTATCAACTTTACAAATAAATACGTTCATGAATCACAATCAGATCCACCCTACAATGTTGCATACCAAATATCAAAAGATTCTGCCTGCTGGATCTGGAGAAGAAGATTTTTTAAGAAATATGCCTGAAACGCACTAAGTTAAAATTTGGGCTCCTATACGGAGCCCAAATATAAACCCAGGGGGCCGATTTGAACAAACTTGAATCAGATCCACCCCACAATGTTGCTTACCAAATATGAAAAGATTCTGAAGCTGGATCTGGAGAAGAAGATTTTTTAAGAAATTTGCCTGAAATGCACTAAGTTCGAATTCAAGCTTCTATAGTGAGCCCAAATATGAAACTAGGAAGCCGATTTGAACAAACTTGAATCAGATCCACCCCACAATGTTGCATACCAAATATCAAAAGATTCTGCCTGCTGGATCTGGAGAAGAAGATTTTTTAATAAATTTGCCCGAAATGCACAAAGTGCGAATTCGGGCTTCTATATTAAGCCCAAATATGAATCCAGGGGGCCGATTTGAACAAACTTGAATCAGATCCACCCCGCAATGTTGCATACCAAATATCAAAAGATTCTGCCTGCTGGATCTGGAGAAGAAGATTTTTGAAGAAATTTGCCTGAAATGCACTAAGTGCGAATTCGGGCTTCTATATTAAGCCCAAATATGAATCCAGGGGGCCGATTTGAACAAACTTGAATCAGATCCACCCCGCAATGTTGCATACCAAATATCAAAAGATTCTGCCTGCTGGATCTGGAGAAGAAGATTTTTGAAGAAATTTGCCCGAAATGCACTAAGTTTGAATTCGAGCTTCTATAGTGAGCCCAAATATGAATCCAGGTGGCTGATTTGAACAAACTTGAATCAGATCCACCCCGCAATGTTGCATACCAAATATCAAAAGATTCTGCCTGCTGGATCTGGAGAAGATGATTTTTTAAGAAATTTGCCTGAAATGCACTAAGTTCGAATTCGAGCTTCTATAGTGAGCCCAAATATGAATCTAGGAAGCCGATTTGAACAAACTTGAATCAGATCCACCCCACAATGTTGCATACCAAATATCAAAAGATTCTGCCTGCTGGATCTGGAGAAGAAGATTTTTTAATAAATTTGCTTGAAATGCACTAAGTTCAAATTTGGGCTCCTATACTGAGCCCAAATATAAACCCAGGGGGCCGATTTGAACAAACTTGAATCAGATCCACCCCACAATGTTGCTTACCAAATATGAAAAGATTCTGCCTGCTGGATCTGGAGAAGAAGATTTTTTAAGAAATTTGCATGAAATGCACTAAGTTCAAATTCGAGCTTCTATAGTGAGCCCAAATATGAATCTAGGAAGCCGATTTGAACAAACTTGAATCAGATCCACCCCACAATGTTGCATACCAAATATCAAAAGATTCTGCCTTCTGGATCTGGAGAAGAAGATTTTTTAAGAAATTTGCCTAAATGCACTAAGTTCGAAATCGGGCTCCTATACTGAGCCCAAATATGAACCCAGGGGGCCGATTTGAACAAACTTGAATCAGATCCACCCTACAATGTTGCATACCAAATATCAAAAGATTCTGCCTGCTGGATCTGGAGAAGAAGATTTTTTAAGAAATTTGCCTGAAATGCACTAAGTTCGAAATTGGGCTCCTATACTGAGCCCAAATATTAACCCAGGGGGCCGATTTGAACAATCTTGAATCAGATCCACCCCACAATGTTGCTTACCAAATATGAAAAGATTCTGCCTGCTGGATCTGGAGAAGAAGATTTTTTAAGAAATTTGCCTGAAATGCACTAAGTTCGAATTCGGGCTTCTATAGTAAGCCCAAATATGTATCCAGGGGGCCGATTTGAACAAACTTGAATCAGATCTACCCCGCAACATTGCATACCAAATATCAAAAGATTCTGCCTGCTGGATCTGGAGAAGAAGATTTTTGAAGAAATTTGCCTGAAATGCACTAAATTCGAATTCGAGCTCCTATAGTGAGCCCAAATATGAATCTAGGGAGCCGATTTGAACAAACTTGAATCAGATCCACCCTACAATGTTGCATACCAAATATCAAAAGATTCTGCCTGCTGGATCTGGAGAAGATTTTCAAAGAAATTTGCCTGAAATGCAGTAAGTTCAAATTTGGGCTCCTATACTGAACCCAAATATAAACCCAGGGGGCCGATTTGAACAAACTTGAATCAGATCCACCCCACAATGTTGCATACCAAATATCAAAAGATTCTGCCAGCTGGATCTGGAGAAGAAGATTTTTGAAGAAATTTGCCTGAAATGCACTAAGTTCGAAATCGGACTCCTATACTGAGCCCAAATATGAACCCAGGGGGCCGATTTGAACAAACTTGAATCAGATCCACCCTACAATGTTGCATACCAAATATCAAAAGATTCTGCCTGCTGGATCTGGAGAAGAAGATTTTTTAATGTTTTTCCCATTGCCTACAGTGTTAAAAAGTGCTGACTCAGCACTTTTTCAAAGTCCCGAAACTGTACCCTATGATAAAACCGATGGCAATTTTTTTTTACCAATCCTTTCTGTTGGTCCTAAGGAAGCTGCACACCAAATAAAAATTCTCAGTGCCGTGCAGTTTTGGAGATATGGGCGTTTTAAATTTTTTCTATTTTTAGCTCCTGTGGTTCCCACGGGGCTGCGGGAAAATTTTTTTTTGCATAAATCAAGTACTCATGACCCAATAAGCCCTCACATAAAATTTGGTTCAAATCAGCCTCTCGGTTTGGAAAATAGAAATTTTGGGCGGGGCAAAAAATTTTGCCCCTCTCATAACAACGTCAAGTATAGCCCCACAAACTTCTCTTGAACAAATCTGAGTCTACACCTCAAATGGAAGCTGCACACCAAATATCAAGTCTCTGCTACTGCTGGTTCATGAGAAGAAGATTTACAAAGATTTTGGTGCCCCTTGGGGGTGTGGCACCACCCAGGAGGAGGGGCAACTTCATTTGAACAAATCTGAATTGGCATTAGGTAATAAACATTTAGCCAACATTTGAATAAAATTGGGCTAGTGGTTTAGGAGGAGAAGTCGATAATGTAAAGTTAACGCCGGACGGACGACGACGGACGACGGACGACGGACGACGGACGCCGGACGACGGACGACGGACGACGGACGACGGACAGAAAGTGATTAGTTAAGCTCCCCTTGAGCTTCGCTCAGGTGAGCTAAAAACTAAGACTTGAATGAATTTTTAAAACATAAACTTCTCACTAAACAACCATCCCAATAACAGCTCAGAATTACTAACTCCGGAGGAGGTATCCCCTTGTTTTCATAGTAAAACAGGTGACCCAAGGGAACACCCTCCCCCCCCCCCCCCCTTTTTCTTGCCCTGGGTCAAATAGCCCAGAGCGAAGAGGGCAGCAGAACGGAGACACTGCCGAAACAGACAGCCTACCTAGCTATAGTAGCAACTGTTAAGTGAATGACATTCTGAGCAGTAGATAATAGACCTAACAATAGAGGCCTCCAGAAATGGACTCAATATTTCTGAGATAAAAATTCATGAATGTGGATGGCTGAGCGCAATGAGCAGCCTTCAAAAAACTCTAATAGCGACACTATTAATGTAAGCCCAAGATGTAGAAGAACTCTTACTTCATGAGCCGAAATCTTAAGCACAACTGCTAAGTCAATGATATACCATAAGCAGTACCGATAGTTAATAGAATCCATTAACAATAGAATGGAGCGAAACGTCCTTCTACTAGGCATCAAAGACAGAAGAAGCTTACAACATAGTAATAAACAGATATCTGTTTATAAATACATAAACTCTACCCGGAAAGAGTAAAGGCCTATGCCCGTACAAAGACGGAAGGACCTTAATAACAAAAGGTTCCGGATATTAGGAGCCTAACTCTTATGCAACAATCCAACCTAAATAGTAACGGAAGTAGTGATTCCGAAACTACGAAAGTGAAAATCATCCATCGATAATGCATGAAACTCACTGACTCTACAGTAAAAGAGAAACCAACAGAATTACTGTCTAAAAGGTCAGAATTTGAAAACTACTGTTTCCAGAGGCTCAAATGATTACTTAGCTAAATAAGAACCGAAGTTAAAATCCATATAGGAATTTAATCTAAAGATTCTAAGTCTATATATCAAAAAGCTACTACCGTATTTACTCTATGTATTGGGACAGCTAAAAATAATTATTTTCACAGGTGTCCCAATTCTTAGAAAATGGGGAAAGAACACAACCTGGTCTTGATCTGATGCTGAATAAAGTTGTGTGTGATTCGTTTTCCATCACTACATGTATATACGAAAGTTAAAAAATTTAGAGTAATTTATATATTTTTTATACTTACCAATGACCCAGACATAGCTGGTGCTAACTCTTAAAATATAGGGCCAAACACAAATTTTGCCCCCCAATCCCCAAAATTTGCATCTAAAACTAAAGAAAACATGTCCTGAAAGGCCCTCCACACTTCGCCCCTACTGCGCATGCGCAGTGTCAAGGACGTTCCGAAATTGGCGCCATTTATCATTCTAATAACCAGTGCCTGGTAAGCGCTATGTACTCAGTGGGGAGGCAAGAGTTCCCAACTCCTGGGAGGGCCATCCCCGTCTGGGTCATTGGTAAGTATAAAAAATATATAAATTACTATAAATTTTTTAACATTTTTATACTGTACCAATGACCCAGACATAGCTGAATAGTAAAAAGGCTGGAGGGCCAAGGACATAGAGCAAAATGGAATACGCTCAATAAAATAAAATAGAGTCATCCCCTGTAGGGAAAAGAAGTAATAGGCCTTACATGTATCTTTCTTATTTATGATAAATTAGAAAGATACAACACCTTCCAAAAATTGAGCTTCATACATCCATGTACTCTATTAATATCCAATAATCCTTATACTAATAATTTTTAAAGTAAGCCAATAATAAAGTAAGTCTAGAGAATAGAGACTCTTATACTCCTAAAAGTGTGTGAGAATTGCATAATCATGTCCGTTGACATATGCAATATTCAAAAGCTATACTTTAAAAACTAAGACTTGAATGAATTTTAAAAACTTAAACTTCTCACTAAACAACCATCCCAATAACAGCTCAGAATTACTAACTCCGGAGGAGGTATCCCCTTGTTTTCATAGTAAAAAACAGGTGACCCAAGGGAACACCCTCCCCCCCCCCCCCTTTTTCTTGCCCTGGGTCAAATAGCCCAGAGCGAAGAGGGCAGCCGAACGGAGACACTGCCGAAACAGACAGCCTACCTAGCTATAGTAGCAACTGTTAAGTGAATGACATTCTGAGCAGTAGAGAATAGACCTAACAATAGAGGCCTCCAGAAATGGACTCGATATTTCTGAGATAAAATTCATGAATGGATGGCTGAGCGCCATGAGCAGCCTTCAAAAATCTATAATAGCAACACTATTAATGTAAGCCCAAGAAGTAGAAGAACTCTTACTCCATGAGCCGAAATCTTAAGCACAACTGCTAAGCCAATGATATACCATAAGCAGTACGCTAGTTAATAGAATCCATTAACAATAAAATGGAGCGTAACGTCCTTCTACTAGACATCAAAGACAGAAGAAGCTTACGCCCTTGTAATAAACAGATATCTGTTTATAAATACATAAACTGTACCCGGAAAGAGTAAAGGCCTATGCCCATACGAAGACGGAAGGACCTTAAAATAATAGGTTCCGGATAATAGGAGCCTAACTCTTATGCAACAATCCAACCTAAATAGTAACGGAAGTATTGATTCCGAAACTATGAAAGTGAAAATCATCCATCGATAGTGCATGAAACTCACTGACTCTACAGTAAAAGAGAAACCAACAGAATTACTGTCTAAAAGGTCAGAATTTGAAAACTACTGTTTCCAGAGGCTCAAATGATTACTTAACTAAATAAGAACCGAAGTTAAAATCCGTATAGGAATTTAATCTAAAGATTCTAAGTCTATTTATCAAAAAGTTACTAACTGACTTAGATAAAGAGACAAAAGACTCAAATGTAAACTATCGAAGAGTGCATAGGTATGAGGTAACATAAACCTATAACCTAAATAACAACAGGCTGCAGTAGATCTTGTGAAACAAGTATACTAAAAAATAGCAATGAGTAGTATGGAGGGATCAACCATATGAACATAATGATCCCTACACCACGACGGAAGAGCCTCCACTTTAGTCGCATAGAATAGCGAAGAAGAGGATCTCCTATAGTAAGAAATCGCGTCCAAAGCTCGTCCAGTACAGTGCTTACAATGCAATACGGACCACACAACGGAATACATGAAGGTTGCGACCTTGCTGGTTGTGATAAAGATGACACGATTTACCCAGTGAAAAAAGATCCTCACATAGAGGAAGATTTCACGTTAAGATCCACAGTAGACAAGAGAGTAAATTACTCATGATCTCTGTGAAGATAGAGATGCTATCAACAGAAATGTATTGTGGTTGTTTATCTTAGCAATACCTGCTAAAACAACAGCGCCGGAGGATACGCGTATCCTATCATTCCGTCCTATAGATCAATAGAGCGTTAACAGTATTAGCTCAGAGATCTGGACAAGCCAACACATACGTCTGCAATTGATTAGCAAGCTGTGTCATAAATAAAACATCATTGGGCGCTCCCATAGATAGCAAATCTGATTAAATACTTGTTTGTTGAGAGTCCATTCTGACAGCAACAAGCGACCCGTAAGAGAACGGGAGTGCGATAAAACAATCAGACGACCCAGAATATGACGGACCAAAACTGAACTTGGTGTAGTATAACCAACAGACGGATTCTTTCCATTAAATTGAATAACGGAAACGAAAGAGTGCCTCCCTGGTTCCGGAGATACGCCACTACTGTCGAATTAAAGGACAGGAATTTGGGCATGCGTTTCTGAATAATGTTCATGCAATGACATAAAGCAAGCCTAAAAAACATTATTCCGCGGAAGTTAAACTGATAGTTAAAAGACTGCGGAACCCAAAGACCCTGGCACTTCGAATCCGTAGGGATCAGTATATATCCCAATCTGTTTGACTGGCAACCGTCATAACAGCCACACTAGGGTCCGGCAACTGCGGCGGCACTCTCTGAGTCAACCACCGAATGTTTGCCCCAGTCTGAATCTCTTGTAACACTAGATAGACAAGAGAATGTATAAATCAAGCAATTCATGGATTGCCGGAAAGTTGCCGTCGAAGAGAAGCTCCTCCGAGAACGAAGCGACTCTGAGAGAGTTCTTAACCTACTATCCATGCGTGGATGTAGCTAGGGCTGCATCACGTCTAACCAACTCCAATCAGCCACTGAAGGGCGGAGTTATACGTGAACAAACTACTGCCCTCAAAAGAAATTACATTGAGAATAATATCCCGTAAATCTTTTCTTGAAGACGTAATGATAACGCCTCAGTAAGGCGGATTACGTATAATAAAGCGTCTAAGTTAAGTCTACTATACATAATGTCGTTCCCAACATTGAAATTGGAAAAGACATAAACGGCGAAAAGAATATATGCAGTCTTTAATCACACCGTCTAGACGCATATGAACTCTCGGTATGCCCTGCTCTGCCAAAATAAACTATATGTAAAAAAGAAAAAATGGCAGAAATGAGCCACGCGGACAAGAAACTAAACTATCATGCTTAGTAGCAGGCTTGTATATAAATATAAATATATAGCGTCGAAAAATAAAACACATGTTGTAAAGACAATATTGGACTGCGTCGGTAAGACAGGGACAAAGTCCCTGTACCGATCGAAAAATCCGAGTCCAATGACGCTATAAGTCTCTTATCCAAGATCGCAGCAATGAAGTCCGAAAAATAATCACTGGAAGAAATGCCAGAAGATATGAAAGGCATCTTCCGATACTACTAAAGGGAAAACTCGAAATCTTTCGAATCCCTTTCGCCATCCTGTCGGACCCTATAAAGCGTTCGGTCGTCCGTAGCTTGATGCAACCGCGGACCGCACCGACCCAGCGCCGTCGGATAATTCCTGATTCGACCGAGAAACCGTCAATTGCTGGGATGCTGCGAAAGAACTGTGCTAACTCGGATAGCACGTCCGTCACTGAGGCCTGAGGAGCAGCGGTCTTACGATGCATTGCCGCAGGAAGCTCCGAGATCGTTACCCGTGCATACTTCCAATATGCGAGCGAACGGAGTGTATAGGCCTCGTGTCCCTTGGCTACCGGATGGCGCGACCTATTCGCTGTGGAATCACTGAATGCCGAAACTGATCGGATACTCGAGGTCACGTAGCCAATGTGCGGTCGTGTGCCCTGCTGTGAGGATGAGGAAGCATTAAAGACAGTCTCTCGGACTGTCAATATAACGGAGCGTCCCGAGCAACGGACATATGCTCCGAATGCAAAATATCTGAACCACAACATGCGGTCCCCTATGTTGTTGGCTTCCTCCGATCTGTCCTCAATCTGCCGTCACTGGGTGAGTACTAAAGTAATTAAAGTGCTCGCATCACCCAAATCTCCTTCCTAGACCGCAACGGACGAACCCGGCAGCCGAACCATTCGATGAATGTACGCTACACCGGGTGAGCTAGCGAATGTCACTCCGTAAGCGATAGACATATTCCATGAGCACTTATTGCCGCTAACTCTTCATTAACTATGACGACAGAGGCACACTTTTGAAAGACATCTCCATAACTCTTCGAACAAGAAACCAGAAATGCTTGGATAGCAAGCATAAAATAATAATATATATAGCGTCGTTCAATAATTCGAAAGTTTGTGTGACATTATTGGACTATGTCGGAACTGAGGGACGATGTCCCTGAACCGAACCAAAAATTTCTAAGTCCACCGACGCTATCAGTTTCTTATCCGGCATCGCAGCATATGTTGTTCCGAAAGGGAAAGCTTGAAATCCACCGAATCCCTTTCGGTATCCCATCGGACCGGATGAAACTTTCGGACGTCCGTACCCGCTTCCGCGGAGCGTCCCGACCCAGCATCGTCGGATAAAATATATGCGACAGATTCAGTTGATGCTGGGATGCTGCGATAAACTGTGCTATTAAGGAAAGCACGTTCGTTCCCGAGGCCTGTGCAGTAGCGGACTTACGATGCATTGCCGCTGGAAGCTCCGTGTACGTTGACTCCCGCACACTTCCTATGCGAACGTCCGGAGTCTGCAGGCCTCGAGTCCCCGGCTACCGACCCAGCGCTGTCGGATAATTCTCGATCCGACACCGTTTCTGTCGGCTGGTGGGATGTGCGATAAGCTGTGCTATGTGCACAAGAATGTCCGGCGTCGAGACCTGCGGAGGCGCAGTCTATCGCTGCTTCGCCGAGGGCAGCTCCGCATCAGATGGCTCCCGCATACTTTTCCTATGCGAACGTCCGGAGTCCATCGGTCTCGAATCCCTGGCTGCCGGATGGTGTGACCTGGTCGCCGAAGAATCCTTGATCGGCGAAGCTGGTAATATATCGGCGGTCACGCAGCCAAGGTGCGGTCGTGTGCGCTGACGAGAAGAGGAAGCCTTAGCAGTCTCAGCGGACTGCCTATACAACGGAGCGTCCCGAGCGACGGACGTATGCTCCGCTAACTACACATTTGTACCACAACATCTGGGGCCAGATGTTGTTGAACGAGAGAGAGGCCTCTCTCGCTTGCCGTCCGGATGGACCGGAACGAGCTATGAACCGGACTAAAAGGCTTCCTCCGTTCTCCCTCCGATCCGCCGTCACTGGGTGTGCATTAAGTTAATTTTATAGTGCTCGCATCACCCCAAAATTCCTTCTAGACCGCAACGGACGAACCCGGCTGCCGAACCATTCGGTGAATGGACGCTACACCGGGCGAGCTAGCGGACGTCAAAGGCCGTCGAACCTACTAGGGTCCTCTTAGGCAATTGGCGTATTACATGAGCACTTTTCCGCTAGCCCTTCATTAATTGTGACGACGGAGGCACACTGTTGGAAGACATCACAGATACATCACCCTAATCTTGATCGTCTGAAATAGAAAGTGATAAAGTAGAGTGACCCTGCGGGGAAAGGACCGGAGTGTCCAAATCCCCAACAACATACCGTGACATACGCTTCCCATATTGTCATCGAAATCATACGATACAGAACAGGAGTTAATGCGAGTACACTGACCACATATAGAATGATTATAAAGTCAGAGGAAGACTTCCTCTTATTACAATTGATCAATATCCTTTCAATGTGAAAAGAAAACAAGTCCTGGTACTCGCACTAACCCCTGGTAATCAAAATACATAATAATAATATGATCCATTAATATAGAAAAAATAATTGAAATCAAAATATTTTGAAAAAATATTTTTTCAGAACAGCCCAAGTTTCTGAAAAGTAACGTTGAGCCCCAATGGATCCCAAGCCTAAGTGTGGACAAAAATTTTAAAAATATTTTAAACAATTTATTCAACACTTACGAACAATAATAATGTATCTAGTTATGATTAAAATAACATAAAGATATTATTATTTAGAAATCCCCCCCTCACACAGAGGGCTGTTGTAAATGTAAACAATGAGTGTAAAAACACTAAAATAAGACTCCAGGCACCCAGGCCCGAAATCAGTTACCAAAAATACACCATCTGATGCAAAACAGAGACTTCCAGGGAAGAAACTGCAGAACATCAGATGGTAGATGCAGAACACAACGCCTAACCACCCGTAGGTGAAGACGTAAACATGGGGAAAGAACAGAATTCATTCTGTTATACAGCTAAAACTCCCAAGATATTTTAGTAATAATAATTACAGAAACTATGCCAAAAGCATGGGAGAATAGCAAGGGGGAACTTAAAGGACAGGGAGAGAGGAAAAACACTTGAAAAAACAGTGTAACTAAATAATCAGAATGACAACAAAATGGCTGCTGCCTTGAAAATAGGTAACTTAACATAATTTCATTAAAAAATTTTAAGTTACAGCCCTGATAATATTCTGTCACACATTCTTTTCCTCTCCTCCTTTTCTATCCTCCTTAGAATCACCATTTCACTAATATTTATGTGTCTGGCATCATTTAAACTGAGATTCAAAAGCACAAAGATCAGTCAGATGTTAACTGATGAAGGGCCAAACTTAGAATGATAAATGGCGCCAATTTCGGAACGACCTTGACACTGCGCATGCGCAGTAGGGGCGAAGTGTGGAGGGCCTTTCAGGACATGTTTTCTTTAGTTTTAGATGCAAATTTTGGGGATTGGGGGGCAAAATTTGTGTTTGGCCCTATATTTTAAGAGTTAGCACCAGCTATGTCTGGGTCATTGGTACAGTATAAAAATATCGCCATCCAATTTCTTTTATATTTTCATTTTTTGCTTCCAAAACATAGCTTATGATCCCTCGTTGGAACACGCGCATTGCGCACGTTCCAATGAGGGATCATAAGCTATGTTTTGAAAGCAAAAAATGAAAATTTTTTAGTTACTCAAGAATTCTTTTTATGAGTGTCGTCTGCTACTAGCGACGGGTCGACTGGAAACAAATCTCCTGAATGTCCCAAACTTTGAAGCATAAAAAAAATATAGTTTTTTGGAAAAAATGTGTGTCCCAAATCATAGAGTGTCCCAATACATAGAGTAAATACGGTAACTGACTTAGATAAAGAGACATAAGACTCAATTGTAAACTATCGTAGGGTGCATAGGTATGAGGTAACATAAACCTATAACCTTACTAATAACAGGCTGCAGTAGATCTTGTGAAACAAGTATACTAAAAAATTGCAATGAGTAGTATGGAGGGATCAACAATATGAACATAATGATCCCTACACCAACGACGGAAGAGCCTCCACTTTAGCCGCATAGAATAGCGAAGAAGAGGATCTCCTATAGTAAGAAATCGCGTCCAAGGCTCGTCCAGTACAATGCTTACAATGCAATACGGACCACACAACGGAATACATGAAGGTTGAGACCTTGCGGGTTGTGATAAAGATGACACGATTTACCCAGTGAAAAAGATCCTCACATTGAGGAAGATTTCACGTTAAGACCCACAGTAGACAAGAGAGTAAATTACCCATGATCTCTGTGAAGATAGAGATGCTATCAACAAAAATGTATTGTGGTTGTTTATCTTAGCAATACCTGCTGAAAGAACAGCACCGGAGGATACGCGTATCCTATCATTCCGTCCTATAGATCAATAGATCGTTAACAACATTAGCTCAGAGATCTGGACAAGCCAACACATACGTCTGCAATTGATTAGCAAGCTGTGTCGTAAATAAAACATCATTGGGCGCTCCCATAGATAGCAAATCTGATTGAATACTTGTTTGTTGAGAGTCCATTCTGACAGCAACAAGCGACCCGTAAGTGAACGGGAGTCCGGTAAAACAATCAGACGACCCGGAATATGACGGACCAAAACAGAACTTGGTGTACTATAACCAACAGACGGATTCTTCCATTAAATTGAATAACGGAAATGAAAGAGTGCCTCCCTGGTTCCGGAGATACGCCACTACTGTCGAATTAACGGACAGGATTTGGGCATGCGTTTCTGAATAATGTTCATGCAATGACATAAAGCAAGCCTAAAAAACATTATTCCGCGGAAGAAAATTGGTTGCTAAGAGACTGCGGAACCCAAAGACTCTGGCACTTCGAATCCGTTGGGATCAGTATTATATCCCAATCTGTTTGACTGGCAACCGTCATAACAGCCACACTCGGGTCCGGCAACTGCAGTGGCACTCTCTGAGTCAACCACCGAATGTTTGCCCCAGTCTGAATCTCTTGTAACACTAGATAGACAAGAGAACGTGTAAATCGAGCAATTCATGGATTGCCGAAAAGTTGCCGTCGAAGAGAAGCTCCTCCGAGAACGAAGCGACTCTGAGTGAGTTCTTAACCTTACTATCCACGCGTATGGATGTAGCTAGGGCTGCGTCACGTCTAACCAACTCCAATCAGCCACTGAAGGGCGGAGTTATACGTGAACAAACTTCTGCCCTCAAAAGAAATTACATTGAGAATAATATCCCGTAAATCTTTTCTTGAAAACGTAATGATAACGCCTCAGTAAGGCGGATTACATATGATAAAGCATCTAAGTTAAGTCTACTATACATCATGTCGTTTCCAACATTGAAGTTGGAAAAGACATAAATGGCGAAAAAGAATATTTCCAGTCTTTAACCACACCGTCTAGACGCATATGAACTCTCGGTATGCCCTGCTCTGCCAAAATAAACTATTCGTATAAATGATAAAACGGCAGAAATGAGCAACGCGGACAAGAAACTAAACTATCATGCTTGGTAGCAGGCTTGTATGCATATATAGCGTCGAAAAATAAAACACATGTTGTAATGATTTTATTGGACTGCGTCGGTAAGTCAGGGACAATGTCCCTGAACCGATCGAAAAATCCGAGTCCAATGACGCTATAAGTCTCTTATCCAAGATCGCAGCTATGAAGTCCGAAATAACAATCACTGGAAGATAATGCCAGAAGATATGAAAGGCAGCTTCCGATACTACTAAAAGGAAAACTCGAAATCTTTCGAATCCCTTTCGCCATCCTGTCGGACCCTATAAAGCGTTCGGTCGTCCGTACCTGATGCAACCGCGGACCGCACCGACCCAGCGCCATCGGATAATTCCTGATTCGACCAAGAAACTGTCAATTGCTGGGATGCTGCGAAACAACTGTGCTAACTTGGATAGCACGTCCGTCACTGAGGCCTGAGGAGAAGCGGTCCTACAATGCATTGCCGCTGGAAGCTCTGTGATCGTTACCCCATGCATACTACCAATATGCGAGCGAACGGAGTGTATAGGCCTCGTGTCCCTTGGCTACCGGATGGCGCGACCTATTCGCCGTGGAATCACTGAATGACGAAACTGATCGGATACTCGAGGTCACGTAGCCAATGTGCGGTCGTGTGCCCTGCTGTGAGGATGAGGAAGCATTAAGGACAGTCTCTCGGACTGTCAATATAACGGAGCGTCCCGACCGCCAGACATATGCTCCGAATGTAAAATATCTGAACCACAACATGCGGTCCCCTATGTTGTTGGACGAGAGAGGGACCTCTCTCGCTCACAGCCCGGATGGACCTGGACAAGCCAGGAACCGGACTAACAGGCTTCCTCCGATCTGTCCTCAATCTGCCGTCACTGGGTGAGTACTAAAGTAATTAAAGTGCTCGCATCACCCAAATCTCCTTCCTAGACCGCAACGGACGAACCCGGCAGCCGAACCATTCGATGAATGTATGCTACACCGGGTGAGCTAGCGAATGTCACTCCGTAGGCGATAGACATATTCCATGAGCACTTATTGCCGCTAGCTCTTCATTAACTATGACGACAGAGGCACACTTTTGAAAGACATCTCCGTAACTTTGCGAACAAGAAACCAGAAATGCTTGGTTATAGCAAGCATATAATAATAATATATATAGTGTCGTTCAATAATTCGAAAGTTTGCGTGACATTATTGGACTATGTCGGAACTGAGGGACGATGTCCCTCAACCGAACCAAAAAATTCTAAGTCCACCGACGCTATCAGTTTCTTATCCGGCATCGCAGCATTCTGGTCCGACGAAAGAAGCTGTAGAAGACCAAGTCAAATGACATACACAACAGCATATGTTGTTCCGAAAGGGAAAGCTCGAAATCCTCCAAATCCCTTTCGGTATCCCGTCGGACCGGATGAAATTTTCGGACGTCCGTACCCGCTTCCGCGGAGCGTCCCGACCCAGCATCGTCGGATAAAAAAAAATGCGACAGATTCAGTTGATGCTGGGATGCTGCGATAAACTGTGCTATTTAGGAAAGCACGTCCATTCCCGAGGCCTGTGCAGTAGCGGTCTTACGATGCATTGCCGCCGGAAGCTCCGTGTACGTTGACTCCCGCACACTTCCTATGCGAACGTCCGGAGTCTGCAGGCCTCGTGTCCCTGGCTACCGGATGGTGTGACCTGGTCGCCGATGAATCTCTGACTGGCGAAGCTGACTGGATATCCGTGGTCACGTAGCCAAGAGCGGTCGTGTGCGCAACTATGAGAATGAGGAAGCCTTATTGACAGTCTACTCCGGACTGACTATATGTTGGAGCGTCCCGAGCGATGGACGTATGCTCCGAATGCGAAACATTTTGTACCACAACATCTGGGGCCAGATGTTGTTGAACGAGAGAGGGGCCTCTCTCGCTTGCCGTCCGGATGGACCGGAACGAGCTATGAACCGGACTAAAAGGCTTCCTCCGTTCTGCCTCCGATCCGCCGTCACTGGGTGTGCATTAGGTTGATTTATAGTGCTCGCATCACCCCAAAATTCCTTCTAGACCGCAACGGACGAACCCGGCTGCCGAACCATTCGGTGAATGGACGCTACACCGGGCGAGCTAGCAGACGTCAAAGGCCGTCGAACCTACTAGGGTCCTCTTAGGCAATTGGCGTATTTACATGAGCACTTTTCCGCTAGCCCTTCATTAATTGTGACGACGGAGGCACACTGTTGGAAGACATCACAGATACATCACCCTAATCTTGATCGTCTGAAATAGAAATTGATAAAGTAGAGTGACCCTGCGGGGAAAGGACCGGAGTGTCCAATTCCCCAATAACATACCGTGACATACGCTTCCCATATTGTCATCGAAATCATACGATACAGAACAGGAGTTAATGCGAGTACACTGACCACATATAGAATGATTATAAAGTCAGAGGAAGACTTCCTCTTATTACAATTGATCAATATCCTTTCAATGTGAAAAGAAAACAAGTCCTGGTACTCGCACTAACCCCTGGTAATCAAAATACATAATAATAATATGATCCATTAATATAGAAAAAATAATTGAAATCAAAATATTTTGAAAAAATATTTTTTCAGAACAGCCCAAGTTTCTGAAAAGTAACGTTGAGCCCCAATGGATCCCAAGCCTAAGTGTGGACAAAAATTTTAAAAATATTTTAAACAATTTATTCAACACTTACGAACAATAATAATGTATCTAGTTATGATTAAAATAACATCAAGATATTATTTTCCAGAAATCCCCCCCTCACACAGAGGGCTGTTGAAAATGTAAACAATGAGTGTAAAAACACTAAAATAAGACTCCAGGCACCCAGGCCCGAAATCAGTTACCAAAAATACACTATCTGATGCAAAACAGAGACTTCCAGGGAAAAAACTGCAGAACATCAGATGGTAGATGCAGAACACAACGCCTAACCACCCGAAGGTGAAGACGTAAACATGGGGAAAAGAAACAGAATTCATTCTGTTATTCAGCTAAAACTCCCAAGAAAATTTAGTAATAATAATTACAATGAAAGTGTCAATGACACTGTAGCTCAACTTGACAAACTTGAACTTGGTAATTTATAAATGAAATGGCAAAATTGAAGATCATTGGGACCAATGTCAGTTTTTTTGCCAGTGGCAACATTTTTTGACAGAAAACGAAGAAAATCGATAGCTCCCATCTAGAGGCCTCCCCAAACAAGCATGCCAGGTTTCAAAGCAATCCGATCATAAATGTGCCCTGTAGGGTGTACAAAAGGGAAATATTGTGGTCTGACTAGACTAAATTCTAAGAACGTTGGCCGTGGCAACATTTTTTTGACGGAAATGGAAGAAAATCGATAGCTCCCATCTAGAGGTCACCGTAAATAAGCATACCAGGTTTCAAAGCAATCTAATCATAAATGAGCCCTGTAGGGTGAGCCAAAGGGAAATATTGTGGTCTGACTAAACTAAGTTCTAAGAATGTTGGCTGCGGCAACATTTTTTGATGGAAATTGAAGAAAATCGATAGCTCCCATCTAGAGGTCACCCCAAACAAGCATGAAAGGTTTCAAAGCAATCCGATCATAAATGTGCCCTGTAGGGTGTGCCAAAGGGAAATATCGAGTCTTCTGACTAAATCAAGTTCTAAGAACGTTGGCCGCGGTGACATTTTTTGATGGAAATTGAAGAAAATCGATAGCTCCCATCTAGAGGTCTCCCCAAACAAGCATACCAGGTTTCAAAGCAATCAAATCATAAATGTGCCCTGTAGGGTGTGCCAAAGGGAAATATTGTGGTCTGACTAAACTGAGTTCTAAAAACGTTGGCCGCGGCAACATTTTTTGACGGAAATTGAAGAAAATTGATAGCTCCCATCTAGATGTCACCCCAAACAAGCATGCCAGGTTTCAAAGCAATCCGATCATAAATGTACCCTGTAGGGTGTGCCAAGGGGAAATATTGAGTCTTCTGACTAAACTAAGTTCTAAGAACGTTGGCCGCGGCAACATTTTTTTGACAGAAACTGAAGAAAATCGATAGCTCCCATCTAGAGGTCTCCCCAAACAAGCATACCAGGTTTCAAAGCAATCTGATCATAAATGGGCCCTGTAGGGTGTGCCAAAGGGAAATATTGAGGTCTGACTGAACTAAGTTCTACGAACGTTGGCCATGGCAACATATTTTGCCGGAAATTAAAGAAAATCGATAGCTCCCATTTGGAGGTCACCCTAAATAAGCATACCAGGTTTCAAAGCAATCAAATCATAAATGTGCCCTGTAGGGTGTGCCAAAGGGAAATATTGTGGTTTGACTAAACTAAGTTCTAAGAACGTTGGCCGCGGCAACATTTTTTGACAGAAATTGAAGAAAATCGATAGCTCCCATCTAGAGGTCACCCCAAACAAGCATGTCAGGTTTCAAAGCAATCCGATCATAAATGTACCCTGTAGGGTGTGCCAAAGGGAAATATTGAGTCTTCTGACTAAACTAAGTTCTAAGAACGTTGGCCGCGGCAACATTTTTTGACAGAAATTGAAGAAAATCGATAGCTCCCATCTAGAGGTCTCCCCAAACAAGCATACCATGTTTCAAAGCAATCTGATCGTAAATGTACCCTGTAGGGTGTGCCAAAGGGAAATATTGAGGTCTGACTAAACTAAGTTCTACGAACGTTGGCCGTGGCAACATTTTTTGCCTGAAATTGAAGAAAATCGATAGCTCCCATCTAGAGGTCACCCTAAATAAGCGTATCAGGTTTCAAAGCAATCAAATCATAAATGTGCCCTGTAGGGTGTGCCAAAGGGAAATATTGTGGTTTGACTAAACTAAGTTCTAAGAACGTTGGCCGCGGCAACATTTTTTGACGGAAATTGAAGAAAATCGATAGCTCCCATCTAGAGGTCACCCTAAACAAGCATAAGAAGTTTCAAAGTAATCTGATCATAAATGTGACCTGTGAGGTGTGCCAAAGGAAATTGTGGACGTACGTACTAACGTACTAACGTACGCCGACGGACGAGAAGTGATGGCAATAGCTCAGCTTCACTTTGTCAAGTTGAGCTAAAAACTATGCCAAAGCATGGGAGAATAGCAAGGGGGGACTTAAAGGACAGGGAGAGAGGAAAACACTTAAAAAACAGTGTAACAAATTAATCAGAATGACAACAAAATGGCTGCTGCCTCGAAAATAGGTAACTTAACATAATTTCATTAAAAAATTCTAAGTTACAGCCCTGATAATATTCTGTCACACATTTTTTCCCTCTTCCTTCTCTGTCCTCCATAGAATCACCATTTCACTAATATTTATGTGTCTGGCATCATTTAAACTGAGATTTACAAGCACAAAGATCAGTCAGATGTTAACTGATGAAGGGCCAAACTTAGAATGATTAATGGCGCCAATTTCGGAACGTCCTTGACACTGCGCATGCGCAGTAGAGGTGAAGTGTGGAGGGCCTTTCAGGACATGTTTTCTTTGGTTTTAGATGCAAATTTTGGGGATTGGGGGGGCAAAATTTGTGTTTGGCCCTATATTTTAAGAGTTAGCACCAGCTATGTCTGGGTCATTGGTACAGTATAAAAATATTTCTTAGAACGAAGAGGGCAGCAGAACGGCATCAGTGCTCATGTAGACTGCCTAAACATCTTCTAGATGTAATATTAATCGACGACATTCTGAGCAACAGAAAGAGGACCCAAAGATCTAAGGTCACTGGAGATGGACTCTAAATTTCTAAGGTAAAACTTGGTAAATGAAGAGGGCTGTGTCCAGTATGCAGCCTTCATAAGATCAGTAATGGCTATACTGTTAGAATAAGCCCAAGAAGTGGACAGTGCTCTAACCACATGCACTGAAATCTTGTTGACAGAATGTTGATCCGAAGAAAGACTTTCAAAGGTAATACGTATTGCCAACTGAATCCATCCAGCGATAGAATGAACAGATATATCTTTTCTTTTAGGAATCAAAGAAAGAAAGAATCTTTTTCTTCCCTTGCTAATAAAACCCGATCGTCGTTTATAAATGCACATTGCTCTAACTGGACACAGCAAAGGTCTACGGTTGTCCGAGGACAGTAAAGCCTTAATGATAATAGGCTCCAGCCGCTTGTCTGGAATCTGATTCTTAGCCAAAAATCCCATTTCCGTAGTAAGGGTAACAGTATTACCCACACTAGGGTAATAGGAATCATCAACAGATAATGCATGAAGTTCACTCACTCTTCTGGCAGACATAAAGGCTAAGAGAAAGGCTGTTTAATAGGTCAAGAATTTGAACTCTACATCGTCAAATGGCTCAAAAGGAGCTTCTTGAAGCTTCAACAGAAGACACGCCAAATTCCATTCAGGAATTAATCTGAGGGTTCCAGGACTATTGATAGAGAAATTTTTAACTAGCTTGGATAAAGAAGAATTTGATCCAATAGCCAAGTTATCATGATGAGCATAAGTGTCTGATAACATAGACCTATAGGCCTTAATAGTGACAGGCTGCAAGTTTAATACGTCAAACAAGTAGACCAGGAAATTGGCAATCTGTGGAATGGACGGATCATAGATGTCTGCAGACTGGTCCATACACCAACAGAAGAAAACCCTCCACTTCACTGCTTAATTCAACGAAGAGGAGGTCCTCCTACAGTTAGAAATTGCATCCACTGCTCGCCCTGTAAAATGTTTTCCGTGCAGGAAGGACCGCACAATGGAAATATGTGAAGGTTGAGACCTTCCAGGTTGTGATGCAGTACGTGGGACTTCCTCTATATAGAAGGTCCTTTCGAGGAGGAAGCTTCCAGGGAATGTCCCATAACAGACACCTGAGAAGACTGATCCAGGGTTTCTGTGACGACAGAGGTGCTACTAGCAGGATTGTGACGTGAGACTGTTTGATTTCAGAATCTGCTGAATCAACGGAGCAGGAGGATATGCATATCATATACTTCCGTCTCATGAGATCGATAGAGCATCTACTGCATGCGCTTGATGATCTGGGCATGGCGACACAAACGTCGGTAACTGATTGTTCAGGTGTGTCGCAAAAAGATATATCATAGGATGATCCTACTGGTAGCAGATCTGACTGAATACTCGCTTGTTGAGAGTCCACTCCGATGGTAACAGGCGACCTTTTCGTGAGAGCAAGTCTGCTAGTACTTTCAGACAACCCGGTATATGACAGACTGGGAGATGAACATGATGACTCAGAGCAAATAGGAATTGAATGAGTGCCTCCCTGGTTCCTGAGATAAGCCACTACCGTCGAGTTGTCAGACAGAATCTGAACATGGACGTTCGCTACTTGGGCAATCCAATGTTGCAGTGTTAGTCAGATAGACATCATCTTCTAGATGTTTATGTGCTTCTCTAGGAACCAAGGGTCCCAAAGACCCTGACACTTCAAGTCTGCGGGACTTAGGGACGCACCCCAGCCCATCAGTCTCGCATCCGTCATAATCATGAAGACTGGATCCGGCAGCTGAAGCGGAACTCCCTGAGTCAGCCACTGAAGATCCGCCCAAATCTGAACCTTTTGTTTTACTAGGTCCGTTAGAACAATCAGGGTTTCGGGCAAATGCATCTTCACACTCCAGTTCTGAGTAAAGAAAATCTGGAGGGGGACGCGTGCAGGAAGGACCGCACAATAGAAATATGTGAAGGAGAGTTTAGACAAAAGCGAGCATAACAACTGACTAATTGTGCTCTGGGTAACGGCAGATGAACCAGATTGTTGTGAGTCTCAAAGCTCATTCCCAAGTGAATGAAGGACTTGGACGGAGATAGGTCAGTCTTTTTCTCGTTGACTATGAAGCCGAGATGTTGGAACAACTGGAGCAGACTCTGAACATCATTCTGAAGAACAATTTTGTCACCGTATCTCTGAAGAATGTTGTCCAAGTAAGCCGACATTACCACTGCCGAATGAGCTTGTAAGTATGACATTACCGAGTTCATTATTCGAGTGAAATTATTTATTTATTTATTTATTTATTTATTTATTTATTTATTTATTTATTTATTTATTGGTGTTTAAGGTCACATATTTTTGCACAATGGCTATCATGACCACAACATGAGTATCAACTCAGGACCAGGGGTGAGCATTAATAAGCCATGCTGCCCATTTTACAGAAAGTTTGCACTTCCCAAGCATTGGTGACTGGGTCCAATTTTACCAGTAATTTGAGTGGAAGCCAAAGGAGTCAGGTTCAGACTGATGCACATCACGCTGAACTGATAAACCTCTCCTTGCACAGCAAAATGCAGGTACTTTCTGAATGCCGGATGTACCAGTATATGAAAGTACGCGTCCTTTAGATCTATGCTTGCCACATAGTCATCCACTCAAATGCTTGCTCTTACCGACCAAATGGTTTCCATATAGAACTTTGGAGCTATGATCAATTTGTTTATCCAGCTGAAGTCTCTTACCATCGGAACGAGCCATCTGGCTTCGGTACAAGAAACAGGTGACTGTAAAAACCTGGAGAATTTTTATTCTTGACCACTATTGTTTTCTTTGATAGGAGAGCCTGTACCTTCGCAAGAAGAGACTCTCTTTTGGAAGAATTCGCCGGAAGATTTATCCAACGCGGACTTCTTGTAAGTGGGGGCTTTGCTCAGAATGACAGCCACAGGCCTGCTGAGACTACATTTCTCACCCACCGATCATCCGTAATTTCCATCCAGTTTTTCGCGAAGTTTGATAACATTCCGCCAACTGGAAAGCAACAGAGGTCTAGACCATCACCTGTACGACTTGCGAGGCTTGAGGGAGGAGAAACTACATCCTCCCCGTGAAGAACCTCACTCCGTCGGCCTAGGGGCATCTGATTATAGTCTTGATAAGACTTGCGCCCCTTTCCCAAGTTGCTATATTCACAACTTCCGGAGTAACTGTAAGAGTGTTTTCTAGACCCTCGCGAGGAGCTCCTTTTCAATGATTAGGAACTGGAATGACCTCGCCTACTCTGGCCAGCTGATGCGTGTTGTTGAGGCGCTGATCTCAGTAGCAGTGCGCTGGAAGCTTTTTTGGTAGCTTGTTCACAGACTAAGGAAAGCTCGTCGTCAAACAGTGTGTGTCCGGAGACAGGAGCGACTTGGGGAGAGCTTTTCACCCTGTCATCGATAATTGATGACGACGCAAGGGCTGCATCACGTCTAACCAACTCCAAATTTGCCACTGAAAGGGCAGAGTGGTACATGGCATACATGACTCCCCTGGAAAGAACTCTTAGCGAGGAACTAACATCCTCAAATTCCTTCCCATGTAGACGCTGCACCAGAGCCCAGGTGATATGATCTGCGTAGGACATAGCGTCCAGAATCACTCTATTAGATGAAATAGAAGATTCCATCACATCCGGGCGTAAATTGAATGATGTAGGCAAGAATACTCCAAATCCCCAGCCTGCTCATCCAGATGCAGACGAGCTCTCTGAACATCTTCTCCAACCATTTTAAAATAATGTGATCCAGGAAACAGTATTCTGATTGAAGATGCAGATATGAAACCGCCTTTCTATTTCGAACTTGCTAGGTTGAATAAGGAGTCGTTAATGTGGCCAAAGGCCTCCGACACTTGCCAAGATAGTCCTGGGAAGGAAAGAACACCATCTTTCCTTCGCATGACATCTCTTGTCTTGGGACGACAGCGGTTTCTGCCTAGCAGACACAGCTTGCTGATCAGGTAGAACAAGGTCAGGATAGTATTGATGAATGAAATTCATCGCTACCATATGCTGTTCCGAAAGGGAAGGGTAATCCTCCTCCTTCTCCCTTTCACCATCAGACTGATTCAGCTGAGAATTTCGGTCAACAGCATCTGAATGAACAGATGACCGGACCGACCCAGCACCGTCCGACAGCTCACCACCGTAGTCTGCGGAAGGCTGCGCTTGTACTTGCTGGGAAGCTGCGATGAGCTGCGCAATTTGCGACAGCAAGTCCATTGCAGAGGCTTGAGGAGCAGAGTTCTTCTGTTTTTTCGCCTCTTGCTGCTCCTGGGAGACGTAGATCTCTTCTCCGAATGTCCCAATAAATGAAGCCTCGGATCACTAGCTAACGGACGGCCCCCCGACTTCACAGGCAAAGACTTGGAACGTCTTCGTGCAGCTACCTGGATATCCGAAGTCGGGTAGCTAGTGTGCGGTCGTGTGTGCTTATCTGAACCTGAGGAAGAAGCCATAACTGTAGCTGACCCCGGATGCAGTTTAGACGGAGCGTCCCGAGCTGCGAGTGTGGACGTTAGCTCCGACTCAGTGAAGTTTCTCTAAACAACATTCATTAGGCCCTAAATGTTGCAGGGTTAGAGAAGGCTCTACCGCTCGTGGTCTTTCAGACCTCGACAAGCTTCCCGAATAGAAACTTGCAGGCTTCTTACCTTTTGCCATCGTCACCAGGTGAGCTTTAGTTTTTGAGGTGCTCGCTCTACCCTATTCTGCACTTCCCTCGACCGCAACGGACTTACCTAGTGTTATGGCTCCCACTGTCGGGTTGGCCACTTCACCAGTCGAACTGGCTGCTGGAATAAGAGGCCTTATTCCTTCTTTAATATTCAGGAGCACCTTAGCAGCCAGTTCTGTTTGCGCATCAGAGCACGACGATGGCAGCATACTTTGGATGGGTGTCTCAATACCATCACCTTGTTCTTGTTCCTCTGAAAAACAAACTGAAAAACTTGAATGACCCTGCGGCGAGAGGACCGGCATGGGCATCTCACCGCAAATAATAAGCTGTGACACCCGTCTCCAACATCTGGCATCCCAATGTACACAAGTAGGACAAGAATCTGTAGGAGTGCATCGACTACAGGCAAGACAACAAGCATGTAAATCCGAGGTCGACTTCCTCACCTTGCATTTAGAGCAGTACGCTTTCATAATTAATTACAATCAAAAACAGAGTCAATAGCACTCCTACAAATTCAACAACAAAAATACATGTTAAGGATGCATGATAAGAGCAATCAAATTAATTTCTAAACAATTATAAAAAAAATTTTGGAAAACCTTTTTTTGAAAATTATAAATTTAAAGTAATTTGTATATTTTTTATACTTACCAATGGCCAAGACTTGGCTGGTGCTACCTCAAAGTTATCAAGGGCCAAACACAAATTTTGACCCCCCCAATCCTCAAAATTTGAATGCAAAACCGAAAATTAAAAGTCCTATCTGGTCCTCCATACTTTTACTCTCTGCACATGTGCAGTTGCCAGGAAGTGACCGAAATTAGCACCAACATCATTCTTTGTAGAAAAGAGTACTACATAATAACTCAGCGGGGAGGTATGAGTGCCCACTCATGGGAGGGCCATACCCGTATGGGCCATTGTTAAGTATAAAAAATATACAAATTACTTTAAATTTATAATATTTTTATACTATAAACCAATGGCCCAGACCTTAATCATAAAAAGGCAGAGGACCTAGGACTTCAGAATTAGTAGACCAACATAGTTCCATAGCCTGTAATCCAAGGTGAAATGAAATTAAATTTAAAACGAATTACATGTATGTCTCTCTATACAGTAATAGAGAAGACATATCATCAATAAGGAGCCACATTCAAGTAATTCCATATTCTTAGCATGCAGACTATGCTAATTGGATGTAACGAGTTCCCAATTTTTTAAGGCTAGTCCGGACTAAGCCCCAAAAATTAGGATGGCGTATTTGAGAATGAGTGGCTATCCCCCACAAATATACACTACATACAATAAACACAAGCTGTATCCAGGATATAATCTACAGACAAAACAGCTTCACTCATAGTTACATACTTATCAAGCCTGAGGAGAGGTAAAAAATCCCCCCCAGAATCAGTCAAAGCGGTACCAAATAACAATATAAATATTCATCGAATAGACACCCAGGTATTAATAAATTGGTGCTTAATGCCACTTCAGAAGCTAAGGCTATAGCGGCAATCCCAGTAATTAATATCGCCCCCTCAAAACGTATACCGGAGTCGGCATACGCAGATAGATCGAAAAACGGTTATATAATATATAACATACACATGTCCAATAGAATCACAATGGATAATCTCTGGAGAGTAAACACACTTCCAAGGTAACCCACAGGCGACCACATTCAGATGTACAATAAATTCCAGTAAATAACACTCCCAGACGTGTTCTATGCGATATCTATGTTCCTGGAAAACGTGCGAATATACAAGAGTCAAGACAAGATGTATTCGCTTCGGTACCGTCATTAATAGAAACCTGGATCTAGAATTGGATCGAGCTATGATTAACAGACTCGCCACGGACCGCCCCCGAAATAATTCATAGTTTCAAGGGTCCATAACATACAATAATACATCTGCCTAATAATGCGATTATTATGCACATGAGCATTGAAATCCCGCATGTAATCATCTGAATACCAGTTAACTGACTAAACAGCCTCCCAGGTACTCCAAGGCTAGCAATTTATTGACGATGAATCATATGCTCGTATATGACATATAGACGAACAATCACAGGAAAACAACCAACTAGAAAGTTGATGTGCCCATGAGGTCACCATAGAACACGACCCAGCCGCCAACCAAGTATTCATGAAATGCATGTATGAATTTAAATGCATAGGAGGCTTACAGGAAGAAAACTAAGTCTTGCCCGGTAATCGCTTCTTAACACATTGGTGGTGAGTGTGTGTGTGGAGGGGAGGGGGGGGGGGGGGGATTCAAAAACATAACGAACCTCCTTCACCCGCATTACTTGAATCGTTCTTGTGTACGTCATCAAATAGTATAGGAAGCGCAAGGCTCCCTCACGTCTGACCGACTCCATAATTCCCCTAATAAAGAAGGTCCTCTCGTGGAGGAAGCTTCCGGGGAACGTCCCATAACAGACACCTGAGAAGACTAATCCAAGGTTTCTATGACTACAGAGGTGCTACTATCAGGATTTCACAATGAGACTGTTTGAACTAAACAGAATATGCTAAATCAACGGAGTTGGAGGATACGCCCATCCTATCATTCCATCCCATGAGACCAAGAGAGTGTCTACTGTGTACACTTCGATGATCTTGGCATGGCGACACGAACGTCGGTAACTGATTGTTCCGGTGTGTCGCAAACAGATCTATCATGGAACAATCCCATTACTAGCAAATCTACCTGAATATTCGCTTGTTGAGAGTCTGGTCCAATGGCAACAGGCGACCTTTCCGAGAAAGCGAGTCTGCTAGTACATTCAGACAACCCGGTATATGACGGACAAAAAGATGAACATGATGATTCATGACGTATAGGAGAATCTTCTCTGTTAATTTGCATAATGGCATTGAATGAGTGTTGCTTTGGTTCCTGATGTAAGCTACTACTGTCGAAATGTGTGACAAAATTTGAACATGGACGTCCACTATTATGTGAATCCAATGTTGTAGTGCTAACCAAATTAACATCATCTCTTTGATGTTTATGCGCTTCTCTAGGGACCGAGGGTTCCAAAGACCCAGACACCTCAAGTCTGTGGAACTTAGTGTCACTTCCCAACCCGTCTGACTCACATCCGTCATAAACGTGAAAGCCAGATCCGGCAGTTGCAGCGGAACTCCCTGAGTTAACCATGGAGTATCTGCGCAAATCTGAAACCCTGTTTTACTAGGTCCGTTAAAACAATACTGGTTTTGAGTGAATGTGTCATCACACTCCAGTTCTGAGTAAAGAATATCTGGAGGAGATGTATGCGCATGCGGCTCGTCGGAATAAGATCCAAAGACGCTCAACACAGCCCCATCAGTCGCATGAATTCATTCGCCGTTAATGCGTCTGAGTGTAGACAAAAGCGATCATAACAACTGACAAATTTCGCTCTGGGTAACGGCTGACAAATCAGACTGTTGTGAGTCTCGAAGCTCATTTCCAAGTGAGTGCATGACTTGGACGGAGCTATATCCAACTTTTTCTCGTTTACGATGAAACTGAGACGTCAGAACAATAGATGCAGATGCTGAACATCGTTCTGAAGAATAATTCTGTTGCCGTATCTCTGAAGAATGTGGTGCAAGTAAGCTGACATAACCGCAGACGAATGAGCTCAGAAGTATGACATTACCAAGTTCATTATAAGAGTGAATGCCCAGGGAACCAGGTTCAGACCAAAGCACATTGCTTTGAACTGATACACCTTCCCTTGTACAGCGAACCGCAGGTACTGTTTGAATGCCGGATGTACCAGGACATGAAAGTACGCATCCTTAGATCTATGCTTGCCGCATAGTCGTTCACTCGAATGCTCGCTCTTATCGACCGAATGGTCCCCATATAGAATTTTGGAGCCACGATAAGCTTGTTTATCCAGCTCAGGTCTATTACTGGTCGGAGCGAGCCACCTGGCTTTGGTACGAGGAACAGGTGACTGTAAAAACCCTGAGAATCCTGATTCTCGGAGACCTCTATTGCTTCCTTTAATATAGAGCCATACCTCTGCTAGGAGACTCTCTTTTGAAAGGATCCAATGGAAGATCTGACCAAGGCAGTCATCTTGTTAGTGGGGGTGCCACTCGGAATGATAGCCGTAGGCTGTCTGAGACTACACTTCTTACCCACTGATTTTCCATGACTGCTGTCCAGTTTCTCGCGAAGATGATACCCTTCTGCCAACTGGTAAGCAATAGAGGTCTTGAACATCACCTGTATGACCTGCGAGGCTTACGAGAGGATTAACTATGTCCTCCCCATGAAGAATCTCATGCCGTCGGCCTAGAGGGGTTTGACCGAAAGTCCCGATCAGACCTACGCCCCTTTCCCGAGTCGCTATATTGACGACCTCCAGAGTAATTGTAAGAGGGCTTCTTGTACCCTCGTGAGGAGTTCCCATTTGATGTTTAGATCTGGAACGTCCTCCTTTACTCTTGTCTGCTGAAGCGGGTTGATGAAACGCCGACTTCTGTAGCAGATCACTTGACGCTTTCTAAATAGCCTCATCACGGGCCGACGAAAGTTTGTCATCCAAAATAGTATGTCCGGAGACCAGAGTGACTCAGAGAGAGCTTTTCACCTTGTCATCTGTAAGTGATGATGACGCAAGGGCAGCATCATGTCCGAATTAACTCCAGATTAGCCACTGTAAGGGCGGAGTTATACGTGGTATACAAAATGCCCTGGAAGGAACTCTAAGAGAGGTAAAAACGTCTTCAAATTCCTTCCCGTTGAGACGTTGCGCCATAGCACTGGTAAGGTGAACTGCATAAGACATTGCTTCCAAATTCGCTCTATGTGATGAAAATGCTGTTGTAATTGTATCTGAGCGAATAATGAATGATGCGGGCAAGGATACATCTAGATCCCCGGGCTACTCATTTAAACGCAGAGGAGCTCTCCGAACATCTGCTCCAACCGTTTTTAAATGAATGTAGTCCATGAAACGGCATGTTATAGGAAGATGTAGCCAAGAAACCGCCATTTCTTCTCCCACTCGAGAGGTTAAATACGGTGTCGTCTATATGGCCGAAGACCGGCGACACCTGCCTAGACTGGACCAGAAATGAAAGGACTTCCTCCTTTGTCCGGATAAAGTCAGTGTCTAACGATGCCAGCGGTTTCTTCCTTGTCGTCGCAGCATTCTGATTCGTTGGAACAAATACAGGGTAGTACTGATGGATGAAATTCCTGTGCTGTTCCGAAAGGGAAGGGTAATCCTCTTCCTTATCCCTTTCACCATCCGAGAGAATCAGTTGCGAATCTCAGTCCCTTGCATCTGTGTGAACAGACGACCCAGCACCGTTTGACAGCTCAGGTTCTGAGACTGAGGGAGGCTGCATCTGCACTTGCTGGGATGCTGCGATCAGCTGTGCAATCTGCGACAGCAAGTCCGTCATCAAGGCCTGAGGAGCAGCGGTCTTCTGTTTCCTAGTCGTTTGCTGCTCCTGGGACAGTGTGTAGGAGATGGATCTCTTCTCCGAATGTCCCAATGATCAAGGCCTCATCTCCCTAACTACCGGATGATCCGACTTCACGGCGAAGAGTAGTTCCTTCTTCGTGCAGCAGGCTGGATATCCAAAGTCGGTAGCTAGAATGCGGTCATGTGTGCTTTAATAACATAGCAGAGGAAGCCAGGACTTAAGCCGACCCCGGCTGCAGACTCGACGGAGAGTCCCGAGCGGTGGGCGGACGTATGCTCCGTCTCGTGCAAGTTTCCAACCAGAAAACTTCATTTTGGCGTGTGAAATGTAGCAGAGGACTCCGCAACTGAAGCTGACCCCGGCTGCAAACTAAACAGAGCGGCCCAAGTGGAGGGCAGACATATGCTCCGGCTCGTGCAAGTTTCTCATAACAACATTTGGCCCCAAATGTCTGTTAGCTTAGAGAGGGGGGCCTCTCCCACTCGCGGTCTGTAGACCTCGCCGAGTACAAGAAACTTGTTGACTTCCTTCCTATTTCCTCCCTATTTCCCTCGTCGCTGGGTGAGCTATTTATATTGAAGTGCTCACTCTACCCAATCCACTTCTTAGACCACAACGGACTTATCCGGCGTTACGGCACCAACGGGTGGAGTACCGCTTCACTGGTCGAGTTAGCTGCTTGCAAGAGATTAAAACCCTTAACAAAAGGTCCTAACTCTTGCAATCATGAGCACTGCAGATAGCTCTATATGCTCCACGGAGCGCAACGACGGTGGCACACTTGGAAGGGTGTCAGAATATCATCACCATGTTCATGTTCCTCTAAAATTAGTGATGAGCCGATTATCGGTACGGGTAGTCGGTATCGGCCGATAAATGGCTTATCGGCCGGATATCGGTATCGGCAAAAAATACCAATTCTGCCGATATTGGCAGCCGATATGTCTTTTTTTTCCAAATCAAGTTCTCAGGCAAATCACTGATAATCTCAACTAAATAGTACTAGTTATTCAGATTAGGGCTTTTTAGAAAACGCATTTTTGGGGTATCACCCAAAATAAGCCTGCCCCATATTTCTCTGAATTAAAGTTTTGACTACCGGTACCGGTACCGGTGAAGCATTCTTCAACACACAGGTCATCACGAAAATGTGCACAAAAATTTCAATTGTTCAATCAAAATAAAATTATGTGAAAGTGTTTTGGAGTTGTTTTTTTTTTTGTCAATTTAATCTTATCACATTTTCAGCTAAAAAAATAAAATTACCAAACTACATACTTTCGTGTTATTTATTATTGTCAGCCCCCATGTTTATCAACTTTATGTTGAAGACAAATGGGAAATTCCCAGTTCGTAAATTATTAATGACAGCGTGTTCAGTGATCCAAATTATTCATATTATTACTTTAGAAAATGAGTTGAGAAATTACCTGATGTGATCTCTGCAAAAATAGCTACTCCAAAATAAATATGATTTAATACCCTGAGTTGTAATATCCAGTTTGATCCATGATACATGAAAGGCTGTTTTGAAAACAAAACAAGGGAAAGCCAAAGAAATATTGTTTACAACAATGGGTACATCAGGGCGGTCAGTTTAAATATAGATTTGTTATTTATGAAACGTGCCCACGTGTTTTTATCAATGCATTGCAGAATTCAGTAACCCCCTCCCCCACTTCTACACTCTACAGGCAGCAGATCGCAGACAAGTGACAATGATTCATGATTTTTTTTTTTTTTCCGGGGGGGAGTGTGGGGGGTGGGGGGGTGGGGGGGGGGGGGGGTACCACTATGGCATTACCACTACGGGTGCTGCTCAAAACGACCCCGAACCAAAACGTCCCCAAGAGTTGGTCAAAACATCCCCAACAATTGCCAATCGGTCAAAACGTCCCCAAGAGTTGGTCAAAACGTCCCCAACAATTGGTCAATTCACTACCAGTGAAAATACAAATATGTTGCATGATACCACAAGGAAATTCGCTCCGGATTTTCCATCACTAATGCTTTTTGAAAGAATCAATTATGAAAAAATGTGAGGAAATTTTTTGTGACTATCTTGCAATGTATTGGCCTGTACAGATAGGCCTGCCTGCCTGTCTGTCTGACCCACCCGCCAATTTTTTTCTTCTCTGGCAATAACAGCCAGGTTCAGTGTCGATACGTCAAAATGGGAAATGGATAGTGCAGATAGTTATCCTGTGCCAACAATGTTGGCTGCGAACTGCCCCCTGTTAATCTTGCACTTGGAGAAAGTGAATGCAATAGAATTCACTGAGAAGCGGTCCACCAATGCATGTACATGTAAATGCTCACACGTGAATGGATTATTTCGTTTGTTTTTTTTCACAATGGATGGGAGTTTTGAATACTGAGGGCACCTTCTCTTGTGTGAGTAATACAAAACACAAGTTCAAATACTTTTTAATAAACACAATTCAAAATGGAAATGTAATGACTGAACGAACATGTTTCAGGTTAAAACAAATTGACCATGTGTGTTTTTGACCTCATTTGTTAACATTGATGTTTTGTTGATATTTCGTGCTGATTTTGTTGATGTTTTTTCTACTGAAATGTATTTTCGAATGATTGATGATTCCGATGGAAAAAATGAATAAAACAAACACATAAAACTTTACGTCAAGTAACAGTCAAGTTTTCATTTTACATTCAGTCTCATTCGTGGATAAGCCCACCCCCATTTTTTTCACATGCCTGGGCTCACTGACGGGTTGGTTTGGAAATGATATTGAATTTGATACATCACAGATGTACGTTACATTGAGATCGACCGGGGACGCATGTCGAGTCACGCTGACTGCTGAACAACCCCATGTCTCATTAGTCCTGTCTGAATGTCATCATATTTATACACAAGCTTGTGTCGCCACAAAAACTAATTTCGGTATCAGTGTGATATTGAATTGAAATATCGGATATCGGCAATACCGATAATACCCATATCGGCTCATCACTATCTAAAATAGAAATCTAAATTTTATAGTAAATTTCCTTTCTTATTATACCTACCACAATTGTTTACTACAGGCTTGCACTACAGTGGAAGTCCCTAACTCGGATAAAATACTCTCTATTTTTGTCTTTCCCAAGCAAGTTGGGAAAGAAAAGTGGTGCAAAAGCACCAATAAAAATAAGCCAAAACTGGGTCGAGTGCAACCGGCGCAGACCCAGTACGGGACGCTCTCTCCCAAGTACAACTCCACAACTTCCGTTGCCAGTGCGCATATACCGTCTCTAAAGACTCATTCTTTTTGAATCCGTAAACGTTAGAGTTATGTGATCAGCGGGGAGGAAAGATTCTTTACCCGTAAAGAAGACGGGAGGGCCTCCATGTAAACAATTGTGGTAGGTATAATAAGAAAGGAAATTTACTATAAAATTTAGATTTCTTATCAACCTACTCACAATTGTTTACTACAGGCTGAATAGACAAAAGGCTGGAGGGAATCGCATAACCAACCCCCACATAACCCTAGTGCACTGGAACCGTGAAGTAGAAGGAAGAGGTCCCGAGGCTTATCAACCATAATGTCGCAATCATTGGTAAAGGACAATGAAAAGAGACATATGAGCCTGTGTGACACACAGACAGAAAAAGGGCAGTAACAGCACAAGGCTGAAACTGACATTCAAGAAGCCTAATGGCTATGGCAGACAACAGCCTGAGCAGAAGAAAGAGGACCCAGGGCAAAAAGGTCCTCCGACTGCTCCTGCAACTGGCGCAAATAAAAGGTGGAGAAAGTAGAAGCATTTCTCCAGTAGGCTGCCTGCATAACATCCGACAACTTGACGGAGTTAGAATAAGCCCAAGAGGTAGACAGTGCCCGCACCTCGTGGGCAGAAATACAATTGGTAATACAATCACCAGCTGCTAAACGACTATAAGCCATACGAATAGCAAGACAAATCCATCGAGAAATGGATTGAGGAGAGATCTTCTGTCGACCCGGAATGAGAGACAGAAAAAAACGTTTTCTGCCTTTCCATATGAAGCGTGTCCGATCAAGATAAATGCGAATAGCACGGACCGGACAGAGCAAAGGGTGAGTACCCTCAACAGAGGGAAGAGCCCTGATACAGATAGGAGGAGGAGTAGTATCTGGTAACTGATTCTTAGCCAAAAAGGAGCAATCAGTGGTAAAAGTAACACTGTTGGGAGAGCTCCTAAAAAAGGCCGGGTCAACCGAGAGGGCGTGAAGCTCACTAACCCGTCTGGCCGAAGCAAATGCCATCAGAAAAGCTGTCTTATATGTGAGAAAATGCATATCCACCCCAATGCACCCCCCCCCCCCCCCCCCCAAGCAAAGCAGCACCCACGAAAGATTCCACCGTGGAGTAAGCTGCAAAGTCCGAGGCCTTTTCAAAGAAAAGTGCCGAACAAGCTTGGAGAGGTAAGGATTAGTGCCGACACGATGCTTCCCCAAATAAGAAAAAGTCTCTGAAAGCATAGACCTGTAACCCTTGATGGTAACAGGCTGGAGACCCCGAGAATCAAACAGATATACCAGAAACTCCGCAATCTGTGAAATCGAAGGATTGGCATAATCAACAGAGTAATCAGCACACTATTGACAGAAGACCTTCCATTTAGCTGCATAAGCTAAACCAGTGGAGTGCCTCCTTGAAGAAGAAATGCACTCCACTGCTCATCTCGAAAAACCTCTACGGAGGAGACAGGACCTGACAAAAGATATGCGTGAAGGCACAACAAAGTCGGGTTGACGTGAAACCTCCTCGGGCGACCTTGACAAAGAAGGTCGCGACGTAGCGGGAGACGTGCCGGAACCGCCGCCATCAGCGAGTGGAGCTGATTGATCCACACATGCTGAGGCGACAGGGGAGCAATCAGAATGATTCGACAACTGCAGGTTCGAATTTTGGCGAGAACCTGAGGAAGAATCGGAACCGGCGGGAAGGCGTAGCCGACTAGACCGTTCCAATCGAGTGACAGAGCGTCCACGGCAAAAGCCAGAGGATCTGGACACGGGGACACGAAAGTGTCCACCTGATGGTTCCAACGAGTCGCAAAGAGGTCGATGTGGGGACGTCCCCAGAGATCGCAAAGCGACTGGAACACTGCCCTGTGAAGCATCCACTCGGTGGAAATAACCCTGCCCTGTCGGGACAGGGAGTCGGCTAGGACGTTCAGACGACCGGGAATGTGACGAACAACCACTCCGGCGTGAACATCCTGAGCGAGCAGTAGAAGATCCCGAGCTAACTCGTACATCGGAAGCGAGTGCGTGCCGCCCTGGTTCCGAATGTAAGCAACCACTGTCGAATTGTCGGATAGTAGAAGGACCTGGCAATTCGACAGGTGAGGGATCCACTGCCTGAAACTCAGAAGAAGAGCAAGAAGCTCCTTCTGGTTGATGTGTAGAGCTGCTTGATCCTGGTCCCACATCCCGTGTAGGGAAAGACCGAGAGGATCCAACGTCGCACCCCATCCGAGATCGCTGGCATCTGCCGTCAGAACGCGATCGGACGTGGGTAAGTCCAGTGGAACACCCTGCGTAATCCACTGAACATCTGTCCAGGGAAGAAGGTGAGGATACAGAGAGTCCGGAAACGGAAGCACCTGATCCAGAGAATCTACATTCGGCCTCCAACAACTGAGCAGAAAGTGTTGGAGAGGTCTGACACGCAGCCGACCTAGAGGAATGAGATCCGTCACTGAACCGCAGAGACCGATCAGCCGGAGAAAACTCCGAGCGGTCGTGGACCTGGACTGGGACAGAGTCAGAGCAAAAGCTGAGAGAATCACAGCCTTGGCCTGGGGAACAGCCACCAAATTGAATTTGGTTTGGAAAGACATCCCCAGATGACAAAACGACTGAGAAGGGACCAGGTCCGACTTCTCCTCGTTGACTCTGAATCCTAGCGACGTGAGCAAGCTCAACAGAGTGGCGACATCCGATTCCAGTAAGGCAGCACTGGAATGCCTCTGGAGGATATCGTCCAGATATGCCGAAGTAGTCACCCTGGACTGTGTGCGATGGAACGCTATCACATGCGACATCAGTCTGGTGAACACCCAAGGAGCCAGGTTGAGGCCGAAAGGCATGGCCTTGAGCTGGTAAACTCGCCCCAGAAAAGCGAACCTGAGATACTTCCGTGACGCCCGATGCATCGGAACGTGGAAGTAAGCGTCTCGCAGGTCGATGCTGGCTGCGAAATCTCCCTGGTGAATTGATTGGCGGACCGACCTGAAAGTCTCCATGCTGAACTTGGGAGCAATGATAGACTGGTTCAGGATACTCAGATCGATAACCGGTCGGAGTCGGCCGTCCTTCTTCGGCACCAAGAACAGGCGGGAATAGAAACCCACTGACTGAACGTTCTTGACAACCTCGATCACCCCCTTTGCCAGGAGATTGGCAATCTCCGTGGACAATAGTTCCGACGTAAAACGTCTGAAGGAACTGTGGTTGGAAGAGGCACCCTTGACAGAGTGGGGTGCCGTCGGAAGGATATGCGCAGCCCGGACCGAACAACATCTAACACCCATGGATCGGATGTGATGGTGGTCCAATGGTCTGCGAACTCTGCTATCCTTCCTCCAACCTGGGACGAGTCGAGGTGAGGACCTTCATTTCGAGCCCCGACGAGGCCCGCGAGAGGAGAAACCACCTCCTCTGCTAAATGAAGAATCCTGAGACTTCCCTCGATTCTGCCGACCCCTACCTTTACCCCGTGAGTAAGAAGTAGAGGCGGCGGCAGAAGGACCAGCCTTTTGCTTCACAGAGGAAGCAGAAGGGTACTTGTTAGGCTTGGAACGGCCCTTGCCTCCCCGAGAAGGCTGATCAAGCTGACGAAACAGCAGCTGATCTTTGGAATGACATAGGACGTCATCCCAGACCGTCGACACAGAACCATGGAAAAGTTGCGGACCTGCCAAAGAAGCAGATCGAAGAGTAGCACGCTGCTCCTCGGGAAGGGATCGTCCTGTGTCCAGCACAGCGTCCCTTCGAACTAATTCCAAATTAGCCGTGTTACAGGCATGCGTGTGAGTAAGGTGCATAAGCGCCTTGGACAGCACACGCAAAGGAGCCTGTACCTCGTCAAACTTATCTGGAGGCAGATAAGCAGCCAAAGCTGAGACGACGTGATCTGAGAGAGAAAGCATGCCAAGCATCTCTCTAGATAAGCCCAACGTGGACTCCAGAGTCGTCATTGGAATGACGGCAGACTTGGGCTTGGAAAGCCCGAGGGAAGTGGAGTCCTGATCCAGAACCGTCAAAGCCTGGCAGACTGACGGATTGGCGGAATCGTAGGAACGATAATGCACAGGAGGCAAAAAGGTGTCAACCCTGGTGAAGAACGAAGTCTTCAAAGCATTGGAATTCAGCTTGGCATCCAATGCTGAAAAAGCTTCAACCACCTGTACCGACTGGCACAGTTGAAGGCGCCCAGAGGCAGGTTGCTCCATAGGCTGTTGGTGCGCGACCGATGATCGCGGCCAGGCTGACACTGTCGGCTGGTTAGCAGGTTTGAGCTCAGGCAGAAACCCAAACACAAAGTCAAGAGCCGCCCCCAAGTCCGAAGACTGCTGGCCCTCGACCGCAAGCATGTCGGACTCCTCCCCAGAGTCGGAAAACACATAGCCCATCGTGGGCAAACCAGCCGACGCCTCCCATGGTGTCGGGACACCAGAGGAATCGGAAACCGGCCTGTTTCCAATCCCGGGAGGCGGCGCCATAGGAGGCGCCTGGAAACCACCCATAGCCTCGCTGGAAGCAACAGGAAGGCTCTTAGAAAGAACCTGAGTGAGTGAGTAAGGAGAGGGCCTCCCTAAGCTCACTGCCTGTACCGACCGGTTCGACAGGGGAGCGAACCGGCAAAGTGGCTTCACCTCTGACCCTCTTAACCAGCGAAGGGTCACGATCCTCACACAACTGTGGTCACAACACCCGACGCGGGACGGCGGGCAGCAGCCGAAACATCTGAAGGCAGACGATGCACCCCGAGGATCAATATTGCGAGAACTCATGAGAGTCACCGCGGACCTCTGTGGGGCAGAAGGTCCAGGCTGCACAAAAGGCGTTGGTCCCCCAAAACTGGTTGTATGACCAGAGTGAGTAGACGGAAACGCCACGGAGTCCATAGTGTTTCCATTACGAACATCCGAATCCAAAGACACAACTGTGGTGCTCGACGGCGAAGAGACCACAGCGATGGGCTCGGCCGGCAACCCCTTCCGACTTCGCCGAGTTGAAGTCAGGGAAGGCTGAGGCCGATATCCCACGTCTACAGTATCGGACAGTCCTGCAGTCCCCTGCAGCGAAAAGCTGAGGCCGGCTGAAACAGACAACGAAGCAGACGGACCAGCAGCAGTAGTAGATACATCGAGAGTCGTTGAGGCTGGTGAAAAAGTGGAGAGAGCACACCGGCTCGGCTCCGAAGGAGGAGTCACAACCCTAGTGACAGCCTCAGATGTCGACTGGAGGGGGACCGTAGTCCCAGAACCAGGCATCTCTACACCAGAACACTCAACGGCTCCCGCAGTATCCACCACAGGAAAAGACTGCACATCCCCCACGCAGGAGGAATAACTCTCACCAGACAAAGTCGGCTCGGGAGGCCCCGAACGACCACGTTCTCCTTTCCCACGGGAGTGGGAGGCACGGCCACGAGAACGAACGACACGATTTACTGACGCCCAGAAGGTGGAAGACCATGTTCCACAGACACCACACGGCCGCTCGGCCGAACACCCATTACAGGAGGAACAAGACGAATGTACATCGTCCACATGCTTTGGCAGCAGACATTGCCCACAAGGAATTGTCCTGGGCATGATAGAGGTGAGAGGAGCAGAGAAGGTGAGATCAGAAAACAGAACACCCCCAAAGAAGAGAGAAAGGTGACAGAAACAAAGACCCCAGACGGTCGACCGGGAACCACCCAACAGGAAGACTACTCTCAAAAGAAAGAAGAAACACTGTAGGAGTGGTACCCCGCTGACACCTAACTCTAACACAATTAGAAAATTTGGCAAAAAAAGCATTAACAATAATTGTGAAAAATCTAAGTCCGAACCGCGTGGGCCGCGAAATTCGCGCGCGACTCGAGAGAGAGCAAATAAATATACATTATGGACATATAATAGAAAAGAGAATATAAAACACTGTTCCTGAGAATACAAAGGATACACTGTGGTATAATGAATCAGGAATCATCAAACATCGAGCTGGTGGAACACTGATAAGCGTGCAAAAACATCTCGACACGAAGCGGATTTTAAAAAGAATGAGTCTTTAGAGACGGTATATGCGCACTGGCAACGGAAGTCGTGGAGTTGTACTTGGGAGAGAGCGTCCCGTACTGGGTCTGCGCCGGTTGCACTCGACCCAGTTTTGGCTTATTTTTATTGGTGCTTTTGCACCACTTTTCTTTCCCAACTTGCTTGGGAAAGACAAAAATAGAGAGTATTTTATCCGAGTTAGGGACTTCCACTGTAGTGCAAGCCTGTAGTAAACAATTGTGAGTAGGTTGATAAGAAATTGACAAAATGAATTATAAAGCGGTGAGAGGCCTGCCCTCAGAGCCTCACCGCCAACAACGTACTGCAACACCCGTCTCCAACATTAGTCATTCCCCTGAACACAAGAATGACAAGAGTCTGCAGGAGTGCATCGAGTAAAGTCGATATCAGACCTCCAAACTCCACAACAAAATATATATAATTAAGATACATGAATAATAGCAATCAAAAATCAATTCAAAATATTTTGGGGAAAATTTTTTTTGGAAAAAATGCCTAAGTTCCCAAAGGGAACATTAAGAGCCCAAAAGCATCCCGAAAGAGCCTAAGTGTGGACAAAATTCAAATTGTTTGAGCTACACTACCAGAATAATAATCCATGTATCCTACAGTAATTCTACAGTAATAGAATATAAAAAAAATACCTATGTATGAGGATGTTGTCAATGTAAACAACGTCAATGTAAACAAGACATCAGGCACACAAAAAAGCCCAAAGTCATAAAACAATTTAATGCTACCAGAAGCAAAGCTAGATCTTCATACCAAGAAGAAATGATACATCGGATAGAAGATGCAAGACTAAACGACCTAACACCCCTTGGGTGCGGTAACCATGGGGAAGAAACAGAATAATATTCTGTAATAGAATAATATTCTGTAATAAATGTTAAACTCCCAAGAAATTTAATAAAAAATTTCAATAAAAATTAGCCAAAAAGCTTAAGAGTTTAACAGGAAGGGTTCATGGAAGGATAGGGAAGGAATACTTAACAAACAGTGGAATAATCATTAACAAAAATGATGAGGTCAGGCGTATGTCCCGAAACATGAAATAATTTTATAATTATTATAAAGTTACAGCCCTGAACGTCAAAAACCACCGCTGAACACTTCCATCATCCAATAACAGCCTTGGATCCACCAATTCTTGCATTGATTTGTGTCTGGTATCCTCAAAAAATGAGATTTTAAAGCACAGATGTCATTTCATTGTTGATGACTTTAGGGCCAAACAAAGAATGATGTTGGCGCTAATTTTGGTTACTTCCTGGTGACTGTGCATGCGCGGAGAGTAAAAGTATGGAGGATCAGATAGGACTTTTAATTTTCGGTTTTGCAAGCAAATTTTGGGGATTGGGGGATTCAAAATTTGTGTTTGGCCCTTGATAACTTTGAGTTAGCACCAGCTAAGTCTGGGCCATTGGGTTAATAATAATAACTCTTTGGCCAGCCGCTGATTTGTCGCGGTCCTCATAAGAGAAGGCCATCATTCCCCCTGCACCCCACCCCCTCTTCCCCTCCTCTCCTCCCAGCATTCAGATATAAACTGCTTAATAGTGTCCCTCACTTCCTCTTTTTCTATTCCTTCAATAAGCATTCCTACCCTCTCCCTCGTGTCCCCCTTCAGCCATCTATCCTTTGTTTCTTCACCCCACTTCTGCATTACTCTTCCAGTAAATTTTATTCTATGAGGTATATACTGTGGGCATTCCAAGAGAAAATGTTCCAGGGTCTCCACTACTCGAGAGTGGCACATTTGGCATCCCTTTTCCCCATCTCTCCCAATTTTTCCCCGAAGCTCCAGTGATCTTGATCTCAGTTTGAACAGCAGTGACCCTCCAAAGGTGCCATCTAGGTACTTCTCAAAAGCTGGCTTTTCTTTATATTGTAACCCCTGCAGTGATCTTTTCACGCTAACCCCTGCTCGCCAGTTTCGATTGCAATCTTCCATGACTCTCTCTTTGACAAACCTTTTGCCTTCTTTCATTCCTACTTCTATGTTTGTGACCTCTATAGAGTAATTGTCCATTAGTTCCCTCACATGTTTTGACCACCCCGTTTCTATATTAGAATTCCAAATGGTATCGAGCATCAATTTGCACCACCGGTTGTCAGGCAGGTTTCTCAAGTAGTTAAAGTAACACAGTTTTCCCAAATCTACCCTGTCCTTGATTTTCATCCACCCAAGCTCCCCCCTTACTGCTTCCAAAGCTGCAGCATTACTCGACCCTGTTATCCATCTGCCGGCATCATTCTGAGTACTTTCCAACTTCTTAAGAACGGTTTGGTTTAATGGAATCACGTCCGTGCCATACATTATACTTGGTAAACCCACTCTCTCCCACAGTGTTTTCCCCACAAAGACCTTATTGAAACTATTTTTCCCTAAAAGTTCTAGTTGGTTCAGAATTCTTTTCCCCTTCAGAATCAGTTTGGCTGAGTAATTTCTGTACACCCCTCTTCCCGTTATATTTAAGCTTACCCCTAGATACTCATACTCTCCCGTTTCTCCTACAGTGATTTGTTTGCTTTCCCCTTCGGGGATTGAGAACTCCCCCACTCTCCATCTCTTCGTCATATCTACCTTGCGTCCAACGGGTATTACCTTGCTTTCATTTTCATTTAGTTCGAGCTGCCAAGTGTTCCCATATCTACCAACAATTTCCAGCAGTTTCTCTAGCCCCTGTTCAGTTCTAGACATTAACACCATGTCGTCCGCAAAGAATAAGTCTGGTATCTTTATGTCTCCAACATTTACCCCCTCCGCACTCTGAATTAGTTCGTCCCCTAAATCTTTAACATACAATGCAAACAAAATCGGTAAAAAGATAACCCCTGCTTGAGGCCTATATCCATAGGGACTCGTTTTGTAGTGATACTCCCTAGACTGAGTTGGCTTTGCACATCTGTATACAGTGCTTTCATGATTCCCACAAAGTCACCCCCCAGTCCGATGCCCTCGAGCTTTCGCCACATACCTTCCCTCCACACTCGGTCGTACGCTTTTTTCACATCTAGAAATGCCAGAAACATCTTTTTCTTTTCAGCCTTTGTTGATTCTATCAGTTGGGTGAGTGTAAATAGGTGATCGTCCTTTCCTGAAACCATTTTGAATTTCTCCTAAAAAACCTTTCTCTTCAATAACTTCCTCTAGTCTACCGTATATGACCTTACAGAATACTTTTCCGATGTTACTACTAACTGATATCCCCCTATAGTTATCTAGAACTTCCTTATCCCCCTTTTTGTGTATGAACGACACCTTACTTTCCCTCCACTCTCTGGGGACCTCTTGCTTTCGCAGAGCCAGGTTGAAAAGGTTTGTCAGGACTTCAATAAGTGCCTCCCCTCCATTTTTGAGGAATTCGTTCGGAATTTCATCAGTCCCTCCCGCTTTACCATTTTTTAATTTCAAGACCACGTTCCGCACTTCTTCTGCCGTTATTTCGCTACATACACGATTGGATAGGTTCTCCTCCACCAGTGTATTTCTTTTTGGTGGGGACCCACTGCCCCATCGCCTATCGTTTACCTTTTCCCAGTGCTTGACTAACTCTGAAGCGATACGGCCTTTATCTTCTGTACTTTCCCCATCCACTTTGATACTCTGCACACTACTTTTCCCCCGTTTATTTACCCAGTTCCAAAATACGTTTGAGCTCGAGCCCCCCGTTTTCTTTATTGTTCTGGCAAGACTGCAATTGCGCTCCTTCCTATTATTATTCTTTATCTCATTCACCTTTCTCCGTGCCAGTTCATATTCTCCTTTCATTAGTCTCGTGTCATTGTTATCCACCCCTTTAAGCTTCCTACTTCTTCTGTAAGCAGCGCATTTTACCTTCCTTTCTTTTATAGCCTTTTTCAGTCCCTCGTTAACCCTGTATCCAAGCTCTCTCGTTGGGACCCTCACCCTTCCTATACAATCCGTCCCTGCCTCTGTTAGGCTATTTGCTATGCCATCTGAAATACTCTGGACATTTGCATCCCTAGGTATACATTCAAGATTTGGTTTTAGTTTTTCCCGAAACTGCTTCCAGTCGGCTCCTTGTTTTAGTCCCCAAACTTCCTTGAAGGTATTTCTGTCTCTATTCGTCTTTTTGCCCATAATCTTAACTGTTATCAGGTTGTGATCACTACCCAAGTCATTTTTTCCCTCGTCATCTATTTCTACATCTATAACCTCACTCCATACGCTAATGTCAGTGAGTATATAATCAATTATTGTTTTCTTATCGTTCCTCTCCCAGGTCCATTTACCCTTACATTTCGCATCCCTGTTCAGGATCTTTAAACCAAGCTCTTTTGATAGGTCCAACATCTTCCTCCCATTCATGTTAATTTTCCTATCACCTCCCTGTATGCCCTCCTCCTTATCCCCGATGTGCCCATTGAAGTCCCCCATTAGGACAATACTGAACCCTCTGCTTCCAAGCTCTGTGATATTCGATCTAAGAGTTGTATATATTGAATCATTCCACTCGGGCTTACTTCCCTCCACTGCTAAGTATACAACGGCAACACTCCTGCTTCCTAACTTGATTTTTGCCCAGACTATTTCGTTGGATACTGGAATCTGAGTCCTTGCTTCTGTGAGATCTGTAATCAATGAGGGCTGTAATTCCTCTTTAGCGTAGATGCCAGCACCCCCACCCCATTTCTGACCCTCAGTTCGCCCAGCTCCTATCCACACGCAACCCTTCATCTGATCAACCCGCTCATCCCGTCGTATCCACGTCTCACTTAGACCCATTATATCGAAGTCTCCTTCGTCCATCATTGTTGATATTTCGCTTACTTTCTTGTGCAGACCCTGGATGTTGCAGTTATAGTATATAAACATGCCTAAGTTCCCAAATGGAACATCATGAGCCCAAGGGCATCCCAATAGAGCCTAAGTGTGGACAAATGCCAATTTTTTTGAGCTACACTGCCAGAATCATAATCAATGCATCCTACAATAATTCTGAGGTATTATAATACAAAATGCTACATGTTAAGGGCATTGTCAAATGTAAATGTCAATAGAAAAAACCAGAAAGAAGACAACAGCAACACAAAAAAACCCAAAGTCAGTAACCGATTTAAATGCTACCAGATGCAGAGCAAGGTCTTCATACGAAAAAACCATACATCAGATAGAAGATGCAAGACCAAAATGACCCAACACCCTTAAGGTGAGGGGATAAATAGAATAAACATTCTGTAACACACGTTAAACTCCCAAGAAATTTAATACAAAATTTTAATAAAAACAGCCAAAAGGTTTAGGAGTTTAACAGGAGGGTTCATGGAAGGATAGGGAAGGAACACTTAACAAACAGTAGGTAAATCATTAGCAAGAATGATGACGTCAGGCGCATGTCCCGAAAATGGGAAACGCGAAATAATTTTTATAATTATTGTAAAGTAACAGACCTGAACGTCTCAAACCACCGTTGTTCACTTACATCATCTATTTATAGCCTTGAATCCACCAATTCTTTCATTGATTTGTGTCTGGCATCCTCAAAAAAGGAGATTTAAAGCACAGATATCAGCTCATTGTTTACTGACTTAGGGCCAAACAAAACGAAGAATGATGCTTGGCACCAATTCCAGTACCTTTCTGTTTACCACGCATGCGCAGTAAACAATAGTATGGAGGACCAGATAGGAGTTTAATTTTTCGGTTTTGTATGCAAATTTTGGGGGGGATTGTTTGGCCCTGGATTTTATCGAGTTTGCACCAGCTGAATCTGGACCATTGGTTGTAGAATAAAAATATTAAAAATGGTTCCAAAGTGGGGGCATCATCTACATTTCTGAGAGATAAAAATAAAAATATTTTGTAGTGAAGATTTTTGTTTGCTAGTGTTGCCTTCTATTCATGTTTGGTAAAGAGTTAAGTCTGGTGTAGCCTAGCATAAACATCACAACTTAGATAGTCTTATTGACCATGAACATCCACAGTTACTCCATTGCTTAAAACTATATATTTTATCAAGATCCTCTACCAAATTTGATATGTTTCAAGATAAGGAAAGACATATTTAAAATTCCATGATTTTCAAATACAACAGGAATCCAGGAAATGACTGCCTTGTTAAATACACCTGCCATGGACTGGTCGTAAACCACACATAGGCAGTAATGTCCATACATGCATTTATCAGGTAATAAAAATCATCAGCAGCAAAATTTTGAACAATGAAGCACCAGGTTATACCTAGTGCTTCAGCAATTAAATTTTTGATGATTATTCCCATAATTTGTGTTTGCGTCAATGGTAATATTACCCACCCGTGGAAAGTGACCAATCCATGTTGGCCATCCTGTAGTTGGTTAGATAACATTTCATAGTCAAATGTAATGATACAAAAAGTTTCTGTAACTAAGCCTTCTGCAAAGAATAATACACAAGGCCTAGGATGTTTAGCCAAATAGTGAGGCAAACAGTACTTGGTTACACTGAAGTAAACCATTTGATTGTTGAGTCACTGTTGGGGAAAATTCATCAAAGAAACAGCACATACAGTTTGAGAAGAAACTAAATATAAATTCTCAGTCTGCTCAGTTGGATTGTTTGAATTGTCTCTTCATTCATTGTGGTGTTTTGTTACCCATGTTAGAAGTTACTGGGGGAAGGGACACAGTCTCCTGACCATGTCACGCGGAAATTTTTGTTGTCCGCCAGAAATATTGTTGGTCGCTCGAATGTCGACATTTTCTCTGAAAGTATATAATTTGAAAAATAACCTTATGTTTCAAATATTCTTTATATGAAAGCACTCATCATAAGTATATGGCAATCCAGTCGTGATGTACATGAAAACATTTTGTGTTCTATTATTATTATAATTTAAAATAATAATAATAATAAATGAATGCGACCAAACTGTTTCATTTATTATTGTTTTAAAGAAGTATATTGAATATGGTTTCAACCTCTTACCATCAGTTAACCCTTTACCTAACATGAAAAGCAGATGACACTTGCAAATAAAATTCTTGAAGCACTATTTTTTTTATTGTTTGCTACAAAAACATAGCTTATGACCCTTCATTGGAACGAGCCCATTGAGCTCGTTCCAATGAGGGGTCAAAAGCTATGTTTTTGTGACAAAAAATGAAAATGTAATAAAAATTGAATGGTGAATTTTGTGAATAGCACTGGCCGGTTTTAGCCATTACGTTGGGTAAAGGGTTAACCACCTGGGACCATTATCAGATAACTTTTCCACCTGTGAATTGTGAATTGTTTCTGTCAACTAGGTATTATTATTAGAATAACTAGGTATTATTAGAACAGTAGCTGCATATTATGCAAAATAAAAACAAGTTATTCTTCAGCTATTGTTAAGATAATTACACTTATTGTTCCTCGTGGTCTTTTGAATAGAGCTGGCATAATTATGAAATTTCAGGATCGACTTTGGAAGAAGAATAATCAATTCAAGTCGACTTTAATCATACTCTGTGACCTCAGAAACAGCTATACAGAAAACAATATTTTTGGTCATCAGTTTCTCAGGCCTGACATTCTTTAGGCATGCAGGCATGCCGTATGCCTAATAATAGCTGCATTGAGATCTAAGAGGGCAATTGCACTCCTTGGCAAATGACGAGAATTATTTGTACTCCCATACTTTCAAGAACGTCAGACATGGTGGCATATGTTGTATCTTTATACTTCTTCCCATATCATTTGCAATGTATTTTGATATCCTACAGCCACTGCCACTTCTTATGAGCACGATGGGGAGGAGAGTAATAACTACTAATTTATCTGTAAATGAGTGATGAAAACCCATAATCGTTGATTTTGAAATTGTATTCAATTAGGCCTCACAAAGTAGATCTTCTGTTTCTCAGGCCACTATTTGTAAAATTGAATGAGGGTGAGCATTTTTTTTTATTTCATTTTCTATTTTTGTAATTATTTCTTTGTCATCATAAGTTCATGTTCTTGGTTTATGTTTTAGGCCTCATAATCTACGGAATAGCATGGGTTGTGGTGCATTTTGTCTCTTGAGAGCAAGAAGGCGTTGCAATGCTAACACACTGCAAAGCCTTCTTGTACTGAAGGGACAAATTTATTGATTTTATTAACTTGGGTAAAATATCTGACATACATTTAATTTTTATTTTTTTATGTTTACATTGGTTATAAAAAGAGAGCATGCGGCAGCCAAAAGTACCCTGCAGGAGGGCCTGAGAAACATATTTTTAATTTTTTCAGGTCTTATAGGTGTTTCTGACGATTAGTCAACATTTTGACTGATCATGACAGGAATACTTTTAAATAATGGTGAAGGTAAAAAAGGGAGTGTCAGCAGCAGGTATTAAAAGGTTGATAATGACATGAAAACAGCAATGCTAAATGAAAGAGCAGAATACCTCTGCTGTCCTTGAAAGCTTGGTAAAGAAAGTAATAATATCTATTGTCTTCACAACTTCCGTATGCATTAAAGTAAAATCCTTGAATTTATTCTCAAGCAGAACAAAGACTGGCTTAAAAGTATGCAACAACTCTCCATCTTCTTTGTGACAATCTATTTCTCTCACTACGTTCTGAAAGAAGTCCATCAAGCAGTCAGTGTCACTACCTGTAAATTAATCAACAAAACATGTTAATTTTTTACCAATCTTACATGATATCAAAATTTGTTATTTGCTTTTAAATTTTTTGAAAGAAATTTACAAAACTATATCATGTGACCCCTCAAGGAACAAGCTTGTTGAACTTGTTCCAATGAGGGGGTCAAATGATATGGTTTTGTTGACATTTATTTAAACATTTTTAAAAATAGTGTGTTTCTTTCAGTTGCTCAATTTGTAAGTTACATGGGCAGATATGGCAGATTCATTATTTAAAAAGCTAACCTTTCATCTACAGTACAGTTGCCATGGAGACGTCGTAATCCACGCATGGGCAGTGATGTCCACGAATATATTTATCAGGTAATAAAAATCATCATCTGCAAAATTTTAATTAATGGAGGACTGCGTTGTCCCCAGTGCTTCATTAATTAAATTTTTGATGATTATTCCTATTATTAGTGTTTGGAATCTAATATTATTGCATCTGGGAAAATATTGTCCACCCATGGAAAGTGAGCAGTCCACAGCAGCCATATTGTAGACAGTTCTCAAGAGAAAAGTGACAATACAGTACTGTGGTTGCATAAACTATCTTTTTTTCAATCAGATCCCCCCTCTAATCATGACCCATTTACATCAGTGAATGGGGACGTGATTAATAAAATATTGCAAAATCAACACAAATTCAAGAGTTTTTATTTATTGGGGTTTCAAACACTTTCAACAACCAGGGTCACCTAGTGTTGGACTGTTTTATAGGTGGAAGAACCCAGAATACCCAAAGAGAAACACTGTGAAGCAGCAAGCAATTATCAGACTTCCCAATGTACTAACTCAGCACACAAAGGGTTAGCATTGGTTGAAGTCAAGTGCACCATCGATGTGCAGAATGCCTCAGTACAGAACGCCACCATGCCATGCCAAAAAATTATAAAAATTTTAGTAATTTGTATATTTTTTATACTTACCAATGGCCCAGACTAGCTGATAACTCAAAAATTAATCCAGAGCCAAGCACAAATTTCCCCCCCCAGTCCCCCAAAATTTGCATGCAAAAACAAAAAATTGATGTCGTATCTGGTCCTCCATACTTTTCAGATCTGCGCATGCACAGTATCCAGGAAGACACCGAAATTGGCGCAAACCATCATTCTTTCTACAGATTGCCTGTTAAATGTTATAAGCAGCGGGGAGGTATGAGTGCCCACTCATTGGAGGGCCATACCCATCTGGGCCATTGGTAAATATTTTTATACAACAACCAATGGCCCAGACTAGCTGAATCGTAAAAAGGCTGGAGGGCCTAAGACATAAAGGAAAATCCAATCTCTCAATTACTTCAGTAAAGGATATCTCCTACAGGAGAATAGGAGAAGATAGGAATTATCTATGCCTTTCTCCTTTACGAGAAAAGAGAAAGGCATAACACCAACAATGTAATTGAGTATTACATAATATATAATTCTCCATTTAATGCCAGCATAACCCGTTATGCTAATTCGGTGAAGGAAAACCAATATATAAAGATAGCCCAGAGAATGAGACTCTTTATACTCATTTAAAAGTGTCCGAGGATTGTATATTAACACCCGTTTGACACGCGACATATACAAATGCTTTACAGTGAGCTACACTTCTCTTGCTTTTCACTATAAAGCCAGATGATCATAAGGGAAAAAACCATCCCCCCCGCCCACCCCCCACTTCCCCTTGTTGTGAGGTACATGTCCTCAGAACAAAGAGGGCAGAAGAATAGTGTCAATGATGGAACGGACTTCCTAAATAACTATAGATGTAACCATTAATGGACGACATTCTGAGCAACAGAAAGAGGACCTAAAGATCTAAGGTCACTGGAGATGGACTCTAAATTTCTCACGTAAAACTTGGTAAATGAAGAGGGCTGTGTCCAGTACGCAGTCTTCATGAGATCAGTAATGGCTATACTGTTAGAATAAGCCCAAGAAGAGGACAGTGCTCTAACCTCGTGTGCTGATATCTTATTAACCAAACGCTGATCCGAAGATAGATTTTCATAGGCAATGCGGATTGCCAACTGAATCCATCTAGCGACTGAATGAACAGAAATATCCTTTCTGTTAGGAATCAATGAAAGAAAGCAGCTTTTTCTTTCTTTTCTAATAAAATCTGATTGACGTTTATAAATGTGCATAGCTCTGACTGGACACAGCAAAGGTCTACGGTTATCCGAGGACGGCAGAGCCTTAATGATAATAGGCTCAGGCCACTTGTCTGGAATCTGATTCTTAGACAGAAATCCCTCTTCCGTAGTGAGGGTAATGGTATTAACCACACTACGGTAGTGAGATTCATCAACAGATAAGGCATGAATTTCACTGACTCTTCTAGCAGATGCAAAGGCTAAGATGCCATTTTATAGGTCAAGAATTTGAACTCGACAACATCCAACGGCTCAAACAGAGCTTCTTTGAGCTTCAACAGAACCAAAGCTAAATTCCACTTAGGAATTAATCTGAGGGTTCCAGGTCTATTAATAGAGAAATTTCTAACCAGCTTGGACAATGAAGCATTTGATCCAATAGCCAAGTTATCATGATGAGCGTGTCTGATAACATTGACTTATAGCCCTTAATAGTGATGGGCTGCAGTTTGAGAACATCAAACAAGTAGACCAAGAAATTGCCAAAATTTGGTATGGATGGATCATAAACGTCTATCGTCTGATCCTGACACCAACGGAAGAAAAGCCTCCACTTTGCTGCATAGTACAACGTAGAGGAGGACCTCCTGCAGTTAGAAATTGCGAACAATGCAAGTCCTGTAAACTGTTTTCCGTGCAAGAAGGACCGCACAGCGGAAATAAGTGAAGGTTGAGACCTTCCGGATTGTGATGCAGTGAGCGTGACTTCCCCTGATAAAGAAGGTCCTCTCGTGGAGGAAGCTTCCGGGGAACGTCCCATAACAGACACCTGAGAAGATTGATCCAAGGTTTCTGTGACGACAGAGGCGCTACTATCAGAATTTTGCAATGAGACTGTTTGATCTTTAACAGAATCTGCTGAATCAACAGAGTTGGAGGATATGTATATCCTATCATTCCGTCCCATGAGATCAACAGAGCGTCTACTGCGTACGCTCGATGATCTGGGCATGGCGACATGAACGTCATAACTGATTGTTCAGGTGTGTCGCAAACAGATCTATCATGGGGCGATCCCACTGGTAGCAAATCTGCTTGAATATTTGCTTGTTGAGAGTCCACTCCGATGGCAACAGGCAACCTTTCTGAGAGAGCGAGTCTGCTAGTTCATTCAGACAACCTGGTATATGACGAACAGAAAGATGAATATGATGATTCTTTACATAAAGGAGAATCCTCTCCGTTATTTCGCATAACGGAATTGAATGAATGCCGCCTTGGTTCCTGACGTAAGCTACTACTGTCAAATTGTCTGACAATACTTGAACATGGATGTTCGCTATTATGTGAATCCAATGTTGAAGAACTAGCCATATTGACATCATCTCTTTGATGTTTATGTGCTTCTGTAGGAGCCGAGGGTCCCAAAGACCCTGACACTTCAAGTCTGCGGGACTTAGGGTCGTGCCCCAACCCACCTGACTCGCATCCGTCATAATCGCGAAAGCCGGATCCGGCAGTTGCAGCGGAACTCCCTGAGTTAACCAATGAATATCTGCCCAAATGTGAACCTTTTGTTTTACTAGGTCCATTAAAACAATACTGGTTTCGAGCGAATGCATCTTCACACTCCAGTTCTGAGCAAAGAATATCTGGAGGGGACGTGTGCGCAAGCAGCCCATCGAAATAAAATCTGCAGCTACTCCACACAACCCATCAGTCGCATGAATTCCCTCGCTGTTAATGTGTCTGAGTGTAGACAAAAGCGAGCATGATAACTGACTAATTTCGCTCTGGGTAACGGCAGACGAACCAGATTGTTGTGAGTCTCGAAGCTCATTCCCAAGTGAGTGAACGACTTGGAGCTAGATCCGACTTTTTCTCGTTTACGATGAAGCCGAGACGTCGGAGCAAAAGAAGCAGACTCTGAACATCGATCTGAAGAATAATTCTGTTGCCGTATCCCTGCAGAATGTCGTCCAAGTAAGCCGACGTTACCGCAGACGAATGAGCTCGGAAGTATGACATTACCGAGTTCATTATTCGAGTGAATGCCCAGGGAGCCGGGTTTAGCCCAAAGCACATTGCTCTGAACTGATAAACCTTCCCTTGTACGGCAAACCGCAGGTACTTTCTGGATGCTGGATGTACATGAAAGTATGCATCCTTTAGATCTATGCTTGCCGCATGGTCATTCACTTGAATGCTCGCTCTTACTGACCGAATGGTCTCCATATAGAATTTTGGAGCCATGATAAGCTTGTTTATCCAGATCAAATCAATTACTGTTCGGAACGAACCGTATGGCTTTGGTACGAGGAACAGGTGACTGTAAAAACCCCTGAGAATCTTGATTCTTGACAACCTCTATTGCTTCCTTTAATAAGAGAGCCTGTACCTCTGCTAGGAGAGACTCTCGTTTGAAAGGATCCGATGGAAGATTTGTCCAATGCGGACATCTTGTTAGTGGGGGTTTCGCTTGGAATGATAGCCATAGGCTGTCCGAGAGTACACTTCTCACCCACTGCTATCCAGTTTCTTGTGAAGTTTAATAACCTTTCTGCCAACTGGCCAGCAATTGAGGTCTTGAACATCTCCTGTATGACCTGCGAGGCTACCGGGAGGAGAGAAGAGGTCCTCCCCACGAAGAATCTCGTCCCATCGGCCTAGGACACCTAGGCCTACGCCCGTTTCCGGAGTCGCTATATTGACGGCCTCCAGAGTAATTGTAAGAGGTTTTCTTGTACCCTCGTGAGGAGTTCCCTTTTGACGTTTTTGACCTGGAACATCCTCCTTTACACTTGTCTGCTGAAGCGGGTTGTTGAGACGCTGACTTCCAACAGAAGAGCACTTGATGCTTTCTTACTAGCCTGTTTATAGACTAACGAAAGCTTGTCGTCAAAAATATTATGTCTGGAGACAGGATAGACCCAGAGAGAGCTTTTCACCTTGTCATCTATAAGTGATGACGACGCAAGAGCAGCATTACATCTGATTAACTCCAGATTAGCCACTGTTAGGGCGGAGTTATACGTGGTATACATAATTGCCCTGGAAAGAACTCTAAGAGAGGTACGAACATCCTCAAATTCCTTCCTGTTGAGACGTTGCGCCATAGCTCTGTTATGGTGATCTGCATAGGACATTGCATCCAAATTCGCTCTACTTGATGAAATTGCCGTTTCTATTAGTGAATGGTGCAGGTAAGCATACCTCTAGATCAAGAGGTGGAATACGGCAGTGTCTTCATGGCCGAAGGCCTGCGACACCTGCCTAGACTGAACCGGAAAAGAAAGAACTTCTTCCTTTCTCCGTATAAAGTCTGTGTCCATTGACGCCAGTGGTTTCTCTCTTGTTGTCGGCGGAATAAATTCAGGGTAGTATTGATGGATGAAATCCATCACAACCATGTGCTGTTCCAAAAGGGAAGGGTAATCCTCTTCCTTATCCCTTTCACCATCCGAGAGAATCATTTGCGAATCTCAGTCCATTGCATCTGCGTGAACAGACGACTGGACCGACCCAGCACCATCCGACAGCTCAGGTTCCGAGTCTGAGGGAAGCTGCTCCTGCACTTGCTGGGATGCTGCGATCAGCTGAGCAATCTGCGACAGCAAGTCCATCATCGAGTCCTGAGGAGCAGCGGTCTTCTGTTTCTTAGCTGCTTGCTGCTCCTGGGACAGCATGTCGGAGATGGATCTCTTCTCCGGACGTCCCGATGATTGAGGCCTAGTCTCCCTAGCTACCGGATGGTCCGACTTGGTTCATTCTTCACACAGCAGGCTGGATAACCGAAGTCGGGAAGCTAGGATGAGGTCGTGTGTGCTTTATATCGAAGCAGAAGAAGCTGTGACTGTAGCCGAGGCCGGCTACAATCTAGACGGAGCATCCCGAACAGCAGGTGTGGACATATGCTCCGGCCCGCACAAGTTCTTCACCACAACATCTGGCCCCAGATGTTGTTGGGATAGAGAGGGACCTCTCCCGCTTGCGGCCCTTTCAGACCACGCCAAACTTCTCAAAACACTTGCTGGCTTCCTCCCTAGTTCCGTCGTGGCTGGGTGAGCATGTTTAGATTTTAAGGTGCTCGCTCTACCCACGGCACTTCCTTCAACTGCAATGGACATAACCGGCGTCACAGCTCCCACGGACGGAGTAACTGCTTCACCGGTCGAACCAGCTGCTCGCAAAGGATTAAAACCACCAACCAGTGGCTTTATCTTGCCTAATATTCATGAGCACCTTAGCAGCTAGATCTGTTTGCTCATCAGAGCGCGATGATGGTAACACACTTTGGTAGGCATCACATAACCATCACCATGTTCTTGTTCCTATGAAAAAGAAACAGAGAAACTTAAATGACTTTACAGTGAGAGAACCGGCATTGGCCTCTCACCGCTAACAACATATCGTGATACCCGCATCCAATGTTTGTCATCCCAATCAACATATGAAGGACAAGAATTCGCAGGAGTACATCGACTACAAGCAAGGCAACAAGCATGTAAACCTGAGGAAGACTTCCTCGCATTGCATTTTGAGAAATAAGCTTTCATAATTAAACAAACAGTCGATTGATCTCCCACCAACTCCATAAAAAATATATGATAGAGATACATAATAATCAATAATCAAAATACAAATCAAAAAATTAATTTAAAAAAATTCTTCGAAAATTTTTTGACAAAAGCCCAAGTTCCCAAAGGGAACATGAAGAGCCCAAGGGTATCCCGATAGAGCCTAAATGTGGACAAAAATCCAAAAATTATTGCTACACTACCGGAATATTAAAACATGTATCTTACAACAAACCTACAGTAATAATAAGTAGATCCTACATATACTTTAAGGATGTTGCCAATGTAACAAAGTCAAGGAAAAAAACGGAAACAAGACCTCAGGCACTGAATAAAAAAGACCCAAAGTCAGTAACTGATTTTAAAGTTACCCGATGTAAAGCAAGATCTTCAGATGAAGAAAAAAATCAGATAGAAGATGCATGACCCAAACGACCCAACACCCCTAGGGTGAGGAAGTAACCATGGGGATAAACAGAATAAACATTTTGTAATACACGTTAAACTCCCAAGAAATTTAATAACAAATTTTTAAAAAATAAGCCAAAAAGCTTGGGAGTTTAACAGGAGGGCTTCAAGGAAGGATAGGGAAGGAACACTTAACAAACAGTGGATAAATAATTAGCAAGAATGATGACGTCAGGTGAAATTGGGAAACATGAAATAATTTTGATAAAAGTTAAAAAATTTATAGTAACTTATATATTTTTTATACTTACCAATGACCCAGACTTAGCTGGTGCTAACTCTAAAATATTTAGGGCCAAACACAAATTTTGCCCCCCAATCCCCCAAATTTGCATCTAAAACCGAAAATTACATGTCCTATATGGTCCTATATGGTATCAATTTTACAACCAGTGCCTGGTAAGCATTATGTACTTTAGCGGGGAGGTCTGAGTTCCCAACTCATGGGGGGGGCCATCCCCGTCTGGGTCATTGGTAAGTTTAAAAAAATATAAAGTACTATAAATTTTTTAACATTTTTATACTGTACCAATGACCCAGACTTAGCTGAATAGTAAAAAGGTAGGAGGGCCTAGGACATAAAGAAAATCTAATAGACTCAACTACATATAACAGAATTATCCCCTCGAAGAGAAAGGAGAAATAGGCTTTACATGTATCTTTCTATTTGCATCAAAATGAGAAAGACACAACACCACTCTGTAGTTGAGCACAATAACATCAATGATCTTTATTAACCTTCAGTATAACCTGATATGCTAATTATTTTTAAAGGAAAGCCAATAAATAAAGGAAGTCCAGAGAAATGAGACTCTTATACTCATTAAAAGTGTCCAAGGATTGTATATTAACGCCCATATGACACGTGACATATTGACATATACAAATGCTTCAAACCGAGCTATACTTTAAAAATATTACATGGATGAGTAAACATTAGCTTTACACTTTAAAATCATCCCGGTACCGACTGGAATTACTGACTCCAAGGGAGATATTTCCTTGCTTTACACTATAAAGCAGGTGACCTAAGGGAACACCTGCCCCCCATACCCCCTCCCCCCACCGCCCCCTTCCCCTTGCCCTGGATCAAATACTCCAGAGCGAAGAGGACAGCAGGACAGAGTCACTGCCGGAACCGAAAGCCTACATAACTATAGTTGCAACGGTTTAGTGGACGACATTCTGAGCAACAGATAACGGACCTAAGCAATGCAGATCTCCAGAAATGGACGCAAAATATTCTAAGGTACAAATTCGTGAATATGGAAGGCTGAAACCACTATGCAGCCCTCATTAGATCTGTAATAGCAACACTATTAGCGTAAGCCCATGATGTAGAAAGAACTCTTACTTCATGAGCTTAAATCTTAAGCACAGACTGCTGATTGAAGATATTATCATAAGCAGTACTGATAGTTAATTGAATCCATCTGACCATAGAATGGACTGAAATGTGGAGGAAGCTTCCACGGCATGTCCCACAACAGACACCTGAGTAGATTAATCCACGGTCTTTGTGGAGATAGAGATGCTACCAACAGAATTTTGCATTGAGATTATTTAACTTGAGCAATATCTGCTGAATCAACGGCACTGGAAGATACGCATATCCTATTATTCCGTCTCAAGAGATCGATAGAGCGTCTACTGCAAATGCTTGAAGATCCAAACATGTTGACACATACGTCTGCAACTGATTGTTGAGAAGCATTGCAAATAAGTCCATCATTGGCTGCGCTCCTTGGTAGCAAATCTGATTGAATACTTGTTTGTTGAAAGTCCATTCTGACGGCAACAAGCGCCCCCCCCCCCCCCCCCCCCCCCCCCCCCCCCCCCCCCCCCCCCCCCCCCGTGAAAGGGAGTCCGCTAATACGTTCAGACGACCCAGAATATGACGGACCGATAGGAGAACTTGATGTTCTAATATAAACAGAAGGATTCATTCCGTTAACAAGAATAACAGAATGGAATGAGTGCCTCCCTGGTTCCAAAAATACGCTAATACCGTCGAATTGTCGGACAGAATTTGCAGGTGAGCATTCTGAATAACGCTCATCCAATAACGTAGCGCAAGCCAAAATGACATCATTCTTGATGTTTATGTGCTTGATTAGGAACTACGGATCCCAAAGACCCTGGCACTTCAAATCAGTTGGGCTCAATGATACATCCCAACCTGTTTGACTGGCATCCGTCAAAACTGTAAAACTCGGATCCGGCAATTGCAGTGGAACTCCCTGAGTTAACCACTGAAAACCTGCCCAAGTCTGAATCTCTTATTCACTTGATTTGACAAGAAAGCGAAAGAATATTCACCCTCCAATTCTGGGTCAGAAGAAATTTGGAGAGGACAAGTGCGTAACCGCCCCATCGGAATAAAATCGCGGCAGCTCTGCACAAATGTATCAGTCTCATGAGATCTCTCGCTGAGACCTTGTCTGAGTGAAGACAATAGCGAGCATAACAACTGATTAATTTCGCTCTGGTTAGCGGCAGACGAACGAGAATGCTGTGCGTTTCGAAGCTCATCCCCCGGTGGGTGAATGACTTGGACGATACCAGATCCTGGACTTTGGATGGAAGCGAGCCTCTTTTTGCAGACTTGACGGAAGCTGAGTCCATCTTAGACTTCGAGTTAATGGAGGTTTTCGTTTGAAGGACAATATAGTCCTTCCAAAATTACCCCTTGAATCCAAAGGATGTCCGTAATCTACTCCCAGTTGATTGAGAAACTTGACAGTCTTCCGCTCACTGGAACACAATAGAGGATAATACCATTACCTCCTGGTCCTGCGAGGCTTGCGGAAGGAGAAACCATGTCCTCCATGGCCCGAACCTCGCCCCGTCGACCTAGGGGCGTCTGACCAGATGTCTCGGCCAGTATTACGGCTCCTACCTGAGTCGCTACTCTGACGGTCTCTAAAGACGTAGAGGACACATAGGAACCTCTATAGGAACTTCCCTTGGACGTATTCGCCCCAGAAGTGCCTGTCCTACTTTTCTCCACTGAACCCGACTGTATGGAAGCAGATTTGAATAGCAGAGAGTCTGAAGCTTTCTTAGTTATCTGATGATAGAAAGCGGAAAGCTTGCCGTCGACTCTGAGAGAGTTTTTCACCTTACTATCCACACGCGTGGATGTAGCCAGGGCCGCGTCACGTCTAACCAACTCCATATCGCCACTAAAAGGGCGGAGTTATACGTGGAGAATGCTAAGGACCTTGAAAGAACTCTTAAGAAGGATGTACATCCTGGAATTCTTTTCCTTTGAGACGTAATGATAATGCTCTGGTAAGGTGATCTGCATACTATAATGCGTCTAAGCTAACCTTGCTAGACGATATTGTCGTTTCAACATCATGGTTGAAATTGACATAGACGACGGTACAGACAATACTATGTCTTCGGCCTGGTCGTCTTGACGCAGAGAAACTCTCGGAATGCTCTGTCCTGCCGTTTCGAAATTATTCCTTGAATTGATGAAAGGCAGATGTAGAGCATTTGCCGATAAGAAACCTGACCTGCCCGTTTAGGTAGCAAGTTATATATAGCTTCATACAATAGTTCAAATGTCCGTGAGACATTTTTGGACTATGTCGGAAACTGAGGGACGATGTCTCTAAACCGATAAGAATTCTGAGTCCAGTGGCGTTATCAGTCTCTTATTCGGCAACACAGCATTTTGGTCCGGAGGAACAACGTCAGAAAATGCACTCTACGGCAATTATGTTGTTCCGAAAGGGAAAAATACAACTCCTCCGTATCCCTTTCGCCATCCCGTCGGACCACTTGTAATTCTTGGTCGTCCGTGCTTGAACCTGCAACGGAACGTACCAACCCAGCTTCCTCGCATAATTCTTGATCCGACAGAGTTACTGTCGGATGCTGGGATGCTGCGATAATTTGTGCTATCTGCAATAGCACGTCCGTAACGGAGACCTGTGAAGCTGCGGTAATACAGGATTTAGCCGCTGGAAGCTCCTTGGACATTGACTCCTGCATATTTCTTATATGCAAACGTCCGGAGTATGAAGGCCTCGTATCCTTGGCCACTGGATGGCGTGACCTGGTCGCCGTAGAATCCCTGGCTGGCGATGTTGGTTGAATATGACTGGTCACGTAGCCAAGGTGTGGTCGCGTGTGCTGCCGTGAGGATGAGGAAGCCGAAAGAGCAGTCTCTCCGAACTGTCTATATAACGGAACGTCCCGAGCGGTGGATGTATGCTCAGACTGAGGAACGTTTTGTACCACAACATCTGGGCCCAGATGTTGTAGTACGAGAGAGGGACTTCTCTCGCTCGCAGCCCGGATGGACCTGGACGAGCTAGGAACCGGACTAATAGGCTTCCTCCGTACCATCCTCGTATCCATCGTCACTGGGTGTGCACATTGTATTTTATAGTGCTCGCATCACCCAAATCTCCTTCCTGGACCACAACGGACGAACCCAGGTGCTAAGCCATTCGGTGAATGGTCGCGACACCGGGCGAGCTAGCGGATGCCAAAGCCATCAGTCCTACTAGGGAACTCCAGGCAACTGACATATCTACATGAGCACTTTGCCGCTAACTCTTCATTTGACTGTGACGATGGAAGCACACTTACGAAGACATCATGGTAACAACACCTTGTTCATGTTACTCTATGAGACCTGTGGAGCCATGGTCCTACGTAATTATCCGCTGGAAGCTCCAGGGACGTTCATTCCTGCATTTATATAATATGCAAACATCCCAACTGGAAAGGCCTCGTATCCTTGGCTAGCAGATGGAGTGACCTGGTCGACGTGTATTCCTTGGTCGGTGACGCAGGAGTACCAGGGACGTTCAATCCTGCATTTATATAATATGCGAACGTCCCCTGGAAATCTGTGGTCACATAGCCAAGGTGCGGTCGTGTGTGTTGACGAGGATGAGGAAGCCAATATAACAGCCGCGTCGGACTGTCATGCGACGGAGCGTCCCGGGCAGGAGGAGTGGACGTAAGCTCTGACTAAGCGAACAAACATACAACAACATCGCAGCACAGATGTTGATGCAAGAAAGAGGACCTGGACACGCTAGCTACCGGACTGACAGGCTTCCTCCATACCATCCTCGGATCCGTCATTGCTGGGTGTGCACATTCGATGTTTTATAGTGCTCGCATCACCCAATCTGCTTCCCTGGACCACGACGGACGAACCCGGGTGCTGAGCTATTCGGAGAATGGTCGTGACACCGGGCGGACTAGCGGGCAATCAATGCCTTCGATCCTACTAGGGAACTCCCGGCAATTGTCGTAATACCTTGAGTACTTCCTGCTAGCCCTAATATTGTAACGACGGAGACACACTTGTTGAAGACATCACGGAAACATCACTCTGAATTCTGAAAAAGAAACTGATAATATAGAGTGACACTGCGGAGAGAGGACCGTAATGGACCCCTCACCTCTAACAAAATACCATGACACATGTCTCCAACGTTGTCATACCAATCAACACACACAGAGCAAGAATTAGTGCGAATACATTGACTATAAGAAACACAATGAACCTGAGAATTAGAGGAAGATATCCTCGCATTACAATTTGAACAATATTTTTTCATCAAGAAAAAATATACACAGTCATATTACTCACTCTAACCCTTGAAACAAATATACATAATATAATATAATCCATTATAACCTTTCAAAAGAAAATCATTTCAAAAAAAAAAATAAATTTTGAAAAAATTTTCAGAAGAGCCCAAGTTCCCAATGGGAACAATGAGCCCAAATGGATCCTAAAAAAGCCTAAGTGTGGACAAAAATTTTAAAATCATTTCAAAAAATTAATGTAACACTTACGGACAACATTAATGTATCTTGCTATGAACTGAACTAAGCAGAGGACAAGTAATCACTATAAGAAGTAACCGTTGTGAACATAAACAAAAAGTGTACACAAACCGGAAACATGACTCCAGGCACTGGTAAACATGGCCCGAAATCAGTTACCAATTTAAACACTATCTGATGCAAAACAGAGACTTCTAGAGAAGAAACTGCAGAACATCAGATGGTAGATACAGACCAAAATGCCTGAACACCCAAAGGTGAGGACGTAAACATGGGGAAAAAACAGAAAATAATTCTGTTTCCAAGCCAAAACTCCCAAGAAATTTTAGTAATAAACATTACAAAAAATAAGCCAAAAGCATGGGAGAATAGCTGGGGAGGAGGGGGGGGGAGGGGGGGGGGATAAAGGAAAGGGAGAGAGGAAACACTGATCAAACAATGGAACATTCATAGCAAGAATGACCACAACATGGTCATGCCTCGAAAATAGGTAACATGAAATAATTTCGTAAAAAAATTATAAGTTACAGCCCTGAACATTTCCTTCCACTGTTTCTTCCTCTCTTCCTTCTATTTCCTCCTTATATCCACCATTTCTCTCATAATTATGTGTCTGGCATCATTTAAACTGAGATTTACAAGCACAAATATCAGTCAGATGTAACTGAATTGAGGGCCAAACAAAGAATGATAATTGCGCCAATTTCGAGACCTCCTTGACACTGCATATGTGCAGTGGAGTAAAAGTATGGAGGACCATATAGGACATGTAATTTTCAGTTTTAGAGGCAAATTTTGGGGAGTGGGGGGCAAAATTTGTGTTTGGTCCTAAATATTTTAGAGTTAGTACGAGCTAAGTCTGGGTCATTGGTACAGTATAAAAATATTATAAATTTTAAGTAATTTGAATATTTTTTATACTCACCAATGGCACTGACTAGCTGGTGCTAACTCAAACAAGAGGCCCCCGGGGGCCTGAGGGCGCTCACCTGACAAGGTAGACTAAATATCAACCCAGGGAATTGATTTCAACAAGTTGCATCTGCCCCTCCTAAGAAAAGCTTATACCAAATACCCAAAGATTCTGACTAGTGGATCAAAAAAAAAAAAAGATTTTAAAAGAATATTCCTCATATTGAACTAAGTTATAATTCGGGCTCCCACAGGGAGCCCAAATATGAACCCAGGGACATGGCATTAACAAACTTGAATCTCACCCCCCTAAGGATGCTGCACACCAAATATCAAAACATTCTGACTGCTGGATCTGAAAAATTCCTCATTTTGAACTAAGTTACAATTCGAGCTCCCACAGTGAGCCCAAATATGGACCTAGGGACATGGCTTGAACAAACTTGAATCTTACCCCCCTAAGGATACCGCATGCCAAATATCAAAAGCATTCTGACTGCTGGATCTGAAGAAGAAGATTTTTAAAGAAAATTCCTCATTTTGAACTAAGTTATCATTCGGGCTCCCACAGTGAGCCCAAATATGAACCTAGGGACTTGGCTTCAACAAACTTGAATCTCACCCCCCTAAGGATGCTGCATGCCAAATATCAAAACATTCTGACTGCTAAATCTGAAGAAGAAGATTTTTAAAGAATTGAACTAAGTTATAATTCTGGCTCCACAGGGAGCCCAAATATGAAATATGAAAGGACTTGGCTTTAACAAACTTGAATCTCACCCCCCCCTAAGGATGCTGCACACCAAATATCAAAACATTCCAACTGCTGGATCTGAAGAAGAAGATTTTTTAAGACAAGTTCTAGTCTGAACCCCTCATCAATGCTGTATATGAAAAATTCCAAAAGTTTTGGACCAATGGGTCTGCAGAAAAATATTTAACTTTTTACAAAAAAAATATCTAATGGTGCTATCAGAGTTATGCCCCTGTGAAAACCTATGTGGATGTGGGAACTTTTCTCAAACAAACTTGAATTATGAAATCATCAGGAACATCCACAGCAAATTAGCACCCAATTGGTCAAGCCAAGCAGTGGCCAAGCAGTTTCTTAGATGAAGCTGACTTCACAAACTTCACGATGGCAGTCATAAGTTGAGCTACTCTCAGGTGAGCTAAAAATGTTTCTCCAGGAGAGTGACAAAAATAAAGGACTTCAAATTTCATTACTATCGTTACACATCTACACTGGACACAATGTGGGGTGTGTGGGAGGTGGAAGGAAGGTATCTGTATAATTAGTGAAAACAAAAATTCCCTATGTTGAACCCTTTAATAAAACAAGGTTTTTGCAGTTATCTCCACTTTTTGGGCCACATGCGGGTGGACTCAACCAGTTTGAACAAACTTGAATCTTTGGGTAATAGGGAATCATTTAAAAAAAGACGACAGACAGACGAATGGACACATGGTGAGCCCTAATATTGACCGAGAGACTCGATATGAACAAACTTGAACCAGACACATAATAGAATGCTGCATACCAAATACCAAAAGATTCTGCCTACTGGTTCTGGAGAAGAAAATTTTTAAAGAATATTACCTGAATCGCACAAAGTAAAAATTCATGCCCCCATGGTGAGCCCCAATATTGACCGAGGGAAGTCGATATGAACAAACTTAAACCAGACCCATACTAGAATGCTGTATACCAAATAACGAGAAGAAAATTTTGAAAGAATTTTACCTAAATCGCACAAAGTAAAAATTCATGAGCTGAAAACTGAGCCCAAATATGAACCCAGGGGACCAATTTGATCAAACTTGAATCAGATATACCCCACGATACTGCATACCAAGTATCAAAATATTCTGCTTGCCAGATCTAGAGAAGAAAAACTTTGAAGAAATTTCCTTGAATGCACAAAGTTCAAATTCAGGCTCCTACAGTGAGCCCATATATGAACCCAGGGGGCCAATTTGAATAAAAAATTAAATCAGATCTACCACGACAATGCTGCACTCCAAATATCAAAAGATTCTGCCTGATGGGTCAGACAAGAAGATTTTTATAGAAATTTCCTTGAAATCCAATGAGTCTAAATTCGGCCTCCTATAGTGAGCCCAAATATAAGCCACAGGGTTCGATCTGAACAAACGTAAATCAGATCCACCCCACAATGCTGCATACCAAATATCAAACGATTCTGCTCATTGGATGTGGAGAAGAAGATTTTCAAAGACATTTCCTTGAAATGCACTAACTTCATATTTGGGCTTCTATGGTGTGCCCAAATATAAACCCAGCGGGCCTATTTGAACAAACTTGGATCAGATACACCCCATAATTCTACATACCAAATATCAAAAGATTCTGCCTGCTGGATCTGGAGAAGAAGATTTTAAAAGAACTTTCCATGAAATGCACCAAGTTCAAATTCCGGTTAATATAGTGAGCTCAAATATGAACACAGGGGGCTGATTTGAACAAACTTGAATCAGATCTACCCCACAATGCTACATACATACATATAAAAAAAATTCTACCTGCTGGTCTGGAGAAGAAAATTTTTAAAGCAATTTGCCTGAAATGCACTAAGTTCAATCTCATGCTCCAATAGTGAACTCAAGTATGAACCCAGGGGGTCGATTTGAACAAATTTGAATCAGATCCACTTCACAATGTTGCATACCGAATATCAAAATATTCTGTTTGCTGGATCTGGAGAAGAAACTTTTTAAAGAAATTTCCTTGAAATGCACAAAGTTTAAATTCGGGCTCCAATAGTGAGCCCAAATATGAATGCAGGTGGCCGATTTGAACAAACTTCAATCAGATACACCCCACAATACTGCATACCAAATATCAAAAGATTCTGCCTGCTGGACCTTGAGAAGGAGATTTTTAAAGAAATTTGCCTGAAATACACTAAGTTCAAATTCGGGCTCCTATACTGAAGCCAAATATGAACCTAGGGGGCCGATTTGAACAAACTTCAATCAGATCCACCCCCACAATATTGCATACCAAATATCAAAAGATTCTGCCTGCTGGATCTGGAAAAGAGATTTTTTAAGAAATTTGCCTGATATGCACTAAGTTCGAATTCAGGCTTCTATAGTGAGCCCAAATATGAATCCAGGGGGCCAAATTGAACAAACTTGAATCAGATCCACCCCATAATGCTGTATACCAAATATCGAATGATTCTGCCCACTTGTGCTGGAGAAGAAGATTTTTTAGTAATTTCTCTAATATACATAGGGTGCTATCGGAGCATGTCCATTTCATTTGAACAAACTTGAATTGACATATGGTAATGAACATCCATACCAAGTTTCGAGCAAATCGACCTAGCGGTTTCAGAGGAGAAGTCATTAGAAAAAAAGTTCACGATGAAAGACGGACAACGGACAGCAAGTGAGAAGTTGAGCTCCCTTCGGTGAGCTAAAAAATAATCCAGGGCCAAACACAAATTTTGCCCCCCAATCCACAAAATTTGAATGCAAAACCGAAAAAATAATGTCCTATCTGGTCCTCCATACTTTTCAGATCTGCACATGCGCAGTATCCAGGAAGACACCGAAATTGGTGCCAACCAACATTCTTTCTATAATTGCCTGTTAAATGATGTAAACAGCGGGGAGGTAAGAGTGCCCACTCATGGGAGGGCCATACCCGTCTGGGCCATTGGTATGTATAAACAAGCCAAGACCAATACCGGGTCAGGACCTGCGTCGCTGCATGCAATAAGTATCGGCAAACAGGAAGTGGCAGCATGGCAGATCTAAAAATTAGATACACGATACAACTCATCATTATGAAGCAGCAGACCAAATATAAAATCATTCCCTTTCATAGAAGCCAAGAAAACTTTGACGGAAGAAGTGTTTCGGACGGACTGACGAAAGGACTGACGGACGGACGGAGTCGAGCGGTTACTAGACCTGCTCTGCCGCTGGCGACGCAGGTAAAAATATACAAATTACTTAAAATTTATAATATTTTTATACAACAACCAATCGACCAGACTAGCTGAATCGTAAAAAGGCTGGAGGGCCTAGGACATAAAGGAAAATCCAATCTCTTAATTACTTCAGTAAAGGATATCTCCTACAGGAGAATAGGAGAAGATAGGAATTACATATGTCTTTTTCCTTTACGAGAAACGAGAAAGACATAACACCAACAATGTAATTGAGCATTACACAATATATAATTCTCAATTTAATGCCAGCATAACCCATTATGCTAATTCGGTGAAGGAAAGCGAATATATAAAGATAGTCCAGAGAATGAGACTCTTTGTACTCATTTAAAAGTGTCCGAGGATTGTATATTAATGCCCGTTTCACACGAGACATATACAAATGCTTCACAGTTAGCTGCACTTTAAAAACAGTACATAAATGAGACATAGTTATTAGTTCACACCAAGCTACACATTAAAACCATCCCAGCACCGACTCAGGACTACCGACACTGGAGGAGGTCTTCCCTTGCTTTTCACTATAAAGCCAGATGATCATAAGGAAAAAAAACGTCCCCACCCCCTTCCCCTTGTTCTGAGGTACATGTCCTCAGAACGAAGAGGGCAGTGTCACTGCTGGAACAGGCTGCTTAAATAACTATAGATGTAACCATTAAAGGACGACATTCTGAGCAACAGAAAGAGGACCTAAAGATCTAAGGTCACCGGAGATGGACTCTAAATTTCTCAGGTAAAACTTGGTAAATGTAGAGGGCTGTGTCCAGTACACAGCCTTCATGAGATCAGTAATGGCTATACTGTTAGAATAAGCCCAAGAAGTGGACAGTGCTCTAACCTCATGCGCTGATATTTTATTAACAGAACATTGATCCGAAGATAGATTTTCATAGGCAATGCGTATTGCCAACTGAATCCATCTGGCGATTGAATGAACAGAAATATCTTTCCTGTTAGGAATCAATGAAAGAAAGAAACATTTTCTTCCTTTCTAATAAAATCTGATCGACGTTTATATATGTGCATAGCCCTGACTGAACCTAGCAAAGGTCTATGGTTGTCCAAGGAT